>CM048824.1:13100525-13700525 GCA_026586065.1 Dioscorea zingiberensis
TATATATATATATATATATATATTATAATTATTATAGGCCTGATAGACTCAAGTCGACCGCACTTGCCGTGGCTTGACTCTATCAGGTTTATATATATATATATATATATATATATATATATATATATATATATATATATATAGGGTCATGATACTATGCGGTCGGCCTTATCACTGTGCAAGTGCGGTTGTCTCTTTTTGGCCGACTTGCACAGTGTTTTGAGGAAATCCAACCTTATGGATGGAAAGAACATTGAAAAATAAGCTAGCATGTCAATTTTCATATAATTTGGGAACTTGTAGGGTCTTCATTTAACGGGTGAAATTTTGAACCAGTAAGATTTCTATAAATTTTCACTCGTTAAGATGAAGACCTTACAAGTTCCCAAATTGTATGAAAATTGATATGCTAGCTTATTTTTCGATGTTCTTTCCATCCACAATGTTGGAAATCCTTCAAACATGCTCCAGGTTGCCAAATTGGAGGTGACTGCAAATAAACAGTGTTCCCGGCCGACCATATCTTATCATGATTATATATATAAGTGCGGCCGACCCGCCAACCGATATCACATGAGATATGGTTGGCCGGCCGCAAGTGCGGCCGACCATACCATATCACTCCGTGTGTGTGTGTATATATATATATATATATATATATATATATATATATATATATATATATATACACAGGGATGATATTATAAGGCCGGCCGGATTACTGTGCAAGTAAGGTCGCCTCCTCTTTGGCCACTTGCACAGTGTTTTATGGATTTCCAACCGTATGAATGGAAAGAACGTCGAAAAATAAGCTAGCATGTTAATTTTCATATATTTTGGGGACTTATAGGGTCTTCATCTTAACGGGTGAAAATTTATCGAAATCTTACCGATTCAAAATTTCACCATTTAAGATAAAGACCATACAAGTTCTCAAATTGTATGAAAATTTTATATATATATATATATATATACAGTTGTGTTACTATGTGGCCGGCCGTAACACAGTGCAAGTGTGGTCGCCCCATTTTAGCCCGCTTGCACAATGTTTTAAGGAAATCCAACCATATG
This sequence comes from Dioscorea zingiberensis, assembly GCA_026586065.1. Lineage (NCBI taxonomy): Eukaryota > Viridiplantae > Streptophyta > Magnoliopsida > Dioscoreales > Dioscoreaceae > Dioscorea > Dioscorea zingiberensis. The sequence continues at coordinate 13,101,597 of CM048824.1, forward strand.
GATGGAAAGAACATCGTAAAATACGTTAGCATGTCAATTTTCATACAATTGGAGAACTTGTAGGGTCTTCATCTTAAAGGGTGAAATTTTGAACCGATAAGATTTCTATAAATTTTCACCTGTTAAAATGAATACCCTACAAGTTCCCAAATTATATGAAAATTGACATGCTAGCTTATTTTTCGATGTTCTTTCCATCCATATGGTTAGAATAAAAAAAAAATATTCTCCAAGTGCCTCAAAATGAGGCGACCTTAAATGAACATTAATCCGACCGGCCTTATACAAGTCATGATATATATATATATATATATATATATATATATATATATATATATATATATATAGGGTCCCGATATAGTGCGACCGGCCTGATCACTGTGCAGATTCGGTTGCCGCCCATTTCGGCACTTCGAGTATGTTTGAAGGATTTCCAACCGTACGGATGGGAAGATCATCAAAAAATAAGTTAGCATGTCCATTTTCATAGCATTTGGTCACCGTTTGGTCCTCCCACTTAATTGTTGAAATTTTGAACCGTTAAAATTTCCCTAAAATAAGAACCGTTAAGTGGGAGAACCAAACGGTCACCAATTATATGAAAATGGACATGCTACATGCTAGCTTATTTTTCAGTGATCTTCCCATCCGTACGGTTGGAAATCCTTCAAACATGCTCTAAGGGTTGAAATGGGAGGCTGGCCGGATCTGCATAGTGTCCAGCTAGCTTGACCTTATCAAGTCCGTATATATATATATATATATATATATATATATATATATATATATATATATATACGGGCATGATACTATAAGCCTGTCGGAACACTATTCCGGTAAAGTCGCTTCCCATTTTGGCCCTTGGAGCATGTTTTAAGGATTTCCAACCGTATGGATGGAAAGAACATCGAAAAACAAGCTAGCATGTCAATTTTCATGCAATTTGGGAACTTGTAGGGTCTTCATCTTAACAGGTGAAAATTTATCGAAATCCTACCGGTGCAGAATTTCACCCGTTAAGATGAAGACCCTACAAGTTCCCAAATTGTATGAAAATTGACATGCTAGCTTATTTTACGATGTTCTTTCCATCCAAACGGTTGGATTTCCTCAAAACACTGTGCAAGTGGGTCAAATAGAGGCGACCACACTTGCACAGTGATAAGACCGGGCCATAGTATCATGCCTGTATATATATATATATATATATATAATTTTCTTCCTCCGTGTGATCTTTATATGTTGATTAAAAGTGTCATTTTACTCAATGAAGGGTTGTGCGTCTGTTTTAATCGGAAATCATCTATTAACATGATACAAGCACTTACAACACTATGGAGAAATTCACACAAGGCTGCTATCTTTTAAGCCTCTGTTTTCTCTAGGGGCTGTTTGGTTACCCGCATTTCAAATTACAGTGTAAGTGAAATTACATGTAACTGGAAATGTTGTATTTTAATTTACATCAATGCCGCTTTTATTTGGTTTCATCAGAATGGCTGAAAATAATCCGTGTATTTACTTTTGTTTGTTTGGCTTGATGTAAGTTAAAGAGTGTAGTTACTGGGAGGTAGAGTGGGGTGGGTGAAATTACCCTCATTATCTATTATTATTACTAATTATTTAATACTCTTCATAAAATTAATTTTAATTAAAATAATTAATTAATATAATAAAATATTTAATATTTCTTTTTTAAATAATATTTTTCATCATTAAATTTAAATAATAAAAATATTTTCTATATCACAAAACATACATCCAAAACATAAGATCATTCAAAACATAAGATCATTCAAATACAATATTTAATATTCATAATTACATTACTACATATATATAGTCACATTTAACATTCATCCAAAATATGACATATCAATATTCATAGTTATCCAATCCAACAAAATAAAAAACAACATAACACTTGAGCTTCTCCCCTTGTCAGTTGGTGCTCGCTTTGTTTTGGCATTTCAATTTGAGGTGAGGTTTCTTCTACACCATTACAGAGTTTGAATGTTAGATGACAATTGACAATCAACACCTCAAGTTGCTCGATTCAATAAGCGCTTTGATTCAAAGAACAACATTGTTATTCTCTGCATGCCATTGGTATTTTGTGTTGCCTAACATCTTTCCTATGTTGCAGACTCCTTGGCTCAAGCGGTAGCAACCTATGAGCCTTAACAAACTCTATCTTGCAAGCAGGTTGCATTATTTAGACTTTGATTGCAACACCCAAAAGATCTTGAACCATGTCCTCCTATAATCTATGACCATATGAAGAAATGGATTAAAATCAAGCCAACATAATATATATAATTTATTTTTAATAGAATTTGACAGAACAAGTTATTTTTAACAAAATTTGGCAGAACATTTGGCTAGATCAAAAAAGTTGGTTGATTTACAATTCCTCTGGATTTGTAAGTGTACTTTATGGACTTAAACTGAAACAAGGTTTATGTATAATTCTCTTGTAAGTACAAGAAAACTACTAAACTGATACAAATTGATCATAGCAACAGAAGAATGTGCAGTTTTTCACTTTCAATCTTAAAAGCGCAGTTCATAATTAAATACTTATTGTGTTAAACCAAGTGATTATTGGTGGTCCCTGCAAGAAAGAAACAACTTTTAAAATCCATCTTCAAGTGTTTAAGATGTCTCAAATCACACGTATACACACACACATACACACACTTCTGACTTGAGATTATAAGAGGTTTGGAGCACATCAAGCCATCATTCCAAAAGGTTACAAATATGCAGTATAGGAAGATAGAAAAAAAATGGAATGAATCCAAGGCCATGGATGCAAAGAATGTCAAACTCTCCAGGCACCATAAGCACATCTCATTTATGTCAAAGAATTCAAGGAAACTTCAGAAAACCATGTAAATTTGAATGGAAAGGTGTTTGTTAAAAGTTGAGCAGAGAAACCCTCATGGAGATGGTGTTTATGGGATTTATAAAAAATAATCAAATTCGGACAAAGTTGTAACAATATATGTCAGGTATTTTGAAAACTTTGGACTCATTTTCAAAACTCTTAATTTCCATTCTAATAAGACTAATAATAATAAGTAAAGCTTAAACCTTAGCACCTTCCATGCTTTCCAAGCCTTCTGGCTCCCAACATTAGTTCCACAACTATTAGCTGAAGATGCTTTGGTTTTGAAGGAAAAAAATGGATTTGCTTTCTCTTGTTTGATAAAAATAATCACTGAATGTTCAAGCTATTCATCAAAGGAGGTCCAACAAAAAAAAGAAATTAATTTTATTTTTCAAAACTCTCTATATTAGAAGAAAAACAACAACAACAACAACAACAACAACAACAACAACAATGGTAGGCAACTCTAAAAGATTCAGCTTCCTTTATTCAGCAGAATTTTCAAAGAATTTTCAGATATAACTACAAAAATCATGACTTGCTCCCATTTATGAACAAAACATACAATGAATCAAATTCAAAGATAGTAATTGGGAGGAGGTGTTGATGATACTTACCGATAAACTCAAGTTAGACTGAGTTCACAGACATGGTCATTCTCCAGCAGTCATCTGAGGCATGAGCTGAAGAAGAACAATGGTTACAGAGCTCCAAATTCTAAGGATTGCCTTTTGTAATACCCTGGGATCCTAAAAATTGATTTCATGATCACAAACTCCTCTAAAATCAAATTGAATCTAAAAAAAAGAAGGCCAGATCCTAAAGACTAATTACTAATCCACGCATTCAAAGCTAGATCCGGCACAAAGGAAACACATAAATTAGGTAAAACCCTGGATGACCCCGAGAATGCATCAAACCCTAGCTATATATCCGAGTCTATTTCGATCAAGAAAAATGAGAGTAATCACCTTCTAGAAATCCTGAGGGGCGACACCATGGAGCTAGAAGGAGCGGACGAAGCAAAGAGGAGAGGAGAATCACAGCTACCCCTCCATGGTTCCCCATCTCGAGCACGCAGAGAGAGCGAGAGAAGAAAAGGGAACCAAATTGCCGGAGAAGAAGCGAGAGTCGGCGTGGGTCGAGCTTGAAGGATCGGGATGAAGAGTGAAGTGAATGGGGGAGAGAGAGAGAGAGGGGTGACTCCATCCTTTAGTTTTGCTGCATTTCAACTCACGGCCAATTTGGCCGTGAGTTAAAATGCTGCAAAAGTACCCCAAGATGTAAAACATTTTACAGGTGAAAGTTATTTCACAGCAAACCAAACACTATTTTACATGTAAAATAACTTACATTACAGCTACTTACAGCTACTTACAGCTAACCAAACAGCCCAAAACTAAACAAACCAACAAATAAATAAATAATAACATAAGTTCAACCTACATTTATACAATTCATATTATGATTCGTAGTGAGGGAAGAATGTTTTTGATTGAATCACAGGACCATTCAGAAACTCCTTGTACCATTCAGCAGATTTCTTTGGAGTTCTCTCTTGTGTTTTAAAGTCCACATGATGAAGCCCAAACCTGAGTGTATAACCAAATGCCCACTCAAAGTTATCAATAAGAGACCAAACAAAGTAGCCCCTTACATCAGCTCCTTTTCTGCAAAAACATGATCACAAATTTCTCAATGATGTTTGCATGAATTGCAATTAGTTGTCTGCATTGCATCAAAGATTATCGATTAATACCTCATTGCAGTTCTCAAAGAAGTAAGATAACTTCTCAAATAGTTCACTCTATCCTCATCATTCAGCAAAGCTTCAGTGGACACACCATGTTTACTCCCTTGAGCACAGCCTGGAAAACATATTTATACTAAGATAAGCAGAATGCTGATGAATTTTAGATATAATTGTTTCTTCCTTTAGTATCACTAACCATTTTCAGTAATGTACATTGGTGTGTTGTTGTATCGTTGTGCAATGTACATTACTGTGTTCTCCATTCCGCGAGGAACCATGTATGTATTTGGCATTGCTGTCTGCAATTAAATGAAAGAAACACGGAAATTTGAGGGTCTGGTTTTTGAGAATTATTTGATAAGTAGTTTGAGAAAATGTTTAAGTATCTCACCGGAGGACCGATCGGTATTCCATTACGCTCTCCTGTTTTGTATATGAGTGCATTGGCATCAAATGCATCCATGTTGCATTGAGAAGTGGTGCAATCCATTGCATATAGACTCGTGTAGTGATTGACTCCAATGAAGTCCAGGGAGTCCTTCAATAGTCCCTTTTCTTTTGGAGAAAACATCGGTAATCTCGATCCTAGAATTTGGCGCATATCAGAAGGATAATCACCATGAATAAGAGGATCCAAAAACCTGAAAAAAATTTCAGGAATTGGTTGTTATCTTGACTGAATTTGGAACTTTGATTCTGCCACGGATAAATGCAAATCAATGGTTTTTACCATGCAATGTCAAAAGATAGTGCTCTTTGGCTTGCCAAATAGTCTTGTATCATGTCCCTAAGTGGCTCAAACCAAGTGACAGCCATCACAATCCCAATCAAACCTCCTTGTTTAATCTGTTAAAAATTTAGCAAGAAATTGTCACATCGATGCTATGACTATCATTCTGACAATGAAATCTCATACCTGATAATTTGTTTTGTAGATGTTAGCAGCTATTGCATGGGAGAGAATTATATTATGTGCAGCAATGTATGGTTCTCTCATGGAGTCCCCAGAGCTACAATTACCGAATGGCTTTGAACAACGATCCGGGGGGAATCCTCCAACAGTATAAGCAAAATGCATCATGAGATTTGGCTCATTGAATGTAGACCAATGCTTCACTCGATCACCAAATTCTCTGAAGCATAGCTCCGCATAGTATCCAAATTCTTGCCTTTAATGACAAACAGAAACCATACCTTAATTATTCAAATTTACTGCAGTATAAATCATTGATGCTGATTAGCGTTAAGGATATAACTTAAATACCTCATTTGTGGACTAAGCCATGCACCAAATCTGTCTTCAAGTTCTTGAGGATAATCAAAATGATTTAATGTGACAAATGGTTGTATTCCTGTTTGTATAATGAACAAGAATTAACTATCGTTTTTTTTCCTCTTCCGAAGAAATAAATGTAAAATTAGAGATTCACCTTTGATTACGAGCGCGTGAATAAGATTATTGTAAAACTTAATTCCCACCAAATTAACTTCTCCAAACCTTCCTCCTGTTGATATGATTAGATTAAGAACAACAATTCCTCAATAAAGTTTAAGAAATTAAATTATTGGAACTCACTTGGAAGAATTCTTGACCATGATATTGAAAATCTGTAAGAGTTTACACCCAGAGAATGCATTAACTCAATATCTTCCTGTTTCAATTGAAAAGACAAGTTTCAACAACACTATGTTGGTGCATTGAATTGAGCATCAAAATTACAGAAATGAATATACCATATATCTGTTGTAATGGTCATCTGCAACATCTCCATTGCTTCCATCCATGATTTTTCCTGTCAGAATAGTATAAGAAAATAAGTTATTTATCTGGTAGTACACAAAATAATGGGAAGTTTGATAGTGAAAAATAGCATTTTACCTGAAAAGTGAGTGAAAACATCCCAATTACTTAAGCCTCTGTTTCCCTCCAAATATGCTCCTTCAATCTTCATAACAGAATAACAGGATTAATATTGCGATATGTTTAATATTTTTAAGAAAAGAAATAACAAAAATGTCGACATCAATATTTGGTGCACCAACCCATCAAGCCACAATCCTATTCTCACAAGTGTTAGGTGTCATTTTGTGATCATATGTCTAATCACATATATCCTGCTGACAAATACCATCTGTTGATAAGCACTTTATCTTTTTTTTATTATTATTATTTTTTATATAAATGTGGCCAAGTCACTAGGAACACGACATTGACGTGATTTCAACTCTCAACCTCTCATTGTGAGAGGGAATGTGAACAAGTCACTATATCGAACAAAATACATCACTTGTACCCCTCTCGTCTGCCAGCAAAAAACCCGTGGACAAGTCACTATAAATAGCATATGATGATAAGCTCTTTTTTTTTTACAAAGGCGACAAGCGCCCCCTCCCCGTGAGGTAAGTCATGGGCGGGCAACGCAGCTCCCTGCACGTGCGCCCTCACCTTGTGATCATGGGGGTTCGATACTGGGTTCGTCCCAATCATCTGTGCCCTACACAAGGGACCCGATACCAATAGGCCAAGAGGCCATTGGTCTGTTGATAAGCTCTTTAAAACAACAATATATTGTAGGTTAATCCATGAATTATCTGTTCACTTGAGGCTCACAAACTATGTCCAATGTTCTACTATCCTTATCAGTTTTCAAGTACACATTCCTTTGCAACAATCATATGAAGAAAGCATACATGATGTTGCATTACCTGATAAGAAGAAGTCGATGTTCCAAAGAGGAACGAAGGAGGAAAGTGGCTCCGATGAAGGCTGCCAGAGATCAGAAGGAAGTGGTGAAGAAAGAAAGCAAATGCCAATGCCTTCCTCATCATCATTTTTCTGCTGTAGGACTCACAATGTGGCTTTGTTTGTAGAAATTCATATGCTGATATTTATAGACAAGATGCTCTGCTTGCACATGTGGCTATATAAGTTTTTTAAATATATATGGAGTTATATTTGGTAAGTTATGTCCAATAAGAGTGGCCATGGAATTTCAATAACCTTGTCTACCAACTCCTCCTCTTGATTCCTACAATTCATTGACCATATCCTGACAAACTTTGGGTAGTTGAACTATGAATCATAAAATATACTATTTTTTAGTTGAGATAATGAATCTGCATGTAAATAAAATATATGCACAAAGATAAACCAGCATGAATCATAGAAGGAGCAAGAGATTCATGCTACAAATTTGGTTTATTTTTTGAAGGATGTGAGCAAAAGTTCATTGTTCATGCCTTTGTGCTCTTGTTGTTGAGACAAGAGTTGTAGTTCTTATCCATAATTAGTCTTTAAGAAAGTTGTTCAACTTTCATGGTTTTGATCTCCTTATGCTAATTAAAATGTCAACTCTAGAAGTTTGGCTCTTGTTGAAAAGCTTGCTTATCATGTGTATAGAGAGATAGAGGGAGAGGGAAAAGCTCTTGTTGAATGGCTTTTAAGTTTGAACTTCTCTTTGACTGGTCTATCTTTCCCTCAACTTAGAAAGATTCTTTGAAACAAACACCATGGATGCTTTTTGGATTACAAATGGTGGAATTTGTCATTTACCACTAGATGTGTTGCCATGTTGGCAAACTTACCCTAAACAATACATGCGCCGACCAATCAAACATACCTAAGAAAAAGTAGATCTCAAAGTTTATCTTAAAATAATTCCAACCCAAATGTGTGATCCTTGTGGGAATCATACATCACAAGCTCTAATATAATACATAAGAAGAAATCTTTTTTAATTTAATTTAAGTAATGAGTATGTCATCTAGCAATGTCCCACACACCCTAGAACTCTTCCTTGAGCCATGTCATCATTGTCATCCTTTATCCATATATGGCATTTATGCCCGTCGGCGACATTTTGACCATTAATAAAACACGGTAGTTGAGTGGGATTTGTGAAATCTTGTTTGTGTCATAATTCAAGATAAGATAATGATCATTTGACAATCAGGTAGGCCAGCATGATGCTTTGAAGTTTCTAATTAATCATATGTTTTTCTATTAGTGTCAGAAATTATACAAACAGAAATTAAAAAAAGAATACAGAATCATATGCACATGAATGGAGAAATCACAATTTCATGGTTGCCGAAATGAGGAATTTGTCTCATGAATCAGTAATCAAGATCTCAATCGTTGAATTATCGGATCGTTGAGGAATCTCTTGTACCATCTTGCAGATAACTTTGGAGTTCTCTTCAATGTGTCATAGTTAATGTAGTGCAAGCCAAACTTGAGTGTATAACCAAATGACCATTCAAAATTATCCATAAGAGACCATATGAAGTAACCCCTCACATCTGCTCCTTTACTGCATTGCATCACCACAGAAATTTTTAGTGATTGACATGTATATGTTTCTGAATTCCAAGCATTCAGCAAAAGTAAAAACATATGGACCTCATTGCTGCTCTCAAAGAATTGAGATAGCTCTGTAAATATTCCACCCTCTCTACATCATTGATTAACTCATCGATTGATACTTCATCGCTTGATTGCGCATAACCTGTAAGTATTGAACTTTTAAGAAAATGAAACCAAAATAGACATCAAATTGGGAGTTTGGAGATATGTAGTGTCTTTTGATCACTCACCGTTTTCAGTTATATACATCGGTGTGTTGTTGTACCTTTGCATCATATACAGCACTGTCTTTTCCAAACCATAAGGAACCACGTAAGTATCAGGCATAGCTGTCTGCACATTGACGAAGTTACTGATTAGAAACGGTTTGATTTATTGTTTTGATTTCTAGTTGTTTATGTATCGCACCGAAGCTCCGATGAGTGTTCCATCCCTCTCTCCAGTGAGAACTACTAGTGAAGTTCGATCAAAGCCATACTCCATGTTACATGAGGAATGCAAGCAGTCCTTTGCGTATAGACTGCCATAGTGATTGATGCCGATGAAATCCAGAGAGTTTCTTAAATTCCTTATGTCATTGACTGAAAACGTTGGTAACCTCGAGCCGATAATCTCGCACATTTCTGGAGGATATTCTCCAGAGATTATTGGATCTAAAAACCTGAAAACTTCTGAAAAATGTTATTCTGTTACTATAGCAAATAAATTTTAGTTTTTCTGATGAATTTGAATACCATCCAATTTGAAATGCTAGTGCTCTTTGTGTTGCAACTTTGTCTTCTATTGAATCAGTGAGTGGTTCATACCAAGTAACAGACATTGAAATTCCAATAAATCCACCTTGCTTTTCCTAATGGCAAAACAGATTAATGATTAGTATCATTGCGAGCAAAGTTCAGCAGAAACAGAAATAACTGCAGATAAATGACATCTCAAACCTTGTAACTTCTTTTGTAGATTTGACTAGCAATTGCATGAGAGAGTATGATATTATGAGCAGCGACGAAAGGTTCAGTTGTAGAATCACCAGAAGAACAATTCCCAAATGGTTTAGAGCAGTGATCAGGAGGAAATCCTCCAAGAATGTATCCAAACTTCACCAATTGATATGGCTCATTGAATGTAGACCAATACTTCACTCTATCACCAAATGCCTTGAAACAAACATTAGCAAAGTATCCAAACTCTTGCCTGATTTGTGGGTTGAGCCATCCACCCAATCTTTCTTCAAGTTCTTGTGGCATATCAAAGTGATTCAGTGTTACAAATGGTTGTATTCCTGTTTCAAAAATTCAGAACCATCAAACCACATTCATCGTGTCATTATTATCCATTTTTACTGAAAATTTAGGAAGAACAATTTTTGATACCTTTAAGCAAGAGGGAATCGATGAGATTGTCGTAGAACTTGATACCCACTAAATTTATCCCCCCAAACCTCCCTCCTGTGAAAAAAAAAAAACATTAAATTGCAAGTTACCGACATATTCAGCACAGTAAAACAATTAAATCAGTAATTACTCACTTGGAAGAACTCTTGACCATGAAATCGAGAATCTGTAAGAGTTGACACCAAGAGAATGCATCAACTTGATGTCTTCCTGTTTCATTAAAATGTTCTTCATTAATCAACAGTAAAATCATGAACAAGAAGTTGATCAAGTATCAAAGACCGATTAATTTATGAACCTTGTAACGATTGTAATGGTCATCTGCAACATCTCCAGTGCTTCCATCCATGATTTGGCCTAAACAAAACTGAGTGATTAGAATCAAACAATGTTAGAAAGTTATGAATTAACTGAAAGTTACCTGAAACATGGGCGAAAACATCCCAATTACTCAACCCTTTGTTACCATCTAAAAAAGCACCTTCAACCTGTCAAATGAAACACATACTGGCCATCATATAAGCATCCCTGGAGACCAGAAATCCACAGTGCATTACCTGATAAGAAGAAGTTGATGTCCCGAAGAGGAATGTTGGTGGGAACTGGCTCCGGTGGAGGTCACCGGAGACACCGATGAGTTGCCAAAGAAGCAAAGCAAATGCCAAAGCCACCTTGGTGATCTCCATGCCTCAATGATAACTTTGGTAGTGATGCTTGATATTGTTCTGTTTTTATATCACAATGAAGATAGGAAGCTTCATATTAGTTAACAAAGAGTGGCCATGGATATATAACTCCATGCATTCAGAGACAAAGTTTGAGGAGTTTGGGGGGTTTGTTGTGTGATTTGGTCATATTAGGATGACATACTTGTGCATCAGTTAATATATGTGGCAACTCTTCATTGACTAATGGCAGGAAAAACATTATCAAATTGTAATTCAGAGTATTATATGGTTGAAGATTGTGGTGGCTAAGAGAGAGAAAAGATTGTCATTCAGAGTTCTTTGGAGAAGTTTAATTCCATTCTTTGTCTTTGATTGTATAGTTTAATTGCATCTAGCTAAGCTTATACTAACTTATGTAGTTGTACTTTAAAAGACCAAGAACACTACATTCCAAACATTAGATGTCAAAAATCTAGACATGAATGAAAGCATGCCAAAAAGAAGCTCTGGAGAGCTTAAAAGGGAATATTTAAACCAACCCTTTTCACAACCAAAGTTGGTAAGGCTTGTCCACATTTATCAAAAAATAAATAAATAAATAAAAATATTTAGAGGATCTTTATTTGCTTCTTATTCATGAATATAGTTCCATCAAGACATACATTAAAATTAAAAGAGTTTTATGGAATATTTGATTCAAGATTCCTCTAAAACCTTCATTAAGATAATGTTTTATATTTTTAATAAATATGGACAAACCATTACAGGTAAGTCATGAGTGTAGTTCGAACCCTTAATGAGAAGAAATGTCTTAACCAACTTTGTTTCTTAAAGTTTAACATCCATTAATACATTATTCTTGTAAGAATGAGAGGATGAAATGAATCCTTAGCATTATTATCAAGGGGGGAATGCCCCATATCTATACAAATGTATGTGTGGATCCCATACATGGGCCTAGGTGTATGTACATGATCTAACACCCCTTCAAACTCACGATGGATCTTGAACCGAGAGTTTGGAGAACAAGTACTGAAACCAGGAAACTGTATGTGCCTTCGTGAAGAAGAAATCAACAATCTGCTCCACAGAGGCAATATGAGGAATGGAGAAAGCACCAGCAAGGTAGTGGTTGCAAACAAAACAAAGAGCAATCTTGAAGTGTTTTATTCGCTCATGGAAAACCAGATTGCCAACAATGAGAGTAACACTCCAGTTGTCATCGTATAGAGGAGTCGAACCGGTGATAGAAACACCCAAATCGGGCATGAGCTAACGAAGCCAAACAACCTCTCGAGCAGCAGCAAACATGGCAATATAGTTAGCCTCGGCAGTGGAAAGAGCAACCTTCTTCTGCTTCTTGCTCTTCTAAGAGATAAGATATCACCTAGAAAAACACAGAAACCAGTAGTAGATCGCCAATCAATAAAATCACCAACCCAATCTAAATCAGAATTAGCACGAAGATACAAAGAAGATGAGGTAGAGAAAAATAGTGAACATGTGAGGGTACCCCGAAGATAGCGAAGGACACGCAGTAAAGCAGTATAATGTGTAGATCGAGAAGCACTGACAAACTGACTAAGAACTCAAACAGCGCAAGCAATATCAGGCCGATTGATGGTCAAGTAAACAAGTACACCCACTAGCTGCCGATATTGAGTAGGCTCTAAGAGTAGCTCACCGTCATAAGAAGAAAGCCGATGATAAAGCTCAATAGGTGTGGTTGCAGTCTGAGTATCGATTAGGCAAGCTCAACTGATGAGATCAGAGGTGTACTTCTGCTGAGAAACTAAGTACCCCCGTTGAGCATAAGCAACCTCAAGACCTAGAAAATAATGGAGATGACCCAAATCTTTCATCTGAAACTGCTGCTGTAAGTGCTGCTTCAAAGAAAAAATAGAGTCATTATCATCACCATAGGTCGCCATATTATCCACATAGAGCAATAGTAAAGTAATGCCCCGAGGTGTCCCACGAGTTAAAGAGTATAATCAGATGAACTCTCTGTGAAACTGAGGAGCCTGTTTGAGCTTTTATGGCACGACGAAGTCGACAAACTTGCTGAGATGAGGAAGAAAGACCAAGCGGAGGAGTCATGTAAACCTCCTCAGATAAGTTACCATACAAGAAGGCATTTGTCACATCCATATGAAAAAGAGGCCACTGACGAGCAGTAGCAATAGCCAAAAGAAGACGAATAGAATCCCACTCACCATGTGAGTGATGTAACAACATAGAAGAACAGTTGTGAGCTTGTCTTCACCAAATCCCACTCCAATAAGTCTCACAATCTAAGCAAATCTGAGTGAAATCCCATATATCCAAGCACGGTTTTCAAGAAACCACGAGATCTCTGAAGAGAAATCACACCAAAACTCACAACAACCAAGCTCTTATCTCCGTCTTCTTTGAGGAACCAACTCAGCCGATGCTTGGACCCGTTAGAGAGCTGCTCGAAGACTATGGTGCTGGCTGGGCGAGGTTGCTGAGCCCGAGCCGCCGCCAACATAGGGAACCGCCATTAGAGAGATGAGATCCGTGGGGTTGCGGCACTGGAAAGCTGACAGTGCTACTCATGGTGGAGAAAAGCTACTCATTCCTACACACGCCGGAGAAGACTACACATGCCAAAGAAGATTGAGAAGTAAGGCACACAAAGCTCGTTGTGTCGTTGAAGATGAAGACTACTGATGAGAAAAGACTGTTAACGAGGAAGAGTCAAGCTTAGTGGTGCTATTGAATGTAATCTTGACTCAGCTCATCGATGATGCTCAGAGTTGACTATGAACAGGCGGAGGAGTCTACGGTGAGATCTACGACGATGAAAGACTCGTCAAGGGAGAACGACGATAGACTCCGGCTAGTGAATGACCCAAACTCAGAACCTTAAAATCACAGCTTTGATACCATGTAAGAATGAGAGACTATGGAATGGATGAAATAATTAATCCTTAACATTATCAAGGGGAGAATGCCCTATCTATATACAAATGTATGTGTTGAACCCATATATGGGCCTAGATGTATGTACATGATCTGACAATTCTCAATGATCCCAAATCTAAATATATTAGTTTCTCCAATATAAATGTTATCATCCATGTTAAAGTTTAAATTGCTCTGGATGTGCAATAGTCTAAAAAGGATATTTAGAAACATAAATGTTTTGTTATTTTTATTATTTTTTATTTTTTTTGGGTAAATATGGACAAGCCACTTGAACCACACTGTATGCGTGATTCAAACCCGTCACCTTCTCTTTGTGAGAGGAATGAGTTACCAACTTTCCTTGTGAAAGTTGGTATAAATGTTATGTTATTATTTCTTTCTTGCTATATATATATATATATATATATATATATATATATATATATATATATATATATATATATATATATATATATAGTAGTGATAGGATGAGGTCGGCCGCACTTGCGACCGCCTCATCCTATCACTATTAATGTATTATATATATATAAAATATATATATTATATTTTATATAATCTATTTATATATTGATTTATCTATATATTTTAGATAATATATAGATATGTATATATAATTTTTATAGATAATATATATATATATATATATATATATATATATATATATATATATATATATATATATATATATATATAATGTGATAATAAGATAATTTAAAAATTATAAAAAACATATCTAAATATTATCTTATATATATATATATATATATATATATGTGTGTGTGTGTGTGTGCGCGCGCGCGCGTGTGATTTGTTTGTTAAGGATGATGTTGATAGTCTCCGAAGAAGACAATGGATGGTTCTTACTCGCTAGAGTCCCTGCACAAAGAGAGAGATAGTCGGGGTGGGCCTAATGCCCTGGTTTAGCTTTGACGATCAAGTTAGTGGGAGAATGTTTAGGCAAGTTCTATTGCTTACCTTTCCTCCTCATGTACCCTATAAGTTCCGTCGGGTTGTCTATATGTTGTGTCTTGTGTTGTAACACTAGTTGCAATTTGCTGTCTAGCTGTGAATTGAGGAGTTTCAAGTGTTACAATCTTGTTAGTTCCACCGTGGGTGATTGTGTGGCTTCAAGGATGACACTCTCACAATGAATTGAACACACAAGCAATCTCATACCCACTCACAAGCAAAGGAACAATCAATACATCAAGAGGAGAGACACAAAGGTTTGGTAACCCAGTTCGGCTTCCAAGCCTACGTCTGGAGGGCGTAGCCCGGAGAAGACAATCCACTAAAAGAGCAGTAGGGATAGGAGTACAAAGAGTTTCACTCACCCTCTCTCTTATAATATACACACCCACTCTGAATTGACCGATGGCCACTATTACCCTTCTCCCAAGGGACTACTCTAGTCGGCTCATCCTAAATCCTCTGAACTGAGCATTCTATTGACGTCTCCATGTCGTTGAACTCACATCTGTCTCTTTAGGATCTTAGAAATCTTCACGACACTAATTTGGACTCCTTCCAAATTTGGACATTGCAATTCCTTTTGCAACCGAACTTACAACGTAGCCCAAACTGCAGAATTGACTAAGGCTGCAACGTTGCGTTGTCACGACCTTAAGACCCTCCAACCCTCCTGGTTGTGTCTGAGTCGAACCCCGTTGGATCCTCCCTATTATGACCACGACAACTAGCTGGACTCCTCTCCATCACGTCCGCGGTCTTCCTTCAAAGTTGCACCTCACTATGGTGCATAATCCATCTTCAAAGCTTCTTGATCAAATTAGATCTCCATTCCTCTTGATTTGATTCTTCAGCATCTTCCCTGCCTTCCATTTCTAGTTGATTCCTAAATCATCTTAATCAAATCCGTTGAGCATGCAACCACTTGCACGGAATCTTCAATCAACTATTCAACTTTCAATCAATGCATGACTTACTAAATCAGCTTGTAATCCAATCACCACCAATTAGTATTTCAATCATATCTCCCATTCCCAGCTTCTTGCCAAGTATGTCTCCAATAGATCTAGCCTCCAACAGCGTAGTGTCCTTTAGCATGCTTTGACTGGTCAATTGTCCTTGCTTTGACTTGTCAACTCCCTTGCCTTAGTCAACCATGTCACCACAGTGTCAAATGATGCCAACCAAAGTGCCTCTGCACTAACATACCCCCTTCTTATTCTTCTTTCTAGAGTCCTGTGTGCGTCTCCACCGCGTTAGAGACCTTATTTGCCATACTTATCTCCTGATAACATATCTTCCACCTCTTATCTCCCTGCCTATCTCCCTTACCCCTGCCTTGACTTCACAATCACATTTTTGCCAAAGAGAGTCCGAATTGGGGATCCATGCCGGTCTGATGGGCACCTAGCTAGGATGTTGCCATGCATATGCCCTGGATAAGGCCATGTGTCCATCTAGTTTTACCCATATTTTATATATATATATATATATATATATATATATATGAGATAATGCCGGCAAAGAGAAAAAAACAAAAAATTGGCATGGGATTAATTTGTTTACAAATTCTTTCAGAAATTAGGACTGTGACAATTTGATCAAGACTTAATCAAATTAAGTAGTCGAACCATCTCATTCGTCCACGTCCAACATCTTCACTGGAAGGATTAAGACCATAAATATTGTTACATAACTCTAATGAAGATCCAAATCTTGTTACTAGATGTAAATAATTTTTTTCAATCTTGTCCTTTTTTTATTTTATTTCAGAATCAGATATAATTGGCAGCCTTATCAATGCTAAACTCCAAGTTAAGCATTGGTCTGGCATCTACAAACATTGTTCAGTGTTTTTTATACACGTCAGGATTGTTTCGGTATCTCGAACTTTGATTAATTGGTTTTTTGTCTGTTTTTGTTTGTATTATGGTTATGGTCAGATCCTTTTTCCGCCTTTATGGTGGTTTGTGTTCTTTTATTAGTGTGCAAGTTGTATGATGTTAAACTATGGTGTATTCTTTTGTAAGTTGTTAACATCTAAGTATTTTTTTTATTTTTTTTTCAAGGTAATACACTCCTCAAAGAGCATATATATAAAGAACAAGTTTTGCTTTATCGAGTTGACTCATAGAATTGAGACAAACCTAAATCATCCAATTTTTATTAAATAGCAGTCTGGTGCTATAAAGTTCCCGTTATGTGCAGATTTAGGGAAATATTAAACCATTTGGGTCTATTACCTTCAAATTACATGACAACTTTATCATTGCACCAAAACTCCTCTTTATAAATTATAATATTTTGAGTCATAAACTCAACCCATAAAAATTTTCCAATATAGAAGCCTGTCTTTGGGTTTTAACTTTTAATTTGTTATCTATATCTTTGTTTTATGTGCATACACTATAGTCTTCTCATGCCATGTTATATATATATATAATTCCTATTCAATTACTATTGCATGGTCGGTCTATTTTTTTCAAAAATATATTTTTTAAAATTTTGGTCTCTAAAAAAATGTAGTTGAAGATTATGATGGTTAACTAAATGAGTATTTTAAAAATATAAAATAACACATATGAAGAAGTTAGTAAAATGTGAATTTAAAATAGAAGTGATACGGATGAATCAAGATGTACACATGTCCACACCTCAGCTCTCCTAGAAAAAGGGACCCAAATTCTAAGGGCCACCACCCTAACTCTGTGACAGGGTATGGTCACAGTCACCTAGGGCAAAAAGAGATGTCCGTACGACAAGAATCAATCATAACAGGTAAGGGAATGATATGATGGGGACTGGAACCCGAGACAAACCAAAGGGAGATAAATAGAGCCAAACCTCCAAGAATTGAGGGTAAACAATATCTTTCATTGAAATCTCCCTTTTATCTTTTTCCCCGGTAAACTACCTACTAATTTGGGTGTCAAAGAGGAATTAGGGCAGGAGGCCCACCCTCTTTGCTTGTTTGTATCCTTTCTCTCTCTCAAATGGGGATTCTTGGAAGATTTCTTCAACCTTTTGTCTGTATTAATTACTTCTGACCACCACTCGCCGGAGCACATTCCCCAATCACAACTTCAATGCAATTTTTTTTTTTTTTTTGATAAAGGTGGATAAACCACATTCATTGATTAGCAAAAGGTTCTTAGTTGAACCATGGTTATAGGTAGTATCGATACACTATTGTGGTACAATTGGCAAGCCTGAGCTATTTGAGTGTGGGGAATAACCCTGGGTGCAGGTACTCGATCCGGATAGTCATTACCTATGCTAACCAACATTTTACTGAGAGCGTTCATGGGATTCTATGCCATGTGGATGGGTGCATGCGAGATGAAATACGATTAGCAGGCTGATTCGGCAGAGGTAGGTTTTTCAACCCTTTCTATTAGGAGGATACCCAACCGTTCGGGCAAGCTATTGCTTCCACCTTATAGACCCATCTTTGTTGCCAACACAGTTTTTTTTCGGTAGGGCATCCTTATTGGATCTGACTTTCCGGCCGGTAGGACATTTCTATTGGATCTGACTTTCCTGTTTTGCGTTCGATTTATTTGATGGAAGCTCACTTGTACCTCTAGCGATTGTGTTCCCCACTATGCAACTTCTTCATCAGTTGATTTTGACTAAAGTCAGTCCTGGTTAATACGTGAACAAGAAATATTGAATTATTAATTAAAGAAAATTACGGAAAAAATTACCAACATCTAAAATATATAAAAACAATTAACAAACATTAAAATAAAAAAATAGATTTTAGTTTCTAATTAAACCCTCTTGATTTTATAGATTTGCGATTGAGATCGGACCTATTTTTCCTCTAGAGTCTAAACAAGCAAGGAAAGGGTTTTTTAAAGGGCAATTTGCCAAAATGACCCTGGTCTATTTATTTATTTATTTATTTGGCCCTAGGTCGAATATATTTGTCAAAATGGCCCTGGAACTGCCCAGTCAGCAACCAAACTGCTGACTGGGATGCAAAACGGCCTTTCAAATGCCGATCAGCTGCAAAGATGATGTTCTAGAGCTAATCGGCTTTTGAAATGCCGATTAGCTCAACACAACCGAGGAAGAGGACTTCTTTGAAGCTAATCGGCCTTTCAAATGCCGATTAGCTCCATAGAGCTCTTTTTCATGGAGTATGGAGCAAATCGGTCTTTCAAATGCCGATTAAGCTAATCGGTCTTTCAAAGGCCGTTTTGCATCCAAGTCAGCAGTTTGGTTGCTGGCTGCGCAGTTTCAGGGCTATTTTGGCAAATATATTCAACCTAGGACTAAAAAAATAAATAAAAAAATGGATCAGGACCATTTTGGCAAATGGCCCTTTTTTAAAAAAAAATTCGGATCCGAACCTGAAACCTTGATCACTTCCTCCGCCAACAGCGATTACGGTATAGCCACGTGGTGTATTTCTATTGGCTTTTTCGTGGAGGCTGATGTTAACACAGTGAGCCCGCCGGAATACCATACGAAACCTTATCTTATTACGTATCTCACCTTCTCGAGCTCTAGCGCGCTTCAATGGCGTCCGTCTTGGCGCTATTCTCCGGAATCCACAGGATTCCATCGAAATCCAGTTTTCCGAACCAATCCAATGTCCGCCGGCAAAGCCTTAACCTTAGGTTCTTCTCCCCTATCTCCGCTGGGCCATCTTCTGGTTCTTCGTGGGAGCGGGAGGAGGAGCGGTGGCTGCGGGAGGAGCAGCGGTGGCTTCGCGAGGAGCGTCGATGGCTACGGGAGGAGGAGAGGTGGAACTCTGAGAGGGAGGCGCTTCTTAAGGAAATTGCTGCTCTGACAATCCGGATCCAGTTTCTTGAGCGCCAGCGCCCGCCGGTGGAGCCGGCGCCGAGGGCGGTGCTGGTGGAGGAGGCGGAGGTGAAAGAGATGGTGCTCGAGGAGGAGGTTAGGGTTTCTCAAGAGGATGAAAAGAGGAGAGCTTTGAGGATGGGGTCGGAAGGAGACGATGTCCGAGAGATGCAGGTCTGCGCGAAATCTATGCTATGAGATTGAAGGCGAGTTCAATTTTTTTGATTAATTAAATCAATATTGGATTTTAATTGAGCTCTAAAAATCGAATTTTCATGGAGATATTTTGAAGTTCAAGTGCATGAAATTTGTACCGTGGGGAATTTATTAGCATAAAATTTGGAAAGGAAAGGCTAAATTTTTGGCTAATTTTTGTTTGATAATGCAGGAAGAGTTGCAGAAGTTGGGATTTTATTCCGGTGAGGAAGACATGGAGTATTCGAGCTTCTCAAGTGGGACTGAGCGGGCTGTGAAGACATGGCAAGTGAGTGAACTGATGGCCATTCAAAATCAAACTTTGAGAACAAATTCATATTATGTTTTGATTTGTGTGGTGTTTTTGTTGATCATATTCCTGCTTGGCCATGAGTTTTCAATTCCTTTTTTCTCTCTTTGTGTTTTCTTGTTTCATAGGCATCTGTGGGAACTCTGGAAGATGGAGTTATGACAACAGAGCTTCTGGAAATGTTGTTTAAGGGGATAAAGATTGTGGATGCTGGATTAAAAGCCAATGTTGCTCAGAAAGAAGACCTTGGGTCTAATGTAGAAAGAGTATGTTTCACTTCTTTAACTTTTAGGTTCTTGCATCACTTGCGCCCATTGCGTTTCTCACTGCACTAATCTTCTTGAACTGATTGTATTGATTTTCATTGACCTATTTCTCTGCTTTGTCATGTTACAAAGCCACTAGAAGGATGTTAATTTTTGAATCATGTTGATTCTTTGGTGCTCTTATGTATCAGTAATGCTTAATGTGGTGTGCTTAACTTATATCAATCTATGCTTATGGTAGGATGATAAAAATGGAGCACCAGTTGCATCGGTAACAGAAATTGCAGAGATTCACCAGACTGTCATAAAAGAAAGGGGTGATTCGGAAGTTGAGGTTTCGCAGCAAAGAGTTTTTCTTCTTGGAGAGAACCGGTGGGAAGAACCTTCAAGGCTCATCGGAAGGGATAAGCCAGCTGTGAGAAGCAAGCCTGTTTCTACTACAAAATGTCTTGCCTGTCGTGGAGAAGGCCGGTTAATGTGTACAGGTAGCTTGCAATATCCCAAACTTCACTAATGTTGAAATAAGATTCGGCATGCGTAGGGAGAGTAAAAATTCAATTCCTATCTGCTAGTTAGTTCAGCAATGAATCTAGTTTTCTTTAAGAACTGTGTTCCACATTGTGGCCACGCTGCAAAATCCCTCTGTACTGCAATAAGATGTTGTGAATTGGCATTTCTTCGTTGCATGAAATTGGATTGAATTGGTAGCATATAGTGATTGAACTACTCTTTATTGCAGAATGTGATGGCAGCGGTGAGCCAAACATTGAACCACAGGTCAGATGGGCCAGGATGACTGTTGGATTTCTTTTGTGCTTACCCTTATTGTACCTTTACTTTTTGAACACTGAATTGTGTTTGAAGTTTAAGCACTTGCTTACTTGCAGTTCTTGGAGTGGATCGATGAAGGAACAAAGTGCCCATACTGTGAAGGGCTGGGTTACACCATTTGTGATGTTTGTAACGGGAAGGTTATAGAAACTTGATCTGTTTCCTTCTATGTCACCAATATAGCCTTCAAGTCATTTTCGTAGGTGTAAGAATATGAATTTGGTGGTATATAAACTGTGCAACTGAATCACATCGGCTCAAGTAATGCAGACATGTATTCACATGTTTATAGATCAAATTTTGCTGTGTATTTGTTGAATAGTATTGATGAGTAAATAATACATTAAAGCAAAATTTGTACAATGATTCCTGAGTTCATCTTTGCACATTTCACTAAAGGATCAATGTTTGCTGACTAGATTTTCACATAGCTACATGAGTACATTCATCTATTTGAAGTAATTCAACTTCAGCAACATAACCTTCATCTTTCATCAAGACTGTCAAATCCTTCAGGGCTGCATGTATCTCACAAGCATCAGGATGCATTTGATCTCCTGCAATAAATAAATTAGTTTTCTTTCCCAAAACAATCCAACTGCAACCTGGGGACTTCCTTACTCCTCTTTCTCTCATTGTTTCTCTCACCATCTTAGCCCCTACCCAGTTGCCTGATGCTGCACATACATTAGAAAGCATCACATAGGGAGAAGAATTATGTGGTTCAAGCTTGATGAGCTTCTCAGCTGCGTGCTGAGCTCTGATCCCATCCCCATGTATTCTGCAGGCTGAAAGCATTGTAGCCCAAATGACACCATCGGGCTCAAATGGCAGCTTATTGATAAATTCCTCAGCCTCTTTAAGATAGCCGCTACGGCCAAGGAGATCGATTATGCAAGCATAGTGATCAGTCCTCGGAGGTATTCTATGCTTGTTTACCATGGAGTTGAACAAATCACGGCCCTCTGCCACCAGCCCTCCATGACTACAAGCTGTGAGCACCCCGAGGAAAGTAATGTCATCGGGTTTCACTTGCAACTGTTGCATCTGCTGAAAGAGCATAAGTGCCTCTCTTGCATATCCATTCTTTGCATATCCAACTAGCATGGAATTCCACGAAATGACATCCTGTTTATTCTTCAGTTCTTCAAAAACCATGAAAGAATTATTCACATCTCCACACTTGGAATACATGTCTATGAGAGCACTGCTTGTGTACTCGTAGGAACCGAAACCAGTTTGAATGATGAAACCATGAATCATTTTGCCGACTCTCAGATCAGCTAAATCAGAGCAGGCTTTAAGGACAGTACAGAAAGTTGCTTCATCTGGTATGATATTATGATTGCTGAGCATATTATGAAATATTAACAGTCCATCCTCACTGTAACCATTCTGTATGTGTCCAGAGATGAGACTTGTCCACAATACCAAACTCTTGCTATCAGGCATCTCCAGAAAGAGCCTGTTTGCATCCTCGAGAGCTTTGCACTTTAAATACATGCCTAACAATGAAATTCCTAAGAATTCATCATTGTAGAGGAGGCCAGACTTCAGTATATGGCTGTGCACCTGGTTTCCCATTCCCAATCCGAGAGGCCCGGAAAATGCAGGAAGAATGCTCGCAAAGGATATTCGGGATGGCTCTAAGCCATCCATTTGAATTTGCCTAAACAAATTCACAGCTTCCTCTTCATTACTCTTTTGTACATGACCGGTGATTAGAATGTTCCTTGGAACCACACTTTGTTCAGGCATCTGTTGGAAAACTTGTTTCGCCGCCTCCATTTTGCCGTGCTTCGCATACAAATCAATAAGAGAACTCCCAACAGAAACATTAGAGTAGAGATTAGACTTGATAGATAAGCAATGCATCTGTTTTCCTACCTCCAAAGCCTGTATATTAGTGCAAGCACTGATGATACTAGCGAAGGACACCTCATCAAGAACCTCTTTTTCCAATCTCATTCTCCTGAACATACTTAAAGCCTCATCTTCTTCTTCATTGTGAACAAATCCAACTATTAGAGCATTCCAGGAAATGATGTCTCTATCCGTAATAAACCCAAATTGATGCTTTGCATCATTCAGAGCTCCGCATTTTGCATACATATCTACTACTGCATTACCAACATACAAACTTTCCTCAAAATTGCCTTTAACAATAGCAGAATGTAACTGCCTTCCCAGATCTAAATTCTCGAGCATTGCACAAGCACCAAAAGCACTAACAAAACTAAACTCATCCGGTTGGAAATCAGCTCTCTTCATTTCCTGAAACAATTCAGTAACTTTGTTTGGCTTGCCATTCTGTATATACCCTCCAAGCATCACATTCCAAATAACAATATTCCTATCTGCGAATGAATTGAACACATTTCTTGCGTCTTCTATCCTGAAACATTTGGCATACATGTTTATCAGTGAACTTACAACAAACACATTCGAGTCCAAACCGAGCCTAATGGCCTCAGAGTGTACTATTTGTCCCTGATCAATGGCCATTAAATTGGCAATAGCACTCAGCACACTACCTAGTGTTGATCTTGTAGGCTTCACACCCTCCCTTCTCATTTCTCTAAAGAGATCAAGTGCTTCATTCTCAAGCCCATTTTGTGCATATCCTGTAATTATTGAATTCCATGCAACTCCATTAGGACTAGGCACCTGCATAAACAAACTCCGAGCATCCTCCAACTTGCCCAAACTCAAACACACAGCTATAACTGTGACAAATGTAACTTGATCTGGTGTGACACCTAAATTGCGCATTCTCGAAAACAATTCAAAAGCTTCCTCTGACAAACCAATACGCGCATAACCAGCAATCATTGTCGTCCAAGAAATCACATCTGGGCATTGAACTCCATCAAACACAAGACGAGCATCAATCACATGGTCACACTTTGCATACATATCGATCAAAGCTGCTTCACAGTGTGAACTCAGGCGAAATCCCAACTTGACAACATCACAGTGAATGCATCTCCCATAATCCAATGCTACCAACCTTGCGCAAGCAGAGAGTGCAATGGCAAGACTGAACTGGTCCGGCACTCTGCCAGAGCACCGCATTTCTCGAAACACACAAATGACATCCTCAGGCGTGTTCCATCTAGCATGAGCAGAAAGGATTGAATTCCAAGCCGGAGCATCCCGCTCCGCAAGCAGATCAAACGTTTTCCGAGCATATACAAGCTCACCACATTTGGCATAGAGATCAACAAGGGCATTTCCAAGGCTACCGCCGAACCAAAATCCGAAATTCAAGACTCGAGAATGGATGGCTTTGCAGTGCTGCAAGGTTCTAGTTCTTTCAGGCGTTTCGTCGAACAAGTTGCGTGCACGTAAACTGGCGGCTCTTTTGGAGTACGAAACAATAAGATTGGTATAAGATCGAGGATCTGAGAGCACTGCATTCACTTGTGCAGCAGGGTTGTGATCCCATGTAGAAGAAGAAGAAGAAGAAGGAATTAGAAGGAGAGAAGAGCAGGATGAAATCGAGAAACGTGAGGGCTTTGGCGAGTGAAAGAGGTTTTCTATCGAACGGATGCTGGCATGCATTTAAACTAAGCGCCGTGGCGACACTTGATCTCTTCTTGTGTTTTATTCCGATTCCCACTGCTCCATGAATCTTCTTGGGGAAAATTATTTTAAAATCCCTAGCATATTTTCATCTAATCAAACAGTTCTTCGGAAATTTGAGTTTCTTTGTCAGTCCATGTTTTTCTTTTTTACATTCTTCTCCATCGGTCTCCACCATCAGAGAATTATTATTCTCGACTTCAGCTCGGACGACATCTTCAAAGCTCAGCCTTGGAAGTCGCTTTGTGGGTCGAGCATCGATGCTCGTATCGTTCTCTTCAACGAAAGACCCTTTATGGGTCGAGTATCAAGGCTCGTATTGCCCTCTTCAAGGCTCGACTTCGGCTGCCCTTTTTAAGGCTTGGCCTCGAAAGTCCCTGTGTGGGTCGAGCATCGATACTCGTATTCAACTTCGGTCATCCTTTTCAGGGCTCGGCCTCGAAAGTCTCTTTGTAGGCCAAGCACTGATGCTCGTATCACCCTCTTCAGGGCTTGACTTCGGCCGCCATCTTCAGGGCTCGGCCTCGAAAGTCCCTGTGTGGGCTGAGTATTGATGCTTGTATTCAACTTTGACCAACCTCTTCAGGGCTCGGCCTCGAAAGTCCCTGTGTGGGCTGAGCATCAATGCTCATATCGCCCTTTTCAACGCTCGACCTTGGTAGACCTTTTCAGGGATCGGACTCGAAAGTCCCTTTGTGGGTTGAGCATCGATGTTCGTGTCATCCTCTTCTGTAAAAGTCCCTTTGTGGGCCGAGCACCGATGCTCGTATCACCCTCTTCAAGGCCTGGCTTTGGCCGCCCTTTTTAGGGCTTGGCCTTGAAAGTCCCTATGTGGGGTCCCTTTGTGGGTCGAGAACCGATGCTCGTATTGCCCTCTTTAGAGCTCAGCCTTGGCTGCCCTCTTCAGGGCTTGGCCTTGAAAGTCCCTGTGTGGGTCGAGCATGGAAAGTCCATGTGTGGGTCGAGCATCGATGCTCCTGTCGTCCTCTTCGGTGAAAGTCCCTTTGTGGGCTGAGCACCAATGCTCGTATCGCACTCTTCGGGGCTTGACTTTGGCCGCCCTCTTTAAGGCTCGACCTCGGCTTCAGCTCGGCCAACCTCTTTAGAGTTTATCTCAAAGTCCCTTTATGAGCCGAGCATCAATGCTCGTACTTGACTTCGGCCACTCTCTTCAGGGCTTGGCCTCGACTTCAACTCGGCCGACATCTTCAGAGTTCATCTGAAAGTCCCTTTGTGAGCAGAGCATCGATGCTCGTACTCAACTTCGGTTGTCCTCTTCAAGGCTCGATCTTGTCTTCAACTTGGTCGCCCTCTTAAGGGCTCGGCATCGATGCCATCTCTTTTTACAAAGCGCCTTCCTCGGGACTTGATATGGACGACCCTCCTTATGTCAGCCTTGTCCCCTATCTCATTCCTCGACGCCCGCATCTCGTCCGACCTGACCTAGCATGGAACTTCTCAGGCCAATACTAGCTTGGAGCTGATCGACTTGGAAGTGGGGGGAAAGGCTAGTGTTATGGTAGTTTTTGACAAAAGGAAAAAGGGGCATGAGGCCCATGGGAGACATAGGCTCTCACGTGCTTGCTTGGTCTCTAAGGGGTTTTGATACATGGTTTTTGAGGGGGAGGGGGATGGCTTTGGATTGACGTTGGGGAAGCCCCGGCGGAAGACAGCGAGGGAAGAGGGGTTCCACTCTCTCTCGATCTGCACGAGCTCTAGGAGCTCTCCCTCTATCAGGCCAACAAGCCTCTTTCTCCAACCACGGTGAGAAGAGTTCACCTCCTCCTCCGGCCACATGAGACCGACTCCACCGAGTGATGAGCTTCTCCCTCACTTTTTCTTCGGCGATCTCCCTAACTACATGTGTTTCCGACCATATCTCTTTCTCCCTTCAACAGGATGACTCTCCCCCACTCCGAGCTAGGTGGCCTCTTTCTCTCATCCTCCGACGAGCTTCTTTCTCACTTGAGTGAGAACAGTGAACTTTTGCCTTTTTCTCTCTTGGCCATTTGAGACCTGCGTACTTTTGTCTTTCTCTTTGATAGGCGCCAACCAGCTATGAGGTTCTTACTCCATCTCCGACAGGTATTCGGGCTTTTCCCTCTACGATTCTAGCCCCGGTGAGGCATCGACGAGCTTTATTAGGCTCTTTTCTCTCTCTCCTCGACAGCAAGTCTTTCTCTCTTGTATAAACTAGGCCGGCAAGCCTCATTCTTCTTATTTCCAATGGGCGTCGGACCTCTTACTCTCTCAGACGGACACCGGTGATGTATACTCTCCCCCTCTTGGTTGTGATTGTATGAGACCTATGAGCCACTCTCCCTCTATTGGATGAATGAGGCCGATAAGCACTCTCATTCTCTTGGTTGCATGAGGCTCCTCCTATCATTATTGGCCCCGATTTCTCATGGGTTTGTCTTTATGTCTTTGAGACTATTGTACTCCTCTCCATGAGGATCTGAAGTCTTATACTCAACTTGTACATAGAGGATTGCCCCCTCAGGGACCCCATGGGTTTTCCACATATTTAGGGTGTGTGCTTCATTTATGCTTGGATGCTTTTTCTTTTTCTATGAACTGGTCCCTCAAATATAAATTCTTGACTATTGATCACGATCGATGTCGGCTCCCAGGCGATAGCAATTTTTACACTAACAATATATATTTTACATATTGTTGATGTTGAGATATGTCCCTCTTGGGGATCTAGACAGATCACAATCAATGGGTGAAAGATATTATGATGGAACTGATGTTTGGGAAAAAAATCAACACTATTGATGTCCTCTTCTTTTTGGATTATTGTTTCCTCCAGTGGTCGGATGTTCAGGGACCACTCTTTGATGGGAACAAAATCTGCAAGGATAAGGAAAAAGATCGGGCGCTTGTGCCCCGGGGTAGGCTCCAATGCTCAAGTTAGAGAGAGGAGAAGAAAAGGGAAGGAGAAGGCACGAGAGATTGAAGGCGAGAGTTAGTATATATGTTGAGTACCATAAGAGGGAATTCAGTCCCTTTGCGTCGCCGCCTCTCCATCCCTTCTATAGCCCCAGGGGAGCAATTACTTGCTCATTGTGCATCTGCTGACGGTACTTTCTAGGACGGGCGATGATTTCAACCATTACTGTGATGTTTTCCCAAGATGACACGATGATCTTAGCCGTTACGATGATGTTCTCCCATGATGATGAGCGATAACTTCGGGTGTCACCTGGACATGTACAAGATCCATGATCCCGCTATATCCGTGATCTTCTTGGATGCCCGAGATCAGGCCAAATGTCATTTGGAGATTTTACCCCGTAACATATATATTTAGGAGTGACAATGTGTGACATGGATGACATTGTCCCTTAAAACAATATGATACAAAGTTAAGCAATTTAAGTTTAGTATATAATTGTATTAAATGACATATTTATATTCAGGTTATTATGATGGATCCATTTATTATTTAATAATATTATACATAAAATATTAATTTAATAGTTTTAAAATAATGTATTGTCAAGATGTTTAGGATTGTCTTAGTGATTATTAGCAAATGGCCTAAAAAATGATAGTTATATAATAATAAATACTTCATGTTGCTAAAGAATTTTATAAAAATAATAGTTACAAAAGATAGTTATAACTTATAACTTTCATTAGTTAACAACAATTAGAACGTAACCAAAGATTTAAAATGTGTTGTTCCAAGTATTTGTTATGTTTTTAAAATAAAAAAAATTCAAAATTCTAAAAAAATCAAAAGTGTAAATCTAATTCTCTTATTTTTTTTAGATTTTTTAAAAATTAAAATTATCTATAACCGATTTACTTTCCCTCGACAATAAATATAGATAATAAATATTTATAATTTATAATAAATTTTGTATTTGTATAATTTTATATTTGTAAAAGTGTAGACCATGTTTTTTTGTTGATATACCTGAGAACTAGTACACCTGCCAAAGCATTAACTTCAGGATGGTGTGACGCCTATCCTACAAGCCGCCAGCCTACACCCATAGGTTAAGGCAAACCTGCTCTAAGGGAAAAGACGACGAGAAGGTATACCACTCTCTCATGATGGCTGACAAGACAGGGACCCGAGTCCCAAGGAGCACAGCGGAATACATAGAGAAGGAGAACCAGATGAGAAGGTAAGTAATCGAAGCTCAAGGCATCCTCCACTTCTCTTTCCTCTCCAAGCCAAGTTACTGACTTAATCATCAGAGTGGGCACGAGCTAAAGAGCCCCACCCCCACTCACTGGTTTGTTTTCCTTTGTCCCCATTTTAGGTGAACTTAAGAAGAGAACACACACAACTTAGTCTTCCTTCCATGAAGATATCAGTTCACCGAAGATCTTGATTGTCCACGTGGCTCAAAGGGATAACTGGTCAACATTTGTGTCTAATCATATTTATCCGTGTTTAATTATGCCCATTTGTGTTAATTCATGATGTGAACATGTATTTTTTTTTTGACTAAGTGGATAAACCACAGTTTTATTTAAATTAAGATAGAGAGTTTTGATACATTGCTTGAATGAAATGGGAGAGTAAAGATACAAATATAAGCCCTTCTCCGTCAGACATCAAGCGATTGGTTTCATTGGCCTCTTTCCTCAAGCTTGGTCTGTTTCATCCCCAGGGGCGTTCCCATCATTGTTGTTTCCGCCTGGCGTGGTTGGTGTGAATTCAAGATCGCGCTTAACCAGGTTCACGGCTGTCTCCAGTTTTGTTCTCTTCGCCAATGGAGCTGTATCAAACCAAGAAAGGATGAGGAAAGAGATATCACGAATGATTCTTACGTAAATACGTTGTTTATCTTGGAAACATCGTCTATTTCTTTCCCCCCAGATACTTCAAGTGATTGCCATGACAGCGATGTGCCACCCCTCTTGTAGGGCATTGTCCACCCGTGAGGGGGTGTTCTTCATACCCCCCATAGAGCCTTAAGTTCTTCCCCACTCCCTAATCTGGCTTCAAATAGTGTTTCAAAATGACTCCATATTTGTCTCGCATATGGGCAGGATATGAGTAGATGTTGAACTGTTTCGTTTGCGGATTCACATAGGTAACATGAAGTTCGGTCGCCTCTCCACTTCCTTTTATGGAGGTTGTCAAGAGTGAGAATCATGTCCTCTCGTGCCAACCATGCGAAAAGGATTGCCTTCAGCCGGCATGGTTGTTTCCAGAAGCATGGTTTAAGGTCACTTCTCAGTCCCTTGTGAACGGGTAGAGTGATTTGACTGAGAATGCCCTATTGGTTGTTAGACACCACTCTCTGGTATCAGTGTCATCTTGCCTTGTAGTTAGGCTTATTAATGCCTGTGTTAAGAGATTTAGAGCTTCTGTTTCTGGGAACATAAGGGGCCCCAGCTTGAGGAGTGGTAGACCTCTTTGGATTCTGATACTGGCCTTTTGGAGGGTTAAGTGTTTTGTTGTAGTTAGTCTAAATGATACATCGGGGATAAGATCGGGGATTTTTTCTCGAAAGGGCTTTCCAAAAGGGGGAGGCTCTTCTCGGGACTGCCCTGTTGGGATCAAAGCCTCCTCTTCTTACATATGCTTCCCAAAAAATCTTTTGTGAATGCATGCGTTTTGGTAAGTATTCCGCCACTACTATTTCCCCAAAGAACGCCCGTTAAAAGTTCACGAGATTTAAGATTCCCATCCTCCGCTTTTCCTTGGCCTACATATCCGTCCCGATTGACCAAGTGATATCCGTGTCTGCCTTTATCTACTCCTCCGGTGAGAAACTCCCTTCAATGCCATCAATCTTCTTGATAACCCACTCCGGGAGACGGAAGGCCGACATCCAATGAATTGGGATTGTGGAAATTACTGAGTTGAGCATTGTGAGTCTTCCTCTCATGGATAGCAACTTCTCTTTCCATGACGTCAACCTTCCTCTTATTTTTGTAATTAGACTGTGCCAATCTTCCTTCTTTGGGGCTTCAAGGAAAGTGGACTCCTGTGATATTTGATTGGGAGGCTCATGCCGCATACGCTTTTAGGACTTGTGCAAAGTCCTCTATGTTTTGGTTTATCACTTTAAGCGGAATTACCACGCTTTTTGAGTACTTAACTCATAGTCCCGATAGGCCCTCGAATAGGTAGAAGGTTAGCTTCAGGATGCGAGCATCCTCTGTTCCCCCGGTGCAGAACACCAGGATGTCATCGGCATACTGGAGCATGGAAATGTTGTTTTCACTATTTGGCCCGATGGGGATGCCCCGATAGATGTTTGATTGGCTCGCATTTGAAAGCATCATGGGTAGCATATCCATGGTTAGAACGAAAAGTAGAAGGGAGAGGGGGTCCCCTTGTCTAAGGCCTCTTTTACTTCTGACATAGCCCGATGGGGTGCCGTTAATGAGGAATCTCGCTTTCGAAGAAGTAAGCAGACATTTGATCCATCCTAACCATTTAGGCCCAAAGCCCCTGGCCTGGAGGATGTCGAGGAGATAGTTCCAGTCCACCGAGTCAAAGGCTTTTTCCAGGTCGATTTTGATTAGGGTCCCGTTTGTGTTGTCGGTCCTCATTTTGTGTATTAATTCCTCTGCTGCAATGATGTTATCGTGGATCATCCGCCCCTATATGAATGTTGTTTGGGATTCTTCTACTAGTTAGTTCGCCAGCACTTCCTCGCTTGCCGTGACCTTGGAGATGATTTTGGTGAACAATTAATCAAGTGACGGTCTCATGATAAACTATGCTTTCGGGGTTCTCATTCTTAGGGATTAATAAAATGTGGGCCCAGTTAAGGCGTTCCATATTCGCCGTACCTTGGAAGAAGTCTTCAAAAAGCTTCAGTATGTCTTCCTTTATGTTATTCCAACCTTGTTGATATAGAGCCATTGGGAAGCCACCAGGACCTGGGGATTTATCCCCTCCTAAGTCATTTATTGCTCTTCTGATTTCTCCTTCATTGAAAGGTTCATCCAGCTGTATTAGCTCCACTTGTCTTTTTCGCATTGAGAAACTGATCCTGTGAAGTAGTATATCTCATACCGTTCTCGCCAAATGTGATTGGTGAAGTGACTTGAGATGACATTGGATATTTGTGTGGGTTCAGTGATTAAGGATCCCTCATGCTGGATCTGTGTTATCCAATTGATGTTCCTTCGTTGGTTGGCCACTGCATGAAAGAACTTTGTGTTTTGGTCTCCCTGTTGAAGCCAGCTGATTCTTGATCTTTGTCTCCAGTATGCTTCCTCTTCCGAGATGATCTGTTGGAATTCATTTTTGTATGTAATTTCCTCTTCCATTTCTGGTGTTGTGAGATTCCTCGTTTCTTTGTAAATGTCTAGTGTCCTGATATGAGAGAGGATTGTCTTTTTCCTTTCCATTTTTCAGTGGAGAGTTTCCTTTTTCCATGTACATAATCTGGTTTTCAGTAGTTTTAGTTTTTTTCCCCATATAAATGCCCCGTCTCCCTCCAGTTGTTGTCCTTGCCATACCTCCCG
This sequence comes from Dioscorea zingiberensis, assembly GCA_026586065.1. NCBI lineage: Eukaryota > Viridiplantae > Streptophyta > Magnoliopsida > Dioscoreales > Dioscoreaceae > Dioscorea > Dioscorea zingiberensis. Next base: position 13,134,043 of record CM048824.1, read on the forward strand.
CACCATGTCCCAGAAGCCATCTTCCTTCATCCATTCTCTGTTAAGTCTGAAGGGGGTGATTACTGGAGTGTGCACTCCGCAATCTAAGCATAGAGGCACATGGTCTGAACCTACCCCCGGGAGTGCAGTTTGCCATATCCGGGGGTAGTCTAGGATCCATTCGGTGGATATAAGGAATCTGTCTAACCTGGTAAACGCAGGCGATTCCCTTCCATTAGTCCATGTGTATTTTCGTCCAAGGAGAGGGGGGTCAACGAGCTGGAGATCTTGTATCATCCGGTCGAAGTCCTTCCTTTCTTGTGTCCCATGGGACGCGTTGTTAGCGTCCTCCCGGCTTCTAATTGTGTTGAAATCACCGCATATAAGCCAGGTGCCCCCACAGTTCCCCAGTGCCCACTCCTGGGATTTCATCCCAAAGATTCCGATTTGCGGTCAGGTTGCACGGGGCGTATACCGTGGTTATCATGCTTGACACATTGCCTCTAGTCTTGTCTTCCAAGATCACTGATAACGAGTAAAGTCCGCTAGATACATTTTGGAGATTATGTTTGTTGCTGTTCCAACCAATGCAGCATCCTCCCCGAGCCTCAGTTGCTGGGAGGGCTTCCTATTTGTCGTAATAGGTGCCCCCTATTGATCTCAGTGATAGTGATGTTATTGGGCCTTTGTTTCTTGCATGCAGAAGATGTCCGGCTTATGAAGGTATAAGAAGTCTTTAATGAGGTACCGTTTCTTCTTCTGCCCCAATCCCCTAATGTTCCAGGAAATAACTTTCATCAAGAAACTATTCTTGCCCTGATGAGTTCAGCGAAGAGCGGAAGAATCAACCTTAGTTGGTTTTCCTTCCCACTTCTATCCGTGCCACTTCCTCCTGGCGGATGTGTTGTATGTATTCTTCCCTTACAGAGGGCGCATGTCCCAGGTCCACCCCAAGTTTCTTGGTGGCTGATAAAATTTTCCTGTTTGGCCAATCACAGAAAATTAGGAAATTAGAGATTGAGTTGATATCATTACCTATGGAGCTAGTTTGCTCCCGTGTTGTTCTCTTCTTCCGGGAGGTGGTTGGTGGAGCGATGAATCCTTCTTTTTCAAGTCGCCGATATCCTCATTCCTCGGGTCCTTGCCACTCACGCCGAAGTAGTAGCTTCTTTGTGGCTTTTTGCACCGCTTTTCTTACATGCATCATCCATCGAGGATTCTTTGGAGTGCGTTGTAGCTCAATTTCAGGATCATCGGTTCTCTTCCTTGTTCAATTTTTCCCATCATGTCTTCCCACGTGGCGTCAACTATGTAGTTCCAGACCCCTTGGATATGCCTCCATTTGTATTTGGAGGGATCAAAATCTGATTCTGGGCCTGTGTTTGGGGGTACTGTAAGAACCACTCTTTGTTGATGTAATTAAGCCTTTAAATAATAATAATAATAATAATAATAAGGGGTTCGACATTATAAAGAAGATTAGGGACATCTTTGTAAAGAACCATAAGGGCAGAGACTTAGAGAAATATATATATATATATATATATATATATATATATATATATATATATATATATATATATAATCCTCTCATTGGCCAAGACCTGCATGTAATGAAACGGTATTGGAGGGGGTTTTCTGCAACAGTCCATTGTAAATCGTTTATAAACTAATGTTATCGCTTCTCATCGACCAAGATCAGCCGTTCATCACGAGGAAAACCGAAAATGATGCAATGTGTTTTCCATCCCCGAAATTTGATTGTCGCGGCGATGCCATACGCTTGAGCATAACTATATTCGTGGGAGAACCAGGTATCTTCTCTTTTCGGATCGGAGACGTGGAGCTGGAGATCGTTGTCCATCAACAACGAAACACAAACTCGAGGCATGCCAGTCATCGCCTCACTTCAGTTCAGCCTCATCAAGAGCTCCCCACGCTTATAAAAGGAGAAGCCTTATCATAAAGCTCACTCTGAGTGAGAGTTCCCTCTAGCTTTCGTGAGTGCTTGTTCCTTCATTGGGGATAACGGTGCTCTGAAACCTCGTCGAAGTCCGGAGAACAAAGGATTAAGGTGGAGAAGCTCTCACCGGAGCTCTATAGCCAGCTGGTAAGTGAGTCGCCATCTCTATAATGTTGTGTGAAGTTTGGCTCAGTACTGAGTAAACAAACAAAGAAGAAGAAGGAGAGGTGGTTCAGTAAAAATATTGAGAAAAAAAGAACGTTAACTGAGTATATATAAACTAATACTAATCTTTTTAGTTGCTAAAGGTGAAGTAAAAGTAAAAGAGAACCAAGAAGAGAAGAAGGAGAGAGTGAGGGACTGAGTTTCAGTCATCTAAGTTTCTTAGAGAAAACAAAAGAAAGGAAACATAGAGAGAGGGCATGTTTTATCTCATTCTTTTGCATGTTTTAATAATAAGGAAAGAAAGGAGGAGAGAAAGCAAAAGAAACAGAGAAATGGAAGAGAGAGAATGTTCAAATTATAAGGAGATTTGAAGAGGAGTAAGGCAGAGAGAGAGAGAGAGAGAGAGAGAGAGAGAGAGAGTTTTAAAAATATCCATGGATAAGCTTGTGTCAAGTCTCTTGCGTTAAAATAAAAAATAAAAAAAAGAGAAAAACTAATAATAAGAAAAATGGGTTCTAGAGTTCATCAAGCTTAGCCATTTAAGTGGTTTTGAGGTGGGCTCAGCCCATGCCACCAAGAAGTGATACAGTTTTCTTTGGCATGGGCTTGGCTTAATGAATTGGGTCAAGTTATGTAATGAGATTGGATTGGCATTCTAAATGGACTGCAGCCCATCTTCTTGAATTGAGTCAAAAAATAAAATAAAATAAAAATAATAAATAAATAAATAAATACTGAAATTGAATTTTCGCCTACCAGATATTGGCAAAGAGCATAAGGCAGCGCTCGGAGAAGATACTAATAAACGGTAAGTATTTACCGTAATATCACTGAAAGTATTATGGAAAAATAAATATTGCGTTGATTCCGAAAAATATATGTTTTGCTCAATTCTCTTAATTGGACTATTTTCTGTATGTAAAGTCATGCATGTGGATTGGAAAATAATTTTCGGATAGTTTCGAGGATTCTCCCGTACGGCATTGTGCCAGTGGAGAGCATACCACTGGTGTCTGCTTGACTATGATGTACCAGGATGTTCTGGTGTTTGTTGTCCGATATACGCCGGTCGATACGTGGCGTAGGTGACGATGCACGTCTTTTCGACAGTAGCGCTTACGGGGCACATGAGTCCCACTTTCGTGATGGGCGTTGTCGGCTTTTAGCCGTTATTCTGGAGATTTAATTCGGATTATGTTTTTGGTTTCGTGGTTATCTAGACTTTTTGATGTTTTGTTTTGATCATTTTCCGCCGCTATGGTTTATTTCTGTTCAGTAAAAGTTTCATATAACTTCCGAGTTTCTGATATTATCCTAATACATGACTTTAAATTTTGATAGCGGGTACTTACTGAGTTTCTCCCGAAACTCACCCCCCTTTTTCTTCCCCTTTCGGATCCTAAGAGCCGAAGTAGAGTGACGTGGACGCGAGCCGCGCCGACGGGTTTTGGGGTTCTTTGTTGAGGTTTGCGAGCCTCTATTTTGTTTCTTTGAGTGAGAAAACCTTAAGTCCAGTAGATCTAGATATGTTTTAAGTTTTGATTGATTAGTAAATTTGTTGCATACAACTCACTAAAGGTTATGTGTGTGTGATAAAATGTATGTATCTGTATCAGACTTATCATGTTATATTATATTCCGTTGTTGCTCTGATATTTTTGTTGACCACCTGAGGCCTTGGGTGGGGAATGACCCTACTTGAGTACAGTGCAGGTCTGTTGGCGTTACGCCGACTTAGTTGAGCGTGGCACCTTCTCCATTACGTTGCTTGTGGTGGGATTCAGATTGTTGACAGGCCTAATAATAGCTTTTGGGCTTTAACTAACTTTAAATCCCCAAGCTTTGGGATATAGTTTTCATTGATTGTATTTGTCGGGTCTATCGGTTCTCCAGGAACTTGTTCACCACCTTCCACAGATGTTGAAGAGTTTTCCTTGTGGTGAACTTTAAGCTCCACCTCTTTCGGGTTGTCCTCATCCCAATCTAGTTGAGTATTCCACATATTTTCCATTTCTAATTCAATTTCTCTTACTACTTGTTCTTCAAATTCATCATCCGATTCTCCCATGCCATTTTCATCGGAAATTGGATAGATAGGAAGTGTGGGTGTTTTTTTATTAATTTTTGCCCTATCATTGTTACTTAATACATCCTCAACATTTTTAAACATATTTTCCTGATTTTTTGTATTGTTAGCTGAGTTGTGGGCTAGACTTGTCATTTGGCCCTTTATGTTGATCAAGTCAAACGTTGGTTCGACCACCATCACATTTTTCCCCTTATCTTTAGCATTCACCTTGGGCTGCTTCCACGTGGTCCCTCTCAATCGTGCGGTCGCCAACACAGTTCTCTCTGAAGCCGCATCTCCCTCCAACTTTGCTCGTCCGAGGTTGTCCCCGAATTTTTGCCAGCCACATGTCTTCTCGCAGTCAGATCTAGGCCCTTCTTTTGCAAAGTTTCCTTTTCATCCAAGCCATCCACCTGTATTATATTATCATCAATAACTGATTGCTTTTTGGGATTTTTTTCCCTTTTCCATGCAAACGGACGATGGCTATCCGCCAAGTGGCATTAGGCGTGAGTAGCTTCGGCAAGCAATGCTTTGCGGCGTTCCCTGTCACATCTTGCTTAGACCCGTGGGTCTTACCTGGTGGACCGGAGGGTCTTACATCGACCGGAATTTGAATTTCTTCATCTTTTGTTTGCAGCTTTTTCGGCGCCACCATCTTCTCAGGCGGTAGACCCCATGGAAGAGGTGGTTCACCTCTATCCAGTTGTACCTTGACAGTGAATTTTTCATTAAGAACATTGTAGATAATAGTCGTAGGGAGCGTCTTTCCCAGGCAAATCCTCACCGCCGCCCTACAGTGACCGGCATAGAAAGCTTTGCCTTTGGCCATGTATGCAAGATCACCAACTGGCTTTAGTAGTCTTGCTAAAGTGTCGTACCGCTGGCAGAAGATTGGGAGCCCTTTGGAGGTGATCCATCGTAGTTCGTCGTCTGTCTTCCCTGTGGCATTGGTTGTCACCGTGCATGGAGCACATTGGACAGTAAAGCCCTTAAATTCCAACTCCTTCATGTTTTCAATTTCCCTGGCCAAGTCAGTCGGACAGTGGAGGAGTATGCGATCAACTTTGTCATCCTCAAAAGGCTGTGCTGTCCATTTGAGTTCCGGCGCCATCATCGCTGCCATCTCATCCTTCACCCTCTCGTGTGGACGGTCCGAGCCCTGACAATCGCCACGCACAGTGTGTAGCGAGAAGCCTGGATTCCTCTACCGGGATGTCATCTTCTGTGAGAGATAGTATTCACCGCTTCCGTGACAGGTCGTGCCCTATCGGCATGCTTGTCCTCGTCATGAGCTCCTGAGTCACCGGTGTCGGGCTCCTTCCTCTTCTTCCCCTTCTTCCGGGATAACTCACCCTCCTGGTGGTGTTGCGACACCGGCTTCACATAGGAAGGTATCGCATCGGTCTTCCCCTTCATTCGTGTCCTCTCCGCCCTCTGGAGCTGGATAGTACCTACCCAGATGAGGAATTTGGACATCCTGAAGGCCGATGACTTGGTCTCTCGCATCCTCGACACTTCCACCCCTCGGCATTCCACCGCGGTGTGTCAGGTTGCCTACATTTTCCTGAACCTCCTATCACTACTGGAGTCTTCTTCAACCGCGGCGACCGTTGGAGATGTTGATTGTCGCCCATTGGGCTCCTCCTCTCAAGGACTTCGCCGCCGCGGTGGGATAGCGTTTTCTTTATTGACTTCCTCCCACGGTGCCTCCTTTGGTCCGGTCCCTTCAACTGTCGCCGAGGAGCATTGTCGATGCTTCTCTTGGTCTTGCTTGGAGTCCCGCGAACTTCCTCTCATCCCGGAGACAACCTCCACGTACGTGAGGTTGTCATCATGGGCTTGAGGTGTCCGTGAGCGCTCCAGGTGTCTTTCGCTTCGTTCCACATGGGGTTCTCTTCGAGTCCGGTCAGGGTTCCCTGGTGTGGTCGTCGTCGTGCGTCTTGCAGCTGTCTCCTCCCGTGGCCTTGTCTCCGTTGTTCTTCGAGGTTCCACCCCTGCTCGCCTGGGCTCAGTGGGTGCTCGTCGAGGTTCCTCTAGCCTTCGCCAAACCCTAGCCATTCTGGAGCAGCTTATCTCCGACGTGTGCTCCGTCGTTCGCCGAGGTTTAGCTTATCTCCGCCTTGCGCTCTGCCAGTCGCCTGGAATTGCTCCGCCAGTTGCCAGTCGCTCGTCAAGGAATAATTTGTACAGAGAGATGCGTTATTAATCATGCTATCCATGTCTTTTCAATTAAAATTATGTTTGTTGTGTTCCTGTTCAACAGATTTTCACAGGCTGACTTGATTTCCCAAATTGCCACAACTCCTGTATAATGTACATCATTTTATCATGTTTTATTATTTTAAAAAATTATGATTTATTCATTTTTATCAAAATAATAATAATAATAAGGTGAAGACAAATATAAAATTAAATAAATCCATTTATCTATGAAGCCCAAATTCTAAACGTGTGGGCTGGGCTTTTTATGAGTGATTGGCCCATGAGCCTAAGCACGTGCGAGACACCATCCATGAGAAATATTCTTCTTTTTGGTCGCAGTCCAAGCTCCCGTCTCGCCGTGAGAAACAGAGAGCCCGATCTTACAAAGGAGGGAGAAGAGAGAGGGAATTAGGGTTTCTCTTCGCTTCTCATCCTTGGCCTCCATCCGTTCAGTTGAGTAATGGCGTGGCGATCACTCGGCAAGCTCATGTCTCAATCTCTCTTCAAAGGAGGGAGGTGGCAGCAGCAGCAGCTCCGTCGCCTCAACATACACGAGTACCAGGTCCTCGATCCCCTTCCTCTGTTTCTTATTTTTTTTATCTTTTTTTTCCCGTATTTTGGATCGTGTTGTGTATTATATAAGGGTAATGTATTGTTTTGAACTGTTTGGATGCTGGCAGGGTGCTGAATTGATGGGGAAGTATGGGATTAATGTCCCAAAGGGAGTTGCAGTTGCATCAGCTGAGGAAGTGAGGAAGGCTATCAAGGATGTATTCCCAAATGAAAAGGAGGTGCTTTTTTTAATATTTTCTTGAATATACTGATGTGAAATGCCTGTTTTTTCGGATTTACTTTTTTGCTTGAATTACTTGATTGATGCTGATGATGTCTGTTAATTTTTGAAACTTTACAAAAAAAGAAAAAAAGAAAAAAATTATCTTCTTTGAGGTTGTACAATTATAGGACGTGTCTTATTTTGTCTGAAATCTTAAATCTATTTGTTATAAGTACCTAAGAATGTGCTCAAATTTTGTCACTGGAGAGCTGGTTCAGACTTGCAAATGGTTGATTTACCTGCATGTGCATGTTGACTGTTTGAGGCCAAGGATTGTCATGATTTATATTGTTGGTCTTATTTTTAAGGCTTTGTTGGTGTCCATGTGTTGGTATGTTTAGAATATTATCTGATTTTGACATTTCATGGAAGCTTTTTATCATGCATATCAACTCCAAATGCCAAAAAAGAAAACTGTTGTTCCATAATTAATATAGGTGACAGGTTTTTAATTTTGCTGCACATTGCCTATTTCTTTTGTGTTTGAATTGTGCTCTGGATTCGTTTCTTTCTGGTTGGTTCTTTTTCTCATAAGCTTAGTGTTATGTGAAGACACGAATGGTTTTTTTTAAATAAAATTAGTTTGTGTGTTTTTTCCTCATCTATTGTAGGTGGTGGTTAAAAGCCAAATTTTAGCTGGTGGTAGAGGCTTGGGAACATTCAAAAGTGGACTTAAGGGTGGTGTGCATATTGTGAAAACAGAAGAGGTAGAAGACCTTGCTGGTATGTGTTGATCCTCAGTTACTGTAATGTGCCGAATTTTTGTATGATTATTATTCGCTGTATGTTTCAGTCTACACGGCCTTTATTCTGGGATATATATCTCCAAGATCAATTCGAACCAACTGAATCTGTTATTACATACAGGAAAAATGCTAGGTCAAATTCTTGTCACAAAGCAAACAGGCCCACAGGGAAAAGTTGTCAGCAAGGTTAGAGATCATTGTTTTTACAAGTGAAGGCCAGCTTTTCTAGATACTTATCTACCATCATACGTTTTTTCAATTTTGCATTAAAATGATCTACAATATAAAATTTGAGTGTTTGTAAGATGTATTAGTCCTAGTCTAGTCTATTCACTAGACATATCCTCTACTTGATGCCACAACTAGAGGTCTCTATGGGGTTATATTTTTTTAACAATGTATTGCCATTTCTGCCCATTCTCCATAGTGATCAGAACCATTTTCTTCTTACCGTTCCATCAATAAATGAAATGGTGTCTATTAAAATGCCAAGTCTGTTGTGGAAGAGAAGTATGATTTTTTGACATCTGATTTTGCTCCTCCTACTTAAAAGTATGATTTTTGACTTCTGACTCTACCAAAACATGTAATCAACTAATCATACTGCAATTTCTAGGACAGTTACATAATGTTCGTGCCAACTGCTACTTCAGAATTTAGATTTACTGTTGATTTATATAGTTTGTAAATTGATGAATTTAGCTATTCTAACTTCCTTGATGGGAAACATTGCCTTTTCCTTTACTTTGACAGGTCTATTTATGTGAAAAGTTCTCCCTCATCAACGAAATGTACTTTGCAATCACACTTGACCGTACATGCGCTGGTCCAGTATGTTCTCAAATAAAGTTCTTTTACATATATGGTTCTGTCTTTCATGTGATTTGACATGATTTACTCATGTATCTTGTGATTTAACACTTCAAACCACATTTGCATTAATTTCCTAGGGTGCTTTTAAGTGTTTTACCATTGTAGTTTCCATACTTATGTAAGTGATTCTTTTTGTTTTCCTATTTCTTGATTCATTTATTGGAAGAGTGGATTGTGTGAATCACCTCTATGTTCTGTATCTAAGTGGTATAATCGTTTCTGGGAATATATGCTATACCTTTGTTTTTTCCCCCATTTTTTTAAAGTTTTCTATTTCTAGCTTCTGTTTATGTGTTTGTCTGTGACAAATTTGTATTGCGCAGCTTCATCTCATTCTCATATGAGGGATGATGATTTCCTTTATGATTGGTGAACCTTTGTGTGTATTTTCCCTATTCTGCTTGGTATAAATTGGCAGAGATTGTCAACAAGTTCATTGTTGTGTCTGAGATGCTTATCATATATTTCAGATTATCATAGCATGTAGAAAGGGGGGAACTAGCATTGAAGATCTTGCAGAAAAGTTCCCTGACATGATAGTCAAGGTAATCTTCATTGCTTTTATTTTTATTTTTATTTTTTAGGGATGAGAATTTTGTGGGGTGATCATCAGTTTAGATCTGTACTTTTCACATCCAGCTTTACATATCCTTCTTCATTGGTTTGGGTTCTTCAATTTGATTTGTACTTCAGCCTTTATTCTTTCATTGTGAAGGTACCAATTGATGTTTTCAAAGGAATCACAGATGAAGATGCTGCTAAAGTTGTTGATGGCTTGGCACCAAAGGCGGCTGACAGAAATACTTCGATAGAACAAGTGAAGAAGCTATACAAGCTATTCTGTGAATGTGATTGTACATTGTTAGAGGTAATGTTAGGGCATGATGTCATCCTACTGCAAGCACCTTATGATTACCGTTAATCACAATTTCCTTTATTGCCCCACTATTCTCTTCAATTTTGAAATGGCAAAAATTCTTTTGACAGATAAACCCAATTGCTGAGACATCTGATAACCAGCTGGTAGCAGCTGATGCAAAGTTGAACTTTGATGACAATGCTGCTTTTCGGCAAAAAGAAATATTTGCCCTCCGTGATACATCACAAGAGGACCCCAGAGAGGTGAGATGCACATTTAGGTATGCTGAGTGTACAGTTGAAGTGTAGCAGCTGTCTCAAAGGATCAATTTGCATGATTGTGTAAACTATAGAATTGATAATGGTGATCCGTCATGAAGTAGTTTTGTATGATTTAAAATTGAAGCTCTTCTAATAGGTCCCCTTTGTTCCTGCAGGTTGCTGCTGCCAAAGCAGATCTGAACTATATTGGACTGGATGGAGAAATTGGATGCATGGTGAATGGTGCAGGTTTAGCAATGGCCACAATGGATATAATAAAACTGCATGGTGGTACACCTGCAAATTTCCTAGATGTTGGTGGGAATGCTTCAGAAGGCCAGGTGTAAATTCTGTCCTAGTATTTGTTTCTTCAAATTTCACATTTGCCTGTTTGTTGTTGAGTCATCACTAATCAGCTCTGGGATCACCACCTGCAGTCTTTGGGCCAACACTTAAGCAATGATTTTAAAATAAAAATGAAATGTTGAGTACCTTCTCTCCACATATGCCTTGACTAACTTTAAGGCACTCTAATAAATAAGTTCATCTAGAAAGACAAAACATAAGATTCATTTTATACTGTTGCTTCCTTTTCCTTATTTTTCAGAATTTTCTATCAACTGCAATATTGATTTGCTCCCGTCAATTATTGTACAAATTATCTTTTTGAAAGAACCAAGATATTTTTCCCAATTCCTTATTCTGGCTGATTGTTTAATTTGCAATGAATAGGTGGTGGAAGCATTTAAAATTTTAACATCTGATGATAAAGTTAAGGCAATCTTGGTCAACATTTTTGGAGGAATTATGAAATGTGATGTGATAGCAAGCGGAATTGTCAATGCTGCGAAACAGGTACAAAATGTTTTTTAATTGGGATTGGACATTACTTGTAGCTAGATCCTGTGGTTTCATCTATTTCCTTTATCTAAGTTGGTAAATCAAATACCTGGATGTTGCAAGCTTCCTAAAAATCAAGTAATATTATTATGAACCTGCTGGATATGTGGAGAACCATTTGTCTCAATTGATAGATTACTGTGCTTTTGTTAACTATGAACCTGCAATTTATTGGTTTTTTACTTTACTCACAGGTTTCACTGAAAGTACCAGTTGTTGTTCGCCTGGAAGGCACCAACGTCGACCAAGGGAAGCGAATTCTCAAGGTAGTAACCACTGCAAAAGTTAATCCTGACTTGTAGCATTTTGATTGGCTTGTTGATTCTCATACAAGTACTGATATTTGCGATGTAAATGTGTAGGAGAGCGGAATGGCCTTGATTACAGCTGAAGATTTGGATGACGCTGCAGAGAAAGCAGTAAAAGCTGCAGCACCGTAGATAGATAGATACCTTTGACTGATTTCTTTTGCTGAAAAGAAACTCAATTATCTATGATCTATCGGGAGATACATTTAATTTTTGGGTGATGAACCTAATCTGAGATTTCCTAGATTTATGGTTTCTCCATACTCTCAGTCATCTGAGTGGCATTTTTTTTAAAGAAAAAAAAAACTATGGAGAATGTAATTTGGTTGCCCTAGTTTTGACGTTAGTCAAATGAGAATTGCTCTTAAGCATTGTTCATGGGCTTGTGTATCCAAATGACAGTTTTATGTCCTTATTTCCAAATAAGCGAAGAACATTATCATCATATGATATAGATTAAATGTGCTTGTGTTTCCTCTATTTCAGTGTTTCTCATTTCAGTCCTACATCAGAAATGTTTGATATAGTCTGTATAATCAATTTTTTTAATTTTTTTATTTATTTTGGTCTATATTTCTGACTTTATGTGCAAGTGGATTAGTGTGATTTTTTTTTATTAGGTGGTACTACAAATTCATTGTCAACTGGCTTGACATGTCTCTGGGGCAATTTTTGTAATGTGGTGAGACTGCTCTGTAGATAATTTTTTAAATTTTATTATTTAAACTAATAGATAAATACAATGGGATGTGGATGAATGAGATGAGCTTTATCTTCAAAACTGAGATGAAAGCCATAGGCCATGATGGCCTATTGGTATCGGGTTCCCTTACTAATAGATGGGTTTAGATTTTCGTGGACAATCGAGCCCCTTCTTTTGCAAGATGTGGGTGCATTTGAGTTGAATAGGTTTCGTACCTATTGTCCATCCTTGATTTATTTTGGGGGTGTTTGTCGCCTTTGTAAAAAATAAAAAAATATAATAAAAACAGAGATGAAACTCATCCCACCAGGAGTCATGGCTCTTTTGGTTGCCACAATAGATTAAAATGTCACATAATTAAAACAATCCTAAATAAATCAATGGTGTATTCCACAGTACATACACCATGACAGTGTACAAATTAAAATGAGCAAACGATTTGCTATACAGTAATGGTATTAAATATAAAAATATAGAAAGTATTTATTCCACAAACTGTATATAAGTTCAACCAAAAGATACATTAGATGCCATCCTTCCATGTTTTTATCATGAACTCTGCAAAGAATCAGCTATCTTGTTTGAAACACAGTAAGCAATGGACTGAATGGTGATCATAGGATTCACTCCAATTGCAGTTGGAAACAAACTCCCATCACACACAAACAACCTCTCTGCCTCCCAGGTCTCCCCATTCTCATCAACACCACCCTTCTCTTCACTCACTCCCATCCTACAACTTCCCATTTGATGAGCTGAAGCATACATGTTCCATAACTCCCCTCCTTCCTTTGGTCCCCCAACAGCAATTACACTATCCAAGAACTCCTCCAACTCCTCCTCCTTGATCCCTTTGCATTTCATCCTCTGTCCATCACTCCTGTAAGTACCTATTTCCACCGCTCCAGCGGCAACTAGTATTCGAAGTGCTGTCCTTAGTCCTACTGCCAAGTTCTCCTTATCCAACTCATCCATGCTGTAGTTTATCCTCCCCTCACCTTCCACTGATCCTGAACCTTGATCTCTAATGAGTGCGAATAAATGCGCGGTTCTGCTGTATTTCAACATCCTTTCTTTCATGTCAATTCCTGAATTCCAAGGAAATAATGAAGCAAATGAAGCAGGACCAAGTGATGGTGTCTCTATGATGGCCCTTGCATTCATACTAGAATCATCACTGGTTTTCACTTTATGCAGTGATGTTATGATTCCACCCTCAAAGACTTTGCCTTCAATGTCTGATGCTGTCTCTGGGAAGTATCCCCATGCAAACATTACTGGATGGAGGTGAAGGTTCTTGCCTATGTTCGTATTCTTTAGCCCGCTCGCCATTAGTAATGACGGAGTCAATAGCGATCCACAAGCTGAAATGGTTATCTTTGATCGTATTTCCAGTTTCTTTGTCAATGCATTGGTTGAAAAACTTGCAAACAATCCTACACATTTCATCTTCTTTGTGCTCCTTGCGTTGTTCTTCTCTAACTTAAGCTTCTCGGCTTTGCATCCTGTGATGATCACTGCACCATTGTTAACTGCATCCACTAGCCAAGTAGTATCCGTCCCCTGTTTATCTCCTGTATGACAACCATAGCAACAAGCACCGCAATAGTGATTCTCTGGACAGTTTCTTGAGACCGGTTCTGCATTGAGACCGAGATTCTCACAACCTTTTCGAAGAATTTTGTTCTGAAATCCTTCTTCTGTGCAAGTTTCAGTCACTCCAATCCTTTGGAACACTTCACCCATTGCTGATACATAGTCTGGGCTGCTGAAAAGAGGGAGATGATGTTCTTGAGACCATTCCTTGAGAATTTGATCTGGTGTCCTAATACAAGCGGACCAGTTAACTGCAGAACCTCCTCCAACTGTAGAACCAGCCATTAGCATCATCTTGCCATCGACAGTACTGAGTTTACCACCAGATTCATATAGTTGATCCATTGAAGGGCCTTCTAAGGAGGTGTAATCTTCAGATGTGAAGTAGTTGCCTTTTTCTATAACTACTACTTTGTGGCCTTTACTAGCAAGCACGGCAGCAGCAACTCCACCACCGCAGCCTGATCCAACGATAACCACATCGCATTCAATTTTGTATAGATTTTGACTACTGTTTTCTGTGACTTTGATGCCTTTTTGAGTGAGAGATTCATAGAGCGATGAGTCAGTTTGGTTAATACTCTCTATTATTCCTTTCTCGAGAGGTCTTTCCACTCTCTCTACTTGTGTCTTCGATGGCTTCTCTGATGTTGGCAAGCGATATCCAATTGCTTTCCATGATGGATTTTCTGAATGTTCATTAGTCTGCAATTGAAAGAATTGACAAGCTCATGTTAGATACTTTCTCAATACATTCCGATTCTAAGTTTGCTTCAAAGTTCATAGTGTTAACACTTTCCATTCTTCTCTTTTTTCCTCCCAATATGAACAAGAATCAAGTGGATATATAAAATAAGACAGACACCAAAGTTTGTAGGGAACCTATCCTAGAAAGAAGAGATTGTTGAGTTTAAGTTGTATGTATAGCAATGTAGGCTATAATTCTAGAAAGGGCAGCCTGGTGCTACAAAGCTCCCGCATGTGCAGAGTCTGGGGAAGGGTCGGACCACTTGGATCTATTATGGGTTATGTACAAAACTAAGCATAAACAAATACACAAGCAGAGGACCCTCACTTTCTCTATATGTGTATTCAAAAGACTAATGGAAATAGAAAAATAATGAACAAAACCAAATCGAATCTCAATCAATCCAAAAAAGTCAAAAGTCACAATCAAAATGCTTTTATATTTAATTTGGATGCTGTCTTAATTGAAAAGCCAAATGCAGCAATAGGATCTTTTTTTTAAACATCTCATAGAGAAGCAACAATCAATAAAGATAAAGAAGTCATGGAGCAAGTCATTATCACCATCAATATTAATTGAATTTTCAACATGGGCTTCTCAGAAGAATTTTCAACATGGAGCAAGTCATTATCTACAAGGAATATAGACAACTCATGCTTTTACCATGCTCATACTCCAGACACTAGAAAGCTTGATAAGGCCGGCATGGACAGTTATCAAGGAAAATCAAAATACTTTCTGAAGTGTTAGTTTATCATACAATTGGTATGAGGACAAGGATAAACAGATTGGTTTTCATGGAGAAATGTCTCATTTCATTGGCATAATCAATATGCCATAATTGATTTCACAGTTTTATCTTTCACATAATACAGTAATCAACTTACTTTCTGGAGTTTCTGTTTGGAATCCTAAACACATACACATGAAATTGAAAAGAAAGAAAAATCAAAGAAATACGGTAATGAGATGTTCATATTAATATTTTGTAAAGAGTTTGGAGAAGAATTAATTACCATAGAGAAGAAGACGTAGAAGCAGATGATTTTGATCATGAGAAACACCATCCTGAGAGGTATGAAGTACTTCCCCTTTGTCCATCCCTTAAGGACCTCTTCCCTCTTCTCCACAGGCATGTCTGAGAATTTATTGACGAACGGGAAGCCTCTGTACAAGCTCAGAGTCCCACAAAGAGCAAGTGTACCCAATCTGGTAGAGAGAAGCCATAGGACCAGCTTGATCAAAACTAAACCCTCTGGAAGGGCTCTCTTAGCCAGCATCTCTGCAACCTGTTCACATAATTTGATGTCTTCTTAGCATCAATTGAAGAACTGATCAAAGTTTCTCTTTTTTCCTTTCTCATTAGGAAAAATCAAGTAAAATTAGTACTAAAACTCTCTCTGGAACAAACAATCAAGAAGCTTGAGTGCTAAAACTTTATTATAACAAAGTAAATTACTTTCAAGAAAATTTCATTTTGTCAGATACAAATCTGATGAAAAGACAACACTGGAAATCATACAAGCAAGCAATGTTTGAGGAAAAAAACCAAGTCAGTGCTAAAACTCTCTCTAGAGCAATCAAGCAAGAAGATTCAGTGCTAAACTCTACTTAATAGGGGAAAGTGAATAACTTTCAAGGATCATAGAACCAAACAATTATTTTTTTAAGAAAAATTAAGTAAAGATGGTGCTGAAATTCTCTCTGGATCAATCAAGCAAGAATCTTATAAGAAGAAAGTGAAAAACTTTCAAGAAACTCTCACTTTTCAGAGACTAATCAGATGAGAAAGCAACACTGGAACATCTGGAACTAAACAATTCACTCATCTATCTGATAAACATTCACAACAACACAGTAAGAAATGAATCAAAATACCATATCAGGGATAGGATCCTGAGAACCAGAAGCCAAGTAGAAAGCTTGAATATTCTTGCTAAGCGGCTCCTCCTTTCCACTGCTAATGTGGGCGGCCATTACCGGCAGGGAGGGGATGAAAGCATCACAGACAGCAGAGAGTGATTGAAGGTGCGATGCAGAGAAGCCATGGCTATAGACCGTGCTCTCCGTGCTGCTTCTCCCTCTCAAGAGAGGGTGGCCTCGCTCCTCTCTCCTCATCCCCTCCATGGCTTCCACTTCTTTGCTTTGAACGTGGACTCTGCTTAACGAGTTTTGAAGACTTTGGAATTGCAATTTTAATTTAGATCGGATTTTTATCCATCAATTTAAATAAATATATATATATATATATATATATATATATATATATATATATATTAGAAGTAATGTAATGATAAACTTTTATTTATTTATTTATTTATTTATTTATTTTAAATAAAGTGGATAAATCATAATTTTATTAAAAAAATAATGCATTACATTAATATTAAATTTTAATTTGAAAATATTTGTATATATATATATATATACCTGTGAAACCTTATAATTAAATCTTGGTATATTAGTCAAATGTACTATTGAATGAATAATTAACATAGTCCACTATAAATATCTTGCAATGGATCTGACTTTATGTTCTTTGTTTCTTTTATTTTATTTTATGTTATTTTATTTTTGAGTTTTTTATATGCCACCCCCTAAACAATAGCGAAATAGTGAAATCATTTGTGACCCCTTAATTTTCAATAATATACAGTAATATTTTATTTTTTATTTATTTTATTTGCTACCTTTTAGATTAAACTTTTAAATTTTAATTGATCACATGAAACATAGTTGACAATTTATTATTGGGATTTGATAGTTCAACCATATTCTAGGATTGACCTAGAGTTTTATAGACAGAAGAAAATATTACATTATTTTTCAACATGTTCTTGAGAATAGTTGTATAATTCATGCTATCTGGTCATTAGGGAGTGTTTCTAGATGTCAATCTTGATTAGTAAATTAATATGACTAATTTACTACCAGCTTAGTATTGAACCTATATGGGTCACACACACTAAGTAATGTTTTTATCTTTGCTATAGAATTAATTATTTTATTATTTGATGTTTAAATTAGAGTATTTAATTAATAAAAAAATAAAAATTTTAGTCTAAATAGAATATTATTATATTTTTTGCTGTCTTAGAGAATATAATTAATATTATGGACAAATTAAAATTTTCTATTTAGAATAGAACATTAAATAATGGTTACATTTGGTGGTTTAAGGAAACCAAAAGCCACAAGGGAAAACCAAAAGCCCCCACATACAAATGCTTATAATACATAGGCGTGCATATGAGTTTATACAAATAATAATCTATCAAAAGATTATCAAAAGATCGGCTACACAACATTTTGGTTCAATTTGTTTGTGAATTCCGTTTATCAAAGGGTAGATTGCAAAAGTTGCTATCGGCGTGAATACATATAAAGTCTTCGTATTATCGAAGAATTTTATAAAAAGATCTGCTGGAAGTATGTTTTATGAAATTTGTGCTAAGCAAGCAAACTGTAGGCTGGAAAATTTGAAGCCTATAAAGTGATTGTGGTTCCTGTTCTGATGAGTAACATTTGGTTTCAAACTATAACTTTGGTGCACATAACACTTGAAAGATGAACACTATCATACAATCATGTTCAAAACACAGATGAATTGTAGGGAGTGAAATTCCCTTAAATTATACATAACAAACAGAAGAAGAGCAAGATCTTCATGTCCAAATAACCTCACAGAGCATAATGTAACAGAAAAAACAACAATGGCATAAGATTAGAGAATAGATTAAACTCCAAGTTGAAGCTTGAGAGGAGCTACAACAAATACTTCCACATTGCGGGACGATCTCTTGATATAATGAGCGTCCTTGATCCTGAATAGTCAAAAGTTGGACGGTATAGATCATCCGGGCCTATTGTCTCCCTTGCTTGCACTATGCTGCCATGATCGATGTGGGTAGACTGCTTAGATTCATCTTGAAGAGTATCGAATACAAACAACCCCATACCAGATATACCCATGGCTACATTGGAGTTCCCCCATACTTGAGTTATTGATGAGTGATGGAAGTGTGAGTTGGAGTCTGGAAGTGCATATGTAGCAGCAAGCTTTCCTTTGCGCAACGAGAACTGTTGCAGGCTTGAGCGAAGGTTGCTCCTCACTGAAAGTCTTGCTTCTGTGCTACCGATGAATATGGAGTCTCCACGGGAGAAGATAGAGTGGCCATTGGCTCCATGTCTAGAAATTTTAAGGCCAATACCAGATGGAAGACGAAAATCAAACACATTGACATTTTCCTGTGTACAGAACACACCATCATGTCCTTCCGCTTCAGATGAACTCACTCTGCATTTCAAATAAAAGATAGATCAGTAGATCACAGAAGACAAAAACAGCCAATAGATTTGATTAACTGATAGCAGATATTTCCAGCTATTGACATAAACATGATTGGACAGCATCAGGCATCAGAAGAAAATGGAACAAAACCCAGAAAATGAATTAGAATTTTCCAGGAAGATTTGATAAATTTTTCCACATGATTGAACTCCTTAACCATATGAGTTTTAATACTTCCCAAGTGTCTACTACAAAGAAGCCAGTAAAATTCCCCATTATGCTTGCAAGAAGCTTGCTAATTAGACTGCTGTACAAACAAAAACCATATATATCTGACTTATAAAGTCTAGCCTTCAAATTGCAAAAAGAGTGAAATATATGGGGTAGCAGAAAAAGGATATAAGATTTCACCTCTGGCGAACACCACCACCCAGTTCTGCATCAGTATTATTTACATGGAGAGCATAGACCTTTTTCCCAGCAAAAGGAACGGACAACAATGGTTGCGGATTGAGTGAGTTGACATCCCAAAGACTTATTGCATCTGTTTCGGCTATAATAACCTTCCCTCTGCTTCTCCATTGCAGAGGACTAGTGTACTCCATACCCACCACTGGGCTATTGACTTCCCATTTCATCACAAGATCCCCATCACGGATATCATGAGCACTAACAAACTTCTGCCTGCTACCTGTGGACATTAAGAGCGGTCCACAGGGCCTGTACCACCATTGCCGACTTTCCATGGATGATGACAAATATGAAGTGCTTCTTCTTTGCAGAGATACATTGGGCAAGGGAGCAAGCGCCACCCTTGATGCCAAGGTTGAGACAGGATTTGGATTTACATCCTCAGCTTTAAATGCTTGAACGCGTTTAGTATAAAAATCCCATGAGCAAAAGCCAGAATCCATTGTATTCCCTGCTGATGCAGCAATAATGTATTTTCCAGAACACCCATCAGCACCAGGGGCTCGCACTAGCCAACAGTCGCCCCATAAGTTATTTGACACTCCCAGTGGAGGCTTGTACAAAGATTTCTCCTAAGGTATGGAAACAGAATGCAAGTGGATAATCAGTTCACAGCTTACATACTTAAATAGGTTCACATCACCCTAATTCGTGTAAAACATATAAATGAGAACAGGAATATGATTTCCATTGAGAATCAGATGCCAATGATGTCATGGTTATTGATTCTTAAAAAAAAAATAAAAACTCTATCAAATCTAAGTGGATAAACTGTTTTACTATTTTAGTTAACTGATAAATAAAAACACATGAGGCAGTTTATCACATCAAATGTGTAAATCATGTGACATATAAGCACCACTAATTGAACAGAAACTCTGAATAATTGGAAGATGACCTAGGTTAGCAGATAATCAAACAAATCAACTGTGCAGTGGAATAAGGATGAAAAATGGATTAAAAACATGTGAACATTGCACACCTCACAGTTTGCTATGTCATAATAAGAACAAGAACCATCATCATGTGCCAGAAGAACAGCTTCCCCTTCAGAAACAAACCACCCGCCAGTTGAGGTCTTGCAACCTATCTCAACTAACTCACTTGTAGAAGACTCCTGAGTCTCCTCCTGTAGGATCATCACAGGCTTATTCTCTTGCTCGTCAAATTCATCAAGCTTTTCATTAGCCATCAATGAACTATCCTCATTGAGATACATACTAATCACCTTCTCTGAAGCATGATGAACTGAGGAAGAATCAGTCATCTCCATAGCTAGCTCACGAACTGCAGAAGAATCTGATTGTTCAGTTCTATCATGCATGCCAATTTCAGCTTGGTCTCCACTAAGGGAAGCCAAAAACTCTAATGCAATGTGGTTTTCATCAATGGGGCTCAACAACTCACCTCCTGTCTTCAAAGAATTATTATGTGATGAACTTGATTTTGTGCCACCATCTTCCTCCCCAGAAGAACTCAGCGATGTTCGTGCTTTAAGAAGCTTGTGATGTGGGAAAAACCTTGCTTCTAACTCATCATGATTCAATCCTTTAGCAGAATGTTTTGATTCAGTGGCATTCACCACATGCTTAATTTGCAAAACATCACCTAGATTTAATTTAGATGAACCAGCTTCACCTTTAGCCCCATCCATCACCTGACCCACAGCTTTCTCAAGTCCAGAAATTTTAGTCTGGATATCACAAAGAATGTGCTTGGACTCATCCTGCTTATTCAAATCCAACATCTCCTTTGTTCTTTTGATCTCTGATGCAATTTTCTGAACTTTCCCTTCTAACAGAGCAAGCTTCTCATGGAGCTTGCTTGGGTACTTGCTGAAAACCTGAACACCCTTCCCTTTATCTCCATTGATATTTTTTTCATTCAAATTCTCAAACACCTTAATACCATCTGAAACCATTCCACACTTTTCCTTCTTATCATTAACATCACCAACTGGAAGATCATCACACTTCTCCATGACCCTAATAACAGTTCCTTCCGATCCTTCATGTTTGCTTTCTACTTTCAAAGCTACACAATCTTCCCCTTTGTCCTTCACTGGAATATCAGGCTTGGGCATAACCTTTGAATTTGAAACCAGAGAATCTTTCCCAGCAATCAAAACCTTCGCACCATCTGAAGCCTTTTGATCTATAGATTTGGAAGAAGCTTGAACCGAAGTAGCTTGATCCTTGTTAGTACTAATTGTTATGCTTCCACCTTTATCTCCTTTCATTCTTTCTGGAGCTACAGAATGAACTTCACGTCTCTGATTATCCAAAACCCTAACACCATTGGTAGATTTCCGACCAGATGATTTCAAATTGGATTCAAAACTATTTTTCTTACAAGAATCCTTCAGTACCACCATAGGCACAGGATCTACCACCTTATTGCCAATTTTCCCCGGATTCACATCTCTAGGTTTCCTATTTGAATCAAAGGCGCCATCTTTCTTACCAAAATCCTTCGAGACAACACCCACATCTTTCCTCACAGTCCTCCCCAAACCGACATCTGAAACCCTACCACTATTCCTCCCAGCTTGAGCTCCCAATACACCAACAACCTTCCGATCCTCCGAAACCCTAGACGCAACCCCCAAACTGCCATCTTTATCCACTCCCCTGGGCCTACTAACACTCCTCTCAGTCCGCACTACAGACACCAACTTCGACATCTCCGACGAGGGATTCAAGGGCTTACCTCTCGGCAACGAGGAAGTAGACCATCGGAGCCCGGCCTGGTTCTCTTTGCCGGAGACTGGGGTCCTCCTCATGGCGCTGCTCTTCTCTTTGGGGGTTCCGTCGGCGAGGGGGGCGAGGGATTTCTGGGGCTTGGCCGCCATGATCTTTCCCCCGCCCCCGCCGCGATCCTTGAGGCGGGACGCCATTTTCTAGGGTTCTCCCTTTTCTTTGGACTTGTTCCGATTTGAGGTTTTTGGGTGAGATTTGGGGATTTTGGAGCGGTCAGCGCTCAGCGGTGGGGTTGAGAGAGATTGCTGGGAATTTGAATTTAAATTTTTTTGAAAGGAGGGAGGCTGAGCGTTCTTTTTCTTTTTTTTCCTTTCCCCACTTTTGTAAATTTATTTATTAATGGCAGTGAATTAATTGCTCACTAATTCCATAATATTTAAAATCTTTTATATATTATGTCATATATAAACTAATTTAATTAATCTTTTATATTTCTATATTTTAATTAAAAAACAAAATAAATAAATAAATAAATTTCCCTGTTATGGGCTAGAGTAGCCCAGGAATCCAGCTCCAATATTGTAGCCCAACTGAAATTCAGCCCAGCTAATTTAGCTCCACATAACCAAAGGGGTAGGATAGCCTTGAGACATACCCTGTAATTGATCTTGCATAGTGGATTTGTTGCCGATCTGCCCCGTGGTTTTTCCCTCTACTCTGGAGGGTTTTCCACGTAAATTGGTGTCTATTTACTGTTTTTAATTTCCTGATTCTATACATGTATGCTGCTGTACTTGTTTGAGCCTTCAATTGAACTATCTTGAAGTTCTTTCAACACTAACAACTGGTATCAGAGAGGGTTCTACAGTTCGAGTTCCTAATGGATGAGGCAAAGTATTCATGCACTATGGTCAAACTGAATTCTACCAATTATGGTATATGGAAGATGCTTATGGAAGATTTCCTATACTGTAAAGATTTGTTTGACCCTATTGAGTACAAAGGTGAGAAACCTGCAGGTAAAATTGCTTGATAGGAAAGCTTGTGGTATGATCCGATAGTGGATCGATCTAAGTGTTATTCATCATGTAGCCCAAGAGACACAAGCTTACTCACTTTGGCAGAAGCTTGAGAACCTGTATGAGCGTAAAAATGCTCAAAATAAAGCTTTTATGATTCGAAGGCTTGTGAATCTGAAATACAGGGATGGTGGCGGTGTTTGAGTATCTTAACAAGTTTAGGGAAATACTAAATCGGTTGGCTACAGTGAAGCTCCATTTAGATGATGAGGTACAAGCTTTAATTTTGTTGAGTCTGTTGCCGGATAGTTAGGAAACGCTAGTTGTGACTTTGAGCAATTCTACACCTGATAGCAAATTGACATTGGCTACGGTCAAGGATAGTATACTCAATGAAGAGACTAGGAGGAGAGAACAAGGTATTTCAGCTCCAAGTGGTGAAGCTCTTGTTACAAAGGCCAGAGGTAGAAGCCAGAAAAATGAGTCCAGGAAGGGGCCTTGGCAGTTCCGAGGTAGATCTAAGTCGAGATATAGATCAATGAAGTGTCATTATTGCAAGAAACCTGGTCATATAAAGAAATACTGTTATTCCTTGAAACGAGACAGAGAAGAACAGAACAAGAAGGAGAATAATTCAGAAACTGCAGCTTTTGTTACAGAATCAGTTGAAGACCCTGTGACTTTACTTTGTGCAGATGGTGAATGCAATCACATTAAGGATCCCAATGTTGAGTGGATTGTTGATTCTGCAGCTACATGTCATTGTGTCCCCAACAAAGAATTATTCACTACATATAGAGAATGCTCAAGTTCAGTGAATATGGGCAACAAGAGTGTTGCGAAAGTTGTGGGTATGGGTGATATTACTCTACAGACTGATGTGGGGTGTACTTTAACTTTGAAGGATGTACGTCATATTCCTGAGTTGCGCCTCAATTTGATGTCAGTCCCTATGCTAGATAAAGAAGGATTTGTCAGTTGTCATGGCAGTAGCAAATGGAAATTATCCAAGGGTGCAATGTTAGCTGCTAGAGGTAATCTCTGTTGTGGTATTTACAAGACTCATGTGAAGGTCTATAGTGATCAGTTGAATGCTGTTGGAAAGGATGATGATTCACTAGATCTGTGGCATAAAAGGCTGGCACACATGAATGAGAAAGGGTTGCAAGATTTAGCTAAGAAATCTCTCATTCCCTTAGCTAAAGGTACGTCAATGAACCCCTGTGACATTTGTCTATTTGGTAAGCAACATAGAGTTTCCTTTTGTTCTAAATCTAAACTAAAAGAACATAAATTGGAACTAATACATTCTGATCTTTGTGGTCCTATTGAGGTGGAGTCTTGGGGTGGCATGCGATATTTTGTCACGTTTATTGATGATGCTTCGCGGAAGACTTGGGTGTATTTCTTGAAGAACAAAAACCAAGTGTTTGAACAGTTCAAACAGTTTCACGCCAAGGTAGAGAGACAGACAGGAAAATCTTTGAAGTGCCTCCGCACAGACAATGGAACAGAGTATACTTCTAAAGAATTTAGAGAGTATTGCTTGAATAGTGGAATAAGGCATGAAAGAACAGTACCTGGTACTCCGCAACATAATGGCGTAGCTGAAAGGAAGAATAGAACTCTTGTTGAAAAGGTTAGATGCATGCTGAGAATGGCTAATCTTCCTAAGTCTTTTTGGGCTGAAGCTGTGAACACTGCGTGTTACTTGTCAAATAGATCTCCATCAGCTCCCTTAAATTTTGACATTCCAGAGAGAGTGTGGACAGGCAAAGATGTGAGTTATGCTCATTTGAGGGTGTTTGGATGCAAAGCTTTCATGCATGTTCCAAAAGGACAAAGATCAAAACTTGATAGCAAAGCCCTGGCCTGTATCTTTGTTGGATATGGTGATGAGGAGTATGGTTACCGATTATGGGATCCAGAGAAGAAGAAAATTGTTCGAAGTAGAGATGTTGTCTTTCACGAACATGAGAACTTTCATGAGTATGAGAAAGGTAAATCCCTTACTAGTTATGGTCCTGTTGATTTAACTCCATCTACTTCCTCTTCTAGTTCCACAGATGTGAGACATATCCATGAGGAGCATGAAATTGGTGATCCAACCACAATTGGCAATGAGCTAGATACTACAATGCCAGATAATGAACATGTTGAGCAACAGTTACAACTGCCTCCACCTGAAGACTCCAACCTGAGAAGATCTTTGAGAGAGCATAGACCTTCTACTAGGTATCCTAGTTCAGACTTTGTTATGGTTACTGAGCAGGGGGAGCCTGAGTCCTTTCTTGATGTGCAATCCCATGAAGATAAAGGTTGTTGGATAAAGGCTATGCAAGAAGAAATGGATTCCTTGCAAAAGAACAACACTTATGAGCTGGTTGAATTGCCTAGAGGAAAGAAAGTGTTAAAGAACAAGTGGGTGTTCAAGCTTAAAAAGGATGGTGACAAGACAGTGAAGTATAAAGCTGGTGGTTAAGGGATTGATCCAACGGGGAAGGTATTGACTTTGATGAAATTTTCTCACCTGTAGTAAAAATGAGCTCCATTCGCGTTGTTTTGGGTCTAGCAGCGAGTTTGAATCTGGAACTTGAACAACTTGATGTGAAAACAACATTTCTTCATGGCGACCTAGATGAAGAAATCTATATGGAGCAACCGGAAGGGTTCGAGGTTAAAGAGAAGGAAAACATGGTTTGCAAGTTAAAGAAAAGTCTTTATGGTTTGAAGCAGGCACCCAGGCAGTGGTATAAGAAATTTGATTCTTTCATGTGTGATAAAAGCTTCAAGAGAACAAGTGCAGATCCATGTGTTTATTTGAGAACTTTTCCGGGAGGTAACTTCATTATTTTACTCTTGTACGTTGACGATATGCTTATTGTTGGACAAGATGCACAAATGATTTGCAGGTTGAAGGATGAGTTATCTAAATCCTTTGATATGAAGGATTTAGGATCAGCCAAACAAATATTGGGCATGCAAATTACTCGAGACAGGAGAGTTGGGAAGCTATGGTTATCCCAAGAAAAATATGTTGAGCGAGTGCTTGAAAGATTCAACATGAAGCATGCTAAACCAGTCACCACTCCTCTTGCAAATCATCTCAAATTGAGTAAGAAGTCCTGTTCTGTCAGTGCAACAGAAATAGAATACATGTCAACTGTCCCTTATTCATCTGCAGTGGGTTCTTTGATGTATGCCATGGTTTGTACGCGGCCTGATATCACTCATGTTGTTGGAGTTGTGAGTAGGTTTCTGTCTAATCCAGGAAAGGCTCATTGGGAAGCTGTAAAATGGATTCTCAGATATTTAAGAGGTACTTCAAAGTTGTGCTTAAGCTTTGGAGGTGCAAAAACAATTCTAGAAGGATATTCTGATGCAGACATGGCAGGTGACTTGGATGGTAGAAAATCTACGTCGGGATACTTATTTACGTTTGCAGGGGGAGCTGTTTCATGGCAGTCTAAGTTGCAAAAGTGTGTCGCTCTGTCTACAACTGAAGCAGAGTATATCGCAGTTACTGAAGCTGGAAAAGAAATGCTCTGGATGAAAAAATTTCTTCAGGAATTGGGGCTGAATCAAGATGAGTACATAGTATTTTGTGACAGTCAAAGTGCTCTGGATTTGAGCAAAAATTCTATGTATCATGCTCGCACTAAACACATTGAAGTGAGATACCACTGGATTCGATCAGCAATTGAGGAGAAACTTTTGCAACTTAAGAAGATCCACACTGATAAAAATGTTGCTGATATGTTAACAAAAACTGTTCCTAAAGGAAAATTGGAGTTGTGTGCCCGAGCTTCGGGCATGGTTTTCAAATAGAGAGCTATGTTGTAGATCTCTCCTTCCATGGAGCTGGAGGGGGAGATTTGTTATGGGCTAGAGTAGCCCAGGAATCCAGCTCCAATATTGTAGCCCAACTGAATTCAGCCCAGCTAATTTAGCTCCACATAACCAAAGGGGTATTTTGGGTAATTAACCCATCTCTTGTATTGAAGTAAAAGGAAGGGGGCTGAAATGGGCATAGAGTTTTTAAAGGCGTGATTCGGTGAGAGAGGAAACAGGGCAGCTTTCTTTCTCAGAGAAAACAACAGTGTTTTCTACTTCTTCTTGGAAAGGCAATAGAAGAGAGAAGAAGATCTTCGGGGTTCAACTACAACGATTTGTGTTTCTCTTTGAGGTATTTGTATACATTGCAAGGTCTCAGGTTTGTGAGATTGTTTGTCAAAGAGAAAGGGTTTGATGTGTTTCTGTATGTTTCCTGCTTATCGTTGTGAGTCCATGGTTGGGCATAGCCTTGAGACATACCCTGTAATTGATCTTGCATAGTAGATTTGTTGCCGATTTGCCCCGTGGTTTTTCCCTCTACTCTGGAGGGTTTTTCACGTAAATTGGTGTCTATTTACTGTTTTTAATTTCCTGATTCTATACATGTATGCTGCTGTACTTGTTTGAGCCTTCAATTGAACTATCTTGAAGTTCTTTCAACACTAACATTCCCAAATTTAATTTTATAATATGATTCAATTTGAAACAATGGATATATCCTGGGCTGTTTGATGGCCCGGATATAGATGGATAGGAAAAGACACATCCTTAAATGTGAACTTTTTATGTGTGATGGACAAAAAGTACATGGATATGAACTTACAAAGGATGGGTATATGCTTCAAAAACTGGATAGCCACCTATGGCCAAATTGGCCAAAGGTCGCTATCCCTCAAGAGATGGATGTAATTAAACTGGCTGGAGTTTTAAAAAAGTTGAGGTGCTGAGATGATTGGCCTGAATCCTGATGAGTATTATGAGTTGTTCTCCATATATGTCCCCATTAAATCTCATAAATACCTATGTCCTGCAAAATTCTTATATATATAATATATATGCAATCAAAATGTCAATTTATATTATGAGGTTTTTTGAGTTATATATGCAAATAATAATAATAATAATAATAATAATAATAATAATAATAATAATAATAATAATATAATTCAGCAGATTTGGATCTAGTCTGATATATGCAAAAATAAAAAATAGTTATATATATATATATATATATATATATATATATATATATATATATATATATATATATTATAAAATTAAATTTGGACTTAAGGGTTAACCTCACCACATCATCTCCTTATCTTTACAACCAATCACCAAAGAACCTATATCCATTTTTTATATCCACCCAACCAAACACCAAAGAATCTATATCCACTTTTTATATCCACTCAACCAAACACACTCATTTACTTTTTTGGATATCTACACCCATGTAAATTCAATCTCTGAATATCCACATAAGGGATGCCATTACTCTGAATGGTTTTAGATTTTTAGCATCCCCAATTAAAACTGTAATTGTTCGTACAATTTTGAAAACTTATAAAATTGGTTTTTACATTTTTTAAATCAAAGTAGTTTATCCACTTTATCAAGTATATATTTATATAATTTGATATAAGTGGCTATCAAATGAAAATATTTATTTTAAATATAATTAATAAAAATAATAAAACCGGATGGAAAGCCTTTCCTGGCGTGATCTAAAATTAATGAAAAAAATATCTCAATATATCTAAAAGTTAATTTAATGTTATTCAGCTTTTAAGAATAGTTTAAGAATTAAACAGATTTTTATTAGCCTTGTCAATGGCAGCGGAGTATGGAAGTAAAATTTTGAGTTTTCGCTCTATAAAAATAATTACAAATTATCCCTATTAGATTTTATAGGATTTATCATTATAATCACTTGTTTGTTTGGCAAGTTTATTCTAAAATAAATCAATCAATATGTTATGGGTAAAATGCTCAACCCTAAAATGCTTACACGTGGTTTATTGGATGATGACACATGACTTGTGAGAGACTTGGAGGATTATTAAGAGGCCACGTGAGACACGACATGGAGGGAAAAGCTCTTTTATGCTGATCCCCTTGAAGAATGGCACAAGACCCGAGGGATAAGGGGAATATGTGATTACAATGGCCAAGTTATGTTAATCTAATTTTGTAAATATTTTGGTCTAAGTTATATTAATATGATTTTGTATATATGTTTGTAGTTGTGTAATGTGTTCACTGCACTGTAATTTTGATTGTAATGTGATCACAATTTTATAAATGTGTTCACTGCATTTTTTTTAAAGGACAGATATAAGAAAAGAGACCATACACGACATTTATCCAAAGTTGGGGGACTATTTATGAAATCAATACAAATTTAAGGGACCATTATATGAAATATACACTTTTTGTTGCTACGTCGGAGTCCAGGGTAGCAGGGTGAGTCAGCCTGGGTACTGCCATGTCAGCTTTCTCCAACCGGCAATCAGTTGTTGGGACCATTTTGTTACTTTTTAAAAAATGGGGGACCATTTTGTTACAATGTGAAGTTGAGGGATGAAAGTGAAAGAGGGCCTAAGTTGAGGGACCATTTATGTAATTAACCCAAGAATCTGTAAAAAAAAGGCTCTTGAGCTTGTCTGCATCAACTATGAAGCTCTCATGAGGCCATGAAGCCATACCTCCTTGGAGCTCTCATCTATGAAGCTTTCATGATGAAGCCTTGCTCTTTCTCTTCATGATGAAGCCTTCTCTCATCTCCATGAGGCTTTCTCCGTGAAGCCCTTGTGATTGCTCTTCATATAATATCCATGAAGCCCACATCCAACCCTTGAATGCTCCACCATCCTCATGTCTTTGAGATTATTAATGGATGATGTATTCGTCTCATGATGATGTACTCCGAGTCTTGTAATTAATCTTTGTTTAGTGGATTGCTCTGGTGGTTAGAGCCCCGTGGTTTTTTGTCTGGATTTACATAAATCTAGCGTTACCTCAACTATAAATCACAAGCGTTGAGTAAATCGGGGTTAATACTAACACAATATATATAAGATTTATTCTAGATCCAAATAAACCCTTTACATACTGTATGAATGTATGATTATGATCTACTTTAAAACAGGAACTAATTGAATATACAATTTAATAAAATGACGTACTAGAGATGTGTGATAGCGTGAGTCTCATAGATGATAAAATTTGCTTATAATACTATTAGTATGTAAATTTAAAAGTAGGCTAAAGTGAAAAGTCAAGGACCTCAAAGGCTCTGTTTGGAAAGGGGTTATCTCCAGGGATAACCCCTTGGCACAGGTTCCCATGCAATCGATTGGGCTGTAAATTATTACAGCGTTTTGATGCTTTAATGCTGACATTGCACATAGGTTTAACTTTATATTAATGGGAGAAGTTGATGTCTGCCCACCCTACCAAATAACTAAATTGCCCTCATTTTTATTTTAACTTTGAGTGGCCACATCATTAGATTTTTATTATCTATCTTCTATTATAATCACATTTAATATCCTGTTAAATTGTAACTAGTTAGCCCTAACTGTTGATCAGTAATGGCTTCAATCCTTCTTGAAGACCAAGCCCAAGCAACTTTCCCTTCTGTCGTTGCCTTCATGCAGCTCAGTCGTTCCCGTGCCTACCAAGCTACTGGATTGCAAAGGCCCTACACGACATCCAGGCCGACGAGACTCAAGATCTGTTCTTCAAAGCCCCAACATCCAGCAAATCAACAGGGTGGATTGGTGGTTTTCGGCCTTGATTTCGCAATAAAGTGGCGAATAAAGGAAACTCGGTGAAGGATCTGGTCTCGCCGGGAGGATAAAAGAGCCTTGAAGGTAGGTTATGTATTCTTGTTGTCCTTTCTCTGAAAAAAATGTTTGGATCTGGGAGTTATGAGATGTGTGCCTCGCGTTTGTTTTGTTACGGTTTCCACCCATTGAAGGAGGGCACCTTGTGGTTGTAAGGGTTCAAGATCCGTCATGACAATGTGTGATGGCGCAGATCTATTCCGAGTAACCAGCTCTGCAACCATCAGTAACACAACGAACCTGTGCGATAGGTTGTGGCAGCCCCGCAGGCAGAACTGGGGACCTAATGGTGATGAAATTCTTGTAGGGGTGTTGTAGAAGGAGAATTCAACCAGCAAAGGCTTTCCCAGCTCATTCAAGAGTGATGTATGGTCCCGAATAGCCATTGCATATACGCAGAAGACCCAGGAGGTTGTTACTGGTAATCAACTGAAGAATAGATGGAAGATTTTAAAAAAATTACAGGCTCTACTCCAGCCTTGTCAACAAAAGTGGATGGACATGGGGTTATGCCCTGCAACGTCCAACACCGGATAGCCCAGAAGTGTAAGACGACGTTGTGAGGATGATGTTGAGACATTGATTTTATTAGCATATTATTAGCAAGGCTTAAATTATGATTTTGTTTTCCAGCTTAATAAGGATTACAAGATCGCTAGGGGCCGTAGCTTCTCTCTCTATTGGCAAGTGCACGAGCTTGCTGGCGCGTCTATTGTAATAGGCCGGTATGCGTTTGGCTTGATAGAGGACAGGACGGTTGTAGACATCAATGAAGCATCTGGATCTTCTGACAGCCTAGAAGAAATTCAGTCGATGGATGGCAATGGCGTTCCGCAGAGAGTTAGTGGGAAGGATGATGCTGACCTGCTTGTAACTAACTGGGACGAAGAGGAAACATTCCCAATCAACTAGCCCCCAAGTAGGTAAAAAATATGCAGATCAACCGCTGGTGGCCGTGGAAAGGCTGGTGGAGCTCAACGATCGGAGAAGCAAAATTGTTGAGTAATATAATAAACACGATGATGAGAATTTCTCCTACAAGCTTGATGCAGGAGGCTCGAGTCAAATGTTGGTGCCGGGTTGGCGGGTCAATGTAAAGACGGGAAGTTATCGAGTCAATTCCAAGATTAGGTCGGTTTTGGGTGTGGTTCGGTATTTTGGCCATAACTTTGGCTACCGATATCAGAATCGGGCGTTCAACCCCAATTCGGAAAGCTCTTTGCGACGCGCACGACATGGGGATGTCATATTAGATAGAATTTTAGTTTTTTTTCTATTTTTAGAAATATTTAATCCACCGAATTAGGGTTTTCGGTCTTTTTTCTATTTTTGGTAATATTTCATATGCCAAATTAGGATAGGATTTGAATCCGATTTGATTTCGGATTTTTAGAAGTTATCTAATTTATTTAGAGTTTTAAATTTAGATAAGTTTAGCTTTAAATAATAATTTGTCAATTTTAGCAAATTTAGATTAGATGATAAGGTTTCTAGGTTAATCTTTGAGGCTATTTAACCCGGCTTGTGGGTTCGTTTTTTATTATTAAATTCTGAATAAAATATTTTCCTGAATTTCAGAGTATTTTCTCTAGTTCTTTTGGTTCTTCGTTTATTCTTACTTGCGGTCCTTGGATACAGCTAGCCCGCGGGATAATCGCTACCCCGCCCGACGTCAGTTGGTACCAGAGCTCATCATCTTCTTGGGAAGCGTCATCATCGACATCAATGACTAGTGATCGTGGTTGTCGGGTTGGACAGGTTCCGGTAGAGGAAGTCCAGTACCGTGACCTGAGCGCCCTGGAGGCAATGAACAAGGATCTAAAAAGGCAAGTCGCGAAGTTAACCCAACGCTTGATGATCAAGGATTTGCAGAGGCAAGTCAAGAAATTATCAAGGCGTCTGGCGGCGATTGATTTTGATCATGGTTGTCGTGGGCAGTTTCCGGCTGAGGAAGTCCAACACCATAATCATAGCGATCAGAGGTTTGGCCAACCCATCTACGACGATGATGTGGAGGAGGAGATCTCACCCATCTTCAACGATGATGCAGAGGAAGAGATTTTGCCCATCTTCAACGATGATGTGGAGAAGGAGATCTCGCCCATCTATGACGACTACGAGGAGGAAATTGGTGAGCCCGAGGAGGAGATTGGTAAGCCCATCTATGACGATGATGGGACTAGCGTTGTGTTGGTATCTCGATGGGAGCAAAACCCTCCTGGCCCGGTAACCAACACTACTAACCTACTTTCTATTTCTAGGGTTTTGATTGAGATCAAGCACGGAGATCCAGACCCACCAACAGAGGTGCAGTCGAACTCGGGGTCGAGTTCTTTCCAACCCGGGGTGACTGATGCAGGAGGCTCGAGTCAAATGTTGGTGCCGGGTTGGCGGGTCAACGTAAAGACGGGAAGTTACCGAGTTAATTCCAAGATTGGGTCGGTTTTTGGTGTGGTTCGGTATTTTGGCCATAACTTTGGCTACCGATATCAGAATCGTGCGTTCGACCCTAATTTGGAAAACTCTTTACGGCGCGCACAACATGGGGATGTCATATTTGAGATAATTTTAGTTATTTTTTTTAATTTTTAGAAATATTTAATCCGCCGAATTAGGGTTTTCGGTCTTTTTTCTATTTTTGGTAATATTTCATATGCCAAATTAGTATAGGATTTGAATCTGATTTGATCTCGGATTTTTAGGAGTTATCTGATTTGTTTAGAGTTTTAAATTTAGATAAGTTTAGTTTTAAATAATAATTTGTCAATTTTAGCAAATTTAGATTAAATGATAAGATTTCTAGGTTAATCTTTGAGGCTATTTAACCCGGCTTGTGGGTTAGTTTTTTATTATTGAATTCTGAATAAATTTTTTTTCCTGAATTTCAGAGTATTTTCTTTGGTTCTTTTGGTTCTTCGTTTGTTTTTCCTTGCGATCCTTGGACTTGGCTAGCCCGCGGGATTGGGAGAGGCAACATCTTTGACGGTGACGGTGGATGGTGGTGGAGGATGAGTGCTATCAATGAAGTAATGAAGATCATAACCTTTAAGATGAGATTGGATTTGAAGGCTCCATGTGAGATAATTGGTGGATGACAATTTGGTGATATTGGAGAGATTAATTGTAAGGAGGGGATGTTAAGGATCTTGGGAGTTTTGGATGGTGAAAGGATCTTGGTGGAAGAAGAGGTCGCATGGGAAGCCATTGAGGAGAGCCGACTAAGGGTGGTTTTTAGAAAAGAAAAAAAAGAGTACACCCAAGAAGATAAGGGTTCTAATACCATGTTGAGATAGGAAGAAGAGTATTGAGAAAAAATGACTCAGGTTTTCATTTGATTAAGAATGAATATATATATATATATATATATATATATATATATATATATATATATATATATATATATATAAAACAAAGATTGGACATTGCAATGAGTTACCCAAAACACGAAAATAGGAAACTATCCTAGAATTAGGGGATTACAACTAATTACAGGGAATCAAGGGATTACAACCAATTGCAAAGATATTACAACTAATTACAATAAATTAAAATTTTAAGAAAATCTATTGGAATCAATTCACTAATACTTTGCAGGTCCCTGATTTGGAAGCTCTGCCTCTGAAGACGATGATCCACCCGGAGCCTTTGTTGGCAACCAATCATTTCCCTTTGAACAAGCTCAAGCTCACTAATCTCCATTCAATTTCACTCAATGGAAATCTACAAAATAAAACAATTGTTAACTTTATTTATATATGTGGGATTAATATCTATCTATATGTAACCACATGGATAAGAAACGATCACATGATACATACTATGCTCAATTCGACTATAGTAAGTAGAAGGCCGGAGATAAGTCTTAGATGTATTTAAAGATAACTTCCCGAAAAAACAAACGACATAACTTACAAGTTAGTTGAGTTGTTGCCAATCAAACACACCCATCGTGCAAGTGGTATGGACCTAATATTGATATCAAGTATTTTGAAAATAGATTATGTGTTTACATTGTAGATCACTCTTAGTAATATATATCTTGGGTACGATTACTTTACTCGAGAAGAACATAGAGACAAATATTATGATTAAAGGTAAAATCTAGTTAATTGTATGTCAAATGAAATTTGATATTTTATTGGTGTACTATAGTTATTCCAATATCTTGATTTAGTCTGATTCACCTATGTATATATTGGTTATGAGTTTGATAGTGTGGTGTTTTCTTTATGATAAGCACAATAATGTTGTTATAGTTTTCCACCGGATAGAGAGATGATTTAGGACGCTTCATATTTGTAGAGAGTTTGAGAGTTATTTAGTTTCATACTCAGTTCCTAGGTACATGACATTTTGGTTTTTATGTTTTATATTATAAGATAAATATTAGTTTATATGGTCATTCTTGATTGATAATATGATTAATAGCTCCACATATGATTTTTTTATTTAGTCTACTTGAGCATTCTAATTGACTAGATATGTAAAGGAATTTATTTGGGTTTTAAGTTATTACTTATTTAGATTTGGGTGTATTATAGATCGATCTAAACCTAAATTGATATTTAAACAAATATTAATTAGAACCAATTGGTTGGGTTTAATCAATAATAATGTAATTATTACCAACGACCCACTGGTCTATTGGTACCGGGTTCCTTGTTAAGGCGTTGGCCTCGACTTGCGTGTCTGCACGGGTGCGGCGCGGGTTCGAGGCTATCTACTTACAAGGTGATGGGGAAGGCGCTTGCACGTGCGTCGCAAGCACGGCCCCTCCTTGACGGTCTTTATGGCCATTGTCAAAAAAAATAATAATGTAATTATTACTATGATCAATATAATTTATCATTTGTTTTGAAGAATATGAGGATTTTCTCTTGATTATAATTATAAATTATTTATTATTCATCTATGTCTTAAATACAGATTTAAGGCATTGTATAATACTCACATTTATTTAAATTGTAAGATACCATAAGAGAATTAATCCAATAAATAATCCAATACAAATATACCTATCATAATTACCTCCAACAATAATATTTTTCTTTTTTTTTTATAAATGCTTATATCATCATTATAATCATTAGCTTTTTTTTTAAAAAAGACATGAGATGATGTAATTAATGTGAGATTAATAAGTTGGATGCGATTCTCTAATTTTATTTTTATTTTCTTAAAAAGAAAGATGGTATACTGATACATCCCTTAATACAGAGCAACAAAAGACATTGCATGGGGACGAGGTTGATGACAGAGGAGATGGACGTGAAGTTCATGGCACTGCTGAGATAGAGGAGGTGGATGACATACGTCGGGTACGGAGACGCCCGCTGTGGATGAGAGACTACGTTATAGGATCCGACCACGTGTGAAGGGGAATGTTGATTTACTGTTTTCTGTATTGTCTTTAGTGTCATTATCTCGTATTATGCTTTTTGTCTGTAGTGGGGTTAACGTTGGGTCAGTAGTGGTCGATTACGAAGGGACCATGTGGAGTAGTGAGGCAAGGTGTTGCCTTTATTCTATTTTGATATTAGTATTAGGGTTTCAATAAATTAGGTATTGATGGTAATAAAAGTCTTTCTTTGGTTGTTGTCTTCTTCCACCCTCTCATCTTCTTCTCCTATATCCCTCTCCCAACCTTATTCTCTTCTGGAGCTGACCCTTGCTCGAAGAGGACGTTGATACACCGTGGGGTGATACCTGTTAGGGATATAGTTGATATGTCCTAGACCCAATCTCTTATGTAATAATTTGAACACATTTCAAACCATATAGTTTGATTAATATATGACATAAACTTTCTTTTGTTATCATATTAAGTGTTTAACATGATAATGTCCTTAATTAAATTTAGAGACTTGTCATGATGATAGAGATCATAATAATGAGAGTCAAGTCTTAAACTATTTAATTTAAATTGTTCTTGATCACAGTATCATTAAGAATAGGATATTAGTGATCCGGTTAGGTCAATATATGTGTGATAGTCTCTATAAGATAAAGATTAGTTGATCTCATTAACTAAATCACATTTATAGATGATGCATATGGAGATATGACATTGAACCGACTTAATTGAGAATTCCTAATGGTAATATATTACCATAAACTGTCAATAGGATATTTTCTCTTGAGGAATGTAATATAATAGTTCCCTTTGACCTGAGATCATCATAGTAATTAATAAGTTATTTATCATACTTTGATTCCGGACACCTATTGCCCTAGGATAATAGTTGAAAGGATATTGGGTATGATTAAATACTTGTAGAATTAATGATTGATCAAGATGGAATCTGTCAACTCCTGGTAATGAGTTTGAGCTCTATGTTGTCATTATTTATAACAACTAAATTAAGACCTTGGCCAGGACAATTGAAAGAAGAAGAAAAGAGTTTCTTAAGTCATTCGTTGGTCGGTTATAATTGACATAAAACATAGTTGGCATCCTATTGGGATTTGACAGTCCAACCATATCCTAGGGCTGACCCGGGGCTTTATAGACAAAAGGAAAATATTACATTATTCTTCAACGAGTTTTTAAGAGTAATTGTATACTTCATGCTATCCGGTCATTAGTGTTCCTAGACGCCAACCTTGATTAGTAAATTAGTATGACTAATTTGCTAACGGCTAAGTAATGAACCTATGGGGTCACACACTAATGAGTGTTCCAATCTTTACTATACGATTAATTATTTTATTATTTGATTAGTCAAATAAATATAATTTTTAGTCCAAATGGTATATTATTATATTTCTTACTAGCATAGAGAATATAGTTAATATTAATGGACAAAATGAATAAGGATTGCATGTGATGGTTTAGAGAAACCAATGTCACTTGATGGTTTTTTGAAAACCCAAAGGTTTTGGAAAAGCCAAAAAGTCATATGCATGCTTGATGGTTATGGTTTTGGGAAAACCAAAATATTTTTGGGAAAATCAAAAGGTTTTGGGAGACCCAAAAGCCTCATGCAAATGCCTATATATGTAGGCTTGCATATGGGTTTGAGAGATAAGAGATATAACTCATCAAGGGAGGTGAGAGTCACAATATATAGTTCAATTTGTCCGGGGATTCCATTTATAAAAAAGTTGACAGCAAAGGTTGGTCTCAGTGTGGATACGCATAGGATCTTCGCATTATCGAAGAGTTTTAGAAAAAGGGCGAATCCGCTCCCAAGGTATGTTTCAGATCCGATCTTTAACAAATTGAATGAATTTTAAATGCAAACAGATCTTCCAATGGATTATTTTGTCTTCTGCCGTGTGTTTTGAACACCGAACAATCCTACAGTATCATATACCCGAGGTTTTTTTCTTTTTTAAATAACTCCGGAGGAAAACCTTAAAAAAATACAATGTCTTGGATTATAGAAATAGTAAAATATTTTTTAAGAAATATGAAAATATTTTTATTGGATATTTTAATTTTGAAGTAGGATACAAATCACTTTAATATTTTAGCATGATTGTTTTGAATACAATGCTAACATATGATTTGTTGTTCTAATACCTTCTTTTGAACATATGTTTAGTATACCAACTTTCACATGAATAGTTGAGAGTGTTTATGACGTGTTTTTAATGACTTATCTGTATTTATTAAAAAAAAATAGCATATAGATGAACTAATAAAAGCAAGTTTCATTATCATACATAGTTGGATGCAAGTACCATCTCTGAAATGTAATTAAAATTGGCCAACTACCCAACTAAAATAATTTATTTTGTGTTTACATTATTCTTCAACGGGTTCTTGAGAGTAATTGTATACTTCATGCGAACTGGTCGTTAAGGAGTGTTGCTAAACACCAACCTTGATTAGTAAATTAGTATGACTAATTTGCTACCAGCTTAGTAATGAACTTATGGGGTTACACACTAACAAGTGTTCCAATCTTTGCTATAGGATTAATTATTTTATTATTTGATAATTAGTCAAATAAATACAATTTTTAGTCCAAATGTAATATTATTATAATTTTTACTAGCATAGAGAATATAGTTAATATTAATGGACAAAATGAATAATGATTGCATGTGATGGTTTAGAAAAACCAATGTCACTTGATGGTTTTGGGAAAACCAAAAGGTTTTTTGAAAACCCAAAGGTTTTGGAAAAGCCAAAAGTCATATGCATTGATGGTTTTGGTTCTGGGAAAACCAAAATATTTTTGGGAAAATCAAAAGGTTTTGGGAGAGCCAAAAGCCTCATACAAATGCCTATATATGTAGGCTTCTAAGAGATATAGTCCATCAAGGGAGGTGAGAGTCACATTATATAGTTCAATTTGTTCGGGGATTCCATTTATCAAAGAGTTGATAACAAATGTTGGTCTCGGTGTGGATACGCATAGGTTCTTCGCATTATCGAAGAGTTTTAGAAAAAGGGCGAATCCGCTCTCAAGGTATGTTTCAGATCCGATCTTTAACAAATTGAATGAATTTTAAATGCAAACAGATCTTCCAATGGATTATTTTGTCTTCTGCCGTGTGTTTTGAACACCGAACAATCCTACAGTATCATATACCCGAGGTTTTTTCTTTTTAAATAACTTCGGAGGAAAACCTTAAAAAAATACAATGTCTTGGATTATAGAAATAGTAAAATATTTTTTAAGAAATATGAAAATATTTTTATTGGATATTTTAATTTTGAAGTAGGATACAAATCACTTCAATATTTTAGCATGATTGTTTTGAATACAATGCTAACATATGATTTGTTGTTCTAATACCTTCTTTTGAACATATGTTTAGCATACCAACTTTCACATGAATAGTTGAGAGTGTTTATGAAGTGTTTTTAATGACTTATTTGTATTTATTAAAAAAAAACAGCATACAGATGAATTAATAAAAGCAAGTTTCATTATCATACATAGTTGGATGCAAGTACCATCTCTGAAATGTAATTAAAATTGGCCAACTACCCAACTAAAATAATTTATTTTGTGTTTACAGTGAAAAATCAAAACGCTTAAATTGGCAAGAAGGAAGGAGGAAATTTTTTATAATACTTTATTTTCTATTTTCTTCAATATTTGTCCACAATTTAAATTTTTTAAAGAAAAACATATATGGTTAATAGGATCCGAATCCGAAACGGGCTAAGATCCGCAAACCCGTTTATAAAAAGTCCAGTTACATCGATCGGACCGAACACTGACTTCCAAACCTGGGTCTTATTTTCCGTCTCGAATCTTCAAGCTTCCAACCCAACGGCCTTTAATCCGACGGTGCGTGCGCTCGTGAGTTGCGTTCCGTTCTCTCTCTCTCTCTCTCCCCCGGCCTTTCCGCCGCTCGACGGCGCCGGAGCCCGGCTATCGACACATGCTCTTCTTCCCTTCCTGCTCTCCTTCGGTTCTATCCTATCCTAAACTTGATAGCCCGCACTCGCTATCGTTTCCTCTGGTTCTTTTCACTTTGATGACCGATCGTCTCCTAGTTCCATTCCGCCGGCTTCCGGCATCGGACTTCGAGCACTGCGTGTGAAGGTTAAGATTTTTTTGCTTGTTTCGTTGAATTCTTGATTCATTTCTTGAACTTAGTGCAAACCCTAAGCCCTAGGTTCTCTGAAGGATTCTTTTGATTCTGGTATTATGTGAGAACATAAGTTCTGGTTGGGTATCTCATCTTGTTTGTGGTTTATTATTTGCGAGAATTGTTGGATTGGTTATAGCGTTAGCTTTCTTGCTTAAATTGGTTTGCTGGCTTTGCTACTGGTTGTTCTGGTTTCTTCTTTTTCTTTTTTAGTTTTCCATGAACTCTGTGGGCTTTTGGACTTTATGAACTCCATGTGTATTAAGGTAGGACCTTTGTTCGTCTTCTTGAATGTATGATTTTAAAGTATCTGACGGTGTGGCTGCTTGATTATCTCATTTATTCTGCTGAGGATGTTAAACTGGATTAGATAGAAAATTTTGTCTTTTGGAGATGGTCACTACTGATAGAACTATAGGAGCAACACCAGCAAAGTTGGAGCTTGTAGAATGGAACAATATCGAATCAAACAAATTGTAAAAGCTAAAGTTTGCAAGCGATATTAAATATAAGATTAGAGTACTAATTAATTTTGTATAATGAAATTAAGAAAGGGCAAAAAAAAAGGAAGAAAAAGAAAAATCTAAAAATCTGCACCTCAATTAAATTGTTAGGAGTTTTTGATTGACTCATAGTAAAAATTGATGGATGTGCCATAACTGATATAGATTAATTTTTTTCTAAGTAAGTTCGCTTTGTAGAAAATGATGTTCATAAAGTAGTTATGTTTGCTCTATTTTGCATTGTTTTGTTAGGTTTCTTGGATGTTATGGATACTTCATTATTTGCTGTGATTTATCTTGTTATCTCTATTCTGTCTCATATATATATATATATTATTTATTTATTAT
The DNA here is from genome assembly GCA_026586065.1 of Dioscorea zingiberensis. Lineage (NCBI taxonomy): Eukaryota > Viridiplantae > Streptophyta > Magnoliopsida > Dioscoreales > Dioscoreaceae > Dioscorea > Dioscorea zingiberensis. The sequence goes on from CM048824.1 coordinate 13,174,822, forward strand.
TTTTTTTTTCTTTTAACTTTTATGTTAACACCATCATGTGATTGCTTTATTTGATACGTGTCTTCTTTGTTATTAGCTGGTATCTTATAAAGGAACTTGGTGGTATATGCTTCAGTGGATGTTGAATGATTCTCTCTATGGATTTAAATGCATCACCTTTGCCCGAAGAAGATGAACAACCTCTCGAAGAACATACTGGGGACGGTATTATTGAGGGAGGAAGATATGAATCATCTGTTGAACTCTTTCGCAGAGTAAAAACCTTTCTTAACTTGCTCTGACGCTTGAATTCTTTGAATAACTTGCAAAGATGACTGCACTGTACTTCTGAATGCCATTTGAACATATACAACTGAAAGCTCCGAAGACTCCTATATATACCCCAAGCGTTGTTCTTCTGGTCTTGTTGGCCTAATGATTGGGTTATTTAAGAAGATGAAATCAACCTTACTAATATACATTTCTAATACATTGAATGTGATCACAGTTGGACCAGTCATGTTTTCCCTTTTCTTGGTTTTATTTTTTAATTTTGCACTTTAGAATATTGTATAAAAATCACAGACAATTATGTAGGTCTTTGCTCATCATCATGCACTTTGTCTTCTTGCTGTTTTTACTATTATAATTCTTTTACTTATCTTAAATTTGTAGATGCTTAATTGTCACCTTTTTTCTATTTTTTGCTATTTACATAAGTAATGTTTCTTCATAGATAGTTATGTATGCCCAGTTGAAGTCCTGTAAATTAAATTATCTACGGTTGTATTATTGAAATAGGAACGTGAAGAAAGACGTCGCCGTTTGAAAATTGAAAACCAGGATGAAGGACAAAAGCGACCTTTACAACAATTCAAGAATGATTTTACTCCTCAAAATAGAAGCACCAGCTCCTATAGAAGAGTAAAGCCACTGCCTCAAGGTATGAGGCATACTGTAGTTTGTTATTGAACACTCTGTATTGTTATTAGTCCTACAACCATATTTTGTTGTTTTTTGTGATAGGTGTGGATTGAGGTTAATGCTTTTTCATGTTAATTCAAGATCTGCCCTAGTATTTTGTATTTATTCCAGTAAACTTTTGAACTTTTATTTTGTTATGGACTAAATAATACTAATTCCCATGAATTTTTGAAATACTTTCTTATTGGTCACTACCTAAACTGGCTTCTTTCAGTTCCATTAAATGCTGTAAAATTATTGGAATGAGTTTTGAAAAGAGCTTATGAATGGAGACAGGATCCAAATGGTCTTCTCCAAAATGGGCACTAAGCTGTTAGTTCCTAGATGAAGTTAATCTTTCATTATGAACAAAAGATGGTGAAACCACCAAAACTTTTGGTAACTTAATGATTTCTAATAAGTTCATTTTCTTTACTGTAAAGATGCTTAATTTAGATATAGATGAGCTGACTATGTAACTTGTGAACTTGATGAGAAGAGACAGAAAAATTTCACATGATGCTACATACCTTTTTTATTTTATTTTTATAAATGTGGACATGGAGACAAAGAATCCATATAGCCGGCCCCATCTAGTATGGGAGTAAGGCTTAGTTGTTGTTGTTGTGGACAAGCCACTTAGGGATGGCAACGGGTCGGGTCGGGGGCGGGTTTTGCCTACCCCGCCCCCGCCCCGACTCCCCCGCCCCCGCCCCCGACCCGCCCCCGATACCCGCCGGGTTTTTAAAAACCCGCCCCATACCCCGACGGGGAATCGGGTACCCGCGGGTATCCCCGCCCCCGTCCGGCTCTAGGCCCGGCCCACATAACATTAACAATAAAAATTTAAAATTTCAATCCTAAGTAAAAAAATGCACATTTAAAATCTCATAAAACAATAATAAAGTATAAATTGAAAACTTCAATCCAAAATCTTAATGTTTTTTAGATAAAATGACCACCGTTCATCATCATCTTCAAAGAGATCAAACCAAAATAATAAAGTGCACATTCAAACTTATACAAAATGATACTAAAGTAAAAATTGAAAAGTTTAATCCAAGGAACATAACCCTTTAGAACCCCCATTCATCACCATCATTATTTTCATGGAGAATAATAATTTTACATTTCGGGTCGGGTTTGGGTTCGGGTTCGGGTCGGGTATCAAGTTTCCCATACCTGTCCCGCACCCGCTTTATATTATTCGGGTTTTACCCGAACCCGACCCGAAACCCGGTCAAACCGGGTTTTCCCCGTCAAACTCGGGTCGGGTCGGGTCGGGTCGGGTTTGGGTATAATTGCCATCCCTAAAGCCACTAAAAACATGCCACGGGCATGGTTCGTACCACAAACCTCTCATTGTGAGAGAGAATGAGCTAGCCAACTTTCCTTGTGAAAATTGGTTATGCAACTATGCTTTTTAGTTGATGACTTCAAGTACATGTATAATTTGTTAAAGATTGACTTATAGAAACCAACATCCATTATTATGTTCGATCATAAATGTTTTTATTAATGAGTTAATCTGTTGATACTAGTTATTAAATATTGTTTAAAAAGGATGTTCTTTGCAATTTTAGATTTGCATGCTATGTGGCGCAAAAAAGTTGTAGCAGCTTGGATTGCTATGTGAAATTAATTGGAATGCACACCTTTTGAAGTTGCTAGGACTATAATTTGAAGATTTTGATTACTTTGATTGAAACAAAGAGCATACATCTGCTATGTCGATTTGTTCATGATTTTAATGAAAAGATGCCTTTCTTAAATTACTACATTGAATATATATTTGGGTAAAAATGTATTTTATTGGTTTGGTTCACTTTGAACTACTTATGCAGTTTCTGGGACAAAATTGAACAGAATTTGATTCTATATTGTTTATTGAATATCTCAGGTTGGTTGGATTGCCCATCAGCTGGTCAAAACATAGGTCTTATCATTCCTTCTAAAGTTCCTTTAGATGAGAGTTATAATGACTCTGTACCTCCTGGCAAAAGATATTCTTCAAAACAAGTGATTAATAACCAAAGACGAGCCGGGCGTGATGTAAGTGTGTTGCAATGTTTGTCATATTGTTTGTTTATATATTCTCTTTTTAATGCCGAAAGTCTGGTAACTTGGTTCTGGGGTTAGTAAATGCCATCTCTAATTTATTATTATTAGATATTTCTATTTATAGCATTCATAGAGACTTGAAAGAACTAAAAGGAAAATCTATGCTGCTTCACAAAGGAGGATTTTAAGTCCCTTTAATGGTCCATTAAATATGGAGATCATGTTTATTTCTGCAGATTAGTAAGTTATAAACTGTGTAGGGTAATGAGGTTTAAATAGTCACCTTCAGGCCTCATCATCTGGATATGAGGCTTTACTATGAATTGCCAGGCTATTAAGTGCTATTCTGCTTGAGGGTTTGTCATCTCATTCACTCAAACCTCCACTCGTTGTTTTCTTTTTCCAGCTTGGTTTGGTTGTTGATCTCACAAATAGTTCTCGTTACTATTCACCATCAGAATGGACAAAGCAAGGTATTAAGCATGTTAAGGTGAGGTTAAATTTGGGTTTTCTTCTTTCTCTTTGCTGAGATGTTCACAAGTTCTTGACTTCAGAACCTGATTTCCTCTTGTTACTACAGATCCCGTGCAAGGGACGTGATGCTGTTCCTGATAATGAGTCTGTCAATATATTTGTTTATGAGGTAATATTTCAGTGTATGAATATGCAAAGCACATCTAAATTACTTTTGTATTTGCATCATATGGTGATTAAAATTTCTTCCTTGTTATTAATACAACTACTTGTTTCAAAACCTGAACCTGATGCATGTTTTATGATTTTGTTCTGTTTTATTTTGTAGTACCCGTGACATATTATGTTTTTGGAGATGTGCTATTTTGATACTATGTGCCAAAATTTATTTTATTGCTTTTTTATGTGCTGTTCATGTAGCTTTTGAGGTTTGCTTAGGTACCTTCTAAGATGCCTATGCCATATTCCTGGATATATTAATATTCTGGTAAAATAATGCTTTCATTACCTGCTCACTTTAGCATATTTATCCCTTTGATTGGATTTTTGAATTCTACTGCTATTTTTCCATCTTCAATTAATCTTTCTTTATTTCAGGTCATGCAGTTCCTTTCACGCCAAAAACATGCAAAGAAGTATGTTCTTGTCCATTGTACTCATGGACACAACCGTACTGGGTTTATGATCGTCCATTTCATTATGCGTACACAACTGTTACATGTATCTGAGGTATGCTTCTTTTGAGCCTAACATATTGTTATTCTTGTGTCATAGTATATTATGTTCCCAGTTATGCATTTTTTCCTTATTTTTTATTGCTCAGGCATTACATGTATTTTCTCAAGCACGCCCTCCAGGAATATATAAGCATGATTATATTGAAGCATTATATACATTCTATCATGAAAACCCTGAGAATTTGATTTGTCCTCCAACCCCGGAGTGGAAAAGGTCTTCTGACCTTGATCTGAATGGTGAAGCTGCTCAAGATGATGATGGGGACGATGATGGTGATACTGGAGGCAATTTGCATGTAGGTGCTATTGTAGTGTATATTTTTAATTTTTAATTTTGTGCTTGTATTTCTTTTTAGGTGTTCTTTCAATTGAGTATTTATATGGACATTGTTTTAAGATAGTACTATATTTATCTTGTCAGTGGCTGTGCTATAAAGTTAGATATTGCTTATTCTGGATGCTTTTTTCTAGAAATGAAAACAACTGTAAAGTTTGTCCAACTCTGGAAATCTTTTTCTGATGGCAGGTAGAAACAGAAGCCAAAGTCATGACAAATGATGATGTTTTGGGAGATGCAATACCTTATGATCAGCAAGAAGCCATGCGGCAGTATTGTTACCAGTTACTTGATTTACCTCCTACGGTATTTGATCTTCAATCAATTTTGCCATCACTTGATTCTGCCTGTGTTATTTGATCTTCAAACTTTCTTACATGATGTTTTACCTCTGTTGATGAGTTTTTTACTGATGTCATGATTGAGCTTGTCTTGCAACAAAAATGAGGTCAAGGAAAGTTTCTCACATGCTTTTTGAAAGCTCTTTTAAACTGAAGTTTAAGAGTTCTGCTTAAAATAGTTTCCTTTGATTCATTTTTCTCATCTTGTCCTCCAGGGAAGGGGAAATGCACAATTCCCAGGATCTCATCCAGTTTCGCTCAACAGGTTTGTTTGCCGATAGGTTCCTTAACTGCTGACTGTTCTTGTTTGAGATTGCTGTATTTAAATTTCAGTTGAACCAGCATAAGAATCAATATTAGTTCAGTTAGTGTTTACCTATTCATCTATTTTTTTAAATTCATAATCATAACCACACCATGCTAGAGAACTTTTCAACTACATCCTTTTTAAATTCCTTCTATCTTATGTTTCTTTTGGTGGTGATTCCTTTTTAGCTTCTGTTCCTCTCCTTGCATCCTTAAGCACCGTATTCTACAGTCTCACTTTTTTGTTCATTATGCCCTGTTATCAAGGAAATCCAGCTGTATGTCACCACCTAGCTAGTTAAATCCTTTGGCCATGGTTGGTCGGGGAATAACTTAGAGATTACCAGGGTTGTCCCATGTTATCCAACCAAATTTAATTGAACTAATACCATTTGAATTGAAAAAGTATTTTTTTTAATTAGTATTAATCAAGCCAAAGCTCATATTGACTTGGTTTTAGTTTGGAATAAAATTTCCTGGCAATACAAATTAAAAGACCAAAAACCAATTCCAACTTATACCAACTTATTCCAACCAAAACTAGACATCACTTTTGAATTTTTAGTTACTCTAATTATCCTTGCTTTTCTTTCTACAATAGATGCTGGTATAATTTAGGACTTGAGCTAATCTTTGATATTAATTGATTTGTTTTTGTACATTCAATAAGTGCGAAATATTAAAAAATCTGACCAGCTAGGCAGAGTAGAGATCCAATACTGAGTGTCTTAAAATATCAACTTCTCAGAGAATGTACCAGCAAAACATGAATAGGTCTTGGCTATGTCTGTTTTCTTATGTTACAAATGTTCCACATTGGTTACATGAATACAGTATCGAACTTAATGAAAGTTTCTCTAAATTCAGTATTCCCACTCAGTTTTTGTACATTGGTTGTGCTTTTGCTTTTCATTCGTCAATATTAAGGACATCTAGGTCTTGGCTGTCTGTTTTCTTATGTTACAAATGTTCCACATTGGTTACATGAATACAGTATCGAACTTAATGAAAGTTGCTCTAAATTCAGTATTCCCACTCAGTTTTTGTACATTGGTTGTGCTTTTGCATTTTCATTCGTCACTAGTAAGGACATCTTGTTATTCACAGGGATAACCTTCAACTGTTACGGCAACGTTACTATTATGCTACATGGAAAGCTGATGGTACCAGATATATGATGCTTATAACTACACATGGTTGCTATCTAATTGATCGAAATTTTTCCTTTAGACGAGTCCAGATGCGATTTCCATTGAAGAGTACAACTACAAGTGAGGTAGTATGTTGTAGCCTTGGATTTAGAAAAATTGTTTGTTAGCTACTACAAATAAGAAAATAAGTATCTAACTCATGTTTTGTTACATTATTATTGTTGCAAGGGCTTTCATAACCTGACTCTGATTGACGGGGAGATGATTATAGATACAATACCTGGTTTAGGTTTAAAGAGAAGATATCTGGCGTATGATCTAGTGGCTCTTAATTCATATTCTGTTGTAAAGGTTAGCTTCCAATAGTTTATTCACTATTCCTGGTTCTAAATTCATAATTTTCTAGTGTTTCTAGGTAATATTTATATCAGTTTTAAAATTTTTCTATTGATTTTACCTTCTTTACTGGGTATCTTGCTCCTTAATCCATTAGATGTTTAACACCTATTGGTGCAGTTACCCTTTTCTGAGCGTTGGAAATTACTTGAGGATGAAATTGTTCGGCCTCGAAATCTAGAGAAGAAACAGTTTGAGTGTGACAGCAGATTCAACCCTGTATACAAATATGACATGGAACCATTTGGAGTATGAAGGATACTCATTCTATGTTTTTTTAAATGCATTGCTGGTAGATCTAATATTTGTTGAAAATTGAATTGTTTATTAATCTTATAGAGTTACTCAGGTTAGAAGGAAGGATTTTTGGTTGCTGTCAACTGTTACTAAGCTTCTGAGGGAGTTCATTCCAAGGCTTTCTCATGCAGCTGATGGCCTCATTTTTCAGGTTCTTGATTCCAGAAACTTCTCTAGACTCACTTGATCCTAACAACCTTATGATCTGTGATTATCACATGGTGTTTTATTTATTTATTTATTTCCTAACCCATTTAGTAATTTGGTATATGATTTAGCACATGTTATCTGATTCGCGACCAATTTAGGATAGAATTAGTGAAATTTCTGTCTCAAAATGCACAAATGTTTAACTGAGACAATTATGAAATAATTGAAGTGAAATTACATAGGAGAAAGTGATTACCTAAAATTTGAGCAAGTTTATCTGTTATAACTCATTTTAGTTATTATTTCTTTGTCCTTTAAATAGCAATTTGATGAGATCTAAATATAATATTGCAACCTTTCTTGATGGGCCATTAATTTTAGGCGAAAAGTCATTTTTGGCCCCTAACTTATGGTATATTGTTCATTTTGGTCCCTGTACTATAAAAATGTTCAATACGGTCCCTGAACTATGGGGCTTTTGGCAATTACGGTCCCTGCTGCTGACGTGGCAGTCATCTTTAAATACGATCATTTTTTTATTGTGACGTGGCAGCCTACGTGGCGGGTCTTTGCTGACGTGGCATAAAAAATAATTTTTTGAAATATTAAAACGGGCTTACTGGTGACACATCATGCCACATCAGCATGCTGACGTGGCACATAAAAATAAAAAAATCTGAAAAAATAAGAAAAAAAGCCACGTTAGCATGCTGATGTGTTATGATGAGTCACCAATAAGCATGTTTTAATATTTCAAAAAATTATTTTTTATGCCACGTCATTGAGCCATGTCAACAAAGACCCGTCACGTAGGCTGCCACGTCACAATAAAAAAAATGATCGTATTTAAAGATGATTGCCACGTCAGCCGCAGGGACCGTAATTGCCAAAAGCCCCATAGTTCAGGGACCGTATTGAACATTTTTATAGTACAGGGACCAAAATGAACAATATACCATAGGTTAGGGACCAAAAATGGCTTTTTGCCATAAATACCAGTTTGGCGTAACGGTAAAGTTGTCACCATGTGACCTGTAGGTCACAGGTTCGAGTCGTGAAAATAACTTTTTGTAAAAAATGCAGGATAAGGCTACATACAATAGATCTAAGTGGTTTGATCCTTCTCCAGACTCCGCGCATAGGGGAAGTTTTATAGCACCGGGCTGCCCTTCAGGCTTTTGAGGATCATCTCCGGTTTACTATTGTGCCCAAATGATCGATTCATTCTGAAATAAGAGCCTTCACTTTTTCAATTTCATCTAGAGTTTCAATATCCTCAGAAGAATCCTTTTCCTTGGATATACTATAGCTTAGTGGTCTCCTCTACCTGGATTATTTCTAAAATGATAGCTATTCAAAATTTTATCAAATTCAGGAAATCTATTTGCATACAAATTTTTGTAGCATGGCTTTTCTTAATGCAACAAACCAACAGAGAAATGATCTATTATATGTAGCTGTATCGTTCTTACCAAGAGTTTGAAGTATTTAGCTTATCTTAATTTTGATATTATTTTTCAATTTGTAGGGTTGGGATGATCCTTATGTTCCTCGCACCCATGAAGGTCTTCTGAAATGGAAATATCCAGAAATGAACTCAGTGGACTTTCTGTTTGAGGTTCATTAATCTCTCTTATGATCCTGTTTTTGTTCTTTTGAACTTTGAGTCTTTAATGGGAACCCACTGTTTTACGTTTTGGTGGATGTGCTCTGCGACCTTGATCATGAAATTTCTATAGGTTGGAAGTGACAGTCGTGAACTATTATTTCTGTATGAAAGAGGGAAAAAGAAGCTTATGGAAGGGGCAAAGGTTGTATTTGGAGGTAAATGAATGCTTCTTTTTTTTTTCTACGTCAGGGGAAATGGCAGTTGACAAACTGGTTGTTTGGGTTATCAAGCAGTCGGTCTTTCCCAACACTATTCTAGTATATCTTATCTAAGAGCCACTAATTTCAATTTAATAGACAAAGAGAACATTGCTTCTTTATCTGGAAAGATCATTGAGTGCTCATGGGATTCAGAGGATGGATGCTGGACATGCATGCGCATCAGGATCGACAAATCAACACCAAATGACATCAACACTTACCGAAAGGTAATCCTGTAGTTTCATTAGCCATATTGAAGAACTTGTGTCAAAAATACTTGCAAGTGATGATGTCATAATCTACAGGTAATGAGGAGTATCACTGACAACATCACTGAGGAGGTTTTGCTAAATGAGATCGGTGAGATAATTGGCCTCCCCATGTATGCCGATAGGATAGCAAAAGCACAGCAGCAGCAGCAGCGCCGGAGGTAGCTCTTCCCTGTGTGGTGATCCAGACAACAGCTTGTGGAGCGGTGGTTTTGTCGCCCGGGGCTGGTTAGTGTATGGTGTAGATGTTAATCGATGTGTAATTAATTGCTAGGGTTAAGGAGTTAATATTAGGGCTATTTCTGACTAATCAAGTCTTGTTCCAGCCTCCTCCTGTGCATATTTATTCTTTTCATGTAAATCAGTAGTTTTCTTTTTCTTTATCATGCTCAGCACATTCTGGCTCATCAAAAATAAAAATAAAGACACTCATAGGATGTGTCAAGATGAATTGGTATCCGTACTGCCCTGGCAATCTTAACATCAATGTCCAACTAGAATGGAATTTTTTTTTTTATTCCTGAAAAAACAGCGGGATGCCTTTTTTGCTTTTTTTAATTTTTTATCAGACTTCCTGAAATTAGCCATCTATGGGAAGAAGCAAAATATTCTCCATTTTGGTTCGTCTTTCCTTGTTCCATTGTAAAAACAGGGATTGGTTTTGGATGGGGTTGTCCCGATGGATACTTTTGAGCATCTTTTGAAAAGGAATATACAGAGCACTTGAGTTTTAGGTGCCAAGTTTTGGTAGTTGGAGATATTTTGGTGCTTTCAATTAAGTGCAATTTAAGTGATATAATTGCCTCATGCCTCCTGTTTGTTATTTATTTATTTTTTTTTTTGACATGGGTAACAAACGTCCTCCCGAAGGATCGGTAAAACAAGGGTTTGATTTACCCCGGGTTTTATACAGTGTAGTTTATTTAACTGCCCGAAGGTTTCATATAATATATACTTATTTTTCCGTCTGGTCTACTACGAACCAACATGGAGAAGACTCATGTGTTTGTGTGAGCTATCCTAATGGGTGATCCACACCCTGAGCCCTCATCTTTCTCTAGCAGAGATTCGACCCCGAGACTTCTGTGGGTCGAATGCTTTATGCAAGGGACCTATGCCGCTAGATCAAGAGATCTTTGGCGCCTCCTTTTTATTTAGGTTCACCACTTCATGGCAAGAGTGATAATTATTTCTATGTTTATATTTTATTTGTTTTGGAATATTATGATATTTGGTTTTTCTTGTTTTTAAAATTTTAAGGATTTCTAAAATTAATAAACAAAACCAGTGTTAGTTACAAATCTTAAGCATTTTAATGAGGGAAAGGAACTTAATTTACAGGTAGTATAAAAAAATAAAGAAACTTTATTAAGCTTTTAGAATTTATTTCTTGAGAGTTTGTGAGTTTGTATTTTAAGAAGTAAAATTCGTTGGGAATCTCTTTTTGTTTTATTTTCGGCCATAAAAAAAAAACAAAAATACGCCTTTGCTGGCGCGACACTCGTATGATGTTCATACTTCTGTTGAAGAGATGTCGAGTCGTGGTCTTTCCTTAGTTGGGAGGCCGAAGTAGAGGTTTTCCTCATGTCAGAAGTCGAAGTCGGAGCCTTCCTCTTTTGGGAAGCCGAAGTCGAGGCCTTCCTCATTCAGGAATCTGAACTCGAGGCCCTCTTCATTTGGGAAACTGAAGTTGAGCCTTCCTCATTTGGGAAGCTGAAGTCGATGCCTTCTTCATTCAGGAAGCCGAAGTCGAGGCAAAGCATGTGCACATGCCACCGAATTTAGCCCTGAAAAGGGCAACATTCTGTGAGGCCCGTCTTCCCCTTCCGATCTCCTGGAGCTGTAGACTATCTCTGTCCCGACACACCAGAAGATCTTGGTGGTCGCGATGGTGCTCCTCGACCTATTGCCTGTCTTGACAAACTCTGCAGGCACTCTACTACCTGGTGCTCCAGTCTACCACACCGGTAGCACGCGCTAGATACGCGTGTGCACTCCATCTATAGGTACGGTCCTCCACAAGTGAAGCATCGGATTGGTTGAGATACGCTGACAAATGATCCTTTGCCTTCAGATCCTGATGATGAGGGGGAGGGGCTGCTGTATGGTCGAGCCCTACGCTTGGTCCTCGAACGTCGGGAGCTGCTCCTGAACGACTCACTGTGGTGTGAACCCTGACTCCTCGCCCGCTGCTACTTTGGCAGTGTTGGGTTGTGGGTCTCCTCCCAGACTATGTCAATTCATTTGGATCAAGCCACAAACTCCGCATAGCTCGATACCAAAAATGGTGCTACTCCTCGCCGTATGTATGAGCGTTGACCGCCCTCAAATCTACGAGCTCGACTCACAGCCACCAAGGATTGGGGCGAATCGGACTAACCAGTCGAACCCGGCCTTCTTTAGGTTTGTTTTGCTTTGTTTTGTGTATGAGGCCCACTCAATTAAAAAAGGGAGTGTAACTTTTATTACTTTATTATCATGAATTATGTGTCTAATGTGTGAGATGAAAAAGCTAGAGAGAAGAAGGGGAAGTGTTCTTGTTTTTCTATTTTGGAGTTCTCTTAGTATGAAGGGTGGATTTAGAAGATCTCAAGTAAGGTGATTGTATTCCATCCTATGTATTTTGTGGAATATATATTCTGGTGTTTGAATGAGGATGAAATGATGAAGTTCTAAGTGTGAACTAATTCTATATGGAATTCTTTCTTGAATCTATATTGTGAAAATTACTTCATTCTCGTGGAGTAGTTCATGCTCTCCAACAGTGAGAGATAGGTATGGATATAATCTCAAATTAGAACATAAGAGAGGACACTTGTTACGATTTACTTTTACTTGAGAATGGAATTCCACTCGCTTAGATAAAAAAGATCAAGGAAGTTCCTTATTATAGAACACAACAGGAAATGAGCAGAAAGTGTAATATAGCACTACATATATGTAATATAGCAACATCTTATTTCACCTACACGTTGTGATTATACCAAGTTAATTTATTGATGTTGTTCAAAATGGAGCTGTTGTTGTCCTTTATACTAGGAACTAGCTAGTCAATGTTCGTCCTCCATCCACGCAGATGATCTGACCTGTAACAAATGAAGCTGCAGGAAGACAGAGGAAGGCCACAACAGACGCCACCTCTTGCGGTTCTCCTAGACGCCCTAGAGGAGTCTGACAGACTTCTTTCACCACGAATTCATGATCATTTCCAAGACCCTGTTTTGCACCAGAAATTAAAATCTCAATCCTAATGAATTAAATTATCCAGTCTAAGTAGAAAACGAGGCTCACTTACGACGGAATCAAGGAGAGGCGTTTTAATGCATGATGGTGCAATGCTATTGACTCGGATGTTGTCTTTGGCCCACTCACATGACAGATGCTTTGTCAGCTGATTCATCGCTCCTTTACTTGCTGCATAAAGGGATGTTCCTTCGTAAACTCGCTCCGTTCCAATGGCAGAGATGAACACTATGCTTCCTGATGATGATGCTTTCATGAGAGGGTGAGCTAGTTGGCTTAAATGGAGCACGGATTCCAAATTAGTAGCCATTATATGTGAATAATCTTCAGCTGTACATTCCACTGTTGGTTTGAAAACCGAAGTCCCTACATTATTTATCTGGGAGGACAATAACAGGACAATAATGTAAGTGTTACATGTAGGGCTGTAAACTGGGCGAGTTTGATCAGGCTGGGCCAGCTCAAATTCGGCTCAAAATTGTCTAACTCGAGCTCGAAATTAGCTCGAATAAGTTTGTTCGAGCTCAACTTGATTTTAATTTCTAAAACTCGAACTCGACTCGATTTAGCTCGAAATTAAAAACTTATTTATAAATTAATTTTTTTATATTAAATATTATATTCATATATTAATATTTATTAATATTTATATTATATATTAATATATTAATATTAAATTTTGAGCTTAGTTCAATGGAGTGGCTCGAGCTCGGTTTGAAAGCTTGAAATTCGGAGCCGAACTCAAGCTTTTTCCTAATCAATTGCCAGGACTAGTTACATGAGCAGCTTAGACAACGAATTAGGAAAAACGTTTTATACTTACAAGTATGTCTAGCTTCCCTTGGAAAACATCAGAAACATTCTCCATTAGTTTCTGTCGTTGAGAGCAAGAGGACACATCACAAACTGAGCCGGTGACCTTCAATTTCTCGCCTTCCCAATGTTTCAGGCACTCAGTGAGCTCAGCTTCATTGCGGGAGCATGTATGCACGGATGCTCCCAGTTTTGCCAGTTCTTCCACAATGGCATACCTGCGTTAGTCGAGTACTACTCTATTATATTATGCTTTTCATTACATATATCCTTCAGATAAATAAATAGATATGCAAAGGAGGACGCAGGATTGATTAGAAGCATTAAACCTAGTTAGTTACGTACCCAATTCCTTTGGTACCGCCGGTGACCAATGCCGTGGTTCCACTCAGTGACCAGCTTCCTTCCAGGCCGGTGGTGACCGCCATGCTGCTGCTCTTCTTTGGTGGATCGCCGCCCATCTCCATATAAATATGTGAAGTGAACAAGTCTATTTGTGCTTCCTTCCAAAATAACTTTGTGTTTTTGTTGCTATTTAATCAAAAAAGAAGATGCCGTCTATTTTGGGAAAAAGAAGCCGCCAATGACTATTACAACTACTTTATATCATATTCATTCACTTATTCCATTGAAAATATAGCCAGATTTTATGTTTGTATGGTCTGAAATTCTTAATGGGCTTCAATCTATTATAAATTATAATTGTTGGATGTCTTTTTCCAAAAGTTGTCAGATTCTTATCGTATCCAATTATTAGTAGTGGTTTTTGGTTTGGAAACATGGCTGCTTAAGTTAGTTCATACATTTTACAAATAATAATAATAATAATAATAATAATAATAATAATAATAATAATAATAATAATGTTAGTTTAATCGGGCTTATCTTTTGATTTTTTCAACAAAACAAAATTAACCTAGTCTCTATCCATTCATAACTTTTCAAGTCTCCACAATAAAATCAATAAAGAATTAAATATTAAATATTAAACTCTTAATGAATAGTGTGAAAAGATTTAAGTATCAAATGACGCTTAATAATAATAATAATAATAATAATAATAATAATAATAATAATAATTATTATTATTATTATTATTATTGGTGAGAGTTTGAAAATTAAAATTTTTTTGTTGTGACTTTTGCACACACCAGAACTTTGAATTAAAATCTAATAGTATTAATATATATTAATATATTGTTAGCTAAGAAACCAGTTGGGGCCGAGGCTGTCTTCGATCAAGGCTAACAGATGAAGTCCTCCACGGTAAGAGAAGATGTCAAATGTGTCTTCTCGAAGATTTCACTTGAAAAGGGACAAGAACAGACACCAATGAGAGAGGGGAGGGCCTAGATGCCCAAACCTGCTCCAACTGACAAGTTAGCTGGGAAATTGTCGGGCAAGAGAGAAGGAAAAGGGTAAAAGAGATCGAGCGTCCATTGTTCAGAATGAGCTTACCCTCCTCTGTGGAGCTCCTAGGGAATCGGGCTCCGTCCTATCACATTTTGGGGTATGTAACGCCCCGAAATTTTTACGAATAAATAAATTAAGTTCTGGAAATAATTACTGAGATTAATTAGCACATAAAAGAAATTAACTACTTGTAAACTCAATTAAGGGGAAAATGGAGAATTAATGAATCTAAAGTCCAGTCTCCCAACAATTTGAGCCAAAGCAGGCTGCATTGGCCCGGCCAATTAGACATTAAAAGTTGGAGATGGACTGAAGAGATTAATCCCGGTTTATTAATTGGAAGAATTAGTAAGTGTTAATTAAATTCAATTATTTAGTGGGAGATACATGACATAAATGTGAGTCTCGATAAAGTACAACTAGCAGAATCAAAAGCCGGAAAACATGGATCTCAGTCAGGCGCGTGAATGTGACCCGTGTAGCCACAGTAGGGTCCGTGACCACTGAAAAGACGTAAAGAATGAGTTAATTAGTAAAATAATAAAAATATTAAGTTAATTATGTCGATCCACTATAAGCGGATCTGGTCGGAGACTTTTTCTCCAGTGCTCATACAGTAAGAGATAATTTTGATTAAATGGGCATGTGACAAAAGCTAGGGAGTAAGTTAGTTGAATGGTTATATGAATAGGAAATAAATAAATAGATAAATACCTAAGGAATTAATATATGTGACCATATAGAATGACTTAGGTTTAATTGAAATTAATTCAAAACCCTAACTCCTCTTTACTTTTCCTTCACTATTTGTTTCCCGGATTTGGGGACCGAAGTCACGGAAGTGGTCCCACTTCCGTGACTTCGGTGTGTTTGGTTCACCGAAGTGGGGCCAGAAGTCGGAAGTGAGACTTCTGAACAGCCCCACTTCCGTGGAACCACTTCCGAAAAAAAAGTCCCGAAGTGGGACTTCGGTCGTTTTTGCGTACGTGACCGAAGTCCCACTTCGGTCACGTGAACCCACGTGAGGGCGTTGGCATCACCGCTTCAGAAGTCACGGGCGAGAGCTCGCGATTTTTCATCCCCTTTCTCATCTAGGGCATCCTTCGAACCTGTGAAGCTTCTCGCCGCCTCCCTCGTTCCACAGCGAGCTCCGGTTGATCTCATCGGCGTGGCCTCCTCCCTCTTCAGGGCATCCATCATTTCCGGGCTCTTCTCACCGTCTTCTTGTTCCAACACCGAATTTCACAGTGTTAGTACCTTGACAGTGGATCTCACCGGCCTCCTCCCAGTCCAGCTTCAGTGGATCTCACCGTCTCCAGACCTCTTCTCTCTTCCAAGAAATCCATTGTGAGTACCTTCATCTCCTGTCTCCATATATCAAGTATTTTCCTCTTCTTGATTCTAGGGTATCCATGGAGACAAGTTCACTGTTCTAGGGCATCCATGGATGTTTTCGATGGGGTTTAATTCTTGATTTGTAATTTTATATTTCTTTCAATCCATTTTCAAACTGAAATCTGTTTCTAATTTACCAGGGGATAGAAGTTTGTTGATCTTTTGGCTTGCCACTGTGACCACTCCAACAAAAGAATCCAAGTATTTTTTATTTCTTCTATTTGTTGCTTCACCATGTTTTGGAATTTATGTTTGGAATTTGAACATATGATCCCATCTTCTTTAACTTCTTTTATTGTTCATGTTCTAAAAGTATCCTTCGTCATTGGCTTGGGTGCTGATGGTTATATCTACCTGCATTTTTTTTTATAGATTTATTCCTATAATTTCTTCATTATAATAGTATTGTTAGTAATTACTATGGAAGTAGAGAAGAAGGTGGAGTTTGCTGTGAAGGCTCTGGAGCCAAAGAGTACTTTAGGGTCTGCACTCTCTGAAGGCTTCTTCTCTCCTTCATCCATCTTAATTTTCTCTTTTTGATTTCAGAGGCCATCTAGTTCATCTAGTTTGTACAAATTTCAATGTATAGCTTGTTCTGTTCTGTCCTTTTTTTTTTATGTTCTCAACAATTAAAGAAGTAATTTATAGACTGTTCATGCAGAAGGAGATGCCTGATCTCTCACATCTAGAATCCCCTTTCTAGGAGGAAATCAAACAATTAAGTAGTAATTTGGATATATATAGTTTATTTTTATGCATATTTTTGACTGGATTGTAAGTAATTCATGTATATTTTAGAACATGAACAATAATAGTATTAGATTTATTCCTATAATTTGTTCTAAAAGTAAGTCACCAGATTTGAAAGACTTTACATTTCTTCATATAATATTATTGTGATGGACTCCCTTCTTTGCTTTTTTTTTAAAATAGTTTTCAAATATGGTATTTGTTTGTAGATGGATAATTGTCTAACAAATCATAGACAAAGGTCATTGGTTGGAGCCTTCACTACAATTATCATGATTGTTGCATTTCTCTTAGAGGAAATGCGTAAGAATAGGCAGGTACGGTACGTTGAACCTTCAATGTTCCGAGATCTAACTAGGAAGAAACATATGAGTCGTATTCTTAGGAGTGGGAGGGACTACTGCGTGAGCTACCTTAGGATGGATGTAGGCCCCTTCTTGCGTCTGTCGATGATTTTGCGTGACAAACATTTGCTTCGTGACAGTAGACATGTATCAGTTGAAGAGCAACTAGCTGTTTTTTTTACACATTGTGGGCCACAATACAAAGAATAGGACAATGAGGATTGAGTTCCTCCGGTCCGGTGAAACTATTAGTAGGTACTTCAACAATGTCCTACATTCTATTTGCTCTGTACGCGATGAGTTCATGAAGCAACCTACATCTGTTTGTCACCGTGAGATTGAGGGTAACCCTAGTTGGTACCCTTTCTTCAAGGTATTCATGTCAAGTATTTTTTTCGTTAAAAAAAGTGTCAATTTATGCTGTTAAACAAAAAATAACTCCTGTAGTAACCATGTAGGGTTGCATCGTCTATTGGACGGCACACATATTATTGCATCTGTTCCCCAGCAAGACTTACCACGCTCCCGAGGTCGGAAGGGTCCAACACAAAATGTGTTGGCTGCTGTTAACCCTGATTTAATATTCACACATGTTTTGGCCGGGTGGGAAGGCTCGACGAATGACTTTACTGTATTAAGAGATGCATTATCGCGCCCACAACCAGAAGGGCTCAAAGTCATTGAAGGTAATATAACTATATCTTTACCCTTACAAACAAATTCATTGGTGAAAAATTGTTTCATAGTAATAGTTTGTTGTAGGTAAATATTACTTGGTAGATGCTGGTTACACCACGATGAATGGTTTCATCGCTCCATACCGAGGAGTTAGATACCATTTGAAAGAACATAGTGGCCATGAACCGACGTCCCCACAGGAGCTCTTCAACTTAAGGCACTCAATGTTGCGATCTAAGATTGAGCGCGCATTTGGCATCCTTAAGAATCGTTTCAAGATTCTTACAACTCAACCATTCTTCCCTTATAAGACTCAGGTTCATCTAGTCCTAGCAGCTTGTATCATTCATAATTACATTGCAGGTGTCGATCCGAACGACATGATCATGCAAGATGTTATAACACAAACTGAGGAAGTTGTAACTACATCTCAACCGAGATCACAGAGGGAACGAAGGGAAGAAAATAGGCAATGGTTAGAGATACGAGACAAGATTGCCTATGAGATGTGGCGCCATTACATCGGTGCTTATTAGTGGTTTTCAGTTTCTGCATCTTTATGGCCTTATCGCTGAACTTTTGTGCTTATCATTTTATTATCTCCTATCGCTGAACTATGTTTAATGTTGTAGAGCATTAGAACTATGTGCTTCTTAACCTTTATTAATTCTACGCATTGTTTCTGCTTTATTTATTTTATGCATTGTTATTGTTCTGTTGTATTTTTTAATTTGCTTGATGTTGTTTTATACATGGATCTGTGTCAAGCACAATGGAGGGCAGTAGTACTTCCAGACCTAGAGCAAAGAGTGGATCCAAGAACAAGCGTTGGCCAACGGCTGATTCTAACTTTGTAATATCAGTGTTGGTTGAGCAAGTTAATTTAGGGCTGAAGTGTGACAAGACCTTCAAGAAGCCAGCTTTCGTCGCAGCTGCCCTGGCGGTTAATGCAAAGTTCAAGACTGATTATACTCCGGAGAATGTTGAAAATCATTACAGGACTTTAAAGATTAGATATGCAGAGATTAAAAAAGCAAGGGATTTGAGTGGTGCTGGTTGGGATGATAACCTCAAAATGATTACTCTAGACCCAATGGTTTGCAAGACATACACAGATGTAAGTCTATATGATTTTCCTTTATTTCAGTTTCATTTCATTGGAAGCATTTTTTTTTCAACATAAACTTCATAATCAACTGATTAATTTGTAGGCACATCCAGCTGCGAAGCCCTTTATAAACAAGCCGATAGAAAATTATGAAGGTCTAAGAATGATATGTGGTGACGATCAGGCTACTGGGTCCTATGCGACCTCAGTTTATTCAGACTTTGCTAGTAGGATAGACACAGATGACGGGCGTAATGACAACATGGAAGAAAGCCCGGATGAAAACAGTGAAGAAGATGGGGACGGTAGCCCACCCACACCCCCACCAGTTGTTGATACGCCCCCACCTGTTGTTAATGTGTCATCCACTAGTAGAGCTCGACGTCCAAGCAGGAGAAGTAGGGTAGAAAATGAATCTACCATCGGTGATTTGATCAATTCTGTGGATAGGATGACCTACGCAATTAAGAACCCAACCCAGTGGTACGAGAACTTATATGAAAAGGTTATGGAGGTTGACGGCATATAGAAAATGTTGAAGGCAAAGGTGTTCGATTGGCTGTTCATTCATGAAAATGAAGGGAAGATGTTTATGGTCAAGGATAAGGAACTGAGACAAACATGGATGGAGGAGTTTCTCTCTCAAATGGCCTGAAAACAATGGATTCCCACTGCTGATGGATTGACTTGCATCTTATTTCCTTACTTGCATGGACTGCTTTGACTTTTTTTTTTGCAACCTATCTTTATTTCTGCTGAACTTTTACATGCTTTCATTTCTATGTTTCTGCTGAACTGACCTGTTGAACTTTGACCTACTTTCATTTATGTGTTTGGTTGTTTTTCTTTGGCCGACACAATTTTAACATTTTGCTTTCATTTTTATGTGTTTATGTAATGGTTATGAACTGACCTGTTGATCTCTTACTTGCTTTCATCTTTATGTTTCTGTGTTTCTGTTGAACTGACCTGCTGAATTGTAAATCGCTGAACTTTTACTTGCTTTCATATTTGTTCCTATGTTTCTGCTGAACTGACCTGCTCAACTGTGACCTGCTCAACTTTTACTTGCTTTCATATGTGTGTATATTTTTATGCTGAATTGACCTGCTGATCTTTTAACACCTTGCATTGATGTGTTTTTGTATTTTTGCTGAACTGATTTACTGAACTTTTGCATACTGTTTGGAGCTTAATTCTATTGTGATTCACTACTGTCTGCTTACAGGTGGTTGCCTTTTTATGGCTCTTCGGGGGCCTATTAGATGGCTATGATGACAAATAATGAGGCGCATTGAGGCATAGAGGCAATTGTGAGGAACCCATTACTATATTTATTGCTTGCTTGCTCCCTTCTGCTCTGTTGGCATTGTTTTCTGTTTTTTTTTTTTCTTTTCTTTGATTGCCATTTGGGGAGTGTGGCGAGGCAGTAGGGAGGCCACATTGGCAGCCACTGCAGCCCATTCCAATGACAACAATCTTTTTGTTGCATTCCTCTTTACTTGCATGTTTTCCAAACAAACTTTGTCATTCAAAAGTTCAATTTGACAAACTTATTGAAACGACTTCAATGTATTTCAAGAAGAAAGCATTCCCTTGCATGGTTTTTTGTTAATAAAACTGCAGAATTTTACTATATACATCAGTGTTTTTGTATTTTTGTAACTAGTGGCAAATATTATAATCGTTTTATTAGAGGGGAGCAAGCATGGTACGATACCTCATGCCGATGATAGCGATCCATCATGAACTGAGCCATTGATATGTACATCAAATGGCAAGAATGTTGGGCTTAAGTTGGAAATTCTTTCTGATTTGTTGTGTTGGATTTGTGTTGGATTATCTGTACTATTAGATGGATCAAGGTGATGTTATCTATATAGTTTACTTGTTCTATATAATGGGCATCTGTCAAGCTTTGTGGAATTGTTTTATTGGCTATATTTGCAGGAATTAGGGATGATGAAGTGCAAAGAAATATATTGGTACTGCAGGAAGTTTGGTTTATTTTTATTTCTCTTCATGTTTGTATTCTTGTTGTTGGCATCAGCTACCAGAGATGGAGATGAGGAAGTGCAAGGCTGTGCAAGGGAAGATGGGAGAATGAAGTGTTTTTTGATTGGATTTTACACAAAAGAAAATTACTTTGCTGCAGTTTTTTCACATATGCTTGTTTGTATTCTTGTTTACTTATGTCTTCTTTTCTTTCGCGTTGAATGGAATCGGGTTTCTTGGTTTTCTCTTCATGTTTGTATTCTTGTTGTTGGCATCAGCTACCAGAGATGGAGATGAGGAAGTGCAAGGCTGTGCAAGGGAAGATGGGAGAATGAAGTGTTTTTTGATTGGATTTTACACAAAAGAAAATTACTTTGCTGCAGTTTTTTCACATAGTCTTGTTTGTATTCTTGTTTACTTATTTCTTCTTTTTTTTTTTGCAGTGAATGGAGTCCTAGTTTACTGGTTTTCTCTTCATGTTTGTATTCTTGTTGTTGGTATCAGCTACCAGAGATGGACATGAGGAAGTGCAAGGCTGGAAGATGGGAGAATGAAGTGTTTTTTTGATTGGATGTAAAAAAAAAAAAACTTTGCTGCAGTTTTTTGATGTATGTTTAAACAAAAAATAACAGTGTGTATCTTGGAATGATAGGTTGTTAAAAGATACAAATTGGAAGTTTGTAGTAGATCTGGTGAATAAATAAAATTTTTGTTTGGAATTTGCATTTGCATTTGCATTATTTGTTATTACTGTTGATCTGCAGCTTGTGTCTCCAGCTTGATTGAAGCTGGAGACTGTTGATAATCAATTTGTTCAGCATCAAAACCTCAGTGTATCATCTGTTCATTGTATAGTGGTAAATTCAATTGTCTTGATGTGCTTGTGAACTTTGTTTACTGAATTGAGAAACTAAATCATGGCTTGAAACCATCTTATTCCAATTAATTCATAAACATTACACAAGTTTACTCTGTTATATTCTTCTTTGTAATGGATGTCAAAGATGTTTTTGTAAAATTCTGGGATTTTTGCAATTATTCTTATTACCTTAAAAGTAAACGGGATTAAATTACATTTGTAAATTTTAATTGTTTAAATCAAATAGTTAAATCATAGAGTGTAATTATAATCCTAATTTATTTTTGCACTTATGAGAAATTATTATCTCAAATCGTAATAATCAAATACTTATAAATTACAAAAATTTGCAAAGGGGGTAATCTCACCATCCAAGGAAGTGGTGACTATAAACCCCTACTTCCGTGAACCAAACATCCAAAACTTGTGGAACTCAGACTTCCAAATCCCTACTTCCATGAACCAAACAACAGAAGTGCACAGAAGTGGTTCTTCACTTCCGCCAACCAAACACCCCAAACGCCAACTTCCATATGGAACTTAGAGTTCCATGGAAGTGTCACTTCTACACTTCCATGGATTCGGTATACTTCCAGCAACCAAACACGCCCTTGAGACCCTACCTGTGCCCTCCTTAAGCTCCATCCCCTTTCTCGCCGATTTTCCCTTCACCGACGAACCACCCCGGCGACGGTGACGATCAGCAAGTCTCACCGCCGCCCGCGACCCTCAGCCATCCTCACCTGCACGAGCGCACCTGCGCGCGGCCAGGTTGTGCGCCGCCAGCGCCGTCTTGACGCCGCCTGGCCGTAGCTCAACGCTCCGCCACAAGGCTCCGCTTACGCCACATCGCAGCGCCGCCGCCGGGCCCGCCCTGCCGCCCCACCACGGCCGCAAGGCCATCCCCTCTACCGGCCGCCGCCGCCGCCAGGCCGTCTCCTCAACTGAACCACCTAGCCTCGGCCAGCCCTAACATCGGCCTCCCTTCGAAAGACTCTTTCGAGCACCAATCTGGCCTGATTCCGGTGAGTTGGGCGGGAATTAACAAGAAGGAAGTAATTTGGGGAATTTGGGGAATTTGGGAGTTTAAAAGAGATTAATTACTAAAGTTATGAATGAATTTCTACATAGGTACCTTGACAAGGATAGAAGGCGAACGAGCGCAAACAGAGCTCCCATTTCGAGTTAAAGGTTGCATAGGAACCTAATTAAGTTCATCGAGGTGGTGTGAATGAGTTTAGGGCTCATGTATGCATGTGTATGGATGTATGGAGATTTAGAATAACTAATTTAATACTCATGTGTGTATGTTTGTATTCATTCGGGGCCTTATAATGAGGGGAGGTGTTGCCGAAATTTCATAAAAATCTATAGGAATTAAGATTCATTAATCCATAGTTTCATGCTCCCATGCTTAGACAATGATTTCCATTTTGAATTTTAATGCTAGTTAGCAAGTTAAAGATGTGCTAAATTAGCATAAGTAAGGGATTGGTAGAAGCATGAAAGAAATACGAGCATGATTCGCATTTTTTTCATACCTTAGAAGCATGTATTAGATCTTTAAGAGAAATCGTGCTTCATTTAACTTGATAGAATTTTCGTATTCTCTTACTATGGAAGCATGTGTACATGTTAAGTATGGAACTATGCAACTTAGACCCTTGTGAATGCCTTGTAGGATCACATGCTTATTAGAGTAGATAATAGATGTTCACCTAAGAATGATTAAACCCTAATTACCCTAATATTGATTAAGTACCATTTCATAATACTAGGGAAAGTTAAAGGGAAAGGCAAGAAAGGAGCCGGCGAAGGTTCGAGCCAAACTTAGGAGCAAACTAGACTCAGCTAAGGGAACACAACTGGAAATTTATCGTATTCTTCCCATATTTTTATCGTATTGATTTATTTGAGAATTCATGTTATGAGTTTATTAGTTTTCATAAATACTGTAAATGTTCAAGCATGAATTTATTGATCATGTTTCAGTATTTGAAAACTCATTTATGAAAAGCATGTGGAAAGCACATAAATATTACAGAAATTGAAATGATAGATTGATAGAAATATTAGTGCACTGCACCGTACTCACATACATGCCTGCACCAGAGGTGGCTCTATGATAGAGCCAGAGAGTAGGATACTAGGTAGGAAAGGGGTGGTTTTTCATAACTCTGTTTTATTAGGCCAACTATCTGTTTTCAAACCCTCCTGATTTTAATAAATAAAACCCCCTTTCCGTATCCATCGGGCTGTTAGTATACGTATATATATTTATAGCTCAACGGTTGTTGAGTTGGTCCGACTGGAGAGCTATCGAGTGTTGAGTTGGTCCGCTAGTTACCACTCTAGTTCCGCAGTATGGTAGTAGAGGTGTAAATAACACTAATATGATTGATGATGATGGTTTGATTTCACAGATTGTCAACCTTCCGGTTGTTGAGGTGGTCCAACCGTGATGGCTACTGGCTTTGAGTTGGTCAGCCAGGACATATGTGAAAATCATCTCCCGTACCGATGATAAATAATTAAAGAAATACATATGTGCATATCATTTTGTTTTCTTTGGATATTGGCATGAATCATGTCTATGATCAGCATCCTGTCTTCATGTTTAATATCGTTCAGTTTATATCTCACTTTACCTTATTTTTATTATCTACTGTTGAAAGCATACAGGTATGTTTATACCCGACAGTGGTGTTAGTACCTCACTGAGCTCCTGTAGCTCACCTTATTGTTGTATGACCTTTTGCAGGTAATAAACAGGGACATGATCCTGCTTAGAGTGGAAGATAGGGTTTTGTCTACCTTAGTTGGCTCTGACCGTCTGGCCCATATCTTGTATTTGAGTTTAGTGTTCATGATTTGAGGAGTAATGTTAACTCCTATGCAGACTTGTATGGTATTTTAAGACTTTATGGTTTGCACTATTATTGTATTTGACTTTATGATTTCGTAATATTAGTGCTAATTATGAGTAATTTATTATTTTATACAGCCTTAGGTCGGGGTTCATCCCCTGACTTGGCTGGTGTGACACCTGGGTCCTGAAAAGGTTAAGGGTGTCCGCCATTATAAGAGAAGGTGTCTGGAAAACCATTTTATCTTTGGGTTGACGGTCCCTGACCTAGGGCGGCATGGTGGCATCCTTTGGGATCCATGTTGCCTTTATAGGCCATGTGAGGGTTCCGACACATGGAGACTAGGATTTAGGGTGTAACATTTTGGGGTCTTATCCGCCATCATAAGAGAGGGTGTCTAGACAACCCTTTTATCTTTGGGGTGACGGTCCCTAACCTAGGGCGGCATGACGGCTTCCTTTGGGATCCATGTTGCCTTTATGGGCCATGTGAGGATCTGACACATGGAGACCAGGATTTGGGGTGTCCCCCAGTATGCGGTTCCCGAGATCTTTATGATCTCGGGCCATGCCAAGCTAGACGGAGACGTTCCCTCGAGGTAACCGAGGTCTGAATGTCGATCTTGGGACTCATCATGCTAAGTATGGATAGAGTTGCACTCTTGGTTTGCCTAACTAGGACACACCGTTGTGGGAGAATGCCTTATACAAGTGCCCTACGCCGCAGGACCAAGAGATCTTTGGCGCCTCCTTTTTATTTAGGTTCACCACTTCATGGCAAGAGTGATAATTATTTCTATGTTTATATTTTCTTTGTTTTGGAATATTATGATATTTGGTTTTTCTTGTTTTTAAAATTTTAAGAATTTATAAAATTAATAAATAAAAGCAGTGTTAGTTACAAATCTTAAGCATTTTAATGAGGGAAAGGAACTTAATTTACAGGTAGTATAAAAAAATAAAGAAACTTTATTAAGCTTTTAGAATTTATTTCTTGAGAGTTTGTGAGTTTGTATTTTAAGAAGTGAAATTCGTTGGGAATCTCTTTTTGTTTTATTTTCGGCCATAAAAAAAAACAAAAACAAAAATACGCCTTTGCTGGCACGGCACTCGTATGAAGTGTAAGTTCGCAAATAGCCGCCGTTCATAGGGGTAGAATGGTCATTGAGTCGTTTCCCTTCTCTCCCTTCTATTCAACCCCACGTCTCTTTGCTTCCCTTTCGCTTAACTCCTCCATTCCATTGTCTCTGCTCCGAGATCTTGATCGCGCTACCCGATGTCGACGCCGGCGAGCAGAGATGCCGTCGAGGAGGTGGACGAGGAGGAGACCATGGAGCACACGCTGCTCGTTGTCCGCGAGGTTACCGTTTACAAGATCCCGCCGCGCAGCACCAGTGGTGGATACAAGTGCGGGGAGTGGCTCCAGTCCGATCGGATCTGGTCCGGACGCCTCCGCGTCGTCTCCCGTCGCGATCGCTGCGAGATCCGCCTCGAGGACCCCTCCTCCAGCGACCTCTTCGCTGCCTGCTTCGTTCTCCCTGGAAACCGCGACGCCGCTGTTGAGCCAGCGCTCGACTCCTCCCGCTACTTCGTCCTCCGCATCGAGGATGGCCGCGGCAAGCACGCGTTCATCGGTCTTGGCTTCAACGAGCGCAACGAAGCCTTTGACTTCAATGTTGCCCTCTCCGACCATGAGAAGCACGTTCGCAGGGAGCTCGATAGGGATGCTGCCGGTGGGGAACTTTCTGCGGAAGAGACTCATATCGATATCCACCCAGCTGTCAATCACCGGCTTAAGGTATCTCTTTCTGTCTCTCTCACTGTCTCGCTCATAATTTGGATATGTTTCTTTGAGATGTATACATTCGATGCCATCAGCAAAAGAAAAAGAAAATCCATCTTGTTTGAGTTCAGATGGTGGTACAAGTTACTGTGAATCCTTCTATGGTTGCCACTTGCTGAACTGCTTAAAAAGATTCAATATTGTAAACTTAGTGGTTGAGTGTAGAACCATCTTTATTTTTTCTAGAGTGAGTAGCATTTGATTCTGAGATTGATGCTTGTTTTGTGGTTGAGCTTTGCGACCAGATTAAAAGGGAAATCATTTCCTTCATGTTGTTAAATGACGGAAGATCTGCCCATAGTTTGAAGTATGAGTTTGTTTGTGATGTTCTGCTGTAAATTCCTTTTGGTTTGTCGTGGTTCTGATTGAATGACGAACTCAAATTTTGTGACAAAATATTTCTGTATTTATCTGATAGAATCCTGATTAATACCAACATGAGTAGATTCACATGCATTGCTGTTTCTTGGTTGGCCAAAGCTCTATTATCATTAGATTCTGCTAGTTTCCTAAACTGTTGTTTGATTGCTTCTAATTTCTGAAGCAACTGTTTTCTGAATGTATTTATTTGTAGGAAGGGGAAACCATCCGGATAAATGTTAAGAACAAACAATCTAGTGGAACTGGTATGCTTTCTGCTGCAGGCTTGTCTGGTGGAGCCACGGGCTTGGGAAAGGCAAGCACACTGCTTGCACCTCCACCTAGTGGCGGAGGTAAACTCAGATCGCCACTGCCACCCCCACCTAATGATCCTGCTGTCAAAAGGATGACGTCAGGTCCTGGTGTTGGACTAAAGGATCCGAAAGAAGCTGCAAGACGGAATACTGATCCTTTATCTGATCTTTCCCCTCTTGAGGTATGCCTTTGAGTAAGGTTTTTTATTCACACACACACACACACACACACACACAGATATAATTTTTTTTCATAATTTGATGCTTCTTACTTATGCAAAAGCATGTAACTGGACCACAAAGAGCATTCCTAGAATGACAAGTTTTGCGGGTTTAATGGAAATTTTGTTCACCTGAATCCTAAGAAGACCCGTTTAGAAAATCCTAGTAGGACTTAGGGATTTAACTCTTAAGGGCCCGAAACGTGAACCCTAATGGGTTTAGGACGGGTTTGGGATTTGATCCTTGAGGATCCGAAACCTAAACTTGAATATTCTATATATATATATATATATATATATATATATATATATATATAAATTTTAATATATTTTCCTATGTATGTAAATAGGTATATATATATGTTAGTATGTTTATATATTTATCTATATATGTTTATATGTCAGTATGTATATATACCAATTTTAGAAAGTGGTTTTCAAATTGATTAATCATTATTAGTCTATACATCAATATATTTACCCACTATATATATATATTATGCAAATAAAATGTTTAGTATTTTTTTTTTTTTTTAAGATTGGTTTATTCAGATTTGATAAGTTTTCAATCATACAAATTTTTCAATTTTATGAATATATATATATATATATATATATATATATATATATATATATATATATATATATATTTATTTAAAGTACATAACGGGTTGGTATTAATTAAGTGGGTTTGAAATGAATTTGGAAATTTGGATAGTGATTATAAACAGAGTTTAGACGGATTTAGGTAAGAAATATTTAAATGGATTCGGGTTTGAAAATTGTGTTTTTCATGGATACCCGTGAAACTGTCAATCCTAAGTATGCTCCTCGCCTCTTTATACACTTAGATGTACTATAATATCATAACATAAATTTCCTTCATTTTGGCATTGTTACTGTTTCATGCTAGCTTTAAAAGCAGACCACAAATGAATATTTTATTGAGCTTTTTCAGTAGTATATTGAAGGCATTTCCCTATTTTATTTGCTGCTATAATTTAAGTCTCTAGTGAACATTTGAACTACCGGTACATTTATAAGTTATACCTTTTTCTACATGGATTAGTAGGACGTTATTGTATTTCTCAGACATTCTATTGCGGATCTGTTCATAATGTTTTCTGCTTGTGTGATTCTATCTCCGAAGAAGTTTTAGCTCTGAACTCAACTATTTTCGACTTGTTTGTTTGCTCATCTGATGGCTTGATATGGCAGAGAACTCTGCCTTCTTCAACTGGGTCTGGATCAAAAACAAGCACCGCAGCAGGGTGGGCAGCATTCTGAGTTTCTCAGAAGTGTTCACTATTCAAACCTGGTTCTAATGAGAGAAACACAAAGTGGAAAACAAATCAAAATTGGATAAAAACACTCGGGTTATTTTTTATACTTTGTGAAACAGGTGTGTTATGGTATCAAGTGCCTCATCACAATGATGTTATTTCTTTCTAATACTTGTTTACTCAAATAATCTTTACCGGATTTGAATGCATATTCCCCCTTGAGCTACTGTATCATGTAACACACTTCACTGTTGTTGCAACCTTGTTTGATGTTGAAGTTCCCCTCTATGGTTTACTCTGGATGAACTTATCTTATTCCAAACTTTCGCTATGAAATCAGAGAATGAAATTTTGTGCATTTTGTATATTGGAAGATGTTTTGCAATGTCTCTTCCTTTGCTGTGTGAACGGTGAAATTCACCTCTGTATTTCTTGTTGCAATTGCAATGGTGCATGCATGTGTTAAAAATTCTTATGGTGCTGCCTGATCCTCTTTGTCAGAAGTCTTTTATGACCAAATAGGTTTTAGAGAACAATATATGCTACAATTCACCCAATGACTTGAGAATCTCAACTAAATATCCTATTTTATGTCAAGCTCTATCTGGTATAACAGTAAGATCATATAAGCTGATGGATGTATTATTTCTAGTTGAATGTAACAGTGATGGGACTCCTTACCACATGCCTCTGGGAGATCCATAAGAGTTGCCCTTCTGCAACCTCACCTCTCCTTGGACTTGTGCCACTACTACAACTAAGAACAACATGATACCATTTCTTCTCATACTTACCAGAGAACACTAGCTTTTGTGGGTAAACTTCCACAGTTACACCTTCTGGTGGTTCAACTTCTGGGTGGTAGATTGACTTCGGCTCGCCTACATTCTCTACCACCCGTCGAATGAGCTTTCTTGCCGGGAGGCCGAGTGTGACTGATATCGAAGGGTAGTTCAATCTCTCTGGCCCGTAATCCCGTATTCTAGAACACTGGATTCTGTCCTGTGTGATCACTCTGACCTGTTCATCTGTGTATCCTAAGCTACAGAGGTAGCGAATGTAGTAATGTGTATGAAGGTGATAGACAAGCCCTGGATCACTTGCTGCTGCTGGATTCACTTGCCCAGCTCCCATGGCTGGAAGATTTGAAGTGTTGCCACCATACTCGTCAATGATGGGTTTCCAATCTCGGTCTAGTCTGTCTGCTGACGTGATGATCGCCGATTTGATTGAGCTTGGGTGCCGGTGATGTCTCCTGCCGCTGCTACTCTTAAGCAGAGCAGCTATTCCTGCAATGTGTGCTGCAGCCATTGATGTCCCACTCTGGAAGTTGAATGTCGTGGATGAACCAACCGTGTCTGGTCCAACCTTACTAGGCCATGCTCCAAGAATGTTCACTCCTGGACCAAGAATGTCTGGCTTGAGAATGCCACCATTAATCAAACTTGGTCCTCTTGACGAAAAGGATGCAACTCCTGGAGATGGATGTGCACCAAATTGTGTACCATTGAAGAAGATACTTCCCATTGGCGTTGAGTTCTTAGCTGATGATGAATCAAAGTAGGAGATGATCTTCAATGCATTGGAGTAGTTAACATGGATTGCAGGGAGGACATGAGCTTCAGAAAGAGTTGTAAGTCCTTGTTCCTCCTGGTTCAATACCACCATTGCTGCACCTCCAGCTTTCTTCACATTCATCCCCTTTTCAATGTTTGATAGATTGTATCCATTCAGGCATAAAACAAGCATACCTGTGACATTGATGCCATTGAAGGAGTCACTGAGGCAACCATGGCTACCTCCTCCCTGGTACCCGGGAAAAGCCATTGGCAACATTGTCAGGTTTGCAGAAATTGGACCTTGGTATGCTGTTTCTCCTTCTATAAGTTCAGTATCATTTCCAAGCTTCAATGTTGCTTTGATTCTTCTATCTGTGGAGCTTGCTCCTACTGTCAGGATCCATGGAGCATCATTGGCTACAGAGTTATCTGATGGCCCGGCATTCCCGGCCGCCGCACAGGTGAGTATTCGCCTTCTTAACGCTCGGAACGATCCGATGGCGATACTGTCTTGGTAGAAAGGGCGGGAACCGATACCAATGGAGATCGAGAGGATGTCGACTCTATCATTGATGGCTTGGTCTATTCCGGCCAGCATGTCGCTGTCCGCGCAACCTTCTTTAGTACATACTTTGTAGATAGCCAAGTGAGCTTTAGGTGCCATACCGACTGCCGTCCCTCCAGCATTGCCAAGAACATTAGCATTATCGACAAAGTTTCCTCCAGCAATGCTTGCGACATGCGTGCCATGTCCGTCATCATCAATGTCCGTCGGTATCGGCTTTCCCCGGAGGAATGCAGCGGCACCAATGATCTTGTTGTTGCAAGAAGCAACTCTAGAGTCACAACTCCCTCTCCACTTCACCGGTGGTGGTGGCATGCCATCACCGGAGAAGGAAGGGTGACTAGGAGAAATCCCAGTGTCGAGGATACCGATGACTATACCCTTCCCATAGCCATCATCATACCAAGTGCCGTTCCGCTGGCTGAGGCCCAGGAAGTCCGGTGTGTAGGTAGTCAGTAAGGGAAGTACTTCATCTGGCTGTGCTTGTATGAATCCTTCCATTTTTTCCAAGGCTCTAACTTCTTCTTGTGTCAGCCTGGCTGCGAAGCCACTTATCGATTCTCGGTACGAGTAGATTAACCGGGGTTCACCGGTGTCCAGAGTTGCGTTTGGCAGGAAGGACTTGTGCCAGTTTTCCAGTTCTTCACCGATGAAAAATTCCGCACCTTCTGGCTTCTCCACATGAACAATGTAAGTCTGAATTGTTTGAGTAGCATTGCTTGTTTGTTCATGGACAATGGGCAGGAGCTGGCTTAGAGCAGAGTGAAAGGAGAATTGGGAGAAGGAGAAGTGGAAGGCTAGTAGTAGTAGTGGAAGGCACTTGTGTTTCTCCATTAGGATCAAATGGAAAACTTGAACAGTAGGTTAGTAGAAGGATATACTGAAGGTTAGCATGGATGATGATGAACTGAGATGGTGATCCATCTGCAGTCAACCATTGTTCAATTATCTCTGATTGAAGCATGGACTGTTTAATTGATTAGAAATGGCCAAAGCATACGAAGTAATGGCATCAATTATAAGTGAGATAAGAGAACGAGTTCAGTAACATTGGATTCGGAATCACAAGACTGATTAATATATAAAATTTATCTTTGTCCATTTCCACATGTATTATCCCGTGCACCATGTGAAATGCTAGCTACAAAAGAAAATGATGGTTTTCATTGTAACTATAATTTGAAAGTAATTGACAAATTAAATTGAAAGTTTAGGAATTAGTTGAAATCTCAATCTAAAAGATGATTTATTCTCTAATGTTTAAGCTATTGAGGATTGGAGTAAGGTTAAAAAACAGAAACAGATTCCTTGTTCTTATTCCATTATGGTATTCGGATGGTGATTAAGAATAATAATGAGGGATAAGAGAAAGTTGTTTGGGAGAAGTAGATAATAAAATGGATTGAGCAGTTTTAAGAATATGGTATGTTTTCTTTTAGCAATATCATTTTGCTAAGAAGTATTCATACACGAAGTTTGGTGAATAGTTCTATCTAAGGCAAGCAACTTACAGAATTTATTAGAAGTGTATTCCTTAGTCAAATCACACCTAAAATATTTTATAACAACATAATGTTGAGTTTTTGACAAGAGCCTAAAAGCTATGTATATCTCAAAGAATTCAGAACGATATTTCATTAAATAAATTCAACTATAATGAATATGATCATCAATAAAGGAAACATAAAATCAAGACACTCTTTTAGTGGAAACAAGAGAAGGCCCATATATCAGAATAAATCAAATCAAATGGAGATGAAGAAACAGAAATACTACGATTAAAAGGTAAAATTGAAAATTTTTCCAATTTACATCCACTACAATAAAAAATATCATGACTTTGCAAATTTCCTAAAACCTCTGTGGATGCTAAAAATCTCAAATAAGAAAACGAAACATGACCAAAATGAGGATACCATAAATAAAACTAGAAGAAGGACACAGATGAAAAGAAGACAAAATCAACAGTAACTAGCACTTTCAACTCATCCAAAACATATACTCCCTCCTTTCTATGGTGTGTCCCAATCAGCTTCTGAGACTGCAAATCTTACACATAACAAGAAGAAAATGCGTCTATATTACCAGAATCATATAACTAAGCAACAGAAGCAAGATTTAATGTGAGTTTCAGAATATGATAAGCATTAGGGAGGACAAGTGAGGAGTAACGACAGAACCAATACTGGTTAAAGCCATAGGAGTGCCATCAACAATAATAAGAATAAAAGACGAAGGAGACACACAAGCAAAAGATGAAGAATTTGAAGACATATGATGTGAAGCACCAGAATCCAAGATCCATATAAAAGATGACATACCTGAAGAATTATGAGGCAACTGACCTATAGAAGAAGAGACAAACATAGCTTGGAGCTGTAAAAAGAGAAACTTTTGGAATTGCTCAGCTAGAGTACTAGGATCGGTGAAAGGACGTGATGAAGGTACTACTGCATCATTAAATTGTGGTGGTTTGTAACCCTAAGGTGACCAATTAGCATTAGACTGTGACTGGTTAACAAGCATCCAAGCTTGAAATTGCTGCTGCGATTGATCTTGCTGTCTCAACTTAGAATACCGAGCCTTTCAATGACCTTTTTGCTTATAGAAATTGCACTCATCGAAGGCAACCCTTGTGTAAGGCTTATTATGATTCTTAGAGATCGAGAGGCTTAAACGGTATTGCCAATATAGAAAGAATCAGAGCAAAAAGAATTCCCTTTTTATAAGAAGACTTAAGATGAATTTCTTCAGCTAATAACTCACTGACAAATGAGTCAATAGACATAAGTGGAGAACGATGTAAAATTGAACCTCTAAGTCCTTCAAAATCATTGTGAGGAGTTAAAAACTGCACCAACCATTGCTGCTCTCTACAAGCAATATAGGTACGACATGCCTTTAATTCGTCTACTTCTGTATGAGCCAGTTGATCCCAAATATTTGTCATTGCAGAATAAAACTCCAGCACATTCATATTTTTTTGCTGAAGAGCTTGTATATCATTATCCAATAGATACTAACTTGCAAAATTTGATTGAGTGAATAACCTCTGTAAATGATCCCAAACCTCTTTTGTTGTCTTATACTTCGCCAACCGTGTATATATGGAATGCTCAATAGAATTTTTTATCCAAGTAATGATTTTTGCATTGTTTGCTTCCCAGAAATCTATCACAGTAGCATAATTCACATTAGTATTCTTAGGTTGCACAGAAGTTCTACTAACATATCCCCATAATGTTTTACCCTTAAGAAAATTTCTCATCACATAACTCCAATATGAATAATTCTTTCCATCCAACCTCACACTCATAGATTAAAGTGAATCGCCTCTTTCAGTAGCCATAATAAATAAAATAAAGAAAACTGGAATGCAAATGAAAGAGAACCGAAATACTAGATTTCAGAAAGCAAAATGTATGAACAAAATGAATGCAATCGTATTATCACTCCAAAAGAAATATGTTGTTGAGATCAAACTTCCTCTTATGAAATCCACTATGATATCATCTTAAATAATCTTAAAAAACAATGGAGAGTAGAAAAAGAAACAAAAAGAAGAGAAGGCTTGGATTTTTATTCAATTAGCATAATACAATATGAAGAAAAGTAATGCAGAAACTCTAAACACAAAGAGACTATATATAAGCTAAATAAAGAAAACTGAAAAAACTATTATACCCTCAATAAATAATAAAACTAAATAACCAAATCCCAACCAATTCTTAAATGAGTAATGATATATAGCATGACTAGACTTCCCGACTAGACTTCATGAAATGATCTCAACCATTCATGTCATCTTGGGATCATCAATACCACCATCTCGAGATGACATGGATGGTCGAGATCATTTCATGAAGTCTAGTCGGGAAGTCTAGTCATGCTATAAATCATTACTCTTCTTTAAATATCTCAGCACTTTACTCTCATCATTGCTCTTTCTAGTTTCAACATTATGTAGGTACTTTTCAAGATCAATTCCTTGAAATCATCATGGTGAAATTCAAAAGGTGGCCTTCATTCACACTGGTGAAAGACGCTCCATAATGAGGTTGGGAAGTACGAGAAATATGGATAAATCATATTTATTAATTAATTAAGAAATTAGAGTTTTACGGGGTTCCATGATGGACCGAGTGTTACAAGAGAATCTCAAGGCTATATCAAGCCCTTGCATTTTGTGCACCCAGATTCTCCTCTTCAAAATCTACTCCCAGGGGCCTCAACACTTGTTCCTCCCTAGTGAGGGTGATATTGTGTTTGATAAGGGTATGCATTATTGCGTTTTTTTTATGGCATAGGTGCCTTCGAACCACGATAAAGAATGCTTAGAGTTGGAAGATCAAATAGAAAATATATAAAAAAATGCTTTGAAATCCTTGTTTTTTTTAAGGTTAAAGACACTTTTTGTCCCTAAAAAGTCAGGGTGTCAAACGGGCCGACACTCAAGACGCTGCCATGCCGTCTTGCGTCGCAAGATGCACAAAGGCCGGGACCCGGCCCAGCACGGGGCACGGCTCGCTACAACCGTGCCGGGCCGGGCCGAGTGCCGTCCTGGGTTTTTTGTTTTTTAAAAATAAATCTTAAAATATTATAAAAAATCATTAAAAATCGTAAAAAAATAATAAAAATTCAGAAAAAAAAATCCAGAAAATTTCAATATATATATAAACTATGAAAAACTTATAAAATTCTAAAAACTTCTTAAATTAATAAAGTATCAATAATTGTAAATAAACCAAAAAAAATTAAAATTCCACCCAAAAAGGAAAACTTATGAAAAACTTTTAAAAAACTTATAAGATTTAAAAATATATATTGCATACCCACAACAATGGAAGTATCAATAACTTTTGGAAACCTAAGTAATTATTGGAATTTGGAAACTCATAATTAGTGTTACTAAAGAGAGAGTATTAATAATTAATAGAAATTTAAATTATTACCTTATCGGGTTGGTTTAATTTTGAAATTTAAATTATCTTATAATTAACAATAATGATGTAAATCTATTGTAGCTTAGTGGTTAAGTTATTTGATTGAACTAAAAAATAATGTAACTTTCAATTTAAATAATCTTTAGATCTAAATTCTTTATATTTAAATTTTTAGTTTGAGAAATAAGATTTGAATTGATAAGTTACCAATATTTTCAATACCACTTTCCACTTAAAAATTAAATATAATATAATTTAAAATTTAAAATTAAAACAACCGATAAGACAATAATTAAAACTTCTATTAATTACTAATAAAATCAACTAGCATGCTAAATATAATATAATTTAAAATTTAAAATTAAACCAACCCGATAAGGCAATAATTAAAACTTCGGTTTCTTAAATATAAGATAATTTAAAATTTAAAATTAAACCAACCCGATAAGGTAATAATTAAAATTTTTATTAATTATTAAGATTCTCTCTCTTCTCTAACACTAATTATAAATTTCCAATAATTACTTCCTTTTCCAAAATACTAATTATATTTCTCATGCTTCTGTATGCAATATATATTTTTAAATTTTATAATGTTTTTAAAAGTTTTTATAACTTTTTCATAAGTTTTTCTTTTGGGGGGTTTAAATTTTTTTTGGTTTATTTACAATTATTAATGATTTGATTAATTTCATAAAGTTCTAGAATTTTTATAAGTTTTCCATAGTTTTTTTTCTATTTCTTTGAAATTTTCTGGATATATTTTTGATTTTTTTTCTTCTGATTTTTCATGATTTTTTATGATTTTTTATGATTTTACAATAAATTTTTAAGATTTTTAATAAAAGTAGTAATCTCAGCCGTTGGATCATGATCCAATGAGATCGGCTCTACGACGGCACGCTTGTGGCGGCGTGCGTGCCGACTGTGGGCCGCGGGAGCCGGCCAAAGACCCGTTGCGCGTGCCTAGGCTGCAGCGCCGGGCCGTGCCGCGTCTGCGATGCCGGCCCCGTTTGACACCTTGACTAAAAAGGGTACACTTGTTCACTTTCATCCCTATATTTTCATTTTGTTCAATACGGCCCCTATATTTTGTGTATTTTGGTCAAATACAGTCCCTGGTATTGATGTGGCGCTTATGTGGCAGCCAAGTTGCATACGACTGAAATACGGGGTATATTTTGATTTTTTTAATTAAAAAATGGATGTAATTCGCTTAGTTGGCATGATGTGTGTCCATATACGCTGGCATGGCATACCAAACGGAGTGATGATGTGGCACTTGGTGCCACATCAGCAAAAAAATATTTGGGAACGAGTCTCAAGTGCCATGTCATAAAAAAAATTACATTGAGATTTAAAATATGTTGACATGGCAAATCTTTTTCTTTTTTTAAAATAACATCATTGATTACTTTACAAACAACATGATTACAACCAAAACATTAAAACTAATACAATAAAAAGTTAATTATTTGTTAAACAAAAAACTCTTTCATCTTTTATCATTCCCAAATCTAGGTCATGGCCGCAACAGAAGGTGCCTTAAAGAGGGTTGCTACGCCTCGCGCATCAACATAGGCGCCTTGTCTGTACTGTCGTTGTCCTTGAGCTCCTCACCTTCAAGGCATGATCTTTCCCCATTTACTCTGTTTGATTTCAAGATTTCCCATGGATCTGAGGGTTTATTGGGGTTTTCAAGTGATGGATTTCACCTCGAGGGAGACGAAGATAAGCAGAAAGAACCTAATCATTGCTAGGCATTTGATGATGGCTTGGAGAAAGGATTCTGAGTTGGCGAAGCTTCTTATCGAGGTGACGAACGCGTCTTGAGGGGTGCAGCCTCATATCCACCTTGTGTTGCTATCGAAGAAGGACAAGAAGTAGCTTGAGATTCCCTCGAGATTTGAGAATGCATAAGGAAAACCTTTTCTTTGACTTGGGATCATCTTCTCACTTAGGGTTAGGGTTTCTCTTGTAAGTAGTTCTCAAACGCTCGATTGGATGATGCTTTGTTTTGCGATGCTTTTTTAGATCGAAAGTAGGGAAATTTTGAATTTCTCCTTGTGATTGAGAAGGGTAATTTGGTCAATTTGAGCATTCTCTATCTCAAATTAATTGACATCGTTCTCCACCGTAGAGATCCCAAGCTCGGGAAGAGAATCCGCTTGGATCCCAAGCAGGGAGATGCTCTCATCGAGGAAATCACGGAGGTTGTGTCGGTGGAGAGCTTGGGAAGCTTCTTGCGAGGAGGTGATGGAGAAAGGAGGAGAGAGAAGATGGTTAGGGTTTTGAGGGTTTTGATCGGGCTTGAGGGTTTCCTTGAACAGGAACAAAGGTTCCTGGAGAGAAGCATCTCTTTCTTCGCGTGTGAATGAATATGTGGAGCTCTTGGGCGGTTGCAAGAAGGAGGAGGGTTAGGGTTCCGATTTGATTTTTTCATTGATTTGGGAATAATGAAGATGAAAGAGTTAATTTTTTATTGTATTAGTTGTAATGTTAAAAAATTAATTTTTGATTGTATTAGTTGTAATGTTTTGGTTGTAATCATGTTGTTTGTAATGTAATTAATAATGTTATTTTTTAAAAGATTTGCCATGTTAGCATATTTTAAATCTCGATGTAATTTTTTTTTTGCTGACATGACACTTGAGACTAGTTCCGAGAAAATTTTTGCTGACGTGGCACCAAGTGCCACATCATCACTCTTTTTGGTATGCCACGTCAATGTATATAGACGTGTGTCATGCCAACTAAGTGAAATACACCATTTTTTAATTTAAAAAAAAATAAAAATATACCCTTGAATTCCAGTCGTATGCCACTTTGTTTTCATATAAGCGCCACATTAATACCAGTGATTTTATTTGACCAAAATATGCAAAATATAGGGGTCATATTAAACAAAATGAAAATACAGGAATGAAAGTGAATAATTATACCCTTTTAAGAGACATAAAGTGTCTTTAGCCCTTTTATTTTATGACCAATAAAAAACCTAGAGCTTTTAATGAGAAATACAACTTGTTTGTCAAGTAACTTAACATTTTGAAATAAACGGGTAGAAAACACTATTACATCTTGTTGAGAGGAGATAAATGTAGAACGAAAAATGAAATGAAGGTATGAACTATATCAATATCTAGAAGGAAAACACAATTTCTCTAAACCAAAGGTTTATGATTCAATTCAAAAGTGAATAGTCAAATGGTTTACAGTCCTATTTATAGGCAACTAGGAAACTTTAATCCTACTAGGAAATAATTAATCATGAAATTGTAAAAGAAATTAACTAATTTAAAATTATAAAAAAATTATTTAGGTGTAAAATAGAATGATTGGTTCTGCTTTGAATGCTATTTTGAATTAGCTTGCCAATTTTTACACAATTCTAAATTAATTTTGACCTTGGATTTCTACATCATTTTGCCCTCCGGGTGCTTCATCAAGGCATAAACTTATCTGTTATATGTTCAACATTAGATATGATTAACTTAAATATTAGAATTATATAATAATATCTTAATACACCTAATCTATTTTGGTTAAAGTAGTCATAGCGTAAACTAGATATAGGGCGTGTTTGTTTCTTGGGGTTATTTGGAAGTCATGGGAGTGGTGGAAGTGAGAAATCTAAAGATGTGTCTCGATGGGGAGAATCATTCTCTTACAATGTGGAATGATTCCCCGCAAGGATGGATAGATAGGCATCCATCAAAGGGAATGATTCCCTTACAAAGGGGAATGGGATTCCTCTCTTGAGGGGAATGGTGGGGAAATGGCCATTCCCCTCAAATAAAATGACCATAATACCCATGTAATTGTTAAATTATAAAATTTATATTTAATAGTAATGATTTATTAATTTACATAATAATTAAATCAGAGTATGATATTCAAAGTATTTTATAAATAAATATATTTATTTTTTATATTGAAGGTATTTAGTAATAAATCAAAGTAATCATGAATCTATAATTCATAATTGTTCCATAATTAGTTATAATAATTAAATTTGAAGATGGTTAAATTATATAATTTATATTTAATTATAATAATTTTGAAGATGGTTAAATTATATAATTTATATTTAATTATAATAATTTAATTAATTAAAAAACTTAATCCTAATAATTAAATTGGAGAATGATATTTAAAATATTTTATAATGAATAAATTCATTTTTTAAATTGAAGGTATTTAGTAATAAATCAAAGTAATTATGACTCTATAATTCATAATTGTTCCATAATTAATTACAATAATTAAATTTGAAAATGGTTAAATTATATAATTATATTTAATTATAATAATTTATTTAATTAAAAAATTAATCATAATAATTAAATTGGAGTATGATATTCGAACTATTTTATTTGATAAATGAATAAATTCAGTTTTTATATAAAGGTATAAAAGTAATTGTATCATAATTCTTTTCTTTATTTCTCCCATTCCACATACATTACTTTCTTATTGCCTCCCATCTAAACAAGGTAATCATCCCCCTACCCATTCCTTTTCTTTCCATTATCTTCTCCTTTCCATTCCCATGCTCATTCCATTCCTTTCTAATCCCCTCATCCAAACGCACCCAAATTCCATACAGATTATGCATTTCATGTGTTTTGTTGGATATTGAAGTGGTTTTGAAGTTTGCACATCTATATATTTCTAATGTTTTTTTTTTTTGAAATAAGTGGATAAACCACTTTCATTAATTAATTATTTAAATTAAGTTGCTACTTAGATCTCTGGGTGGATCAAGTGATTACAAAGAAGCCTTCGACTGTGTAGTGGCCTCCCGAAAAAGGGGTAGGAAATGCGGGGATCTCCACCCTCCATATCCTCAAAGTCCGCTCCTAGGGTATCATGTCCTCTCTTGTGAGTGTTAGGCTGGCAACATGATTTCATCAAACAGAATGTTTGTATATTGACTAAACAACAACATCAAATGGAGTAACAAATATGAAATAGCAAAATCGATATGAAAAATATAAGAGAATTCCATTTTGTTTTTGTGTTTTTTTGATTATCTAAAAATTTTAGTTAAGATTTCAAATAATTTGAATATAAACTGATTTTTTTACTAAAATTGATTACTTTGAATAGAAAAATACATGCATATTAAGGATAGATTTAGATGAGTTACATAGAATTAGAATATAAAGTAAGCAACCACAAAAAAAAAAACCATGAAAATTGACATTGTAAATTCCATGAGGGAAAAACGGTACATAAATTACATCCACTAAACAAGGAAACAAGAGTAGAAGAGAACATATAAAGTTAATGGCCTAAATTTCTAAGAATAAAAATAATGTTTACCTTATGTCTTGATTTTAAATTGCGAACGTATTCACAAGATGTTAAACGGATAAAAATCTTGAGAGGTCACCAAACTATACCCATATTTCATTTTGGGTACTAAACTTTAATTTGTATCTTTTTGATCACCCTATTTCGATTTGATTTCAGTGGGAGGGTACCTAAGGCAAACTGACGAGAATTATCTGACATAGTCGCCGAATTAGCTACGTGGAGGGTATTGAAATCCTAATTTACAGAAATCCTAACTAATTGAACAATATTTGGAGTAAGGTAAATTGAAGTTTGATATCCAAAGTGAAATATGTGCATAGTTTGATGACCTCTCAAGATTTTTACCCCATGCTAAACTCTCAATGAGGTACGAAAGAAAAAACCTTTTTCTAAGCTCTTTCTTTATTCGATTCTTCTCATCATTTAAGAAGGTTTTTTGAGGGCACGACCCTCCAAGAAGGTTTCATTCTCCATGACCTACACACTAATTTTTTTTTTTATTTCTTTACCAAATTGATTATGTAAAACAAAAACAAGAATCCAGTTCATTTGTGTAACTAGTTCGGTAAATCCAAGTTATATAAATTGCAATACTCTGCTTTCAGATATAGGATTGCATTATAGTTTAACGATAACCATCAAAAAAAATTACACATGCCATTGAGTTTTGCTCCTTTTTTTTTTAACTTATGAACATTATTACATAAAGAGTTTTTCACAAATTTTTATTGATTTAAGCTTCAAGATGAATTTGCATATATTCATTGCTTAATGTTGTGAGGAAAAGTGATAAGGGAGAATCAAATGATTGCTTGTTAAACATCTTTAAAAAGCATACATGAGAAAGCCTCTTTCCCGGATTATTCAGCCACATAGAGCATCATGTGCAAGTTTTCAGAGAATGGTGACAGATATGGGACTCCTAACCAAGTGTTTCCCAGAGTCTAGTTTAAGATGTCCCTCCAAGACATTCCCTTTCTTCAAAGGCGTTCCCTTGCTACTAAATTCTAGAGTGATGTTCGTCTCCTGACCAATCCAAGAAAATTGAATCGGAGATGGAGAGACGACGACTCGGATTCCTTTTGGTTCTTCAACATCTATGTTGTAAACCTCGTTAGAGTCTCCGACATTTGTCAATGTGCGGCTGATAGTTCTATTTGTTGCAGGATCTAGAGATATTGATATGGAAGGATAATTTAGCTCTTCAGGAGAAAGGCTACCAACGCTGGAACACTGAACAGTGTTTTTAGCCATAGTCGAGACTTGTGTGTCATTGTATCCTAAACCGCAGAGGTATTGAATGTAGTTCTCCGGGTCTATATCATAAATAAGGCCAGGGTCATTGGCTGCAACAGGATTCACTTGCCCTGAACCCATATCAAAAAATGTTGCAGGATCTTTCTGGGCATCATAGTCATCAAGAATCGGATTCCCATCAAGATCAAACCTATCCGCAGTTGTCATAATTGCTGATCTCACAGCTGCAGCAGACCAATTCTTGTGAGTATTCTTGAGTAATGCTGCAATCCCAGCAAGATGTGGTGTGGCCATTGATGTACCACTTTGGAAATTGAAGTATGAAGCTGGGGGACCATTAGGGTCTGGTCCTGGTTTAACTGGCCATGCTGAAAGGATATTCACTCCTGGTCCAAGGATATCTGGCTTTATGATGCCACCATTATAAGCATCAGGACCTCTTGATGAAAAGTAAGGAACGGTAGGAGATGGCCGGGCTCCAAACTTTGTACCATTAAATGTGATTGTTGCAGTAGGTGTTGAGTTTGAGTTTTTGAAATACGCCACAATCTTGCGTGTTTCAGTATAGTTGACATGAGCTGTTGGAAGGACATGATCATCTGAAAATGTAGTAGACCCTTGAACAAAAGTATCCAACACTATCATCCCCACACCTCCAGCATTTTTGACATTGATTCCCATGTC
The DNA here is from genome assembly GCA_026586065.1 of Dioscorea zingiberensis. NCBI lineage: Eukaryota > Viridiplantae > Streptophyta > Magnoliopsida > Dioscoreales > Dioscoreaceae > Dioscorea > Dioscorea zingiberensis. The sequence goes on from CM048824.1 coordinate 13,217,967, forward strand.
TCTAAACTTGCCCGTTTCAATTGTACACAAAACAATCTTCCCTTTAACGTTAGTGTTGTTGAAAGAGTCTTTCAAGCATCCCAGAGAACCATTTTGACCACGAAATCCCGGGAAGACGATGTCACCTGTACCATTGAACTTGCTTGGTTGGTAACCAGACTCTCCTTCTACTTCAACACCATCTCCTAGTTTCACAGTGGCACTTGCTCTTCTATCATGAGTGCTAGCTCCAACTGTCAAGATCCATGGAGAACCATTCGCTACTGTTTTTTTGTAAGGGCCTGAGTTTCCTGCAGCCATACAAACAAATATTTTTGCTCTAACGGCAGAGAGTGTGGCGATTGCTGTGTCATCATCATAAATTGCAAGAGGCGGTTGTCCAAGTGAAAGTGAAAGTATATCCACTCCATCTTTCATGGCTTGTTCTATGGCTGCCACAATATCTGCATTACTGCAGCTTTTAGTAGAACAAGCCTTGTACATTGCAAGATGAGCTTTTGGTGCAGTGCCAGATGCAGTACCCTCGGCAAGTCCAAGAACATCAGCATTATCAACAAAGCTTCCAGCCGCAATGCCTGCTACATGTGTCCCATGCCCATCTTTTTTACCATCTTTTGGAGAAGGTCTTGCCCTGCCACGAAATGCCAATGCACCGATAAGCTTGTTGTTGCATAGTGTTTTGTTGCGGAAGCCACATTGCCCTTTCCATTTGACAGGCTTAGGTGGTATTGTGCCATCGTCCATAAAAGAAGCATGGTTGGGAGTGATGCCACTATCCACCACCCCAATAATGACTCCTGACCCCATAAAAGAGTCCGGCCATAAACCATCCCAGCGGCTCAAACCCAAGAAACTTGGAGTGTAGGTTGTTGAGAGTGTTAATTTCCTTGATGGCCTCGCCATCAAGAATCCTTCTTTAGACTCCATTGCTTTCACCTCTTCTGACGTCAGTCTTGCAGCAAATCCACTCAATGCATGACGATATGAGTGAAGCATCCGTGGCTCACCAACATCAAGAGTAGTATTTGGCAGGAAGGATTTATGCCAATCTTGCACATCTTCATCGCTGAGTAACTTGTCATGCTTCGGCCTTTGGACATGAACAATATATGTTCTAAGTCGGCTCTCTTTCTTGCCTTCTTGGTCATCAACGACAGAAGATAGGAGATTGCCATGATTATGACTATAGAAGGAATGAAAGCAGTGGAAGAAGAACAAGGCACAAAGCAATGTAGCAAACCTATATCTTCCCATGAGGATTCAATAAGAAAATTAAGCAGTAGAGAGCTTACTTGACTGCTTCTTTAAATTGAAGGGAAAAGGGTTACTTATATACATACATATACTATTTTCGGAAACAATGCCATACAATCTCACCACATTGCATTGCATTGCATTTTCTCTTCAATAATGTTTGGCTTTGGAATCCTATGGCTTTTCTCATTCTCCATAATTAAGTTCTTGCTTTTTAATTTGTATAAATGATATAGGACTCACATTTCTGTTGTATAATTAATGATGCTTTTCGGTATCCTGGAGAATTGGATTGGCAACTGAAATTGATTAGTTTGAATATTAAAATACATATTAAGGATAAATTTGGATGGGTTAAATAGATCAGAATATAAAGTAATTAAGCAACCACGAAAACAGAACATGAAAATTGATTGTAAATTCTACGAGGGGAAAACCACGGTACATAAATTATATCCACCCTACATAAACAAGGAACCAAGAGTAAAAGAGAACACAGACAAATGTAATACTTCCTGTGTTTCAACTTTCAAGTAATCTTTACTAATATAATAGTTTAAAATAATTTATTTCTCCAATAAAGATAATGACCTAAATTTCTAAAAATAATAATAATGTTTACCTTATGTCTTGATTTTAAATTGCAAACGTACTCTCGTAAGGTTAAACTCTGATTGTCGTCTGAAAGATAAAACCTTTTTATAATCTATTCCTTTATTCTATTCTTCTCATCCTATTTATACAAACTGCCCTTTATGTTTGGTTTACTCCTTTTTATTTTATTCTTCTCATCCTATTCATATAAACTATACTATTTATGTCAGGTTTACTATAAACCAAAGGGGTGTCGATTAAATATTTTGTCCATGACAACTTATTTGTAAATTTATTTATTTATTTATTTATTGATAAATATGGATAAATAATATCCACCTTAACATCTTTATTTTTGTCACATTTATCATATGAATATGTTGAAATTTAGTTACCCAACACTCGCTCCCATATAGCATGGCCAGTCTAACTGTCGTCCATAGAATTTTCCCTTCACTTTGTTAGGCATTTTCTTATCACATGACACCCGTGACACTTCTCCATTTCAACCATTATAAGCTTTGATTCTATGGGTTACATCTTCGTCTATCATCATATCATCCTGGAAAATGAAACCTAAATACTTAAAATGGTTAACCTTAGGCACTACCATCCCATCTAGTTTCACTACCTTTTCATCTCTCCTACTTAGACTAAAATTACAGTGCATATATTCTGTCTTATATCTACTTAACCTAAATCCTCTACTTTCTAAAGTGTTTCTTCATAGTTCTAGCCTTTGATTTACTCCATTTTTAGTTTCATCCAGTAGTACAATATCATCCGCGAACAACATACACCATGAGATATCATCTTGGATATAACTAGTTAACTCATCCATTACTAGAGTAAACAAGTATGGACTTAAGGCCGATCCTTGATGTAAACCCACTGCTATAGGAAATTCCTCCGTATCACCTCCCACTGTTCTCACACTTGTAACCACTCCTTCATACATATCCTTAATAACATTTATATATTTTATATGAATGCCTTTTTTCTCCAATACCGACCAAATGACTTGTCTCGGTACCCTATCATACGCTTTCTCTAGATCAATAAAAACCATATGGAGGTTCTTCTTTTTCTCTCAATAGATCTCCATCAAGATCCTTAATAGGAAAATGGTTTATGTTGTGGATCTACCTGGCGTAAAGCCAAATTGGTTCTCTGACACCTTCGTGATATCCCTGAGTCGATGCTTTAGTACCCTCTACTAGAGTTTCATCATATAGCTCATTACCTTAATACCACGGCAGTTGGTGCAATTTTAAATATCTCCCTTATTCTTATAAATAGGGACCAAAATGTTCTTTCTCCGATCATCTGGCATTTTTCCCCTTTTTAGGATAGAGTTGATGTCACGCCCCGAACCACGGCCCAGGCACGTAGACAATCGGCCACACCCAAACAGGGACTAGTCCCCAATCAGGCGCAAGGCCTTAAGAACTCTTATACAATAAGTATTCAGAGTTAATGATAACAGCGGAATCATAGCTAAAAGAAGAAGGGAGTTTGTACAACTCCATACAGTACAATATCGGGTTTACACAACCCAAGACTAGGATCCAATGCAGTCACCCCTAGAAATCCATACAACAAAGAAATCTAAAATACAAGTCTCACACAGAATAAAAGAGGTACACAGACCTCAAGACAAATAGAAGTAGCCGAGTCAGTAACTCGGTATATACCCGCCTAAGCTCGACCCTACTCCTCCTCGTCCGAACCTGAGAAATACACGAATCAAGTGCATGAGCCTAAAGAATAGGCCCAGTAGGGTCGCATAAACAATAAAAGAGGCGGAGGCCATAAACAAAGAACAGAATAAAGCAAGTACAATTATACAAGTACAACAACAACACAAGCAAGTAACAAGTAACTGGAATGCGGATAAAATCCACAGATGTACTCAATCTCTGGCATATGTGATACTAAGATGCCTACGACATCTACGACACCATCGGTATCGTCTTCGGCCTAAAGGGACTATGCTATAGCATACATGTGCACATGGTCGAGAAAATGCCGCTCTCTGGTGAGCCAAGTGGCGGATATTATACACCCTCTGTAGGGGTCTCCGTCAGATGGAGCATCAAGTGCTTCGTGGCGGATATTATCGCCCTCTGCTTAGGGGCTGGTGACCGGATATTATACACCCTCGGCGGGGTCTTACGTCCAGATGTATCATGCACGAAAGTAAGAGATTGATAGTACTAATACCTAACAGCGGTATAAATATATATCCAAGGCAACAACATCCACGAATATACTGATGATCGGTGACCTCATCGAGATCGAGAGTCAATACGTATCTAAGGAGTAAACTCTACTCAAATACGCATAAGAAAACATGATAGCAACAATCCCCTCGAGATATAAAACCAATATATATGAGGAAAACCATCTCAATATATATTAGGAACCTCTCGAGGAAATAAGAGTACAAAATCAAAGCGGGGTAGGAGGAAGGAATACTCACAAACCTCCCGGGCGAGAGCCTACCTGATTTGGAGAGAAATCCCCTAAGTCTCGTCGCGTCTCACGCGTCCGGATCAGGATCTAGCCAATAAAGTACAACCTAGTTAATTATACTCGATACTTACTATCATGCATAATTAAATGGTTAAGGTGGACGCACAAGTCCCCTACAAAATCCCATATTTTCACTCTAGCGCGCAGTCACCGGGAACTGCCAATAACTTTCAATCCGCAAGTCGGATTTCCCCGGTCTAGCTCTCGTTAGAAAGCCAATTCCATAATCTTTCTAATGGCGTATTAATTAATGTGATCGGGGTACTACTGCTGTCCCAAACTGAACCCTAGAGGGGCAGCTCGAAATTGATTTCGAATGGAAATCGGACAGCACCTCCCCTGATTATCGGCTTCCGACAATCTACAAACATACACACGACCACATCCAATACACTTGGATTTCCACCTATTTAACTTCTATAATCCATTCATACATTCATTGGTTCAATTTCATTGGTTCAATCCATTCGTTAATTAGGTCCCCCCTCCCCCCCCTCTTAAATTAAGGTTAGGTGTTCATCATCGTCACCAATCGGCGAGGATGTGCGCGCAGGGCGCTGACGGGTCAGAGGCTGACCGGGCGCGCAAGGCCGGGCTGCACGGAGGGCGCTGGGGGCTGATCGCGCAAGGGGCGCGCGCAGCCGAGGCGGGATGCTGGCAGCGTGCAAGGCGAAGGGCGCTTGAGACGCGGCGCTGGGTGGGCGGGCTGGCCTCTGACTCGGGCGGTGGCCGGGAAGGCCGCTGTGAGGGGAGGGTGAGGTGCCGGCTACAGTACGCAGGCGGAGGGGCGGCGGGAGCCGGGGCAACGCTATGGTGCGGGCGCATGGGGAGGCCCACGGCTGTGGGCGAGGTGGAGGCGCGAGCAAGCTCTCACGACGCGTTGAGAGAGGATTTCTAAATCTGAAAGTTTTGGATCGAGAGAGAGAGAAGAATGAAATTCAATTCATTCTCTCTCTCCTCATATCTTTATATAATATATAATTATTTATTATAAATTTTTATTATTTACCTTTTTATTTGTGTCACATGAATACTGTTTATGCACATGTATACTATGCATTCACGAGTATACTGTTCACTCACGGGTCTACTATTCTGAGTGGGGTTCATCGCAATAATCCCCTCGTCCCCGGGCCCGACCTGGATCCGCGAATCTCGGTCAACGATGCCAGTGGCACGGGCATGCTGCCAAGCGGCGGGGTCTGCCCCTCGTTAGACCAGATCCGAGAACATCGGCTTTAATCATTTTCTCTTGTCACGGGTTTACTGTGGCATCACGGGGTAGTCTCTGTCCCCGACCAGATCCACTTTTTCCCCGGGACTTTATCTCGTCCGTATTCTCATCGATAAGTAACCCGAATTAATTTACCGTTAATTAACTCCCAACAATTAACACTTAATAAATTCCTCGAATTACATGACGTTAAAATCTTAAGTTTTCCATTTAAGACTTAATAATAATCAAAAGTCTTTATTTATTTCGAGGCAGGCGTTACAGTTGAAGAGTTTGGTTAACCACTCTACCCCCACTTCTCGAAGGCACTTCCAAACTTCAATCGGGATACCATCTAGGCCACAAGCTTTTCCAGCTTTCATCTTTTGCTTGACTTCTCTAGGCCTAATTCTACGTGTGTAGCTAAAGTTCCTTTCTATTGTTGATGCATAAAAATCTTTATCTCATGACTTGCATTGAACAAGTGGTCAAAGTAGCTTCTCCATCTCTACTTGATTTCCTTATCTCCTGTCAAGATCTGTTGAGACTCATCCTTAATGCATTTGATTTGATTCAAGTCTTTCCCTTTTTTTATCTCTTAGCCATGCTATCTTGTATATTTCTTTTTCCCCTTCTTGTGTCCCTAACTTTTGAAACAAAATCAACTAGAGATTTTCCTCGGGCCTTACTAACCACTTTCTTGGCCTCTTTTTTTGCCCTTTTATATTTTTCAAAGGCTTCCCAATCCTCCGTTGTGGGTAATTTTTTATACCAATATCTTTTCTCTTTAATAGCCTTCCTATGGTCGAGGTCATAGTCCCTTAGAGACCCCTAGGAGTTCACTCTCTATCTTCTCAATACGATTCGTCACCTCCTTCTATAAGGTGTTTGCATCAGCTTTCATATTTGTGCCTCCCTCTTCCCGTATTTTATTTATAAATTCTAATTGGTTGGTTCCTTTTAAATCACGCCATCTAAACCTACTTTGCTTAACCCTTTTTTTTTTGTTTTCACTATACTTTTTTTTTTTTACATCCAACACCACCAACCTATGTTGGGCAGTGTTCGAAAAATCGGCCTAGGCGGCGACTAGGCGCTGGAAGGTGGCAGGCTGACCCGTTTTTCGCAAAAACGGGAAAAAATCGACCCTGGCTTTTTATTGAAAAATTGGAAGCCTAGGCGGTGCCTGGGCGGGCTGGGCGGCTTTAACAAAAAAATTATATGTTTTTAATTTTTTTTTAAAATTTAGAATCGTGAGTCAATCACACTCATCAAACCTAAATGTTCCAAAAATCAAAATAAAATAAAAAATTAAAAATATCAGACATTAAGTTATTAATAAAAATAAAAAATAACCCAACAGAACAACCTCACTTATCCAAAAACCAAAATTATTATACTAAAATAAATAGTTTAAAATAAAATTATTATTTCGGATAAGGAAGAAGATGAAGAAGAGGTTGAGTTTGAGCCGGACACGGAAGGAGTCTTGGAGGGCTTTCAAGAAGAGATAGATGCCTAAGTTTTCAATTTCTATGTTTGTTTTTGTTGTAATATATGCTAGACACTTTTATTTTGTGGTAGTAGTACTTTGCATGGGTTTAGAGTCTTTACTCTTTACTTTAGACACTTTTATTTTGTGGTAGTAGTACTTGATTGTCTTGAGTTTATAATTTTATATGTATGTTTTTATGATAAGTTTTCGTTTTAGAGTTGTTTGGAAGCTCTTGTATTATTATTTGATTGTTGATGCATCAATTTGGTTGTTGGTAAATGTCTATTTGGGTATTATATAGAATTAAAATTATATTATAAATATATATATATTTTAAAAAGGTAAAACCGCCTAGGCCCCGCCTAAAGCTCTGGCGCTAGAAGGTGGTGGCCTTGGACTAAGCGCCTAAGCGTTTTTTGAATTTCTTGATGTTGGGTGGTTAATGCTTCTCTAGGTATAACCTTACAATCATTACAAATAGATTTATCCATTCTTCTTATAACAAGAAAGTCAATTTGCTACGATTACCCCCATTTTTAAAGGTAATCAAGTGTGATTCTCTTTTCTTAAAGCAAGTGTTGGTCAATACCAAGTCATGAGCCAAAGCAAAATCTAATATAGATTTTCCTTCCACATTCATGTTACCATATCTATAACCTCCACAATAATACCCACACCATTTTTATGTTTATCACCTCCACAGTACCATAATTTATAACTTGCGTTACCAATCTCTCTAGTTTTGTTTCCTATCCACCTAGTCTTTTGCACACATACTATATTTATCTTTCTCCTTTTTAGAGTGTCTACTAACTCCATAGATTTTCATGTCAAAGATCCTATATTCCAACAGCCGATCCTGATCTTACTCTCATGGACTAACTTCTTTACTCGCACCCGTCCATTAAGATGCGAGAACCCTTGCTCATTTATCACTACATCTGGGTGCCCATGTGACGGGACTAACTTCTTTACCCACACTCGTCAATGATGTGGGAACCCTCTTGCCTATACTCCATCACACCCGGTCGATCATGTGATGAAACCCCTTGCTCATTTAACATTACATACGGGTGCCGATATAGTGCGTGCCTAGGTGAGCACATCTCAACGGTATATATCAGAGAATCCATATCATAAGTGTGATAAAGTTTTATTCTGGCTGCAGCAACCTTCCTCTTTTTTCCGGACTTGAGACCGGCTATGCTCGCATACGCTTATCGCATAGGTGAAGTTGGTCATATATATATATATGTTGCGGCTAAAAACCGGCGTCGCCATTAGGATCGACACCGATCTAGCCGAACTGTTAAGAATTTATATTTAAGGGACTAAGATCGTAGGAGAGTTAATTATCCAAGACAGAAATATAAGACACGCCTATTTTACGTGAAAAACCCCGTAAATCCGGGGAAAAACCATGGGCCTCGCTGAGGAGGTAATTCACTATGCATGAGTTGGGCACAATATTTAGGGTCCTCTTAGAGAGGAATATAACAGTTCAGAAGAATAAGAGAGGGCGGCTCACCGGCCGGAGCCTGTCAGAGAAATAGAAAGCAAGAAGACCAGAATATACATCACCGGGGTTCGGCGGAGAGGGAGAGCGATTTGGCTCGGCCTTGAAGATGGTCGGATTTGGAGCACACCATTCGGTCGGGTCGGATTTGACTTGGGTCGGATTTACCTTGGGTCGGATTTAAATGGGGTCGGAATTAACCTTGGGGTCGGAATTAACCTTAGGGTTAGAATTGACATGGGGTCGGAATTAACCTTGGGGTTGAAATTGACATGGGGTCGGAATTGACATGGGGTCGGAATTAACCTTAGGGTCAGAATTGACATGGGGTCGGAATTAACCTTAGGGTCGGAATTGACTTTGGGGTCGGAATTAACCTTAGGGTCGGATTTTTTCAGAGTTGCTCTTCTTTTTAGAGTTGCTCTTCTTTTCTGAGAGTTGCTCTTCTTTTCAGAGAGTTGTTCTTCTTTTCTGAGTAAGAGAGAATCAGAGTTTCTTGAGCACATATTTCCTCCCTTTTATTGTCCAAGGACCTCCTCCTTTTATAAAAGCTCATAACTTAACCCTTAAGAAATCCAAGGCGGTGGAGAAGGCTGAGTCAGAGGCGGTGGAGAGATTGGGATTTTATTGTGCCACTTTACAAATTAACCCTTATGTTTTGGGATAATTATATCATTATAAACGCCACTTGTCGGCGTCTTATAGGTTTAACCATTTTACCCCGTATCAATATATATATATATATATATATATATATATATATATATATATATATATATGTTGATACGGGGTAAGGTCGGCCGGAAACACTGTTCATTTGCGATCGCCTTCCATTTGGCCACCTAGAGCATGTTTGAAAGATTTCCAACCGTATGGATGGAAAGAACATCGAAAAATAAGCTAGCATGTCAATTTTCATACAATTTGGGAACTTGTAGGGTTTTCATCTTAACAGGTGAAAATTTATAGAAATCTAACCGGTTCAAAATTTCACCCGTTAAGATGAAAACCCTACAAGTTCCCAAATTGTATGAAAATTTACATGCTAGCTTATTTTTCGATGTTCTTTCCATCCATACGGTTGGATTTCCTCAAAACACTGTGCAAGTGTGCCAAAAAGAGATGACAAAGCTGATAAGTAATCAAGCACTCTATCATCATGACTCTATATATATATATATATATATATATATATATATATATATATAGTGTGTTAGGGCTAATGAATTAAGAATTAAGTTTTTTTCTTTCCTTATCTCTCCTTACACTTAAGAGAGAAGTATTGTAATCCTATTTTGAAACAATGAAATTCTCCTGCTTTTTTTTATCTAATTTATTTTTATAGAAATTTTTCTGATATCTTAAAAGTTTTAATTCCACTCACACACTTCTATTAAAATTAAAGATGATAGGTGGTTACTACTTATTGATGGATTACAGATAAACTGTAATATTAACTTAATGATTATAACAATTTTAAATTTTAAATTTTTGAAATAGGGTTAAAAGTAAACATCTAATAACTACTCGATCACATTGTTATGATTGATTTAAAGTGAATAATTACTTTGATGTGGAGTTATAATTTTATTAAATAATAATAATTTAATTTGACTGATCAACTGGCTAAACTGTCAGATCATTTCACGTTTGAGTTTATTAAATAAAATGAGATGAATTATTATCCATCTCATTGATTCGATGGATTGAATAATTAATGGACGGTTTAACTGATGAGAAGTGGCCAAAGAACAAGCATGCAGTAATGGCATCAATGACAAGTGAGATAAAAGGAAATGGAACATGAGCATCACTTCAGAGTAGTTTATATAGTTCATAGGATACCACCAAAGCCGATCTATATTCCCTGGACACATGGGCTGAAACCATTAATTAATGTTCATCCAAACTTGGATTCCAAAAACTCAGATTATTTTGCTAATTAAATATGTTGTCCTAATTGAGTCAGTAGCAATTGAGTCAGTAGCAATTATGTGCTCAGATGATAATGTGATTTAGTGGGTATGTGATTTTTTTATTCTTTCTTTCCCATCTAACACTAGTATATAACTATATATATGGGACTGATCTCCAGCCAAGGATCATGACACAAAGAAAATTCTTATTCTTATGGAGAGATATAAATAGATGGGTTCAAGTAATGGCACCCATCCATTGTCTTCAGTGGTTGATGGTGAGGTGGCCGTCAACATGGCAGCCAGCTTCAGACCTACATTGTTCGTGTTCCAAAGATAAGAGAATTTATTATGATCCATAGATATATATGTCTTCATGCAAAGTAATATATGTTTGATGTTCTACAATTAATTTTTTTTTTAACACAATAAGTGGATTTTATTATTTTTGTCATGGTTATGCTATAAATATACTAGTGTATATTATAGTCTTTACCCGAGGGTAGATTATGATATACAAATTTATAGTTGAGCAGAATTATATTAGTGGCCGTCAAGTTTGCATTGATTATTGATTATGAGCTTTAATTTATTACAGTTTTGAACCCTGCCTCCATACCATCTCTTCTAACAAATGTTCCTAAATTGAATGGTATGAATTTCTTTGATTGGCGTGAGCGACTTCTGATAACGCTAGGATGTTTGGACTTAGACTTACCACTTCGCAAAGAAAAACTCCATGAACTTACCGCAGAAAGTACCTATGAAGAAATAGAATACTTTGAAAAGTGTTAGTGATCTAATAGATTGTCTCTCATGATAGTGAAAAGTACTATTATCAAAAATATTAGGGGTCAATTCCAAATATTGAAAATACAAAAGATTACATAAAGTCCATTGAACAAAAACACATTGAAAGTGATAAGGCAGTTGCTGGCATGCTTATGTCCTCGCTCACTTCAATGAAATATAACTGTAATGGCGGTGTGCGAAAGCATATTATGGAAATGAGGGATATAGCAGGAAAACTAAATGACATGGAAATGAACATATCTGATTCTTTTCTAGTAGAGTTTGTGTTCAATTCCCTCCCTTCATAATTTAGTAAGTTCAAAATTCATTATAATACTCAAAAGGACAAATGATCCATTAATGAACTGACATCAAAGTGTGTGCAAGAGGATGAGAGATTAAAGCAGGAAGGCACGCTTGTTGTTAACTTTGCTTCACAAAACAACCCTAAAGGAAAGAAAAGAAAAGGCAAAAAGAAAATTCCACCAAAAGGAAAAATTTGGAAGCTTGAAGACAGTAGGTGTTTCTATTGCAACAAAAGGTACACATCAAGAAAGAATGTTAGAATAAGCAGAAAAATTGGTTTGAAAAGGGAGGTGTTTCTTTATCCCTTGCTTGTTTTGAATCCAATTTTATTGATACCCCATCTAATACTTGGTGGAATGATTCTGGTGTTGTTGTTCATATTGCTAATACTATGTAAGGATTCCTTTCAAGCTATAAACCAAATCAAATTGAGCGCACAATCGTAACGGGGAACCATATGACATCTAGAGTCACTGTTGTTTGGACTTATCGACTTATTCTCGCTACTGGATTTCAATTAGATCTCCCTAATACTTTTTATGTGCCTTCAGTGTCTAGAAACTTGATTTCATCTAGATTTAGATGGGTTTTCTTCTAGTTTTGGGAATTCTTTGTTTAAGTTATTTAAGAATTCTGTTTTAGTGGGTTCTGGAATCTTGGTTAATAGCTTTTATAAACTGAGTCTAGAAAAATCATTTGCCCAATTTTTGTTATCTTTACATGTGAATGTCAGTCAAAAACATTGCATACTAAATAAAAATTCTTATATATATGTTGTGGCATCAACGTTTAGCACACATATAAAAGGAAAGAATCATGCAATTAGTAAAAGATGGAGTATTGTGAGCTCTTGATTTTACTGATAATGGCATGTGTGTTGATTGCATTAAATGAAAACAAACCCAAAATCATGAGAAAACATTAACTAGGAGTTGAAAAGTTTTAGAGTTAATCCACACTGATATTTGTGGCCCTTTCCCTCCATGTTTAAGTGGGCCAAAGTATTTCATCACATTTATTGATGATTTCTCAAATTATGATTTTGTCTTCCTATTATACGAGAATCTGAAGCATTACATTATTTTCAAATTTTCAAAACTGAAGTGGAAAATCAATTGGATAGGAAGATTAAAGTTGTGAGGTCAGATCGTGGTGGTGAATATTATGTCAGGCATCATAACTTAGGTCAAACGCCTTGACCTTTTGCTAAATTTTTAGAGGATAATGGAATTAGGGCACAATATTCAATGCTTGGATAACCACAACAAAATGGTGTGGATGAAAGGCGTAATAGAATACTAATGGGCATGGTTAGGAGTATGATGAGTAATTCTATCTTGCCTTTATCACTGTGGGTTGAAGCACTGAGGACAGCTATGTATATTTTGAACTGAGTTCCTAATAAAGCTGTCTCGAAAACTCCTTTTGAGTTATGGACAGGAAGGAAACCGTGTGTATTACATCTACATGTTTGGGGATGCCCTACAGAAGCTAGAATATATAATCCACAAGAAAATAAATTGGATCCAAAGACAATAAGCTATTACTTTATCATGGGTATCCAGAAAAGTCCAAAGGCTTTAGGTTTTATTGTCCTAACAATGTAACATGAATTGTGGAAACTTATATCGCTAAATTCATTGAAAATAGTCAAGTTAGTGAGAGTAGTGAACCAAGAAATATGGTGTCTGAAGAGATAAATGATTTGAACTCTTCATATAATTGTTAGGAAAATATTGTTCTGATTGAATTTAGTCAATCTGTAATTACAGTACATCAACCTGAAATAAGAAAACCATCTCACAAACATACTATCACTGAACTCCCACCTAGCCCACCAAAACGACTTCCAACTAAAAATGTAGTTGAATCTAGGGCTAAAAGAGAACCAAGTAGGATTAGAAAATCTGCTATCCCAGATGACTATATAATATATTTGCAAGTGAATGATTATGATACGTGGGAATTAAAGATGATCCCATTTCATTTAAGCAGACTATGGATAGTGTAGATTCGGACTTATGGTTAGATGCTATGAAAGATGAGTTAGAATCCATCTGTAAGTAAAAAAATGAAGTTTGGGAGCTTGTCAAATTGCCACTTGGATATAAGCCTGTTGATTGTAAATGGGTCTATAAAACTAAACGGGACTCTAATGGCAATATAACAAGATATAAGGCAAGGCTTTTTGCAAAAGGATTCACTCAAAAAGAAAGCATTGATTATAGTGAAACTTTTTCACCTGTGTCTCGAAAAGATTCATTTAGGATTATTATGGCCTTAGTAGCTTATTTTGATTTGGAGTTGCATCAAATGGATGTGAAAACTACTTTTCTAAATGGACACATAGATGAGGAAGTATATATAAGTCAATCAATTGGGTTTGAGATGTCAGGAAAAGAAAATTTAGTTTGCAAATTAAAGAAATCTATCTACGGGCTTAAACAAGCTTCACGCCAGTGGTGCTTAAAGTTTAATATTACTGTGTCTTCCTTTGGATTTACAGAAAACATTGGTAATCAATGTATATATCTAAAGGTTAGTGGGAGCAAATTCATATTTCTAATTCTGTTCGTGGGTGACATTTTATTTGCTAGTAGTAACGTGGAACTTTTGCCTAAAATGAAAAGCTTTCTTTCAAATAGTTTTGAAATGAAAGATATGGGTGTTGCTTATTATGTTATAGGGATAGAAATTCTTCGTGATAGATGGCAAAGATTATTAGGGCTATCCCAAAAGGGCTATATCTTAAAGATCCTTGAAAAGTATGAAATGCAGAGCTGCTCATCAAATGAAATACTAATCATAAAAAGTGAGAAATTCAATAAATTATAATGTCCCAAAATTGAGTCAGAGAGAGAATATATAAAGAGGATTCCATATGCCTCTGTAGTTGGCGGTTTGAACTATCTGCAAACATGTACTCTTCTTGACATTAGCTTTGTTGTTGGGATACTTGGGAGATTTCTGAGTAACCCAGGATTGAGTCACTGGAAAGCTGCTAAAAAGGTGATGCAATATCTCAAGGGGAGCAAAGATTATGTGCTCACATACAAGAGAACTGATCACTTGGAAGTAATTGTTTATTTAGATGCAGATTTTGTGGGTTGTTCTGATAGTAGAAAATTCACATCAGGCTATGTTTTCATGCTAAGTGGTGGAGCAGTTTCATGGAGAAGTGTTAAGTAGAGTATAATCGCCTCTTCCACTATCGAGGCTAAGTTTATTAGTTGCCATGAAGCTACTTCACAAGCTTTGTGGATGAAGAAATTGTAATGAACTCTATTTCAAAGCCACTACAAATCTATTGTGTTGCTGTGTTTTTTTTAAAGAACAACAAGAGTACAACTACAAATCGACATATAGATGTCAAATTTCATGTTATTAATTAAAGAGTGAAAAATCATCTTGTGTCTATATATGGACTATATCAGCACTAAGCTAATGATTGCAGATCCCTACCAAAAATATATGATAGATAGTACTGGACCACACGACCCTACAAAAATATACCATCACCCCTAATATCCAACAGTGATACAAATACAAAATTATAAAAATACATCAAGTCGCTCACACAAGAGAAGGAGGTTCACATACCTCAAATGAACACAGAGAACAAGAGAACTGCTACTCAGAGGAATCCCCCGCCTACGCCCCGATCCTAAGCCTGCTCGTCACCTGGGAAACAGAAATCGACCAAGTGCATGAGCCAAAAGAATGGACCCAGTAGGATCGCATGAAAAACAATAAGGGCGTAAGGCTAACTCAAATAGAATAAGCAAGAGCTCAAGTAATGCAGGAATAGAATGTCAGTAAACAAAGCCAAACAGAGTAGATCAAGTCAGAAAGTGCGGATAAACATCCAAAAATACATCTCCCTTGCAAACGCATCAAAATATATCATTAGTCCATCTCGACAACGTCCCAGTAATGACATCATCACAGTGTCGGCATCGGCCTAGTACCGGCATCGTTCTAGTAACGGTATCGACCTAGTGTCAACATCGGCCCAATACCAGAGTGAAGAGCTAGTTTGGGAGATGTACACAAAGAAGAGTGCCAACAGAATATACAGAACAACAAGCATATATCCAAGGAATTCGAAACAATCCATCTCGAATATATGAACAGAAAATCTCCAAGAGATACAAATAGTAGAATGACAAGCATATATCCAAGGAAACAATCCATCTCGAATACATAGTCAGTTTGATAATAATCGAGTGACATTACTCGAACCAAAGAATCAGTTAGATATGATGCAAAATGGATCTTGTTCTATCGTTGATCAGAGATTTCAATATGAAAAATACGAATCGGAGTTTGAAGAAGGGGAAGGAGAAGGAGCCCTCGACCCGCAACAGATAGAGGAGGATTTATTCAATCACAACAACAAGAATATATTCAAGGAAACAATCCATCTTAAATATATGAACAGAAAAGAAATTACAAGCAAGGTAGGGAGTTAGAAATACTCATAACACCCGGTGCGAGAGCCTACCTTATTCGTTTCTAGGACCCACTCAAGCCCAAGCCTTCCACTCAGATCCTGGACTACCTTACCAGGTCCTAAACAAGGTAAATATTCATCACATAACATTTCATAACAAATCCGAATGCATTACATGTATTTAAATACCCCAATCATGAATTTACCAAAATGTCAACATTTTGATTTATAACCGATGGATCCGAGCTCTTAGACACCTACCCGCACCATTTTTATTAGTTTTAATACACCCTCAAACTATCGGGGCGATCGGAATCAAATTCCGAGTCTTTTGGAAAAATGTCGAAAAGCACTATTCTCGGGTTACCGTAGCTGCTACAGTAACCTAGCAGAATTCCTCTAGGAGTCATCGGGTGAGTAAAAATCTTGAGGGGTCACCAAACTATGCCCATATTTCACTTTGGGTACCAAACTTCAATTTGTGTCTTTTTGGTTACCCTACTTCTATATGATTTCAGCCGGATGGTACACGAGGGAAACCAACGATAATTATGTGATGTGAGCGCTAGATTAGCCACATGGAGGATATTGAAATCCTAATTTACAGAAATCCTAGCTAATTGAACAACATTTGGAAAAAACAACATTTGAACCTTGATTTCAAAACATTTGAAATCAAGGTTCAAATGTTGTTCAATTAGTTAGGATTTTTGTAAATTAGGATTTCAATACCCTCCATGTGGCTAATCTCGCGGTCATGTCAGGTAATTATCGCCGAATTCCCTCGGGTACCCTCCCACTAAAATCAAATAGAAGTAGGGTGACCAAAAAGATACAAATTGAAGTTTGGTACCCAAAGTGAAATATAGGTATAGTTTGGTGATCTCTCAAGATTTTTACCCGGGAGTCAACTAAAAATGCTAGATAGAATTCAACTCTCATAAAATCCTATGGGCACTATTTAAAGTTACTAGAAATGAATTAATAAGCAAGAATGCAAACTTGTGCATAAGTAAATTACGGAGTCCTATTATGAAATTGCCTTGCCTCACACTCAACAATCTCACTTGATTACTTGTACAACTATGCTCGATGTCTTAAAACTTGAATAAAGGTGTAGGAATTACAAATCAAGGAGCTATATGTCATAAAGTTCCATTTGATCTCAGATTCCTCAAAAATCTGCCCATAAAGCAATTTACCTACTAGACCATATTGTTGATGAATGATTCATACTTATATGCTCCAGATTTTTTATCTTTTGGCTCTCTAATAAAGATCAAGGTATCATCGAAATAAACAACTACAAACAGTCTAAAAAATGGCGCAAGAAATCTTGTCATAACCTTCACAAGCATGTCCAAGTCAAGGCGTAAGCATGTAGCTTTTACATCAGCCATTTGTTATAGTACTAAAATTTGCTAAGTCTGCAGTTTACAAGTGTGAGAATGGCCTATGATCAGATTTCAGAAATCTTTGGGACTGCAGCTTGACAGCTTGGATACAAGAATATCTACATAAACAATGTTAAACTCCTTACCATGCAAATGAAGGCACCAGATGTCAATAGCTCATAAATCGAAATCAGGAGTCCAAGATAGTGACTGAGCTATATTCGTTGTCATTGATTATTTCTAACACATCTTCTAAATATAACAAGACCAAACCAATCTCATCTTTAATCTTCCCATAAATTTTACACTTAGGAGTCAAGCCATGGTTTAAACTGTTGTTCATATAACTAAAAATACCTAAACTGGACCAAGACAAATAGGACTACAGAATGTCAGGTAAATATCGGCAAGGTAGAGTAATTCTTCACTTCAGTCTGCCAGAACCATTACATTCACGTATAAAATTGACAAGTGGAGTAATGGAATTTAAGAATCATAGATTTCCTCCAAAACAAATAACTGCATAACATAAGCAGAAGAAACCGCTCATCCAGATTAAGCTTTGATTAATAATATCTCAGACCAAGAAATTAGGTCTCCTGTCACAGTAGGAGACTTTACTAAAACTTTTGACCAATTCCAATCCCAACCTTCTGCTACTTTAGGCTACCAAGCCATATCTTTTGGGATATCTCTTAATTTATGCAGTCTGAATTTAGCTCATCTACTCAATGGCTTTCAAACCCAACAGGAAACAAAGACTTCAAATTATAGTTTATAGGCAGTTCAACCTCAACTACCAATCTTTCCTTTCAGACAAAAACACTGAACAAAAGGAGATAGAATTAAACTAAGGAAGTGAACTAGGTGTGTTCAAAGAAGTATAAGAAATCCCAATACATCACCAGCTTTTATTTGACCTCTAATTTCTCAAGAAAACACAACTTCCCAAAATCATAAAATTGTATCTCAGATTCAGCTTGCTCACCTCCGTTAGTGACATTGAAGCCTAGTCGAGCAGGGCTCACTTCACTGAGGCCCTCAAACGGCTTGAAAGCAGAAGAGGGTTGAATTCAGAGGTTGTTGAAGGGCAATGTGGCTGGCCATCTCCATGATCGAGCTTGCCCCTTTTTCCTCCATTTTTCTCTTTCCCATCGCTTTGCCCAATGGCTGATATGCGAGCAGAGAGATGCTGAGAGAGAGGAAACAAGAGAGATCTCTAGGGCTTGCTCGGATTCTCCTCGAGTGCTGGGATGCCTACCCTTTTGTTTTTTTCAAGGAGAAGAATGGCCTCCTACCCTTTCTGCACCTTTCTACATGGGGTGTTCACTTGGACATAAAAGTGCGAAAGGGGCTGAAATAGGTGAAAGTCCCGGTTCTCAAAGTGGGCTGAAGTGAGCATTTTGATGTTCATTTTCAGCGAAATGCCACTGCTCCAAATATTTTATAATAATAATAATAATAATAATAATAAGAGAAAATTACTTACATCTCCCTCTAAAACTAATTTTTTTACTTATATACCCCGCCGTTAGTTACCGTTAGTCACCGTTAGTTTTTTGAGAGTTAACTATAGTTTAAAGTTAACCGTGGTTGAAAAATTACACAATTACCCTCATTTTTAATAATTTTGACTTCCAACCCTACTTTCTCATCTATAAAATAAAAAATATCTATAAAATTTTTTAAAAAAAATTAGAGGGGTATATAAGCAAACCCAATTTAGTAATTTGCCCCCATTCCATCCATTGATTTAACACCGTCAAGGGGCAACTTAACCATAGGGGCATATAAGCAAAAATAGTTGATTTACGGGGGTATTTAAGCAATTTCCAAGTTTTATAAGGGTATGCAAGCAAAAACCCCTAATAGTAATAATGATAATGATGATAATAATAATAATAATAATAATAATAATAATAATAATAATAATGATAATGATAATAATTATAAAAATAATAATAACAATAATAATAATAATAATAATGATGATGATAATACTACTACTACTAATAATAATAATAATAATATTATTATTATTATTATTAGTATTATTATTAATAACCCACTTCCGCCAAAGCCACTTCGGCCACTTCAATGCATTTTTGGCCGAAGTGGCATTAATGCGAAATGGGGGAAGTGGGCCAAAGTGCCACTTACGTGCAAAGACACGTCAGAAGTGGCCGAAGTGGACCACTCCCCCGTTACCCCCAAGTGAACGAGGGTGGTAGTGAAAGCAAGAAAGAGAGAGAGAGAGAAGGAGGTGAATATAGAGAGAGAGTGTGTGTGAGAATCTTTTCTCTTCCTCGGTGGTAGCGCAGGAAAACGAAAAGTAAGGTTAGAAACTTAACCTTATTTTAAAACCTTAAGCAACATGATGATTACTATAAGGGTAAAAATTTTGAGAGGTAACCAAACTATGCCTATATTTCACTTTGAGTATCAAACTAAAATTTGTATATTTTTGTCACCCTACATCTATTTAATTTCAGTGGGAGGGTACCTAAGGGAAACCGGAGATAATTATGCCGGATTAGCCACATGGAGGATATTGAAATTCTAATTTAAAGAAATCTTAGCTAATTAAACAACATTTGGAAAAAAAAAACACATCATTTGAACCTTGATTTCAACATGGTCAAAGCAACTAACATTCGAAATCAAGGTTCAAATGTTGTTCAATTAGTTAGGATTTTTGTAAATTAGGATTTCAATACCCTCCACACGACAAATCCGACGGTCATGTCAGATAATTATAGCCGGCTTCCCTCGGGTACCCACCCCCCTCCGCCTGCTGAAATTAAATAGAAGTAGGGTGGCCAAAAAGATACAAATTGAAGTTTGGTACCCAAAGTTAAATATGGGTATAGTTTAGTGACCTCTCAAGATTTTTACTAGTTAAAACCAAACATAATAAGAAGTCAATAACAAGTTCATCCTAGGGTTCAGGTGTCAAAGGCACCATAGAAGGTTTAGCCTCTCATGCTATGGTCTACCATAACTAAGATACAAGAGGAGGTTATATAATTAGACATAGAAACCTTAGGGTAAAAATCTTGAGAGGTGAACAAACTATTATCATATTTCACTTTGGGTACCAAACCTCAATTTGTATCTTTTGGTCACCCTACTTCTATTTGATTTTAGTGGGAGGGTACCCGAGGGAAATCGGCGGTAATTATGCCGGATTAGCCACATGGAGGATATTGAAATCTTAATTTAAAGAAATCCTAGCTAATTAAACAACATTAGAAAAAAAAAACATTTGAACCTTGATCAAAATGAATAACATTCGAAATGAAGCTTCAAATGTTGTTTAATTAGTTAGGATTTTTGTAAATTAGGATTTCAATACCCTCTATATGGCAAATTCGGTGGTCATGTCAGATAATTATCATCGGTTTCCCTCAGGTACCCCCGCTGAAATCAAATAGAAGTAGCATGACCAAAAAGATAGAAATTGAAGTTTGGTATCCAAAATGAAATATGGGTATATATAGTTTGGTGATGTCTCAAGATTTTTACCCTTACAATAAGTCTTACATTAACAGTTCTCAATTTCTTCAAACAGTTCAAGTGCTTTGTTACTTAAAACAGATCTAGAGTAGTTAATATCATTTGATGCATGGTAGTATCTGTGGCAACCCCTTTCATAAAAAGACTCTTAATAAATTATACAACACCTTTTGTTTCCATTTGGTTCCAACAATCCCAACTATTCATATATGATGTTATAAGGAACAAGCTCTTCATAAAACTATTAAATAATATTGGCATCTTGCAGAATATTAAGCATCTCTTGGATCAGTTTACAAGCCATTTGCAAATTATACAAGCCATCCTCTAACGCTAGGGTTTTGGAGAGAAAGAAGAACGGGGGAGCGTTGATGTTTCTCAAAAGGAAGAAAACGGGTTTAGGGTTTTCAAAAGTAAGACAAGACATGAGAGAAAATTTTTATTTACAAATGGATAGAATTGGAATCTTATATCTCCCAAACTTTTCCCTGGTAAAAGGGAAAGTAATTACATGAAGAGCATTATTTTGCATAACTCATTTTTATACCAAACATGTGAAAGTGTTTCATGGCCTGAACTTTCCCTAAAAAGTTGTTACTTTCCCACATACCAAACAAACATATAGAGAAAACTTTCACTCACTTTTTAAGTGTCTAGCTTGAACATGTGTCGGCGCGTCATGGGGCCACGAATGCGGGATCAATTTGAGGCTCCCCTCTTCAGTTTAGGTTTGCAAAATTTTTCAATCATATTTTACCGTTATGGAATTTATCCTTTGATTGAGATTTCACAATTAACGAGATTGATTATTGAGATTTCATGCAGATTGATACAACCCTTTTGGAATTATCTTTTAATTGAGATTGATGATTCGATCTCGTGTTGATTGATTGATCTGTTTTGAATTTCATGCAGAGTGATTGATGAGAATTTGGAATTCATGCTGATTGATTGATGAGAATTTCGAAAGTTTTTAAATTATATCATTTAATAGAACATGCCATCCTTTCATGTTTTATGATCTCTATAAATAAAGCCGGTTTCTTTTGAGAAAATATAATGAAAAATAATTACTCTTCTTTCTTCCTCCTCTCTTCTTCTTCATCTCTCTCTCGTCGGTTTTCAGGAGCAATCTTAAGCACTCGTTGTTCTCTTGTTCGTGTGCACGGAACGGAGAGTTTAGTGACTGTTGTATCCTTGGAAAAGTACGCCATCAAGATCCTTGTTGCACCGAGTTATACACTTAAGGAGGTGAAATACTTTTTAAGGTTAGTGCATTAGCATGCCTCAGTCAACCTTCAACTTAGTAGCAGTTCATCCTCAATTGCCAACAGTTAGTTCAGTAAATCTAAGTTATATAAATTGCAATACTCTGCTCTCATATATAGGATTGCATAATAGGTTAACTATAACCATAAAAAAATTCACAAGCCATTGTATTTTGATCGTTTTTTAACTTATGAACATTACATAAAGAGTTTTTCAAGAGAAATTTATTGATTTAAGCTTCAAGATGAATTTGCATATATTCATTGCTTAATGTTGTGAGGAAAAGTGATAAGGGAGAATCAAATTATTGTTTGTTAAACATCTTTAAAAAGAATACATGAGAAAGCGTCTCTGCCCTGATTATTATACCACATAGAGTATCAAGTGCAAGTTTTCAGAGAATTGTGACAGATGTGGGACTCCTTAAGAAGTGTTTTCCAGAGTCTAGTTTAAGATGTCCCTCCAAGACATCCCCTTGGTTTAAAGTCATTCCCTTGCTACTAAATTCTAGAGTGATGTTCGTCTCCTGACCAATCCAAGAAAATTGAATTGGAGATGGAGAGACGACGACTCTGATTCCATTTGGTTCTTCAACATCTATCTTATACTCCTCATTAGAGTCTCCGACATTTGTCAATGTGCGGCTGATAGTTTTATTTGTTGCAGGATCTAGAGATATTGATATGGAAGGATAATTTAGCTCTTCAGGAGAAAGGCTACCAACGCTGGAACACTGAACAGTGTTTTTAGCCATAGTCGAGACTTGTGTGTCATTGTATCCTAAACCGCAGAGGTATTGAATGTAGTTCTCCGGGTCTATATCATAAATAAGGCCAGGGTCATTGGCTGCAACAGGATTCACTTGCCCTGAACCCATATCAAAAAATTTTGCAGGACGTATCTGGGCATCATAGTCATCAAGGATCGGCTTTCCATCACGATCAAACCTAGCCCCAGTTGTCATAATTGCGGATCTCACAGCTGCAGCAGACCAATTCTTGTGAGTATTCTTGAGTAATGCTGCAATCCCAGCAAGATGTGGTGTGGCCATTGATGTACCACTTAAGAAATTGAAGTATGAAGCTGGGGGGCCATTAGGGTTTGGTCCTGGTTTAACTGGCCATGCTGAAAGGATATTCACTCCAGGACCAAGGATATCTGGCTTTATGATGCCACCATTATAAACATCAGGACCTCTTGAGGAAAAGAAAGCAACGGTAGGAGATGGCCGGGCTCCAAACTTTGTACCATTAAACGTGATTGTTGCAGAAGGAGTTGAGTTTGAGTTTTTGAAATACGTCACAATCTTGCGTGCTTCAGTATAGTTGACATGCGCTGTTGGAAGGACATGATCATCTGAAAATGTTGTAGACCCTTCAACGAAAGTATCCAATACTATCATCCCCACACCTCCAGCATTTTTGACATGGATTCCCATGTCTCTAAACTTGCCTGCATAAATTGTGCACAAAACAATCTTTCCTTTAACGTCGGTGTTATTGAAAGAGCCTTTCAAGCATCCCAGAGAACCATTTTGACCTTTAAAGCCCGGGAAGATGATGTCACCTGTACCATTGAACTTGTTTGGTTGGTAACCAGACTCTCCTTCTACTTCAACACCATCTCCTAGTTTTACAGTGGCCCTTGCTCTTCTATCATGGGTGCTAGCTCCAACTGTCAAGATCCACGGAGCACCATTCTCTACTTTTTTTGGGTAAGGTCCTGAGTTTCCTGCAGCCATACATACAAATATTTTTGCTCTAATGGCGGAGAGTGTAGCGATTGCTACGTCATCATCATAAAAGGGAAGTTGCGGTCCTCCAAGTGAAAGTGAGAGTATATCCACTCCATCTTTTATGGCTTGTTCTATGGCTGCCACAATATCTGCATTACTGCAGCTTTTAGTAGAACAAGCCTTGTACATTGCAAGATGAGCTTTTGGTGCAGTGCCAGATGCAGTACCCTTGGCAAGTCCAAGAACATCAGCATTATCAACAAAGCTTCCAGCCGCAATGCCTGCTACATGTGTCCCATGCCCATCTTTTTTTCCATCTTTTGGAGAAGGTCTTGCCCTGCCACGAAATGCCAATGCACCGATAAGCTTGTTGTTGCATAGCGTTTTGTTGCGGAAGCCACAACGACCTTTCCATTTAACGGGCTTAGGTGCCATTGTGCCATCATCCATAAAAGAAGCATGGTTGGGAGTGATGCCACTATCCACCACCCCAATAATGACTCCTGACCCCATAAACGAGTCCGGCCATAAACCAGCCCAGCGACTCAAACCCAAGAAACTTGGAGTATAGGTTGTTGAGAGTGTTAATTTCTTGGATGGCCGCGCCATCAAGAATCCCTCCCTAGACTCCATTGCTTTCACCTCTTCTGCCGTCAGTCTTGCAGCAAATCCACTCATCGCATTACGATATGAGTGAAGCATCCTTGGCTCACCAACATCAAGAGTAGTATTTGGGAGGAAGGATTTATGCCAATCTTCCACATCTTCATCTTGCAGTAACTTGTCATGCTTCGGCCTTTGGACATGAACAATATAGGTTCTAAGTTGGCTCTCTTTCTTGCCTTCTTGATCATCAACAACAGAAGATAGGACATTGCCATGACTATGCCTATAAAAGGAATGAAAACAGTGGTAGAAGAACAAGGCACATAGCAATGTAGCAAACCTATATCTTCCCATGAGGATTCAATAAGAAAATTAGGCAGTAGAGAGCTTACTGGACTGCTTCTTTAAATTGAAGGGAAAGTGTTACTTATAACATATATACACATACTATCTACGGAAACAATTAACGCTATACAATACAATGTCACCACATTGCATTGCATGATCTTCAATAATATATGTTTGGCTTTGGAATCCTATGGCTCTTCTCATTCTCTATAATTAAGTTCTTGCTTTTATGTATAAATGATGTTGTTCGGTATCCTAGAGAGTAGGATTCACATTTCTGTTGTATACTTAATGATGCTGTTTGGTATCCTAGAGTGTTGGATTTGCATTTCTGATAACAAGCCCAATGGGGAGAATAAAAAGAAGTTATTGATTTCTCCTTCACATACACAATTGATGATAAAGCAGTGAGTTCATGCATGGTTTGGTTTTGTGGGGCAAGCAATAAGTAGATCCAACAAGTAATGAATTCTTTGAAACATGTAAGTAGTTGTGGAATGCATCCAATGTAAGGAGGTTGGTATATGATGGTGAGATCCAGCAAGCAATGCTAACCGTTTCATAAAGTTGTTGTTGTTGTTGTTTTTTTTTTTTTGATAAATCTTAAGTTTTTTTGCATGCATATAAACTGAACTTATAGTTTTGTTTTTGTATTTTTTTTATTCAAAATATAAGAGAATCCAGTTTTGGTTTTGCATTTTTTTTTATTATCTAAGATCTTTAATTAAGATTTCAAGTAATTTGAATATAAACTGATTTTTTTATTAAAATTGATTAGTTTAAATAGAAAAACACAAATTAAGGATAGATTTGGATGAGTACTTAGAATTAGAATATAAAGCAAGCGTGGAGAACATGACAATTGACATTGTATATTTCATGAGTGAAAAACCACCATACATAAATTATATCCATGGCTTATAAAACATGGAAGCAAGAATAAAAAAGAAAGTTTGATAACCAAATTAATCTTTTTATTATACCGAATCGCCCTTTTAATCCCATATTATAATTTCATCATTTTTCATTCCTATATTTCATGATTGAGAAAATTAAATATTAATTAAAAAAAATAAAGAGTTAATAATCTATTAACAGTTTAAACTAAAGATTAATTTTTTTAACAAATAATATAATCATAATAATAACAAACCCTAACCTTACCCCCCATCCCGCGCCGCCTCATTAATCGTCGCCGCCACCGAGACGCTTTCCTTAATTCGGCGACTCCTCTCCCATCTTCGGCTGCGTCCATGACAACTTTAGTTATTATTATGAAAAATACATAGTACTTGCTCGCCAGGTACCACCGAGTTGGTAGCGCCGGCGGCGGTAGCCTGGCGAGCCAATTCGGAGCGGAGAAGCAAGGGGACCACTTCGTAGTCAAGGACCTTCTCGATTTCTCAAACGAGGACGAAGACGAAGAGGAGCCCTTCGTCGGCGCCGATGCTTACGATACCATCGCGGGGGAATTCAGCGGATTCATCATCGATGTCCGTTATCACCGCCGTGGATTCCCCACTGAATTCCGCCTCGCCGGTGACCTCTCCGAGCCGGCGGTGTCTCTGTCGCCTCTTTCCAATTTCTCCTTCGTTTTCGCTGATAATTTTTTGAATTCTTTTTTCCATTTCTCTCGTGCTATTTCGAATTTTGAGAAGTTGTTGCTTTCTCGACAAGCAATGCGATCAAATTATTCAATTGAAATCTAAATAATTGTATATTTATTTTTTTTATTTTAACAATATGATGAGCTCACGGAGTTGTAATGGATAACGAACTTGGGAGAAGAGACGTTCTCCAGCGAGGACATCGAGATGCTTCATCTCATCTCTGGCATCAAGCCATCATCCGAAGCGGCGCCGTCGCCGAGCTCCATCAGTGTGACGCCGGCGAGGGGGAGAGCGCGCGACCAACGTCTCCTGGTCATCGCGCCTCCCCATCCTCTCAAAGTCATCGTCTGAATCGGATACCATCGCGGCGGCACCACTGAAGCCGGTGAAGAAGAAAGAGGCAGCACCGGCAGCGCCTGTGGCCGCAACCGGAGACGGGGGAGGAGTCGCCGAAGGAGAGCGTCTCGGTGGCGGCGGCGAGGAATGAGGTGGTGCGGGAGAGTGGCAGGGGGTAGGGATGTATTCGAGCCCAGACGAGACGAGCTTTCGTGTGTTCAGGCTCGGCTCGTGACTAAAAAGAAGAGCTCAAGCTCGGCTCATGGCTCATATCGAGCCTAATATATTGTTTGATCTCGGCTCGTTTGAAAGAATTATAGAAGTCGAGCTCGGCTCAGAAAAGCTTGTTTATTGGTTCGTTCGAGCTCGAATTCGTTTAGATGCTCATTTATAGGCTCGTTTGAGCTCGAGTTCGCTAAATGCTCATTTAAAAGCTTGTTTGAGGTTCTTTTGAAGCTCGTTTACAAAGCTCGCCTAGAAAGCTCATTTTTGAAAGAAAAAAACCTACATATTCACAAATATTATACCTATGCAATCTTTACATTAAAATAAATTATCAATTGCAATCAAGAAACTGAAAATATGAAATGACAAATTCAAACATAGTCTTGAAATAAACAACAACAGATTATCCAATACAAGTCATGAAACAACAATAACAAAAACATCATTAGTCCATATTGAAATAACAAGTATCTTGTACATAATCAAATAATAACAACAGATTATTACATATCCAGTAGCAGCATCTTGTAGTGCCCAAGAAAAATGCAAAAACAACATCTTGTAGTGCCCAAGAAAACTGCAAAAAACAACTTCTTGTTAATAAGATGTGTGCCACATATAGAATTAGACAGTTGCAAATAAAGAGGAACCATGGACATATTTTCATATCATTCATCTATGATTCTATCATATAAGATGATTACGATCCAATAGACATTACCATTCACTTGAACATGAATTTTTATTCATAAAAATTAAACATTTAAAACTGGAAGCATTTAGATTTTACACACTTCATCCAGTTCAATTACCTTGGTTGATTTGTGTATATGAATAAATAATTTTTACTCAAAACCCATCTAACTTCATGAGGTGAGCCAAGAATTTTAACAAACAATTATTGCAAAAAAAATGACAAAGAGATGAAAACACTGAAGTAGTGACATCCAGATTGTATTCTAAATACAAACCCAAAAAAAAACTTGAATTAACTCCAAAAAAACATCACAAAAAATCTAAAAAACAGCCAAAAACAGCAGCTTGTAGTGCCCAAGAAAACTGCAAAAACAAAAGCTTGTAGTGCCCAAGAAAATTGCAAAAAAAAAAACTTGTAGTGCCCAAGAAAACTCACATCTTCAGTAGCAGCAGCTTGTAGCAGCTTGTAGACTTGTAGTAGCAGCAGCTTATACTGCCCAAGAAAATTACAAACAAAAACTGCAAAAAATAAAATTCCATAAGCAAAACTTATCAGTAATTCAGCCACCCAAAACACAATGAAACTTTACTTTTCTTTCCATCATTTTTGAAAATTCTTTGAAGTTAATTTGATAAATTTAAGAGAAATAATGGATTCACAGAATGTAATGTATATATATTCATCCTCATGTCATTAATAAGGACAGAAGACACTGAAATTAGCATAAAAACAAAACTTCAGTGATTCAGGCAACCAAAACTCAATGAAACATTTATTTTCCATCAACTTTGAAACTTCTACATGTCCATGGATTCCAAAAGTGAGAAGTTTATATCTTCATCCTTATGAACAAGAACAAACTGTTACAAAAATATCAAAGAAAAGAAAAAAAAAAATCAGTAAGGTAATAAAACAATTCTTTTCCCTCATCTTTGAGAAGCCTATGAAACCATGGATTCTCTATTAACTTAAATTCAATAAAAAAAATTAAAGAGAAACCCATGCATTCATTCATCTTTGAGGAACATTATGAACAAAAAACAGACTGTTATAGAAATAACAAAGAAATGAAAAAAAAAAATTCAGCAAGGTAATAAAATTGTTCTTTTCCCTCATCTTTGAGAAGCCTATGAAACCATGGATTCTCTATGAAATTAAATTCAAGAACAAAAATAAAGAGAAAACCATGCACATAAATTCAAAGAAAAATGCATCTTACCAATATTGGTTGGTTACTAATTTCTTCTTGTCAAAGATGGCTTCATTTCAAAGAAAATTCAAGGACTTCCTTCTTCTCCTATGAAATGCAAATAACATTAAAAATGGTCTTACATATAATCAACTTCAAAAATAGAAAAACATAAATTAATTTTACTTACTTTTGCTTTTCTTTGAATCCCATAATAAGCTCTCAACCAGTCTCCACCACAATTAATGCTTCAACCCCAGCTGGTGCTAATGAAGCACGATTCGACTCAATAACTCTTTTAGCTATACTAAAAGCCGACTTAGAAGGTAATGTGGTTATTGGTATGGATAGAACATCACAAGCCATCTTTGACAAAACCCGAAACTTCAAATTATTATCTTTCCACCACTCCAAGACATCAAACGGAGGGTCAATGCTCTCCTTGTGTATGTGAACTCCTTCTTCCAAGTATGCATCTAATTCTGACTTTACCAATTGAAAAAAACCCACATTACTAATGAAATTATCAAATTCAGCCCTTCCTCTAGATTTACCAACACTAAGTGTGGATGAAGAGGAAGTTGTAGGGGCAGAAAGTTGACTTTGAGTTTATATGACATTCTTGGCCTTGAAGGCTTCCACATACTCATTATAAAGCTTGTAAAGTGATGATTGAAAAAATCTAATCCTATTTGGAACATCCTCCGTTGAATAGAAAAAGGGGAAAGCCCATTCAACAAAGACATCTTGTTCCTTGGATCTAAAATAGCTGCAATTTATATCAACAAATTATTGTCACCCCAATATTTATCAAACTTTCTAATCATTCTTGCTGCCATTTGCCTCATAAAATCATCATCACTTTCCACATTTTTAGACAAAGCTTTCTTCACAGTGGTAAGTTCGAGGAGAAACAAATTGGAAGTAGGATACTCAAAACCTGAAATGACATTTGTAACATGATGAAATTCTTCAAGAAATGTGCAAACAGTTTGGACTTTACTCCAATCTTCCTCACATGGCAAGTAATGGTAGTTTGAATCTCTTAGTTGATATCTAGGAAAGACATCCTTCAAATCTAAAGCAGCTGCAAGCATGTAATATGTAGCATTCCATCTTGTGCAAACATCAAGAATGAGCTTCTTATTTGGCAGATTCAATTGCTTAGCAATATCACTAAACATAGTAAGATGAGACACACTTTTACTGATATACTTCACACTTTCACTCACATTGTAAACTATATCACTAATTTCACCAAGCCCATCATGAACAAAGAGATTCAAAATATGTGCACAACACCTCACATGAAAAAATTTCCCATCAAGGACAAGTGTATTCTGATTGCTCAAATTCAGATTATCTTTCAATAAATTCACAGCAAGATCATTGTAACTAGCATTATCAATTGACACACTCATCAACTTGTTTTCAAGACCCCAATCAGCCATATATCTTTGTAACTCAACACAAATAGCAACTCCACTGTGTGGAGGGACAATAGAACGAAGCATAACATACGTTTTTGCAATTTCCAATCAGGATCCACAAAATGACAAGTAACAACCATATACTCTAAATCTTGCACCGAAGATGTCCACAAATCAGTAGTGACACTAACTCGATCAACTTCTTTTAACAATGACACTACTCTTTTTCTCTCAATGTCATAAGGATATAAACAATCTTGTTTTAAAATTCCTCTACTTATTCTTTACCAATTAGGGCTAACCGTTCTCATAAAATGATTAAAAACTTTATTCTCAGCAAATGAAAATGTTAAGTCATGTACTAAAACCATATGAGAATAGACTTGTCGTACCTTTACTTGGTCATACTTCCGAGTTTAAATGGTATTTACACTTTCAGATTTTGCCAAATTTGTTGAGTAAGCTAGCTGTTTTTGTCCCTTCAACACCAATTGTCGTCTCACGCATAATTTCAAATGCCGAATAACTGAATTGTTGCGCCCGACTTCAATAGGCCAAGTTGATGCCTACAATGAATGCACCCTGCCTTCTTTGTTCCATCCAAGAGAGTAACTTCTTTGAATTCATCCCAAACTTTAGAGGTCCTCTTTCTCTTCTTGGTTGCAAATGGATTCTCTTCTACTTCGTCATCTTCAACATTGATGGGAGAATCATTAACTTCAACATGATCAACCTCGTTAAAAACATCATCCAAATTTCCCACACTACAAATGGGACTAGTAGTAGCAGTCGCAGATGATTCATCAATTGGTGTAGGAGTAGACATTCTTTTAGAGTGGTGAGTGGGTAGCGCTGAAAAGGGATAAGAAACTTAGAACCAACCAAAACAGAATAACCACCTCAAAACAAAAAGGCTGAAAAGATGGCTCAGCGGAGGAATAAGAGGCTGCCGGAGATGAGGTGCTGCTCCCGGCCGGAGCTCGTCTGCTCTTGGCCGTCACTGGGTTGCCAGAGACAGGCGGCCTTCGAGCCAGTGTAGCCTTGAGATGGGCAGGCCTTGGTCGGGGGTGGCGGAGCTCGACCGAGACTAGTCGGCGTGTGCCGTCGCGGGGGAAGAGGTGGTGCTGAAGCTATCCCTCAGTCGCGTGCGAACATGGTCCTCACCGGAGGTGAATAGATCATCATCGGCTGTGTTCTGATCGCCCGGATCTTGCCGCTGGGGTGAAGACTGCCTGCTTGCATGGGGGGGGGAGAGCAAGTTGGTGGGCAACTGGCTGGCTGTTAGGGTTCGGGTGGATGAAAGAAGGAGGGTAGAGAGAGAGGCTTATAAGTTATATATATACATCCATCCAAATTATATTAATCTCACCCTACTTTATAAGTTATAACTTATAACCTAATTAATCATTATATATCTTATAAGTTATAAGTTATATATATACATCATCCACTGATCCACCCAAATATTTTTAGTATATATATATATATATATATATATATATATATATATATATATATATATATATATATATAAACGAGCTCACAAACGAGCCTATAAACAAGCCTATAAATGAGCTTGTTCGAGAGCTGTGTTCGCGAGTCAAAATGAGCCGAGCTTTCCTCTGCTCACGCATGGCTTGTTTATTAATCGAGCTTGAAATTGAAGCTCAAGCTCGACTCATTTTCAATACGAGTTGAACACAAATGAGCACTTATCGAGCCGAACACCGAGCCGCTCATGAACGGCTCGGCTCGAATACAACCCTAGGGGGGTTAGGTTAGGGTTTGTTATTATTATGATTATATATGTTGTTAACGCAAATTCCAGGAAAATCCTTAAATCCGGTTAACACTTGAATTTATAAAGGATTTTGGGGGAAAAGCTCAAGAAAATCAAGAGAGAATGAATCAGGGAAAAGAACGCCAAGACTTTAACGTGGAAAACCCCATAAATCGGGGGAAAAACCACGAGTCTCCCGTGTTGGGAGAAAGAATTTCACTATGGGTGATTTCTTGGAGTACATAAGAGGGAAAGAGAGAATGGGTGTTCAAAGAGTCAAGTCCCTTTACTGGTGCGAGGTATTCGCTATTTATAGGTCTCTGATGTGCCCTTCTCGGTCTCCCCAGCTCGATTGTCGATTCTTCTAAAAGAACTTGAGGCTTCTCGGTAATCTCCTCGGATCTTCTCCACTGTAGAGCGCCTCGGTTTGTTAGTGAGGCCATGTGCTTTTAGCCCGAGGAGTCTTCTCCTCGGAACCGTGGAGTAGTTATTTCGTAAATCCGAGGAGTGTGGGACTTGTGGGTGTCCGAAGTGGGTACCCGAAGAGGTCCTAGTGAAGTTGCGAGGGTGAGTCTGTCTTATGTCCCGAGGAGGTCTAAAACCGAGGGGCTGCCGTGGTAAACCGACTGGATAAAATTTGGGGTCTTGTCTTTCCCACGTGTCATGCTAAGTTGATTCCACGTGTCCCTCCGAACTTATCTCTATCATATGTTATTTGTTTTACTAAAAAAAATATATGTTATTTGTTAAAAAAAATAATTTTTAGTTTTGGTTTAAATTGTTAATGGGTTATTATCTGTTTTTTAAATTAATATTTTAATGAGTAACAATGTCACGGTAGCGCCTTCAACAGAAAATAGACGTTCGTCTGAGGAGGGACTTAATTTTATCAATCATGAAATTATAGGGAAAAAAATGATCAAATTATAATAAAATAACCAAAAAGATCGATTCGATATAATAAATGGACTAATTTGAGTATTAGACCAAAAAAGAACACAAACAAATGAAATACTTGTGGTGTTTCAAGCAATCTTTACTAATATAATATTTTATAATAATATTATATTATTATAATATAATACTAGTAAATGGCCTTTCGCATTGCTCATGATTTAAAAAAAATAAAAATCTTGAGTCATGTGATGGCTTTATTAGTATAGATTAATTCAATTAATGATGTCTCAATTTTTGCAAACCTGAAATCAATGTTAGGAAAACAACCTTAAATACAGCAAATCATAAATTTTAAAAATAAAAAATAATAATAAAATAATTAATATATATATATTCACCCACTTTTGTCTAATCACAAATCTATCAAGCCTCTCCCATATCTCTTTTTAAGACACTTATCCTTGCTTTTGTGACATGTGCTCTATCAATTCACCACTCTCCATCCATTGGTGAAGGTCTTTCAACTGTTCCAGCAACAATGCCCCAACCAGGATTCATCTCGCTTGGTTCTGGAACTAGGAACTCCCCTGTTTCACGCCCTTTAATTAGTTGCACTGCTTTATTTGTTATATATAGCTTAATGAATTTTTGATTAATGTAATTGTGATATTTGTCTAAATGGCACACTTTAGTAGTACTGCGAGTGGAACATTGAATTAAAGCCATTTTTTGACAACGACCATATCAAAGATTTTTAAAATACAGCGACAAAAATGAACACTGGGTCAAAATACAGGGACTAAAAGTAGGGTTTACCCTAATATATATATATATATATATATATATATATATATATATATATGATGATGCTACTATCTGGCCGGTCGGACATTGTGCAGATCCGGCCGGCCTCCCATTTCGGCACTTGTAGCATGTTTGAAGGATTTTCAACAATACAGATGGAAAGATCACTGAAAAATAAGCTAGCCTATCAATTTCATACAATTTGGTGACCGTTTGGTCCTTCCACTTAACGGTTCTTATTTTAGGGAACCACCGATATTAGAGTTGTCTAATATGCAAACATAATAATGCATACCAAATAAAAAAATTATAAATTTTTTTCAAACATCTAATAAATAATATCATTATTATTAATTTTTTTTTTTGATAAAGTGGATAAATCACATGCATTTATTGAAAATATAGAGTAGTACAATCATTCTAAGGGGTCCCTTGTTGGACCTTGGTTTACATTAGAGCCCTGAGTAGCTGATGAAGAGCTGTCAAAGCCCCCTGTTGATGTGCCTTGTCGGGATCATCGTCCTCAAAGTCCGCTCCTATTTTTAGGGAGTAAAATGTAAAAACACCAAAACAAAAAACCAAAATAAACATGATCGAGGTTGTCTCCCATCTGCGATAAACCAAAATAAACATGATCGAGGTTGTCTCCCATCTGAGAGCTAGAGATCGCTGGATGAGATCCTAAACTCGGCTCCAATATGAAAGCGAGAGAGGCCGCACTATTTGAAAGAAGTGAGTCTCTGAATCCGCCTCTTTATCTTCTCAATGAATCCAGCAACGATTGATTTGTTGTTTAAATAGTGGTCAATTTGTAACTTGGAAAAAGATAGAGGCAAAAATATTTCTTTTTTTTTGGCAGAAAATTGATTATTGCTTCATTATATAGGGTAAGCATTTAGTATTAGTTTTCAATTTTTCATTGTATTATGTTGTTTATTGGATTTTAGGTTATTTTAATGCTGAAATAGAAAGATGATATTGGTGTTCAATTCTCATGCAAATTTTGGACAATTTTTTTTCCTCAAAATAGTGTTGTTTAAGTTATCAATGATATTTGGGTCATTCGATTTCAAATTTTATTAGGATGGATGTTTTTAATTTTCTAATTAGTTTGGATCAAATGGTCCAAGAAGTTGTTGTATTGTGTGAGCATGTTAAATTTGAATTGCATAATAACTCAATTTTAGAAGTATGGAAAAAAAAAATCTATATATATATATATATATATGTTTTTTATCTTTTCTGAATAATATTGATGAATGCATCTTATGAGTCTGTGTAACTGCTTGTGAACGCAAATATTGCCATTGAAACCGAGTTCATGGGATCACTACTCTTGTTTGTATGAACTGTTATGCATTTGATCTATTATAACTTAAACAATATGGGATAAATGATTTAATGGTTACATAGGATTCCAAACCTAATGCAATTAATGTGCCCAAAAAAACATGGAAGCAATGTAGCGAGTTCACTGTGACCTAATATGTGTCACCATAAGTTTCTAAATCCTTGTGTCATTATCGGATCTCTCGTCCTCTTGGAGATATATATCCATTCATGATTAGTATGTATTCTGTCTTCATCTAGATAGGGGGGAGGTTCCTTGTTGGATCTTTCTTCAGGTGGTCTCGATGGAAATCATGATTCATTAGATCATGTACTGGAGTGAGGAGCAAGGTTCTATGGTGAATGCCTGTCAATCCAGTCATCCATCCAGCGGTTGAGGCTCTCATCTCTTTCTATTATGGAAGCTATATTGATTAACATTGCCCGTTCCAAATATAGGAAATGGCGGTTCTAAGTTTGACCTATATTGATTAGGACAACCTTTTTGAAATGGTTCCGAGAAGCTATATTGATTCTTCCACCTAAAGATAACAGACACCCTTTTCTAGGAATTAATTTTATACCTAATCTTCTTGATTAGGCTTATCAGTTCTCTTTAATTGGATTTAAATATTAATCAATATAGCTTCCAAAACACGAAGAGGTGAGAGTCTCATCTACTGAATTTGACCTATTAATCAATATAGCTTAACATATATATATATATATATATATATATATATATATATATATATATATACATACAGTAGACCTGATTCGAGCCCTCAACTGAGAGGGAACGAGTTAGTTATCAATTTTCTTTGTGAAGTCCTATGATATTTTGGCATAGTACTGACTAAAGCTAACAAGGGTCGTTTCTAGGAATTAATCCTATGCCTAATCATCACTTCAAGCATCTATCAAGCCAAACACGCTGTAATTATCTATTCACAGCTTCAATCAACTTCAGCATATATATGTTAATCTCAAAGATAGACCAAAATATCATAGCACTCCAATCAATAGCGCACGGTATAATAAAATCTGTTTCTAAATTGAGTCACAATAGAGGACTAACTGGTTGAAAAATCCTCAAGCTAATATATATATATATATATATATATATATATATATATATATTAGTGATAGGATATAAGGCCGGCTTTGCAGCGGTCTCATCCTATCACTATTAATATTTATTATATAATATAAAAAAATATATTTTTTATTTTTTATAATATATTTATATTATATTGATTTATATATATTTTTTAGATAATATTTAGATATATATTATGATGATAAGATAATTTAAAAATTATATATATATATATCTAAATATTATCTAAAATATATAGATAAATCAATATATATATTTATAAATAGATTATAAAAAATAAAATGTATATTTTTTATTTTATATAATAGATATTAATAGTGATAGGATGAGGTGGCCGCAAGTGTGGCCGGCCTCATCCTATCATGTGTGTGTGTGTGTGTGTGTGTGTGTGTGTGTGTGTGTGTGTGAATTTAATTTTTGGCATCAACAAACAACATGTGTGTGTGTGTGTGTGTGTGTGTGTGTGTGTGTGTGTGTGTGTGAGATTGAATTTAATTTTTGGCATCAACAAACAACATGCATGGTTTATTCACTTCCCTCTGTGTGTGTGTGTGTGTGTGTGTGTGTGTGTGTGTGTGAATTTAATTTTTGTCATCAACAAACAACATGCATGGTTTATTCACTTCCCTCTCAAAAATAAAATATGGTCACTATTTATATAAGAGTGTCATTATAAAAGATGTTCACTATTTATATAAGAGTGTCATTATAAATAAGAAAGGTGTATGCCTTCACTCACCTAGGATTCTAGACTGATCATCGTTCCAACTATACATGTGCTTAAACTTTCATTAGACACGGATATATACAAACTTCTTTATATTTTAGACAATAAACTATAGGCTCTCCTAATTGAGAAATTATCACCCACTCAATACGTAATTCATATTTTATTTTGCCTGTTCTTGGATTGTCTAATTAATTTTTAATCCTTCTTTCATTTTCTATTCTCTCATTTCTTGTTGAGTCTTTTTGTATGAGTTATAAAGCATTGGATCCTTTATTACTTAAACTATATGAGATTCATGATTTAATGGTTACATAGGATTCCAAACCTTAATACAATATGCCCCCAAAGCACGGTTGGAAATAAGTTTTATAACTTGATTCCACACTCGTTTTATTCTGATAATTAAAAGTTGGGCTTCAAACCTAGTGCATGTCTGACTCTCCTATATGAATCATTAATTATCAGGCTCAGCTGATAATGCATATGAAGAAATGCATAGCTTTTTTTTTCACTTCTTATCTAATCACTGCCTATAAACAGGGGGGAACTATGTATCCTTTGATCCAAGTCATAAGCAATCACATTTTACTTCCTATTTGGATCCCCATGCAAAATGGCAAACTACTACAAACTTGCTTCTCTAGTTTTCTTCCTATTACTCTTCTATTGCTTGGATTCCTTTCCCCAGCTTTGTTCAGGGGATATACTTCTTCCAACTGAGGTTGAAGACACCCGGCTTCGGACGTACATCATTCATGTGCAAAGGCCCAAGTACCATGAATTTCTCCAAAATGAAGATGTGGAGGGTTGGCATAAATCTTTCCTGCCAAACACAACCTTGGATGGAGGTAAGCCACGGTTGGTTTACTCGTACCGTCATGCAATCAGTGGATTTGCAGCGAGACTGACTTTAAAAGAGGTCAGAGCCATGGAGTCTAGAGAAGGATTCTTGATGGCAAAACCATCAAGAAAGTTATTACTTGCGACTACCTATACTCCAAAGTATTTGGGGCTTAGTCGCAGGAGTGGTTTATGGGTTGATTCGAAAATGGGCCAAGGAGTAATCATCGGCGTGGTGGACACTGGCATCACTCCAACTCATCCTTCCTTTCAAGATGATGGCACAATGCCACGACCGCCTTCCAAATGGAAGGGGACTTGCTATTTCCGCAACAAAACACTATGCAACAACAAGCTCATCGGTGGAAGGGGATTCGATGGAAGCCCAAAGTATGGTTTAGAAGTTGCTCATGGTACTCATGTTGCAGGCATTGCTGCAGGAAGCTTTGTGAAGAATGCTAGCTCTCTTGAACTTGCCAAGGGCACTGCTTCTGGGATCTCACCAAAAGCTCACCTTGCTATATACACATCATGTGCTCGTCGGACTTGTTATGGGGCTAGGTATTTAGGTGGCATAGACCAAGCCATTGAAGACGGAGTCGACATACTCTCACTTTCTCTTGGAGATTTTCCTTTTCCATTTTATGAAGATAATTTTGCTATAGGTACACTCTCGGCGGTTACGAAAAACATATTTGTATGTATGGTTGCCGGCAATTCAGGTCCACGGACCGAAAGTGTGGAGAATGGTGCTCCATGGATCTTGACAGTCGGAGCAAGCTCACATGATCGGAGAGCTCGAGCTATAGTGAGGCTTGCAAACGGTGTGGAACTTGAAGGAGAATCTGGATACCAACCAAGATCTTTCAATTTCACTGGTTTGCCGATCGTCTACCCTGGCTTTGCAGATCAGGATGGAACTCCAGGCTGCCAAACCTTTGGTGATGTGGACATTAAAGGGAAAATTGTGGTGTGCATCTCAGAAGATCTGTCTCTCACTCCCAGAGAAATGGGAATCAATGTCAGGAATGCGGGAGGAGTAGCGATGATAGCTTTGAGTGGCAAGAGACAAGGGTCGACCACATTTTCGGATGATCATGTGCTTCCAGCAATTCACCTCAACCACTCCTTAGCACGTAAGATCGAAAGGTATTTCAGATCCTCAAGATCCCCCCACAAAGCAGCTATATCGTTTAGAGGCACTAGATACGGAGCTCATCCATCTCCGACCATTCCTTACTTCTCCGGGAGAGGCCCACACAGACTCAATCTCAATGGTGGCATACTGAAGCCTGATATCGTTGGTCCTGGTGTTAATATCTTATCAGCATGGCCTATTAAACCTGGATATAATCCCAGAGGTCGTAAAGGCTCATATTTTAGCTTCCAAAGTGGGACATCAATGGCTACACCTCATCTTGCCGGAGTTGCCGCCTTACTTAAAAGTTCTCACAAGAAATGGTCACCTGCAGCCATTAAATCTGCTATCATGACAACCGCCGACAGGTTTGATCATGATGGAAACCCAATTCTTGATGACTATCATGATAGAAAATACCAGGCAGATCTTTTCGCAATGGGTTCAGGACAAGTGAATCCAACTAAAGCCAATGATCCCGGGCTTATTTATGATATAAAGCCAAAGGAATACATAAAATACCTTTGTGGCTTATGGTCCAATGACACACTTGTTACGATAGCCGCTCGTAAACCAGTACAATGCTCCAGTGTTGGAAGTATTGCTGCAGAGCAGTTGAACTATCCTTCCATATCAGTATCTCTGAGATTGGCTACATATAAGTCCATTACACGCACCTTGACAAATGTAGGGGATGCCGATGAGATTTACTTCATACAGGTTGAAGAACCCGAGGGAATTTCGGTTCTTGTTTCTCCTGTAATACTTCGATTCACCAAAATAAATCAGAAGAAGAAGATCACCATTAGAATCAGAAGCATTAGCACAAGTTCAAAGGTAGGAGACACACTGGAAGGGCAACTGATGTTGGACTCTGGGAAGCATCTAGTGAGGAGCCCTATCTCTGTCACCATTGTCTGAAAAACTTAATGTCAAAGCCTTTTATTCTGTGTTTGCTATCTTGTTTCAAACATTAATTACGTGCGTAAATGATTTTACTGATCCCAATAAATTGATTTATGTTATGTATTCCTTTAATGATGAAGACTTAGTTGGACTTAATATTTGTTACCAACGACCCACGGGTCTATTGGTACCGGGTTCCCTTGTTAAGGCGTTGGCCTCGACTTGCGTGTCTGCACGGGTGCGGCGCGGGTTCGAGGCTCTCTCCTTACAAGGTGATGGGAAGCTAACTGCGCGTCAAGTAGCGGCCCCTCCTTGACGGTCTTTATGGCCATTGTCAAAAAAAAAGAAAGCTCTCACGTTAAAATAATGTTTTTCCCAGCTCTTCATTGTGTTTTATATATATATATATATATATATATATATAGAGAGAGAGAGAGAGAGAGAGAGAGAGAGAGAGAGAGTTATGATAGAATCGGCAGCATGTACTTCCTTTGATTCTATCATAACTTATTATATATATATATATATATATATATATATATAGGGATGTGATAAGGTATGGTATGGCAGTTTTCTTGTACATGCGTCTGATCCGTCTGCATTTGGCCTTTGGAGCATGTTTGAAGGATTTCCAACCGTATAGATGGGGAGATCATCGAAAAATAAGCTAGCCTGTCAATTTTCATACAATTTGGTAATCGTTTGGTCCTCCCACTTAACGGTTCTTATTTTATAGGAATTTGAACGGTACAGAATTTCAACCATTAAGTGGGAGGACCAAACGATTACCAAATTGTATGAAAATTGACAGGCTACCTTATTTTTTGATGATCTTCTCATCTATATCGTTAGAAATCCTTCAAACATATTCTAAGGGGCCAAATAGAAGGCCGACCGCAACTATATAGTGTTGCGGCCGACCGGATGCTATCAGCATCCTCTCTCTCTCTCTCTCTCTCTCTCTCTCTCTCTCTCTCTCTCTATATATATATATATATATATATATATATTTATGTATATATTATATTTTAAAATTATCTTATCATATGTCATTTTTAAATTATCTTATCATCATAATATAGTTATATATCTGAATTAATGATTGGGAATGAGGACCTTGAGAGGAATATTAAAGAAGGAAGAAAGGGAAGACCAAAGGTAAATTCTCAACCCATGCCTTCTTCATATGCTGAAATCAGAGTTGAGGTTGTTGATGGTGATTCAGATCTAACTCCAAGTGATGAGTTGCAAAGTGCTTCTGAATCTAGAAGTGATAGTGAATTTACTAGAAGGGTGAGACTTACAGAGCTTGATAGAGAAAGTGACGATCCTTTGTTGAAGATTGTAATGTTATTTACAAACAAAGATGAGTTCAAGGAGGTAGTTGAGAGTTATGGTATATGTTATGGATAAATTTCTGCTACACATGTGGCAAGATCCAAGCAACTCGACCCAAGGGGATGCTTAGTGACATCCCAGTGGCTCTTAGACAAACATGTGAATGGGAACGCTCCTACTGAATACCGGTAACAACTAACCAATGGAAGAGGATGAAGAACCACTGGTTGACACTCGAAACTCTGGCGAAGGTTCTAGAGAGCTCTATCTGAGATGGCGCCTAGCAGGCGCTTACTTGGCACCCATGCATGGGGAAGCTTGGGAAACAAGCCACTAGGGACGACGGGTGGACAAAAAGGTATTGATGAGTGCATAAATATACATATTTTCATATCACACTCACATATACTTCACATATCTTTTTGCATGGTTTCTTCCACTTTTGTGCTCCGTTGGGGTGTTTTGTGTGGTCGGATAGATAATGATGTACTCCGGAGAAAAGAAGCAAATTTTGAAGCTATTCAAAGCGAAAAGGGTCGAAATAGAGAGTAACATGGTCATCAACACAGGCGTGCCCATGAACATGTGGATTTAAAAGAGGATTAACTAAAGATCACGCTTAAATTTCATTGACATGGTCGTGTGTCAAATGACACGAATGTGTCCCAGATGACACGGGCGTGTGGCGGCTGTATACAAGACCATGTACTTATCGAAAACACGTTAAAGTGATTCTAGATGACTCTAGAGAGACACACGCTCACACACACACCCTCAGACACGACTGTGTGACGCAAAATCAACCTCTATAAAAAGTTGTCAAATCTATTTTGTAAGAGAACTTTTGGCAAATCTTCTACTGACGACTAGGTTTTCAAAGAGAGGCTGAAGGCAGATGAGACATCGGGCCAGGAATTTTATGATTATTATTATGACTTCCTTTCTAATTTTTGTGATGCTTATTGTTAGTATGAGAGGCTTAACCTTGTACGGTACCTCAGGTCCTTGAACCTTAGGATGAACTTTTGATTCTTTCCTTTTTTTAATACTAGGTTTCCTTTTTTATTATTCTTGTGATTATTTGTGTGTGCTGAATTTTTGGTGTTTGTTAGTGCCAAAGCATCGGCCACAGAATTAGATTTGCTTGATGCATAACGAAAAATCGCGGTCAAGCTAGATCTAAGCATAGATAATAAGGGGAGGGCGCATGCCGAGAGATCGGGTGGTCG
This sequence comes from Dioscorea zingiberensis, assembly GCA_026586065.1. NCBI lineage: Eukaryota > Viridiplantae > Streptophyta > Magnoliopsida > Dioscoreales > Dioscoreaceae > Dioscorea > Dioscorea zingiberensis. Next base: position 13,260,507 of record CM048824.1, read on the forward strand.
TTGTGTTGTCACGCAACATCAACTCACTTTTCGAATTATAGTAAAACTAATGGAGGGAACCACTGATCCTACGGTAATTGTTAGCATAATGTAGTCGTACGGTGAAGTCACTGTATGGGACTAAGGTTTGACTGTCACGAAAGATCAGAATTAAACTAATTTAGGGTTCTCCATGGTCCAGGAATATATCTACTAGGTAGTCAGTATTAAGAAATTAGTCAACAAGAGATTCTTAGGGGGATAGAGATCCAGGGTGCCATGTCTTCTTAACTGATAACCCTAGATTGCCAATCGTTCACTTTAATTTAGTTCTCTTTAGACCTTCAATTAGGATTAGATCATCTTCATTTCTTTAACTAGATAATAGGATCCCAATTAGTACTAGCCCTGCAGGTCCTCGTGGATTTGACTACCCAACCTGTAGGGTACTTTACTACTTGAGTGACTCTGTGTACTTGCGGATAGCAGTACGCATCTCGTCAAGTATAAAAGGGGAAGAGAGGTGAGGAAGAAGGGACCTTCTCTCAAGCTCTGAACGGAGACTCTCTCTGTTGGAAGTAGGACAAGGACTACACTCACAAAAGAGAGGAAGATAAGAGAGGAGATGTAGAAGACAAGTACTTTTGATGGTGGAAAATACTTTGACTTATGCTTGCTTATTTTGTAGCCTCCCATACATCCCATTATATGGGTACTTACATGACCATTAACATTCTAGGAATTAAAGACAATATAGAAATCCTAGGAGACATTACAATAAACTAAAAGACACATAGGATAACGAAGGATCACCATGCATGCACCTTGTTTGCATGCACCTTGTTTTTGACAACCATCAATTAAGTTCACTTTCCAACATCCCCTCGTAAACTTAATTGTCTTTCAGCTGTCTTCCGTCTTTCATACAAAGTAGGTCTTAAAACTTGTTGAAGAAATAAACCCCAAGTGGCTTGGTGAATATATCCGCAACTTGATCATGAGTTGTTACATAAACAAGCTTCACATTCTTGTTCTTCACATGCTCTCGAATTGAATGAAACCAAACATCTATATGCTTACTTCTTTGGTGATACGTAGGATTCTTCACTAATGCAATTCCTAACTTGTTATCAATGCAAATTTTTGTAGGTTCAGTTTGATTAAACTTTATCTCCTCCAATAAACTTCTCAGCCATATTGCATGACTAACACAAGTTGATGCCGCAACATGTTCTGCTTCACAAGTTGATAGGGTAACAATAGATTGTTTTTTTGACATCCATGAAAATGCCGTGTCTCCAATAAAAAATGCAAATCCAGTAGTACTTTTCCGTTCATCAAGGTCTCCACCCCAATTGCTATCCGAGTAGCCAACATGTTGGAAATTGTTAGAGTGTGAATAGAGCAAACCAAATCTTAGAGTACCTTTGATGTAGCGAAGGATCCTTTTAGCTACCTTCCAATGTATTCCTTTTGACTCCTCCATAAAACGGCATAGTAATCCAACCGGCCTTGTACAAGTCAAGTACCTTAAGCCTCCCACGAAACTCTTGTAGAGAGTAGGATCCAACACCTTGCCTTCATCATGTTTTGATAACTTTACTCCAAGATCTACCCGTGTACTGATTGGGTTGCAATCTTCCATCTTGAATCTTCTTAGAACCTCCTTTGCATAGTATTCTTGTGTGACAAAAATCCCATCTTTAAGTTGCTTGACCTCCAGTCCAAGAAAGTAGGACATAAGTCACATGTCCGTTATTTCAAACTCCTTGGCCATAGCATATTTGAAGTCTTTAATCATCTGTGGAGAATTTTCTGTAAAAATCAAATCATCCACATATAAAGTGACATATAAGATCTTGTCATCTTTTTTCTTCACATACAGAGCATGTTCATAAGGACACTATATAAAGCCATCATCCTTAAAGTATGCATCAATTCTTGAATTCCAAGCTCTAGGTCCTTGCTTTAGCCCATAAAGAGCTTTTCTCAACTTCAACACTTTTCTTTCTTGTCCTCTTTTGACATACCCAATGGGTTGTTCAACATAAAATTCCTCCTTCAAGAAGCCATTCAAAAACGCCGACTTGACATCAAGTTGAAAAACTTGCCACTTGAATTGTGTAGCTAATGATATCATCAATCTAACGGTCTTCATCCGAGCAACGGGAGCAAATACCTCCTCGTAGTAGATGCTGGCTTGTTGCTTGTAACCTTTTGCAACAAGACTTGCTTTGTACTTTTCTATTTCTCCTTGAGCATTCTTCTTGATTTTATAAACCCATTTCACGCCAATTGCTTTGTTCCCCTTTAGTAGAGAAGTAAGCTCCCAAGTTTTATTCTTTTCAAAGGATTTGATCTCTTCATCCATTGCCTTTCTCCACTTCTCATTTTTCATAGTATCTTTAAAAGAAATAACTTCTTCATTAGCAAAAAGACATATGAGATTAAGGGGACTTGTCACCTCATATAAGTCTTGCATACTCCTAGTCCTTTGTGTTGTTGGACTATATTCTATTGATGATGATGATGACGATGATGTTGGAGAAGATTGTGGTGTAGAGTCTACATCATGCACATGGAGTTGCTCTTCTTCTTGCATCACGCCCGCATTGGTGCTCCAATAACAAACACAATCTTCTTGAAACTCCACATCTCGGCTTATAATAATTCTCTTATCCTTTGGTTCATAAAGTTTATAGGCCTTGGATATTGCATCATAGCCAATAAAAATGCACGGAATGCTCATCTTCCAACTTGGTTCTTCTTTGATCCGGTACATGTGCATATGCTACACAACCAAAAACTTTCAAGTGAGAAACATCCGGCTTGAAATTACTCCATGCTTCTTGGGGTGTAAGCCCTTCCAAATTCTTTGTGGGACATCTATTGAGCAAATAGACCGCACAATTGACAGCCTCCGCCCAAAATTTCTTTGGCATTTGTTTTGTTTTCATCATGCTTCGAACCATGTCAAGTATGGTACGATTTTTCCTCTCCGCGATGCCGTTTTGTTGAGGGGAATAAGGTGCCGTCACTGTCCTCCATATGCCATGAAATTTGCAATACTCCTCAAACTCCTTTGATGTGAATTCTCCTCCATGATCGGATCGCAACGCCTTGATTTTATACCCACTTTGGTTCTCCACCAAAGCCTTGAACTCCTTAAATTTTTGAAAGGCTTCCGACTTCTCTTTTAAGAGGTTTACCCAAGTTTTCATGCTAAAATCATCAATAAAAGTTAGAAAATAATGACGACCCCCAAATGAGGTCGGAGTGATTGGCCCGCATACGTAGGTGTGGATCAGTTGAAGGACCTTCTTTTCTTTATTGAAAGACTCCTTTGGAAAGCTTTTTCTTGAGTCCTTTCCAAGAACACATTCTTTACATATCTCACTTGGCACATCAATGTTGGGTAGTCCCTTCACCATCTTCTTGTTAGATAGAAGCTTAAAAGCACCAAAATTTACATGCCCAAACCTTGCATGCCAAAGCCAAGAGCCATCTTTTATGCAAGCACTTAAACATCTAGTACCCACATGGTTGATATTTAGTACAAATATGCGATTCTTCCCTATAGGAACTTGTGAAATCAACTTGTTTTGCTTCCTTAGATATAGGCTTTCATCTTTCATTTGTATGTCAAATCCTTTCTCCAAAAGTTGCCCAAGGCTTAGAATGTTTGTCTTCATGTCGGGCACATAATAGACATTAAAAATAAGTTGTTGACTTCCATCTTTGAGTTGGATGAGAATCTTACCAATACCCTTCACCTTCACTTTGGAATCATCTCCAAAAGATACATCACCATCCACCGATTCATCAAGCTCCATGAAGAGGTCTTTGTCACCACACATATGGTTGCTCACTCCAAAGTCTAAGTACCACATGTTTTGATTTGTAATTTCTTCATTTTTTCTTGCTAACAAAAGCACATCATCTCCTTCATCTTCCTTCTTTACATAAATGGATGTCCCTTACACTTGATTAGTTTGAAAACACTCTGAAGAGTAATGACCATATTTGTTGCAGTTGTAACATTGAATATTACTTTTGTCATACCTTCGACCTCTACCACTTTGTCCTTTCCTACCATTATATGTGTTTTTGTCTTCATTTTTGTGGTAACCACATCCTTGACCACGACCAAAAGCTCCACCTTGACCTCGACCATGACCACGTCCATAGCCATGACCACAGCCTCCTTGGCTTAATTGATTCACCTTTAGATTCTTCCTTCTTGTCATTGATAGAGAGCTTGCTTTGTAGAACTTGCTCCAAAGGCTCTTTACTCCTCCTTTGAATTCTATACTCATGGGCTTGAAGTGATCCCATGAGCTCTTCCACCTTCATAGTGTTTATGTCCTTCGTCTCTTCAATGGCGGCCACTACATAATCAAACCTACAATCCAAATATCAAAGGATTTTCTCCGCCACCCGAACATCATCGAGTGTATCCCCATTTCTTCTTAATTGATTCACAATGGTCAGCACCCTTGTGAAATATTCGGATATGCCTGCCGATTCCTTCATATGTAAGGATTCAAACTCACCTCTAAATGTTTGAAGGTGAACTCTCTTCACCTTATCATCTCCTTTGTATGCATTTTGTAAGATCTCCCATGCTTGCTTAGAGGTGGTGGCACCGACAACCTTCTCGAAACTGGCCTTATCTAGGCCTTGGTAAATGAGGAAAAGCGCCTTCTTGTCTTTCTTCCTCGACTCTGCAATCACCGTCCTTTGTGCAACGGTAAGAGTACGATCATCTTGAGACTCCTCATAGCCTTTATCAACAACTTCCCAAACATCTTGACGTCCAAGGAGTGCTTTCATTTGGATACTCCAATTTTCAAAGTTGTTGGCAAGACGAGGGATGGGAAGCATACTGGTGGCCATCTCCGAATGATCTTTCTGGTCTCTGATACCACTTTGTTGGAAGTAGGACAAGGACTACACTCACAAAAGAGAGGAAGATAAGAGAGGAGATGTAGAAGACAAGTACTTTAGATGGTGGAAAATACTTTGAATTATACTTGCTTACTTGTAGCCTCCCATACATCCCTTTATATAGGTACTTACATGACCATTAACATTCTAGGAATTAAACACAATATAGAAATCCTAGGAGACACTATTAAAACCAAGGAGACATTACAATAAACTAAAAGCCACATAGGATAACGAAGGATCACCATGCATGCACCTTGTTTTTCACAACCATCAATTAAGTTCACTTTCCAACACTCTCCCTCTCCTTCTCTTTTAACTCTATTTCCTTGTGAAGGCTTATGATATTTTGGCACTAGTATTGACTAAAGCAAACAAAGGCCATTTCTAGGAATTAATTCTATTCCTAATCATCACTTCAAGCATCTCAAGCCAAACGCAGTGTAATTGTCTAATCATAGCTTTAATCAACTTCATCATATGTTAATCTCAAAGATAGAGCAAAATATCATAGCACTCCAATTAGTCTAGAAGCAAATATTTTATAAAATTAGAAATTTGTATGTATCGGCATAAAAATCCAATTCATGCATATCGACTTGCAGAGAATCAGAACGAAATGATATTATTTGGGATCAGATTTGGGATTAGTGCAACATGGGAGAAGGGATAGAGAGAGACAAGGATGTAGGTAATTACCAACGGCCTCTTGGCGTATTGGTATCAGGTCCCTTGTGTAGGACATAGATAGTTGGGAAGAACCCAGGATCAAACCCCACTATAAGAAAACAGGTGCAGCACAGACGAAAAATTCCATCACTAAAAGTTCCATTGGCGATGTACTTCAGCGATGGAAATTTTCCGTTGAAAATTCCATCACTGAAAACCGAGTCGCTGAAGTCATTCCGTTTGGGAAGAGATATTCCGTCGGTAATGGTTACGTATCACCAACAGAATAATCCGTCGGTATAACGATTAACAACTATGTAATTTTTGTCGATAAAGGTGCTTATTACCGATGGATTCCGTCGCAGAAACCCTTCTATCACCAACGGAATTCCGTCCCTGATAGCCTTTACCATCAACGGAATTCTGTCTCTGAATATCCTTATCATCCACAAAATTTCGTCCCTGATAGCGTTCACCACCAACGGAATTTCGTTTCTGAATGTCCTTATCACCCACGAAATTCGGTCCCTGATAGTCTTCGCCGCCAACGGAATTCTGTCTCTGAATGCCATTATCACCCACGGAATTCGGTCCCTGATAGCCTTCACCACCAATAGAATTCCGTCCTTGAATGCCCTTATCACTCACGGAATTCGATCCTTGATAGCCTTGGCTACCAACGGAATTTCGTCTCTGAATTCCCTTATCACCCACAGAATTCCGTCTCTGAATGTCCTTATCACCCAGGGAATTCGGTTCCTGTAAGTATTTATCACCACGGGAATTCTGTCACTAAAAATGCTTATCACCTACGGAATTTCGTCCCTGAAGATAGTTATCACCCACGGATTCATCATGTTCTTTATCTCCAAAAGAATTCTGTCTCTAAAATTAATCATCACCAACGGAATTCCGTCCCTGAAGGTCTTTTATTCTATTATTGATTTTGTTTTTCCTGCATTATTTTCCTGTAATATATATAATCAAATTAATTATTATTTGACACCAATCAATAAATTGACAGTAGAGTTAATTATTCATTATAAAATATAAGTACAAGATACAAAACCACAACATGTCTTAAAAAAGATACATAGTTCATACACATCAAAAAAACATAAAGAAACGATACAGTTGTAACAACCCGGGTTTTCATAGCACATATAATTGACTTTTAATTAAAGTCATACAGTACTGATTATTAAATTACACATGCCACAGGATCTTTAGTTTAGATGTTTAGAGATTAGGTACATTCCCATACTTAAAGCTAAAAATGAAATAATTTTATTCATCAATTTTGTAGTCCACATCTACTCAGAGTCAGCTATATACTTAATCGTCACGTCAATCTCCATATCCGTAGCACTCGGTTGACTACCCTGATCTGTTCCTGTACACTGAAATGGTGGGAGTTGTGAGCTAAAACTAGCCCAGTGAGAGACTAACATCGCACCAGGGTTCATTACAAAAATAATAGCTTGTATAACATATATATTTGTCAAAACATAACAAAATTCATACCGGTCATACATGCATAAATCTTAGGTCAAATACCCAATTTAGTCCCTCTATTATTACGATTTGTCCCTTTGGGTCTCTCTAATATAAAACATGCTTTTTTGGTCCCTTTAATTTTATGTTTGTGTCTTTTAAATTCTTCCACAAGCCTTTTTGGTCCCTTTATTTATGTTTTTTAGGCCTTTTTGGTCCCTATTAACTTCGAAGGGAGGGATTTAAAAGACACAAACGTAAAATTAAAGGGACCAAAAAGGCATGTTTTATATTAGAGGGACCCAAAGGGACAAATCATAATAATAGAGGGGCTAAATAGGGTATTTGACCTAAATCTTAACATAATCATGTCACAAACTCGTATAAATAAAAAATATATCAATCGTGCCTAGTCAGTATGCACTCAATCTCAACAGCACTACCTGTGCTCACAATTCCATTCACATAACCAGCCTCCCTGGCTGCATACATTAAACATGGTGGTCCCACGGACCTAAGCCCCGACATAGGCATGTTTCAACCAGTGCACACATGACATAGACACTGATTAATATACAAAACATAAAACGTTGGCTCTACTAGGAGCAAATACACGTACATATCAAAAAATACCACTTTTCATAATTTATCAATAAAACACCCAATAAACATGTCAAAATACTGGAGTTCACACATGACATAGACACTAATTAATATACAAAACATAAAATGTTGGCTCCACTAGGAGCAAATACACGTACATATCAAAAATACCACTTTTCATAATTCATCGATAAAAACATCGATAAAACACCCGATAAACAAGTCAAAATACTGGAGTTCATCTGCAGTCAACTCACCCACTTTTCAGAATCCATCAATAAAAACATTGAGAAAAGTATCGATAAAACATCCGATAATCAATTGGAGTTCATTTGCCGTCAACTCACCTGATAATCCCTCCTACTTTGGTTGGATTTTCCCGACTACTGTAAGTGTTGTAGTTAAACGGGGATAATTTCCTCTAAATGATCAAGAAAATAAAAATAAAAAATATAATTTATAAAACTTATTTTTTCTTTCTCTCTCCTCTCTCTCTCCTTTATCTTTTATCTTTTCTCTTTTCTCTACCGTTTCTCTCTCTTCCTCTTTTTTCTTCCCTCTTCCTTACTTTTCTCTTCTTTCACTCTATTCTCTCTCTCTCTCTCTCTCTCTCTCTCTCTCTCTCTACTTGCGTCCTCCTCTTCCTCTCTCTTTCCTTTCTCTCCCTTCCTATTTCCTCTTGTCTTCTTCTTTCCTTTCTTTCTGTCCACCCTTTCTTTCTTCCCCATTAGTTGGTTGGCGAGCTGTTTTTATAGACAAAAAAATTCTTTTATTATTATTATTATTTAATTGGAAAGAGGGAAGAAACTTCCTCTAAATATCTTCACATTTTATTTTATTTTTTTAATTTTTTTTTTAAATCAAGGGAATGAAGCTTCATGCTACCTTCCTTCAATATTTTATTATTATATTTTTCATTTTAACCCCCAAAATTTTATTAAATCCATTTTGATTTATTCCACTGATTCGAAAAATCCGGGTATTACACAGTTCAACACACTGTGATCTGCACTCATCAGAATCAGAGCTTGCCTCTTCTTGGTCTATATCCTTGCATGTAGGGTGAGAAGCTCCAAATGAAGCATTAGGAAAAAGGTTTTTAGGATTTAAGAATATCGTAATTGGGTGAAGATATTCCTTGATTTAAACTTGAGAATTTTCCAAGTTTTGAAGTTTGTCCATCACAAGCGTCACTTCTTCTCGTAGATGATCAACTTCGGTTGTAGATGGTGCACGTGGATATCGGGCCGGGCCCCGGGCCGCTCGAGACCAGGCCCAATATGTAGAGATATGGTGGGCCGTCCGATATCATCTGCAATCGCTTGAATCTCGAGACGTCCAAGTGCGGGCGACCACACTATATCACCCCCGATATATATATATATATATATATATATATATATATATATATATATATATATATATACAGTGATGATATCTTTGCAGCGTAGAAAATTTGTAATTTCCAGGTCGCTCATTCATTACGGGTCCCATGTAGGATGTTTGAACAATTTCTAGCAAATACGGATGGAAAGATAATCGAAAAATAAGTTAGCCTGTCAATTTTCATACAATTTGGAAACTTGTAGGGTCTTCATCTTAAGGGATCAAAACTTATAGGAATGCTGAGCGGTCCGAATTTCAACCGTTAAGTGGGAGGACCAAAGCGGTTACCAAATTATATGAAAATTGACATCTTGCTTATTTTGGCAGATCTTTCCATCCATGCTTTCAAAAATCCTCTAGGGGTCCAAATGGGCGGCCCCGGAAATGAAACGATATTCCGTAGGCTTTACTGATCACTACTCTATATATATAGTGCTACTATCAGGCCGGTCGGACACTGTGCAGATCCAGCCGGCCTCCCATTTTGGCACTTGGAGCATGTTTGAAGGATTTCCAACCGTACGGATGGAAAGATCACTGAAAAATAAGCTAAGCGCATCGATTTTAAATACTGATTTGGTGATCGTTTGGTCCTCCCACTTAACAGTTCTTATTTTAGGGAAATTTTAATGGTTCAGAATTTCAACCATTAAGTGGGACGACCAAACGATCACCAAATTGTATGAAAATTGACAGGCTAGCTTATTTTTCGATGATCTTCCCATCCGTACGGCTGGAAATCCTTCAAACATGCTCTAGAGGCCGAAATGGGTGGCGGCCGGATCTGCACATTGATCCAGCCGGCCGCACAGTAGAAGGCCCTATATATATATATATATATGAAAAGGAACTGAGAGGCATAATGATATATAGCATATGAGTTGAGTGATTGCATGAATAACTGAGAAATCTCTCAGAATATTCGTTACTGTTCGTTCATCCTATTCCTGCTTTTTCTTCATGACCACTCTCTTCACCCCCTCATGAGCTACATAAACTCATGACTCTCTGTGGTTTGTCCACTGATGATTAGTGCCAAGAGATCGAAAGACTGAACAAAGGGTTAAAAAAAAGGTGCATTTACACAAAGAAGGTGTAGTAACTGAGTAAATTATACCAGCTTGAGAAATTCCAAAAAAAAAAAAAAACAAATCAATAAAAAAACAGTTTTCATGTGAACTTATTGAAAGCATCTCCGTAGTACCATTTCCTAGCCCCTATCATTCATAACAACATTATTTGGAGAGTAAGTTCGCTAATTCCCACACAAAAAAAAACTTGAATTTTTACCTGGAATAAAGCTCAAACCGCCAGATCTGCCCTCAATTCCCGTGAAATCAGCACCACAAAGCCTAATCCCCCCACAAATTCCACCAAAACCTAACCCCAATAATGTCCAAAATCAGAAAATTAAAAACAAATGCATACTTAGATCATAAAGAAACCCTAGTGGAGATCGGAGACCTTTTGGCCTGAAAAAGATCTACTCAGAATACTCACTTCTTTCAAATAATGCAACCGAGCTCGACCTCAATTATTCTCACGATCTTGTCTGCCGCCTTCAGTAAAGTGAATTAGGTTTTGTTACTGAAGAGTCTTTTAGGTTTTTTTACACTCGTGAAATGGAAAGTTATTAAACCATATGAATTGTCTAAAATGCCCCTTGTGTGTTTGCCCAGATGGTATTTGTTGGTCACTCCTGGCATTTGTGAGATCCGCCTAAGTCCCCCGCGCCGCTCGAACTCATCGCTGCCGTGGAGATTTATTAAAACAATTAGAGCGAAAATTTTCAATTTTGTGCTTATCGTTTAGGACAATTTAATTATCATACAATAATTTTAGTTTGATAGAAAGATTTAAAAAACATTTATGGGAATATATATAATTAATAAAGATTAATTAAAGAATCCTATTTTTAGATGCCAATTCAATATTTAGGAAAATATTTGTGCTTAATACTACCTTGATTCAAAGCTCACCTATACTTTATGGTGTGCTTCTAATAATTTGTCCACATTTATATATATAAAAAAAAAAAATCACCCACTTACTCTCCTGATAATACGAATAGTTTTTTGCTAATAGCCTTTTGTAGAGATGAGTCATGATCGGAGATGGCCAGAGATAGATGGATAGATGGAGATGAAGAACCAGCTGACCCCCGTGGCTGCTCTTAGCAATTTATGTTATTAATCTCACTTTTTCACACTACAAATCCTATTTTTAGATTAATTAAAAAAAATATTTATGGGAATATAATTAAGACTATTTAAACCTAAAATATAATTCTGTTGGTGTTGACCTAAAATATCGTTGGTGATATCCCATAATTCCATTGATAATAATATAAATTCCGTTGGAGCTAGACCTCAAATTCCGTTGGTGATATCCAATATTTCCGTTGCTAATAATATAAAATTCCGTTGGTGATAGTCTCAAATTTAGTTGGTGATGTCCCATGGTTGCTAATAATATAGAATTCCGTTGGTGATATCTCATAATTCCCTCAAAAGTAGCTTATAATTTCTGTTGGTGAAAACCAAATCCGTTGGTAATAATATGAAACTCTCCGTAGGTGATGGTACCAAATTCCGTCGGTGATAGTTACACTACAAGAAAACAGTCGCATCATTGAAGGAATTTTCCGTCATAAACTACCGTTGGTGATATAGAATTCCGTTGGTGTTAACCTAAAATACTGTTGGTGATATAGAATTCCGTTGGTGTTAACCTAAAATACCGTTGGTGATATCCCATAATTCCATTGATAATAATATAAATTCTGTTCGAGCTAGACCTCAAATTACGTTGGTGATATCCAATATTTCTGTTTCTAATAATATAAAATTCCGTTGGTGATAGTCTCAAATTCAGTTGGTGATGTCCCATATTTCGGTTGCTAATAATATAGAATTCTGTATATAAATTCCCTCAAAAGTAGTTTATAATTTATGTTGGTGAAAACCAAATCCGTTGGTAATAATATGAAACTCCGTTAGTGATGGTACCAAATTCCGTCGGTGATAGTTACACTACGAGAAAACAGTCGCATCACTAACGGAATTTTCCATCACTGAAAGCCAAAATCCCGTTGGTGATGATTTACAGCGACGGAACTTTCCGTTGGAATCTTTTGTTACAAAAAACGGTGTCGCCGATGATATTCTGTCGGAAAATAATTCCCCGTCGATGATGCTTTAGCATCACCAACGGATTATTCTGTCAGTGATGCTAAATAAAAATCTAAAATTAAAATTAAAAAATTATATATCATCGATGGATTCTTTCACTAATACCCTCCCTTTACCTACAGAAACCCGTCAGCAAAGGCCTTTAACACCAACGGAATTCTGTTACTGATATTGTGTATTACCCACAGAATTCCGTCCCTAAACAAATTATCACCCACGGAATTATGTATTTGAATCTCTTTACAACCAAGCGAATCTTTTCACTGATAGTGATTATTACCCACGGAATTCCGTCCCTAACAAAATTATCACCCACGGAATTCCGTCACTAAAAGTAAGCATCACCAACAAATTTTCCTCTCAGAGGGTCTTTTATTATATTATTAATTCTGTTTATACTGCTTTATTTTTCTGTAGCAATACATATAATACAATTAATTCCATCTGACAAACACACAATATTGTCCAAAATCAACCTCATATAATTAAATATAAGTACAATACTTAATGTATAAACATCACTGATAACAAGTCTTAAAAAGATGCATTGTTCATAATGTGCAATCACTGATAATTAACAAGTCTTCTAAATAACATAATTCAGAGACATGTACTAAACATATATAAAGAAACAATACCATATATATGCAGATATCAATCTTCATCAGAATCAAAGCTCCCTTCTTGGTCTTTATCCTTGCAAGTAGGCTGAAAAGGTCCTATTGAAGCATTACCTAACATTGTTGCAGGATTTAACAACTCTATCGTTTGGTGAAGATATGCCTTGATTTCCTGTTGAGACTGCTCTAAGTTTTGTAATTTGTCCTTCACAAGCATCACTTGACTTGGAAGATCCTATCTTTATTATGACCACTTGCAGTTTTGCGCTTACTAATAGAATGATCTGCAAGGTATATTTAACCAACTTTTAAAATTCTGCAGAACTCTACCTAATTGAAAAAAGATGGGCAAAAATCTGCGTAATATTAAAGGGATAAATGGCAGCCACAAATAGGAGTACTAACCTATTCACAAGTATTAATACAATTGGATTCTAAATGATAAAATGAAGGAACAATTGAAAGATAGATTCATATCATTTCATTTGCAAGTAGTGTAACTATAGTCTTTCATATAGATTTCCTACTACTTGCTTCAGACTGACTAATACCTTCTCGAACTAGCAACCATTAAGAGGAACAAAGTCAAGCAAACTCCAACAATTTTTATAACCAAAAACAAATCAATTCATCCACAAATCATTCACTGCAATGGTTGAGTATTTCTATATTTGAAGATAATCTGAAAACATTTTGACAAAACCATTAACTATTCAGGGCAGATGGGCTAAAAAGTATATTAATAGCAGTAAATTTAAATAAATTATCCTACAAAGATTAGCTTCTGATTAATACTTAAATTGACATTAATAAGATAATTGAAGAGCTAGTTCTCTAATATGTTTTTAGTGAGAACTTACCTCCGGAAACAATGTAGGGTATTCCACAATGTGCCGAGCAAGATTCAATGCAGTTGGCGCTGGGGGTACCTCTCCTACGGTAATGTTGTCGAAGTAAAATGCTGCTAGATTATCAACTGTAGATGCACACTAATGGCACAAAAACATATGTATGAATAAACCAAAAATGATAATTACACTATGCATGAAAGGAAATTAAAAGAAACAATTAGATTCGTTAGAGAATAAGATATGATTGTGTATAAAATGCTCAAAGCTCATCTTGAAATGTATGTTCGAATGTCAAAGTTACAGAAAAGTTATAGAAATTTAGAAAATACAAAAAAATTGGGCACATTCCATAATGATCCAAACAAACAGGAAGTTAGCAGCAAGGGTGAGTTAGTATGAAGAAAGAAATCAGTAAAATATATACCTGTGATATATTAGAATCTAAACCTTTTAAACCAGATTCAAGTGAGCCCACAATATGCATAAAGGTATTTGTACCAAGATTAAGCATAAATGCAATTAGGGCTGTAAACGGGTCGAGCTTGATCGGGCTGAGCCCAGATCGAATTCGGCTCGAAATAGCCTAGCTCGAGCTCGAGTTCGGCTCGAGCTCAAAATTAGCTCGAATAAGTTTGCTCGAGCTCGGCTCCATTTTAATTTCGAAAGCTCGAAATTAAGAACTTAATTATAATTTTTAAATCTTAGATTTAGTTTGAAATTAAAAACTTATTTATAAATTAATTTTTTTATATTATATATTATATGTCAATACTAAATATTAAATATTTTATTCATATATTATAATATTTATTAGTTTTTATTAATTTTATTAAATTTTATTGATTTTTTTAATAATATTTATATTATATATTAATATATTATTATTAAATTTCGAGCTTTCGAGCTGAGCTCGATCGAGCTCGACTCGACTCGAAATTAATTTCGAGCTCGAAATTAATTTCGAGCTCGAAATTAAAGCTCGAGCTCGGCTCGAAAGCTCGAAATTCCGAGCCGAACTCGAGCTTTTATCGAGTCGATCTCAAGCTGCTCACAAACAGCTTGATCGTTTAACAGCCCTACTTGCAATAGCAGGTTTCATTCAGTTTTTATGAACCCTTAATCTTAATGACTTGTTAAGGTTGGCTGATATAAATTGTTTTTTGATGTAATACTCTTTCTAAAGTTTCTGTGCGGTTTATAATTTGCTTTATTTCCTTTCAAGTGCCACATCAATTATGAATGTATACTTGTCATAAATGTAACATGGTTCTTCTTTTGATCTGTGATATGATGTCGTTTAACGTATCACATGAGTGTTTATTTCCTTTGTATCAGCTCACAAGAGCCTATTACGCATTTATGGAGGTCTTGTTCAGCAACCATATTGCACATGATTATATATATATATAAATTATTAAACATATTGGTGGAACCCTACACAACCACAAACACCAAAATGAATTTATTTCTAGTTAATTAGTTTACTATACGAAAAACAGTGGCATTTGATTGAAATGAATTAAAACAACCAAACTTGAGATAAAGGAGGACCACAGATTTGAAAGAAAGGATTAGTCTACACATGATGTTCCATGCTCTTATGGTGTTTTAGAACCATGCATACTATTGTGAAAGAAAGGATCTAAATTGCTTTTATGGCAACAATCATGAACTACAAATACAAGAACTAAAGGATGAACTACAATAGTATCCAACACATTACTGTCTTTTCACACCACAAAATTATTATTAGAATTCTTGGAAAATACAACTAAAAGCAACAATATTTTACCTCCCGGATTAAGGTTGCCCCTACGTTCTCCATGGGGTCAGCAAGTTCAAAAGCCCAAGCAATTGTAACACCATCATTGACCACTTTAGGTTCCCAAATTCATCCAACACAACATTTCATCCTAAAAATTGCAACAAAACCATCCTTATTCAGCTATAGATCAACACAACAACTCTAATTATGCTACCAAAGCAATATGCTACAAAGTCACTAAAGAGAAACTATAACAAAATCGTGAAAATTTCAACCTTGATGAGAAAAAAACAACAAACATTTTTCAAACAAAATTTGAAACACAATCAAGGAATCCATATGCTTTTCACTCACATGAAAGGCTAGGGGTACCTCTAGGCCTGAGTGTGACCCCAACGGCATCCGCAAGCTTCTCGACACCGGCCTGCAGAGAAGCCCTCAAGCTCTAATCAAAATCAATGTCCTTCACCGCCGCACGCATGGAAAATCGTCGGTGACTCTTCTCGAAAACTGCGTGTAGCGGCAAATACCCAAGCCCTTCCCCTCCTCAATCCCTACTGTAATCCACACCAAAAGGCCCAAAAACCTCACAATTTCATCAGATCAAAGAATTAAGATTCTCACAAAAAACAGAAACGAAAAGAATCAACAAGAAATAAATCACGGTGGCGAAGATACAATGGCAAGAGTATGGAGGCAGCATAAACTTCGGGAGAGCGGAACCCCGGCAGCGGACGGCTGACGGATCACGAGCACGGAAGAAAGCCCGGCGGATGAAGATGATGGCGGGCGCCATGAAGAAAGCTCACAGGCTACGCGAGAAACATCGGCGGAGAAGCGGAGAAGAATGAAGCCGGGAACTGCGTTGGAGATACAACCAGACCGTCGACAAGCTCTACGACCACAGGACGATGACCTCACGTTCGCTGAGGTCACCTCCGGGTTGAGAGTAAGTCCGAGGAGACAGCAAGAAGAAGCAAAGGAACCATCGCCAAGCTCGGTGGGGAGAACTGAGGACCTGGGACAGCGGGAGAAGCCTTGGCGCGAAGTGACCCACAAGCGAAAGCGGCACCCATCCGCCGTAGAAGGCACCAGGCAGGGACAGCGCCGGGAAGAGCTGTACCCCTACCGCCGCTCACCGCCGACGAAGCGAACCTCAAGCGGAGTGATAGAAGTTTGTGGACGGTGTCGACAGCCCGGACACCACATGATTGAATGTCGACGAGTAGAGGTATGCCGGCAATGCGAGAGGCCGGGGCATAGGGCCGCTAGATGCACGTCTGAGAGGCCGAGCTCAACATCAGCAGGGAGCTGAGCGTCATGAAAAAACACCAAAGAGGAGAGGACTTCGAGCGCCGTACCTACTGGCGAGGCGCCGAAGAGGGCATAAGCGAGAAGGTGGACCGGAACCCTCCCCGGAAAACAGCCACGACGGCGACGGAAGACCACAACGTCTCAGTAGCCACAGTGATGACATGGTGCAGGGAATCAGACGGCTCCGAACCTATTTAGATGTCACAGTAACCAAAGGCTTCGCCGGCCTGGTACCTCACAAGGTGGTGGCGGGCTTCGCTGACTACTGTGTGGCGCCGAGGAGGCTAATTGGCCTGGCCACAACCCTTTGAAGACGAAGAAGGACGCTTCATCATCCACTGTCCTTCAGAGGAAATAGCACGAGAGCTGGCACAGAGAGGAGAACTTACCTTCTCGACCTTCACTGTACGCTGCGAACCATGTAAGGCCGGCACTAACGCAACCGGAAAGGCCGAAGGAGAAGTCCGATGGGTCATCGTCAAGGGAATGCCCATATACTGCCAAAGCCGTGACATGATAGCAAGGCTACTCAAGCCGGTGGGCGATTTGGTGTACCTGACGGCCGGTAGGTGGCTTAATACGCGGACGATTACAAAGCGGCGGTGAGAGTTCCACCCAGGCAAGCGGCTCTGAGCAACCATCGGTTGCTCACTTCGCTGAAGTTTACGGTTTGGGTAGGCCTGGACAGAGGGGAACCTCCTCTTCCATGGGCCTTGCCACCGGAGAAGGCGATGACGCCGACCGGGGCCGGGGTTGTCATCACCGGAAAACCCTCGTTGGATGGCAAAAACTCCTTTGGACCGTTGGGCAAGGACTGGCACATGGGTACAGGGGCAGACAGGTACGGCAAAGCACCTGCAGACGCTACCGGCAGCGGCGCCGAACAGGGCACCGTACGAGGACCGCGCAGAGGCATGGGGACAAGCGCATCATCTATTCATCCGATATCCAACGGTGCAGAAGGCACCCATGGGGGAGATCAGGATGCCCGCCAACGAAGCACCCACAATCGCCAAGGGTCGCGCCACGTGACCAAAGCAGAAATTTGGGTTGAAAAGTCAACCTCTGTGGCGAGAATCGGTACCAATACACCAATTGAGCACCAAGTGGATCAACCACAACAATTCATCTCCAAAGACAAAGGAAAGCGCGTGGATGATGGGCTGGCCCTTCCAAGGAAAAAGAAAAATTTTGGGCAGGGACACGTGGCAATTGAAGAAGTGGGAAAACAAACCAACACACAGCTGGATTCTCATTCAAAACATGTAAAGGGTCAAACAGAGAGGACCGGTCAATGTCATAATCAACACACTAATGAAGTGTTAGAAACAAACTGTAATGTGATCACTAATGGAAAAACCAAATTAATTAGTCCATACCCTGACCCTGGCAATGACAAAGATGATAATGAGGAAGAAGAAGATGAATTTGATGAACAATTGGAGAGGGAAATTGAACTGGAAATGGAGAACATGTGGAACCCACAATTACCATGGGATGGAACCACACATGGGGAGGATGAAACAAGGAAAACACTACCAACTTCGGGAAATGAGGATCAGGGACAATTGGCTCCAAATGAACCAGAAGACACCATCAATGGTAGCAATGATCCTCAGGGGGCTGAGATGGAATCAACTGAAAGTCCGGTTTCAAGTAGGCCAATGACAGATAGACAACAGGACCCCATCAACCCAAAGGAAAAAACCACACCGCCCACCCCAGGCCCAGTCCCGGATGTAGACTTCTCAAAGTACACATGGAGACTCTTCCATGGATCTTGGAACTATATGGCTGACACAACATGGGAGGAAATGATGACAAGAGCAGAGAAACCCACAGAAGACCTGGCTCGACTGGATCAAGCAAAGAAGAAAGATCGCCCTCAGTGCAAAGGAGAACTTGGCACCACCAAAGAAGCAACCCGGCGTAGCGAGAGGACCCGCAAGCCAATAACTGAAAGACTTGAGAAGGAAGGCTTTATCGCCCCACCCACCTCCGCCAGGAAGAAGGCCGTAGAGCGGGACCCTATGATGACAAAAGGTAATAATCACTCCCAAACTCCCTATTCACTAACTTTCTGCGATTGGCCAAACAGGGAGATTCTATCGGATGCCTTGAAATTTGGCGTTGACTTGGGGACATCAGAGGAGGAAAAGATAGCATTCATACAACATATCCGCATGATGGAAATGGATAGGGAAATGGAAGTTCGGGAACCTGGACAAGGGTTCACGACCTATGAAGGACCACAAACCGGGCCAGACAAGGTTTGCTGATGAAGGTGCTCTCCTGGAACGTTAGGGGACTGGGATTGAAGAGGAAACGGTATCTCATCCGAGACTCACTTCTCTCCCAAAAGGCGGACGTTTTTTGCATACAGGAAACCAAGTTGGATCATATTAGTAACGCATGTTGGCGCACCATCGGAGGAAGGCATTTTGACAAATGGGAGGAACTCCCGGCCGTGGAATCAAGGGGGGGATGTTGCATTGGATGGAGCAGCAATAATTTCAATCTCCAATGCAAATTTCAAGATCAACATGCGCTAACAGTGGTCCTGGAAGATAAAAGAAATGGGGACACACCGCGAATGATAACAACGGTGTATGCCCCGTGTAACCCAACACAAAGATCTGAATGCTGGAATGAGCTGAGGACAATCAGGGGCAGATGGGAAGGTGCTTGGCTGCTCTGTGGGGATTTCAACACAATTCGAAGCCGAGAAGAAGCCAATACTACTTCCCATGGGGCACGGGAGAGGGAGGACTTTGAGATGATGATACAAGATCTTCATCTGATTGATCCCCCCCTACTTGGGAGGAAATACACGTGGACCAACGGTAGAGAATCCCCGGCGTTCGCACGGTTAGATAGATTCCTGCTCTCCACGGAATGGGTACAAGAATTCCCTCGGATATGGCAGACTGCCTTACCAAGGGTGGGTTCCGACCACGTCCCGCTATGCCTGGATTGCGGAATCCACACGCCATTAAACACCCCATTCCGATTCAACAGAGAATGGGTGAAGGCGGAAGGTTTCTGGGATATGGTAGGGGAAGTATGGCAAGGCCAAACACTAACAGGAGATGGAGCATTCCAATTGGCAAAAAAACTGAAGACCCTCAAACAGGAACTGTGTAGATGGAAAAAGGAAACCCTTGACCAAAGAATGGGAAAGAAGAAGGATCTTCTCAATGCGATCAACACACTTGACATCCACAAGGAAACAAGAACATTATCACAGGATGAGTTGGAAGAGGAAATTGCACACAAGAGAGAATATGAACAGATAATCTCGGAAGAGGAAGCATATTGGAGACAACGATCCCGAATCACCTGGCTACAACAAGGGGATCAAAACACAAAGTTCTTCCACGCGGTTGCCAACCAACGACGGAATATGAATTGGATAACACAGCTCCACCATGAAGGATCAACGACCTCAGAGCCAAGACAAATCTCAGGAATCATCTCAAGATACTTCACCGACCTCTTCGGACGCGAGAGGGAGGTGCGGTACAAGACCTCATGGGACCGACTGTTCATACGCAAACAGGCGGTAGAGCTAAACCATCTTGAGGAACCCTTTGGTGAGGTCGAAATTAGGAGAGCAATCAATGAATTAGGTGCGGACAAAGCTCCGGGGCCGGACGGTTTCCCAATGACCTTCTACCAACAGGGGTGGAATGTGATCAAGGAGGATATAGTCGAAATGTTCATGAGACTATTGGATCGGGCCAACATGGAGCGCCTAAATTGGGCGCATATCCAGCTTATTCCCAAAATGAAGAGGAGAACATCAGGATTATAGGCGTCGGCAATCAGCGCTTTCGGTCAAAATCATATCTAAAGTCCTTGCAAACAGATTGAAAGGGGTTCTTGGAGATCTAGTGGAGGAGTCTCAAACGGCCTTTATTCAGGGCAGAACGATACACGACAATATCATTGCAGCTGAGGAGTTGATCCATAAGATAAAGACATGTAACTCAAATGGGACCCTGATTAAAATCGATCTGGAGAAGGCATTTGATTCGGTTGACTGGAAATACCTCCTAGATATCCTACATGCAAGGGGATTTGGCCCTAAATGGCTAGGGTGGATTGAAAGCCTACTCCAATCTTCAAAGGCGAGATTCCTCGTCAACGGCACACAGACCGGCTATGTTAGAAGCAAAAGAGGGCTACGACAGGGAGACCCGCTCTCTCCATTGCTCTTTGTTCTGGCAATGGACGCACTACCCATGATGTTATCGAATGCCGTCTATGCCAACATTTACAGAGGTATCCCCATAGGGCCAAATCGGGAAGACTCTATTGCGACATTACAATGCAGCTGACGCATTACTAGTTTTACGTGCGGAGGTGGCGGATGCCCGCGTATTGAAATTAATACTCTACACGATTGAGGGCTTTGGGACTAAAGATCAACTACACCAAAAGCGTCAAATTACGTCCGGTTAAAATGGTAGATTATAACATGGGAACTGCGCGCAGTGCTAAATTGTGCTTGATCGCCAACCTCCCCATAAAATGCACAGGAATTCCATTGCTCGGGGGCCAAGAAAGGAAGATTGGAACACTCTAATTGAAAAAATTAGAAGGAAGTTGACATCCTGGAAAGGGAAACTATTGTCAATGGGGGGAAGACTCACAATGTTAAACGCAGTACTCTCGACCATCCCTATTCACTGGATGACAGTCTTCCGCCTCCCCGAATGGGTTATCAAGAAGATCGACGGGATCCGAAAGAGTTTCCTATGGAGAGGAGTAGACAAGGGGACGCATAGCTACCACTTGGTAAAATGGGACAGGATCTGCAGGCCCAAAGAAAATGGAGGTTGGGGGATCCTAAACCTCCGAACCTTTAATGGGGCTCTACTAGGGAAGTGGTGGTGGAGGATCCTCACCGGCCGCGTGGGTATATGCCAGAAGATATTCAAGGATGCATATGCAAGGAGAGGATACATCGATCCCCATAGACCGGCCCCGCAACGAGCATCAATCTTTTGGAAAGGCCTCTGCCGGGAAAGTCTCCCTGTATTGGCAAACATCCGGGTAACATCGAGATCTGGCACAAACACTAACTTCTGGAAGGATAAGTGGTGGATGGGGAACTCGGTAGAAAACACATATCCAGGATTGCAAGAGTTATCCCTACCATCCAGGGAGCTAGAGCAAGACTCCAAAGGGGCGCCCCGATACTCAAACCAGGTCCTATATCGGCTAGGGAAACTGAAGGATTTAGCCTGCTCCGTCAAGCACTAATGGAATCCGACACAGATCCTGAAGCAATGGACGATAGGGAATGGGACCTCACGGCCAACAAAACCTTCACAGTCAAATCGCTATACCGTTTCAGAACTGATGGCGGTATAAGAAGCGACCTGAGAAAAGAATTCTGGAGACAACCATGCCCGCTCAAGATAAAATTATTTGCATGGCTGGCACGGGAAAACAAAATCCTTACCCTCGACAACCTGCACAAGAGGAAGTGGAGAGGAGACCGCACCATCTGCTACCTGTGCGAGACAGAGGACGAATCGGTGCAACATATTCTCATTTCTTGTCCCCTCACAAGTCTAATCTGGAACCACTTCCGGACGATGTTCGGATCGAGCGGTGATCTGGACATTCGGCTATTATGGGGCGCCAGGGGAACCTCCCCGGGGGTGGACATTACCCTACGGGAAGGATGGGACATCGCTGCTATGGCAATCACATGGAGTATTTGGGGGGAAAGAAATAAACGATGTTTTCAAGATAAACAACGCGTTTTTTCTAGAATTATTCGGGATATTTCCTTCCTCATCATATCTTGGTTGAATGCAGCTCCGCTGACAAAAAGAGCCAAACTGGAGGCGGCAGGGAACCTGGTAAAGCGAAGCCTGGAATTCACAGCGGACACGTCAGGGCGAGGTGAAGAAGAAGGGGATCAACCGGGGAGATAGAGAGAAGATCGGGGAGATTGCTGGCAGAAAGGATGGATGCTTTTAACTATGTATTCTTTCTTCATGCCTTGTTTGTCAAGCAATGTAACAAACTATCTTAACTAATTTAAATAAAAACGTGGTTTATCCACCTTATCAAAAAAAAAGAAATAAATCAGAAGAAAATAAGACCTACATGGAGAGGAGGGGACGGAGGCGGTGGTGATGGCGTTTGAGGTAGCCATTTGCATTCTAGGGTTTGCGAGCTGAGACGGCGGAGGAGAGAGATGGCTTGGAGAGCATGGAAGAAGTTTGTTTTTTTTTAAAAGCTCCCGCTCGCGAATTCAGGAGAAGTTTTTTTTTTTTTTTTTTTTTTTTGAAATAAGGTGGATAAAACACGTTTCATTGATAAAGATAGTTTGTTAAAAGAGTACATAAAACTGATGATTATAAGCACATGTCCAGATCAAGAAAATAAATCTCTCCGTGTGTGAGCTCGGTCTGGATGTGATCATCACCATCCCTCTACTCTCCCCCGTGAGTCTGGTCGCCCCTCCCCTCCACCGGAGCCACGTTGCTACCGATCCCTGTGGAGCTCCCTGCTCGAAATGAAGGCTTCTTTTCACCAAGTTCTAGGTCTCCTGTAGCTTCGGCCTCTTCGATGGATGAGCTGCATCAAACCAAGATAAGAGGAGAAAGTTAATTTCACGAATTAGTTGCCAGAAAACGCGGCGTTTGTCTTGGAAACAACGTGAGTTTCTTTCTTTCCACGAGGTCGATGGGTGCCATCATGGTGAGCTCCCAACCCCTTCTTAGGGTCCTCGTGACCTCCCGTGGGATGACTGTCAGGTCTTTGGGACCTTGGATAGGGCCCATTGGTGTGTTCATTCCGAAAAGTCTCCTGTAGTAATCCCATACCCGGCAAGCGAGTGGGCACTCCAGGAAGAGGTGAACAACCGATTCCGCCACTGTAATGCATAGGTAGAAATCAACCCTTTCCCCTCCCCATTGTTTACGGTGTAGATTATCGAGGGTGAGAATTTTGTTCTCCCGGGCGAGCCATACGAATAGCTTGACTTTGAGTGGGCATGGGCGCTTCCAGTAGCTTTGGCATAGGTCATGCCTTACCCCTGAGTCAATCCGGAAGCGGTAGCATGACTTGACGGTAAATCTTGCGGTCGAGGTAAGCCTCCAGATATTTTGGTCACTTCCGATACCCCTAGTGCTACAAATGAGCGGGTAGAGGTGCTGGTACTCAGCCGATTCTCGCTCCGTCAGAGGGCCCGGTTTGAGAAGCGAGGTCCCCCTTTGTAGAAGCTCCCGCGCCCTTGAGATGGGGATGTTCGTTCTTTGTATCAAGGGTTGTAGGGAGGAGAACAAAGTTCCGAGCGAGTGAATTCAGGAGAAGTTTCAGTTTTAAAAAGTTTAGGTTTTGAAATTTTTTTAATATCTACAAGTTAAACGATATGCACCGAACAATAAGAAATCAGGACTGAATTTTTATAATTATAGGGATCATAATAAAATCTGGTCCTTAATATTAGATGAGAAATTGAAATTTTGGGACCGTTAAAAATCTAGTCCCTATTAGTGTACTTTTTAGGACCTGTTTCACATTCGATCCGTAAAACATGGTCCCTAAAAACCATTTTTCTTGTAGTGTATAATTCTTTCACAAAATATATTCAAAATTTTATAAACATTAAGTGTGAAATTTGTATTTATAATTTTATAAAATTTTATATTCAAAAATCTTTACGAAAGTTTATTTTTATTATTATCAAGTATTTTAAATATTATCAAATAAACGTTTAGTGTGAAATTTGTTTCATAATACTCAATACACGGTCTCAAATTAAATTTTGACTTTTTTTTTTGTTTGTTTAATTCATTTATGCACAAATTAAGTTAGGGTTTATAGATATAAAATAAAATAGTTAAAAATGAATTTCTATGTATCTGCATAAATGATTATTATTTAATGGATAATAATAATAATAATAATAATAATAATAATAATAATAATAATAATAATAATAATACATACATACATACATAAATTGTGATAATTCAACATTCTATTGGTGATATCCCATAATTCCGTCAGTGGTAGTCTATAATTTCGGTTAGTGGAAGCAAACAAATCCGTCGGTAATAATATAGAATTCCGTTGGTGATAGTACCAAATTTCGTCTGTGATAATTAATATTTCCGTTGGTGATAATCCAAATGTTCGTCCCAAATATATGACAACATATTTTTAATCTTACAAAAATCTAATATTTTTCACCAACAGAGTTGAGTCCAACAAAATCCGTCACTGAAATGTTAACTATTTTTTAGCATGAAGTTCTGCATTTTCACCAACGGAATTGCCAACGGAAACTATCACCAATGGAACCGAATGTTCCGTTGGTGATAAGATAATATTCCGTCACTAATATGTTCTGAGGTTCCAAATCCCTTCCGTCGCAAAATCCGTCGGTGATATTGACTGTCACCAACAGAATCCATTCCATTGGAAAAATTCCGTCTCTGATGCGTGCGCATGCAAGGAGCCTCGCTGCCTGCCCTTGACTTACCTCACGGGAAGGGGGTATTTGTTGCCTTTGTCAAAAAAATAAAAAATAAAAAATAAAAAAGATGCAGGTAATCAATAGCGCATGATATTTACAGTCCTGAATAATAAAATCTATCTCTAAATAAAGTCACACTAGATGACTAATCTTATATTGTATGTGTATGACTGTTTGCTAGAATTTTAGAGAAAAAATATTAACTCAATTAAGTTACGTAATTGGTTTGGTTCTTTTTGGGGAACAGGTTGAAAAATTCTCAAGCTAATATATATATATATATATATATATATATATATATATATATATATATATATATATATACTCGATCCCGGGTTCTTCCTAAGAGAGCGAAACTTCTTAGTAAAACAACCCAGTACCAATAAGCCTTCATGACCGTTGGTATATATATATATGAATGATTGAATTTAATTTATGTCATCAACAAACAACATGCATATAAAAGATGGTCACTATTTATATAACAGTGCCATTATAAATAAGAAGGTGTATGCTTGCACTCACCTAGGATTCTATGAATGATCATCGTTCCAAATACATGTGTTTAAACTTTCATTAGAAGTGGATATATACAAACTTCTTTATATTTTAGACAATAAATTATGACTCCTAATTGAGAAATTATCACCCACTCAATAGGTAATTCATATTTTATTTTGCCTGTTCTTGGATTGTCTAATTAATTTTTAATCCTTATTTCATTTTCTATTCTCTCATTCCTTGTTGAGTAATTGAGTATGTAATATTTGTTTGTATGAGTTATAAAGCATTGGATCCTTTATAACTTAAACTATATGGGATACATGATTTAATGGTTACATAGGATTCCAAACCAAATAAAATATGCCCCAAAAGCATGGTAGGAAACTATCATTAATTTTTATAACTTGATCCCATACTCGTTTTATTCTGATAATTAAAAGTTGGGCTTCAAACCTTGTGCATGTCTGACTCTCCTATATGAATCATTAATTATCAGGTTCAGCTGATAACATATATGAAGAAATGTATAACTTTTTTTT
This sequence comes from Dioscorea zingiberensis, assembly GCA_026586065.1. NCBI lineage: Eukaryota > Viridiplantae > Streptophyta > Magnoliopsida > Dioscoreales > Dioscoreaceae > Dioscorea > Dioscorea zingiberensis. The sequence continues at coordinate 13,286,875 of CM048824.1, forward strand.
CACTTCTCATCTAATCACTGCCTATAAACAGGGGGGAACTATGTATCCTTTGATCCAAGTCATAAGCAATCACATTTTACTTCCTATTTGGATCCCCATGCAAAATGGCAAACTACTACAAACTTGCTTCTCTAGTTTTCTTCCTATTACTCTTCTATTGCTTGGATTCCTTTCCCCAGCTTTGTTCAGGGGATATACTTCTTCCAACTGAGGTTGAAGACACCCGGCTTCGGACGTACATCATTCATGTGCAAAGGCCCAAGTACCATGAATTTCTCCAAAATGAAGATGTGGAGGGTTGGCATAAATCTTTCCTGCCAAACACAACCTTGGATGGAGGTAAGCCACGGTTGGTTTACTCGTACCGTCATGCAATCAGTGGATTTGCAGCGAGACTGACTTTAAAAGAGGTCAGAGCCATGGAGTCTAGAGAAGGATTCTTGATGGCAAAACCATCAAGAAAGTTATCACTTGCGACTACCTATACTCCAAAGTATTTGGGGCTGAGTCGCAGGAGTGGTTTATGGGTCGATTCGAATATGGGCCAAGGAGTAATCATCGGCGTGGTGGACACTGGCATCACTCCAACTCATCCTTCCTTTCAAGATGATGGCACAATGCCACGACCGCCTTCCAAATGGAAGGGGACTTGCTATTTCCGCAACAAAACACTATGCAACAACAAGCTCATCGGTGGAAGGGGATTCGATGGAAGCCCAAACTATGGTTTAGAAGTCGCTCATGGTACTCATGTAGCAGGCATTGCTGCAGGAAGCTTTGTGAAGAATGCTAGCTCTCTTGAACTTGCCAAGGGCACTGCTTCTGGGATCTCACCAAAAGCTCACCTTGCTATATACACATCATGTGCTCGTTGGACTTGTTATGCGGCTAGGTATTTAGGTGGCATAGACCAAGCCATTGAAGACGGAGTCGACATACTCTCACTTTCTCTTGGAAATTTTCCTTTTCCATTTTATGAAGATAATTTTGCTATAGGTACACTCTCGGCGGTTATGAAAAACATATTTGTATGTATGGTTGCCGGCAATTCAGGTCCATGGACCGAAAGTGTGGAGAATGGTGCTCCATGGATCTTGACAGTCGGAGCAAGCTCACATGATCGGACAGCTCGAGCTATAGTGAGGCTCGCAAACGGTGTGGAACTTGAAGGAGAATCTGGATACCAACCAAGATCTTTCAATTTCACTGGTTTGCCGATCGTCTACCCCGGCTTTGCAGATCAGGGTGGAACTCCAGGCTGCCAAAACTTTGATGATGTAGATATTAAAGGGAAAATTGTGGTGTGCATCTCAGAATATCCGTCTATCAGCCCCAGAACGATGGGAATCAATGTCAGGAATGCGGGAGGAGCAGCGATGATAGCTTTGAGCGGCAAGGGTCAAGGGTCTACTACATTTTCGGATGATCATGTTCTTCCAGCGATCCACCTCAACCACTCCTCAGTACACAAGATTGAAAGGTATTTCAGATCCTCAAGATCCCCCCACAGAGCAGCTATATCGTTTAGAGGCACTAGATACGGAGCTCATCCATCTCCGACCATTCCTTACTTCTCCGGGAGAGGCCCACACAGACTCAATCTCAATGGTGGCATACTGAAGCCAGATATCGTTGGTCCTGGTGTGAATATCTTATCAGCATGGCCTATTAAACCTGGATATAATCCGAAAGGTCGTAAAGGCTCATATTTTAGATTCCAAAGTGGGACATCAATGGCTGCACCTCATCTTGCTGGAGTGGCTGCCTTACTTAAAAGTTCTCACAAGAAATGGTCACCTGCAGCCATTAAATCTGCTATCATGACAACCGCCGACAGGTTTGATCATGATGGAAACCCAATTCTTGATGACTATCGTGATAGAAAATACCAGGCAGATCTTTTCGCAATAGGTTCAGGGCAAGTGAATCCAACTAAAGCCAATGATCCCGGGCTTATTTATGATATAAAGCCAAAGGAATACATAAAATACCTTTGTGGCTTATGGTCCAATGACACACTTGTTACGATCGCTGCTCGAAAACCAGTACAATGCTCCAGTGTTGGTAGTATTACTGCAGAGCAGTTGAACTATCCTTCCATATCGGTATCTCTGAGTTTGGCTACATATAAGTCCATTACACGCACCTTGACAAATGTTGGGGATGCCGATGAGATTTACTTCATACAGGTTGAAGAACCCGAGGGAATTTTGGTTCTTGTTTCTCCTGAAGTACTTCGATTCACCAAAATAAATCAGGAGAAGAAGATCAACATTAGAATCAGAAGCATTAGCACAAGTTCAAAGGTAGGAGACACACTGGAAGGGCAACTGATGTTGGACTCTGGGAAGCATCTAGTGAGGAGCCCCATCTCTGTCACCATTGTCGGAAAAACTTAATGTCATGGCCTTTTATTCTGCGTTTGTTATCTTGTTTCAAACATTAGTTACGTGCGTAAATGATTTTACTGATCCGAATAAATTGATTTATGTTATGTATTCCTTTAATGATGAAGACTTAGATGGACTTAATATCTGTTACCAATGAAAGCTCTCATGTTAAACTAATGTTTTTCCCAGCTCTTCATTGTGCAATACATTCGAAAAAATAATAATAATACTGATCATGGGGAACATATTGTCTACAATGTAGATTATTTTTCTCATGCATATCAAGAAATTGAACAAGAGAGGAAATGACTGAGAACGAAGCACCCACCCGGATACAATATGAGGATTGGATTGCACAGCCCCATGAAAGAAAATGTCATCATGGCAACCAATAAAGATAGGGAATTCCCAACCTATCGTACCGCTCTAGACAACAGGTGTTAGACTTAATGTATCTGCTGAAACTACTGCAGTATCTTACGACGATATTTGATGAAGTTCAAGTGATATGAGATAAAGTTACAATGATATGTGTTAAAGTTCAGGTGATATCTGTTAGAGTTACAGTGTTAAAGCTCAGGTGATATCTGTAAGAGTTACAGTGAAGTGTGTTAGGGTTAAAGTATTCTGAATGTATGTGGGTCCGATAGTCAGAAGGGTAGTTTGGTAATTTAGTCATAAGTTGTTGTTATTTAATGTAAGAAATGTAATGGGTTAGTAGTTGAACTGGAGAAAAAGAAAGAAAGAAAGAAGAGAGTTGTGTGTGCCCTAATTTTTTGAAGAAATTTCATGTTTTTTTTTCTTTGCTTAATCCTCTCAAAACTAACAAAGTGGTATCAGAGCTAGTCGATCGTCAACAACAACTAAGAAGATTTGTGGAAATATTTCAGCAAATTGGAAGGCAAATAGTGAAAGTGGAGAAGAGTGCCATGGCTTCTACAAGTTCCCAAGGTTTGAACATCCAACAACCATCTATTCCTATCTTTAGTTAGGGGTGTATTTGAGCTGAGCCGTTCATGAGCGGCTCGGTGTTCGGCTCGATAAGAGCTCGTTCATGTTCAATTCGTATTGAAAACGAGTCAAGCTTGAGCTTCAATTTCAAGCTCGATTAATAAACGAGCCAAGCTTGAGCAGAGGAAAGCTCGGCTCATTTTGACTCGCGAACACAGCTCGTGAACAAGCTCATGAACAAACTCGTGAACACAGCTCACGAACAAGCTCGTTTATAGGCTCGTTTGTGAGCTCGTTTATATATATATATATATATATATATATATATATATATATATATATATATATATATATATATATGTTGAGTATGTGGAGTCTGATGGTTGCCTTGACGACCTCGACTACGTCGCTTGCGGGGTTTTCCAGGGGCAGCGCCCTTGGAAGAAAATTTTTATTCTAGGCCCATGCCCATGTGGGATTTTCATTAAAACGAGCCTCAAACAAGCTTTTAAACGAGCATTTAGCGAGCTCGAGCTCAAACGAGCCTATAAATGAGCATTTAAACGAACTCGAGCTCGAACAAACCAATAAACAAGCTTTTATGAGTCGAGCTCGAGTTCTGTAATACTTCAAACGAGCAAGCTCGAACAGGATTTTAGGCTCGATACGAGCCACGAGCCGAGCTTGAACTCTTCTTTTTAGTCATGAGCCAAGCCTAAACACACGAAAGCTCGGCTCGGCTCGGCTCGAATACACCCCTATCTTTAGTGGGGAAAATTATGATTTTTGGAGTTTGAAGATGAAAACCCCATTCCAATCCCAAGATCTATGGGAAAATTATGATTTTTGGAGTTTGAAGATGAAAACCCCATTCCAATCCCAAGATCTATAGGATTTAGTGGAGAATGGCTTTGAAGAACCTGCAGCTATAGTAACTCTTACAAATGCCCAAAAGGAATCTCTGAAAGAAAACAAGAAGAAGGATGCAAAAGCTTTATTTTTCATTCAGCAAGCTATTACTGAAGAGTTGTTCCCAAGAATCATGAGGGCTTCAACATCTAAAGAGGCTTGGAAAGTGTTGCAAGAGGAGTTCCAAGGAAATTCAAGGGTAAGAGCTATTAAGCTCCAAACACTTAGATGGGAGTTGGAAAATATGAAGATGAATGAATCTAAAAAGTTGAAGGACTATTTCTCCAGAGTGATTGAAGTGATTAATCAAATGGGGTTGTATGGTGAAGTAGTTGCAGATAAGAGAATTGTGGATAAGATTCTTATCAGCTTGCCTGAAAAGTATGATAGTATTGTATCTATTATTGAAGAAACAAAGGAGATTGCCACATTAAGTGTTCGAGAGCTGATGGCATCACTACAAACACATGAGCAAAGGCTGATGAGACACTCAGAGCAATCCATTGAAAATGCTTTTCAGTCCAAGCTCAACTTGGCACCAAAATCAAAAGGGTCATCATCTCAAGAGCATTAAATAGAAGAAAGGTTTAAAGGGAGAAACCAAAGAGGAAGAGGAAGAAGTTCTTAGGCAGAAATTCAGGTGCTGAAAATTTAAATTCTGAAAGGGGATGTAGTATGTACAAGATGAACAATCATACTGACAAGGATTGTTGGTTTAAGGGGAAGCCACATTAATGCTACAATTGTAAAAGATTTGGGCACTTACAGAAGGATTGTAGATTGAGGAATCAAGCACTAGCTGCAAATGTGTCTGAAGAAGAAGAAGAAGATGAATAAGGCAGTATGTTTTATGCAAGTTGTCAAGTAGCAAGGGAAAGAAGAAATGATGTTTGGTTGCTTGATAGTGGATGCAGTAATCACATGACAGGAAATCAGGATCTCTTTACAAAAATAGATGATGGCATGAATGTACAAGTGAGAATGGGCAATGGAGCCATAGTTCAATCAAGGGGAAAAGGCACAATTTGCATCCAAACAAAGGAGGGAACAAAATTCATCCATAATGTGTTGCTAGTTCCAGATTTGGATCAGAATTTGCTAAGTGTTGGGCAGCTTGTGGAAAATGGATATGCTACCCATTTTGAAGATAATGGCTGCACTATACATGACAAAAGAAGGGGAAGAAAACTAGTGACAAAAGTAAAGATGATGAGAGGTAGAAGATTTGAATTGACCTTCAACTATGGTGGAAATGTGGCACTGAAAGCACAAGTTAAAGATGAGTCTTGGCTGTGGCACAAAAAGCTAGGACATTTGCATTTTAAAGGATTAAAGTTACTTCAAGTAAAGAACATGGTGCATGGGTTACCAACCATTGAGGATAAGCAAAGCATCTGTGGTGGTTGTGCTCTAGGAAAGCATCACAGGGATTCTTTTCCAAGTGGAGGAGCAAGGAGAGCTAAAAGGATGTTGTAGCTGGTCCATACATACGTATGTGGACCAATGAAGACTCCATCTCATGCTGGAAATAGGTACTTTATCTTGTTTATTGATGATTTTACAAGGATGACATGGGTATACTTCATGGAACAGAAATCCCAAGTGTATGGTATCTTCAAAAAATTCAAAAACTATGTTGAGAAGCAAAGTGGCTGTTATATAAAGGCCTTGAGAAGTGACAGAGGCAAGGAATATACTTCAAGAGAATTTGACAAGTTTTGTGAAGATGAAGGCATTGAAAGACAACTCACTGTTGGGTACACTCCTCAACAAAATGGGGTATCAGAAAGGAAGAATTAAACAGTGATGGAGATTGCTAAAACAATGCTAGCTAAAAGATAAAGGGTTACCAAACTCTTTCTGGGCTGAAGCAGTTTGGACTGCAGTTCACTTGATAAACAGAAGTCCTACTAAAGCGGTGCAAGATGTGACTCCACTAGAAGCTTGGAGTGGGAGAAAACCATCAATAAGACATTTAAAAGTCTTTGGAAGTGTGTGTTATTCTCGAATTCCAAAAGAAAAGAGACACAAGCTGGATGAAACAAGTGAAGCTTGCATTTTTGTTGGGTATGCATCAAATGCAAAAGGCTACATATTGTGGAGCTTGAAGAGAAATATGATTGTCATTAGTAGAGATGTGTTGGTGGATGAAGAAGCCACTTGGAATTGTGAGAAAAACAAGGTGCAGAAACAAGCTATAGTTATTGAAGATGATGCTGACAATGAAAACAGAAATATTGAAGAATTACCACCAAGAGTTGATCCATCATCATCCTCAAGTGATGGTTCAAGCTCTAGTTCATCAAGTCCAAGTAGTACTCCAAGAAAAATGAACGGTATTGCTGAAATTTATGAATCATGCAATTATTGCATGGTGGAGCCAGGAAATTTTGAAGAAGCCATTAAAGATAATGCTTGGAAAAATGACATGGAGGAAGAACTTCAAATGATTGAAAAAAAATAGAACATGGGAGCTGGTAGACAAGCCAAAAGATAGAGAAATTGTTGGAGTGAAGTGGATCTACAAGATAAAACATAGGCCTGATGGGTCTATCTTGAAGAACAAAGCAAGGCTTGTAGCAAAAGGGTATTCACAGCAACCAGGAATTGATTTTCATGAGACCTTTGCACCTGTATCTTGTAAAGACACAATTAGAACTCTGATTGCATTAGCAGCTCAAAAGGTTTGGTTGTTATACCAACTAGATGTCAAATCAACCTTCTTGAATGGAGAGTTGAAAGAAGAGATTTATGTTGATCAACCAGATGGTTTTGTCATCAAAGGTGAAGAAGAAAAGGTGTATAGTCTGAAAAAAGCATTTTATGGGTTGAAACAAGCATCCTGTCAATGGTACAGTCAGATTGATAATTACTTTATGTGTAATGGCTTTGAAAGAAGTAAGAGTGAGCCAACTCTTTATGTCAAGAAGCAAGGTATGTCTATTCTTCTTGTTGCAATATATGTTGATGATTTGATAATTGCTGGGGATGATAAGAAGATGATTGATGTGTTAAAAAAAGATATGATGAAGAGATATGAAATGAGTGACATGGGGATGCTACATCACTTTCTTGGTCTTGAAATCTATCAACAATCTGATGGAGTTGTTGTTTCCCAACAAAGTTATGCTGAAATGATATTGAATAAGTTCAATATGTAAGGTTGCAAAACAATGGCAACACCAATTGCAGTTAATGAAAAGTTGATGAAAAAAGATGGCAAAAGGAAAGTTGATGGCACTATATATAGAAGCATAGTGGGAAGTTTGTTGTATCTTACTGCAACCAGACCGGACATCATGTATGCTTCTAATTTGTTGTCCAGATTCATGCAAGACCCCAGTCATTTTCATCTTGGAGCAGCAAAAAGAGTTCTCAGATATATAAGAGGAACATTAGCCTATGGAATTAAGTATACAAGGAGTGAAGAAGTTAATCTGATTGGTTTCTATGACAGTGATTGGGCTGGTTCTGCAGATGACATGAAGAGCACAACAGGGTTTGTTTTCTCACTTGGTTCAGGTGTGTTTTCATGGCAATCAAAGAAACAAGAAACTACTACACAATCTTCAGCAGAAGCTGAGTATGTATCAGCTGCAATGTCAACTTCACAAGCTGTATGGTTAAGAAGAATATTAGAAGATGTTGGGGAAAAACAAGAGAAAGCCACAAGGATTGCTTGTGACAACAAATCTACAATTTCTATGGCAAAGAATCTAGTCTACAACAACAGAACCAGACACATTGCAGTGAAACATCACTTTTTTAAAGAGAAGATTGAAGAAATTGAACTTGTGTATTGCAGGTATGAAGATCAAATTGCAGACATATTTACCAAAGCCCTACCAAAGGAGAAATTTTTGAAGCTCAGAGAATTAATGGGAATTGAAGAACATCACATTAAGGGGAAATGTTAGAGTTAATGTAATATTCTGCTGAAACTACTGCAGTATCTGTCAGAGTTACAACGATATCTGATGAAGTTCAAGTGATATGAGATAAAGTTACAATGATATGGTTAAAGTTCAGGTGATATCTGTTAGAGTTACAGTGAAGTGTGTTAGGGTTAAAGTATTCTGAATGTATGTGAGTCCGATAGTCAGAAGGGTAGTTTGGTAATTTAGTCATAAGTTGGTGTTATTTAATGTAAGAAATGTAATGGGTTAGCAGTTGAACTGGAGAAAAAGAAAGAAAGAAAGAAGAGAGTTGTGTGTGCCCTAGTTCTTTGAAGAAATTTCACGTTTTTTTTCTTTGCTCAAAACTAAAAACAGGGAACCAATCAGGTGCAATAAAAGAATTAAGAAGCCTCGTATAGAGGATGGAGAAAGAAGGCTTTGTTGGCTTGACTTCAACATCAAGGAAAAGGCAAGATTCTACAGTTTTTTTCACTCTTTCAGATTGGCCTGATAGGGTACTTCTATTTGCCATTCTACTTGTTGGGGTGGACTTGGGAACCTTAGAGGTTCACAGATGTGGGAGCATTTAAACCCCATTTCTGCCACCAAGTCTAGAAACACCTTACATGAAAATCATTTTCCGGAATGTAAGGGGCCTAGATAAGAGAAAAAAGTGTTTCCTCATACGTGACTTTTCTAAGATACATAAGGCCAACATCTTCTATCTATATGAGACAAATCTCTCTTCCACCAACAATATGATCTGGAGATCCATAGCAGAAACTCCTTAGATGCTAATGTTCTCTACTGACAGATGGTACATGAGGTGGTTGCTGCATTGGTTGGGACAATACCCGCTTCAAGATGAACATCTATCACACTGACTTTTTGTTGGTCACAACCATCATAGAGGATTATGAACATTTGAAAGTTTTGATGTACACCATAATATATGGGCCATGCAATTGAAACCAAAGGAACCTTTTGGGAGGAGCTAAAAATGATCAGAACTAAACGAGGAAGACCTTGGGTACTACATGGGGACTTAACTCTACAGTTATTGAAAGAAAGAAACCCCCTAGGCGCAAAACCTTGAAGACTCAAGAGATTTTGGCCATCTAATCTAGGAGTTCGACCTCATACACTTACTACTCTTCGGTCACAAATTTACTTGGACCAGTGGGCACACCACCCTAGCTCTTGCTAGGTTTGATCGCTTTTGACTATTCATAAAATGGATTGTAGTCTTTCCCCGAGTCTGGCAGCATACTTACCAGATCTGACCATACCCCAATCATCTTGAAATGAGGCACACATGATTTGTGACAACATGGTTTCCATTTCAAACAAGATTGGGCTATCACTAAAGGCTATTGAGATAAGGTTAGGGAATGGTTGGATAAAATGGAGTTCTCTATGGATGGACAAATGGTGGGAGGGTCTCTCTCTGAGTGATGTATTCCCTGGCCTGCACGGCTTATCTATCAAAAACCACATCACCATTCAGGAGGCAAGGGCCAGGCTACAACGAGGAAAACCGATACTCAAGAAGGGTCCAATAACCGGCAAGGAGCAAGAAGGCCTAGAATCAATAAAACAAGCAATATTATACCAGAACCCAGAACTCCATGGGCCAGACAAAAGGGAGTGGATGCTTACTCCAAACAAAATCTTCACAGTGAAGTCTCTGTACCTATTTAGGATTGATGGAGGGCTACGAAGTGACTAAGCAAGAGGTTCCGGAAACACCCATGTCCTTTAAAAGTCAAATTATTTGTGTGGTTGGCAAAGGAGGACCGCATCTTAACCCTGGATAACCTACATAAAAGGTACTGGAGAGGAGAGCGCACAAGATGCTATCTGTGTGATACGGTGAATGAATCAACCACCCATTTACTTATTTCTTGCCCCTACACAACTCAAATCTGGACCAACTTTGGGAACCTGTTTGGATTACAAGCAAGTAGATCAGATAGACAAGCCCTCTGGGGAGTCAGGGCCACGTCATACAGGGTGGACCATACCCTAAGAGACGGATGGGACCTTGCAGTGCTGGCAATCACCTAGAGCATCTGAGGAGAAAGAAATTGTCGGTGTTTTCAAGATAAACAATGCGTTTTCTCAAGAACTATTCATGATATTTCTTTTCTCATAATCTCGTTGTTGAATGCAGCTCTGATGGCCAAGCGGATCAAGCTGGAGGCAACAGGAAGCCTGGTGAAGCGGAGCCTTGAGTTCACTTTGGATACACCAGAAAGGGATGTTGGAGATGGTGATGCGTTTGAAGATAACCCACCTCCATCCCAGGGTAGGGTATGAGTCGGCAGGAAGTAATCAAGAAGGAAGGGGAAGATTGCACCTTGAACAGGGACCCAAGCTAGCATGCATTGTATTTCTTTTTCCTCTGTTTAAGCTATGTAATACACCCCAGTTATCTAAATTATAAATAAATGTTGTTTATCCACTTATTAAAAAAAAATGGAGTTCTCTAGAAAGAATGCCTTTGTTCACTCAAAAAAGAACTCTCTTCTTTGTGCAATACTCAAAAGGTTCCAAAGAACAACCTTCAAGGCTACTACCAACAAGAAGTTGGATATATCCTTTCAAAAGTTGAATGGCTAGACGTGCGTAACGAGTCCTCACTCCACATTGAAGGGTAAGAGAGGGAGGGAATCACCCTAAGTTGGGATTATGATGCCATTAACAAGGAATAGAAGCCTATTGGAGACAAAAGTCTAGAGTTACTTGTTTGAAAGAAGCTGTGATAACAACACTAAATTCTTTCACGCTAGTGCCAATCAATGACCAAGTATGAATAGGATACACTACCTCCAAGAGGGTGAGACACTCATAAAAGATTCTGCAGGGATCTCGACGGCCATTTGCACCCACTTTACTAACCTGTTCAGTACAAGGAGAAGCCTTTGCTGCCCTACCACTTGAGACAGTGTTTGCACAAAAGGAAAGGGTCGATCTCAACCACCTTGAGCATCTTTTCTCTAAGAAAGAGATAGGATTGCAATGCACAAACTAGGATTGACATAACTTTAGGAGCTGATGGGTTCCCAGTAACCGTCTACTTAAAAGGTTGGGACATCGTGAAGACAGATTTATCCACCTTATTGGAGACCTATTCCATGGGAAGGCAAACTTTGAGTGCCTAAATTGGGCCCATATTATACTCATCCCCCTCACTTACTACTATAAGGAATTATAGACCGATTAGCTTAATGAACTGCTTGATCAAATCATTTCTAAAGTGCTTGTTAATCTATATATGAATTATCTATATATGACCATCATCAAAGGAAGTTGGTTAACCTATTACTTCTCATAAGTAGAGGTGGTGGGCTCAAACGGCACCAATGAATTGTCCACATTAATAATAATAATAATAATAATAATAATAATAATAATTACATAATGATTTTTTTCACATATTTTTATTGATATAAGTTTCAAGATGACCATACATATATTCATTGCTTAATGTTGCATGGAAAAGCATACATGATAAAGCCTCTCTCCCGGATTATTCAGCCACATAGAGCATCATGTGCAAGTTTTCAGAGAATGGTGACAGATATGGGACTCCTAACGAAGTGTTTCCCAGAGTCTAGTTTAAGATGACCCTCCAAGGCATTCCCTTTCTTCAAAGGCGTTCCCTTGCTGCTAAATTCTAGAGTGATGCTCTTCTCCTGACCAATCCTAGAAAATTGAATCGGAGATGGAGAGACGATGACTCTGATTCCATTTGGTTCTTCAACATCTATGTTGTAAACCTCGTTAGAGTCTCCGACGTTTGTCAATGTGCGGTGGATAGATTTGTTTGTTGCAGGATCTAGATATATTGATATGGAAGGATAATTTAGCTCCTCAGAAGAAAGGTTACCAACATTGGAACACTTAATAGTGTTTTTAGCCATAGTTGAGACTTGTGTATCATTGTATCCTAAACCGCAGAGGTATTGAATGTAGTTCTCCGGGTCTATATCATAAATAAGCCCAGGGTCATTGGCTGCAACAGGATTCACTTGCCCTGAACCCATATCAAAAAAAGTTGCAGGATTTTTCTGGGAATTATAGTCATCAAGAATCCGATTTCCATCACGATCAAACCTATCCCCAGTTGTCATAATTGCTGATCTCACAGCGGCAGCTGACCAATTCTTGTGAGTATTCTTGAGTAATGCAGCAATCCCAGCAAGATGTGGTGTGGCCATTGATGTACCACTTGCGAAATTGAAGTATGAAGCTGGGGGACCATTAGGGTTTGGTCCTGGTTTAACTGGCCATGCTGAAAGGATATTCACCCCAGGTCCAAGAATATCTGGCTTTATGATGCCACCATTATAAGCATGAGGACCTCTTGAGGAAAAGTAAGGAACGGTAGGAGATGGCCGGGCTCCAAATTTTGTCCCATTAAATGTGATTGTTGCAGTAGGAGTTGAGTTTGAGTTTTTGAAATATGCCACAATCTTGCGCGCTTCAGTAAAGTTGACATGAGCTGTTGGAAGGACATGATCATCTGAAAATGTAGTAGACCCTTCAATCGGATAATTCAACACTATCATCCCCACACCTCCAGCATTTTTGACATGGATTCCCATGTCTCTAAACTTGCCTGCATAAATTGTGCACAAAACAATCTTCCCTTTAACGTTAGTGTTATTGAAAGAGCCTTTCAAGCATCCCAGAGAACCATTTTGACCTCCAAAGCCCGGGAAGATGATGTCACCTGTACCATTGAACTGGTTTGGTTGGTAACCAGACTCTCCTTCTACTTCAACACCATCTCCTAGTTTCACAGTTGCCCTTGCTCTTCTATCATGGGTGCTAGCTCCAACTGTCAAGATCCACGGAGCACCATTCTCTACTTTTTTGGGGTAAGGGCCTGAGTTTCCTGCAGCCATACATACAAATATTTTTTCTCTAATGGCAGAGAGTGTGGCGATTGCTAAGTCATCATCATAAAATGCACGAGGAGTATCTCCAATTGAAAGTGAGAGTATATCCACTCCATCTTTCATGCCTTGTTCTATGGCTGCCACCATGTCTGCATTACTGCAGCTTGTAATAGAACAAGCCTTGTACATTGCAAGATGAGCTTTTGGTGCAGTGCCAGATGCAATACCCATGGCAACTCCAAGAACGTCAGCATTATCAACAAAGCTTCCAGCCGCAATGCCTGCTACATGTGTCCCATGCCCATCTCTTTTACCATCTATTGGAGAAGGTCTTGCCCTGCCACGAAATGCCAATGCACCGATAAGCTTGTTGTTGCATAGTGTTTTGTTGCGGAAGCCACAATGCCCTTTCCATTTGACGGGCTTAGGTGCCATTGTGCCGTCATCCATAAAAGAAGCATGGTTGGGAGTGATGCCACTATCCACCACCCCAATAATGACTCCTGACCCCATAAAAGAGTCCGGCCATAAACCATCCCAGCGGCTCAAACCCAAGAAACTTGGAGTGTAGGTTGTTGAGAGTGTTAAATTCCTGGATGGCCTCGCCATCAAGAATCCTTCCCTAGACTCCATTGCTTTCACCTCTTCTGCCGTCAGTCTTGCAGCAAATCCGCTCATTGCATGACGATATGAGTGAAGCATCCGTGGCTCACCAACGTCAAGAGTAGTATTTGGCAGGAAGGATTTATGCCAATCTTGCACATCTTCATCGCTGAGTAACTTGTCATGCTTCGGCCTTTGGACATGAACAATATAGGTTCTAAGTTGGCTCAGCTCTTTCTTGCCTTCTTGATCATCAACAACAGAAGATAGGAGATTGCCATGATTATGACTATAGAAGGAATGAAAGCAGTGGAAGAAGAACAAGGCACAAAGCAATATACTAGCAAACCTATATCTTCCCATGAGGATTCAATAAGAAAATTAGGCAGTAGAGATTGCTTACTTGACTGCTTTTTTAAATGAAGGGAAAGGTGTCACTTATATACATACATATACTAGCTACGGAGAAAATGCTATACAATGTCACCACATTGAATTGCATTTTCTCTTCAATAATGCTTAGCTTTGGAATCCTACGGCTCTTCTCATTCTCCATATTTAAGTTCTTGCTTTTTTTGTATAGATTAGGTTGTTCGGTATCCTAGAGAGTAGGATACACACTTCTTTTGTACAAATGATGCTATTCCGTATCCCACAGAGTTGGATTCGCATTTCTGATAACAAGGCCAAGTAGGAGAATTAAAAGAAGTTATTGATTTCTACTTCATATTTAAATTGGTTTTGTGGTGGCAAACAAAAGTAGATCCTGCAAGCAATGCTAACTGCATCATTAATTCTTTGAAATATGTAAGTAGTTGTGGAATGCATGCAATGTGAGGCTCATGAGGGCGTATTAATTTTGTTTTAATAGAATTAAAAAAGAGTTGTTAATTTTTTTCTTATTTTGATAAGGTAGCGTTTGGTTGTTTGTAACTCTTCACCCACGGATGGAGAGTTACATGCATGAGAGTTCTGATGGGGAACTTTACACTTGTATGTTTCTATTTGGTTATTTAAAAAATAATGGATGTAAGTGGAGTGTGACACCTTTTTGTGTTTGGTCGTAATAAAAGATGGATTTAATGAGGGATATAGTTACCTTTATTGTGAGTGGTGAGGTTACCCCTTGTTAGAAAATTAAAGATATTTAAATTTTTTTAATAAAAACTAATGAATAGATAATTTTAAATCTTTTAAAAAAAATTAATTGATGTAAATGTTGTATTTAAATTTAAAATATTTATATTAATTTAATAATATATTTTAATTTAATATATAATATTATTTTCAAATAAAACCAAATATAATTTTTTTAATTTAACATATATGAGGATATACAATTCTTTTAAAAAATAAATAAATAAATAAATAAAATTTGAGTATAAATATATATCAACTCATTTGTTAGGAAAATAGAAAAACCTGAAATATTATTTATTTAAAAATTATTCAAACTTAATTTAACATAAGTGAGAGTTGATATACAATACTTAAATTTTATTTATTTATTTATTTTAATTTAACAATATTCAAAATTAAGATATTTTAATTTAATATTATATATATATATATATATATATATATATTAAACAAATGATGATCTTAAAAAAAAGTTATATAAAAAAGTGTGCCACTTTTCACATTTTCTAAAAAGCTTGGATGGGAAGTGGGTGTAACTCCCCATCCAAATTTTATTGTAAGTCTTCGTCATACAATTTTGTATGAAAGACTTACATATCCAAAAAAAATAACCCAACCAAACAAAAATTTTGTATGGGGACTTACCCATCCCTGTGTGAGGAGTTACACACAGCTAACCAAACACTACCTAAATGTGTACATGCATGCCACTATTAATTTTTAATAGAATATCAATGAAGGTTTAGTGTGGTTTACCTCTCTTTGAAGGCGTGAGAGAGAGAAGTTAAATTGACCCCATATTTTTACGCTGTAAAACATATTTTTATGGGAGAATTAATGAACAAAATCCAATTTTTAAGGGTCATGCCAAATTGCCGGCACAGAATTTGAAAAACATGATGATCATCATCGAGATCAAGAGGTAATAAGCACAGCGATGGGGCTGGCCAGATGGGTGGGTATTTTTTTATGAAATTGATTAAGCCTATAATTCTTCTAAAGATGGTGAAGTTATGAATTCCAAGGAAAGGATGTTGATCGTCAATCAATTGAATGGTTAGTCCAGTAAATTCATATTATAAAATTTCAATACTTGCTCTCGAATATAAGATTTCATGGTAGTTTCATTGAGAACTGTAAAAAATTTGCCCGCGGTTTCGGTTTCTGTTTCTTCTTTCATCTTCTTAAATGGCATGACAGTGATGTCACAGTAACCATTTCATAAATGTTTAATAGGCGTATAATATTCAATTCAGTCCCTCCATTATACCGAACTAGCCTTTTTAGTGCTTCTATTATAAATTGAGCTTTTTTAGTCACTCTACTTTCACGATTATAAAAATCTAGTCTCTAAAGGAATTTGTCCAAGGACCAAAAAAGCCTAAAAGGCATATGTATAGGGACCAAAAAGTCCTGTAGAAGGGATCGACATTTCTCAATTGTGTAAGTATAGGGACCAAAAATGCTCAATTTATAATAGAGAGACTAAAAGGGCCGATTTGGTATAATAGAAGGACTAAATTGGATATTAGATCTAAATTATAATATATATTTTCACTTGGTCTAACAGTATTTCGAGTCTCGTGGGTTTGGTAATTCACTTCGTGAGCAAACCTCCCAGATTTGAGTCACCGGCTCTTAACGGAGGGAGCAGTTGGATAATTCACTTGGTGAGCACAAAGCTCCTAGATTCGAGTCCCCATATATTCTATATGAGCACGATGAGGGGTCAAGGGTGCTCATCACTCAAGATCACTCCCTTGACGTCCCTCACGTCTCTTTTTGGAGGGAGGGATTTACCCCCTATGTCAAAAAGAAATTATAATGTATTTTTTCAGAAATTTAATATTAAGTTTTGAAATTGATTTTGTGAGTTCCGTCGGGTTCGGTTGTCCGCCTATCGTAACTTGTGTTACAACACAGATTGCAACTCACTGCTCACATAATGTTGAGAAGAGAATAACAAGAACATTCACACATAAGCAAACAACCAAACACACATGAAAGGGGACACAGGAGTTGGTAACCCAGTTCGGCCAACAATGCCTACGTCTGGGGGGCCATGCCCGGAGATGAAAATCCACTAAAAGAGGGTGAAACAAAATGTGTACAAACAAATTACACTCATACACACTGAACAAACATCAGCACCCTTTCCCCTCAAGATTGCCGGCCTTTCTCCAACCTCTCCCTCAAGGTTTTTCTCCCCCCTTACGCCGTCAATCTCCAAAGTGAGGTCTTGATAGATGCACGACCTTCCTAAGATGTCGCCTTCCTCTTTTAGCATCGCCAGAATCTCCGCTACTAAATTGGACTCCTTCCAATTCTGGTTGTTGCAACTTTAGTTGTAACTTGAGTTGCAACATGGCCCTACCAAGTAATCGATGTAAGCTACAAAGATTCGCTGCTCTTCGACCTCACTACACCTCCAACCCTCCCTGGTTGAGTTCCGAAGTCTACTACGCCGGATCCACCTATCCCCACTCACCAATCGCAACTAGCCAATCCACCTTTCCATCAATAATGCATCTCGCCCAATAATGTCGCGACCTCCATCGCAAGTACTAGATTGTCAACGCTATCCCTAAAACCGGATTTCCCCAACCACGCTTTGGATAATCCAAATATACCTCATTAGTCACCACCATATTTGTTCCTCAATCATCCAAATATGGTCTCCACTTATCCCTTGATTTGGCTTCAAAACCATCACCTCATCAATCATCGATATCTTGCCAAATCAATTCACCAATCACTCCTTTCTACGCACGCCTTGATTTGTAACATCCAAGTTTGAACATCTCCTCGTCACTGGACGCGGTGTCAAATATTGCCAATCAAACCCATTTGCACTAAATAACAATCTCCCCTTTGGCATTATTTGACACAATTACCGCATAAGATGGAAACAAGATCGGCAAAGGCCAAGGTAGAAACATCCTCCGTATAATTCTTACGATCGCCTATGTCGCCTACCAACAAGATCACTATAACCCGCCAAGTGTGCATTAGAATCTCGTGAGTACCGATGCCATATTCAAAGAGTCCCTCCAACATAGCTTAATGATTCTTTTGGACAAAGAAGTGTGATTGTTTTGGTGCAGATCGATAACGAAAGTACACAAACCCCAACATCAAAATGTATATCGTGTCGACTTTGCATAAAGAAGGTATAATAAGTCCGCCAATCATGCTTCTATACGTGACCGGGATCCACATCTTTACCATGTTCATCCTTAGATAACTTTGTCACCAACACCAATTGGTGTTCTAACATGTCTTGCATTTTCTAGCCCAAACTTCTTCTCACCATTCTTTGCATATTTACTTTGAGAGATTTAAGATGCCATCAGCTGTCATGACCAAATTCCGTAAAGTAGCTCAATTCCTCCCACCATGCTCATCTCAAATTCTCTGTTGCATAAGTAGTACAAATTCATCCACTTGTTGTCCGAGATGTTGATCCAAACACAATATCGCCTACATAGATTTTATGCAACCATGAGATTTCCGTGTTCTTCTAATGAATGTTGTGTCGCACTCTCCTCTCATATCCTTTCTCAAGTAAAAATCAGGAGCCGCTCATACCAAAGCACGGGAGCTTGTTTCGCACCATGAGGGCCTTCTTCAAATTGTAGACATGATAAGGATTTTGAGGGTCTTCAAAGCCTTCTATTGTTCCACATACACTTCTTCATTTAGAATCCCGCTGAGGAAAGCGCTTTTGACATCCATCCATACAATTTGAACCCCATGCAGTTGAAGCTACGTACCAAAATAATACGATGGATCTCCAACTCGCAATCAGCGCAAATGTCTCATCAAAGTCAATGCCTCTTCACTTGAGCGTGCACCCTTGAGCAAACTGGGCCTTGCCTTGTTTCTAACAATATTGCCCTTTGTCATCGGGTTTTATTTTTTGAAGATCCACTTTGTTCCAAATGACATTTACATCTTTTGGGTCTAGAAACCAAGGTCCACACTTCATTTCCATACAAACCGCATTGAGCTCCTCTTCCATACCGTGGATCCAATATTCATCATTCAAAGGCTTCCTTCACATTCTTAGGCTCACAAGTGAATTATAGCACATGTATCCGTACCTCAGTAATCTACTCTTTAGCTGTTATGGTACGCCTTCCCTTCACGACATTACCAATCACATCTTGTATTGATTTATACTTTCTCTTACTCTTAAGGACGCACTCGGTATGTTTTCTTCTTGGTCGCCTTCATCCCGCTTTCTTCCGCATCAATCTCGATCTTGTGTCGCTTTGTTGTAAACCTGCGTTGTATTCAGCCATGGCACTTCCCTCACCGCCCTGTCGCCGGTGAGCAAGATCCGGTGCATGTATGGTATTGCAACCTCGTTGTTCCTCCTCTCAGTACATCATCTTCTACTGAGTCCACCGCTCTCGATATTCGCATTATCGGGCTCTTCTCATAGACCGCGGAAGCCCTCCATACATGTTCTGATTGACATAGTCATCCACAACAAATATCTATGGATTCCATTACCTTTCTCGTCCTTGAGTTATACAATCCATAAAGCTCGGTCGCTGCCAGTGGAGTACCCCCGTAAAAACTCCTTCATCACTCTTCTTTTCAAATTTTTCAAGCCGATCTCGCCATTCGTGATATAACACTTGCTTCAAGATGTGGAAAGTAGCTAACACTGGTCTTCTTCCTTTCCGTGATTTCATAGGGGCCATATTTGTAGAAGGACTAAGATGCGAATTTCTATTTATAAATGTAGCAAGCAAGATTGATTGCTTCTCGCCTTTAATCTAGCTGGAAGTTCCTGGAATTCAAAGATTACTCTTGCCATTTCTTGAAGTGTTCTGATTCTTTTATGCGCTCACTACCCCATTCTCATGAGGAGTTTTAGGAGCGTGAGAATTCATGTTGAATTTCATGTTCTCTATCAATTCTAAACTGCGTGCATTTTCAAATTCCCTCTCCCATGATCAATCTCAATTCGGACAATCCTTCCAATAGAGCAATCCTTCTCATTTGAAGCCTTGTGCGTAGCTTCTTGAATGCCGCAGTGTCTCTCGATTTGTCTCGAGAAAATCTACCCATGTAAATCTAGAATAGTCATCACACACAAAGATATATCTCTTTCCTCCTATTGCATTCTCTGCTTGGTAGGTCCAATTAGGTCCATGTGCGTGAAGTTCTAGTACCTTGTTGTAATGTAAGGAATTGCAAATACACTTTGTGAGAAGTACGCTTTTGCTTTTCCCAACCGACATGCACCACAAACTCCATCTCTTTTATGGACAAGCTTTGGTAGTCCTTCTGCGTACCCCATCTCAAAGAATCTTCATTAAATCTCCAAATTTAGATGCCCAAGTTTCATGCATTTCTTTCATGTCAGACGCATGAGTTGTAACATACTTGTAATCTCGCAGTTAGACAACAATTGTCTCATGATCTCAACCCAGCTTAGGAACACATTTATTTTTGTTATCATAGACCGCATTAACCGCCCTTGTAAACTTGGATAAACCGTGATCTTGATCACATAGTTGACTAATGCTCACAAGATTTGCTTTCATGCCTTCCACATGAAAAGACATTCTTCAATTATGGTACACTCGACATCAACAACGCTCCTCTTCCAATCAATCGGATTTTGCTGACCATCACCAAAAGTAACATGTCCGGATCTCACATCTCTTGTAACTAGTGAGAAGATCTTTGTTTCCTCATGTGCCTTGAGCAAACCACCGGGCCAAAGTACCAATCATCTTTTTGAAGCTTTTTGTCCGTATGTATGCCACTAGACCTTTTTATCCGCCTTTGAATCCACATTTTCTTTTCTCTAAACCGCCTTTGATTCTCGCTTTTCTTATCCACAGCTTGTCTCGAAAGCACACAAGTCTTTCCTCCGATTCTCCTACTTCGGGTTGCCTGCTCATATCCAAGTACTCTTCCATTCTTTAGATCTTCGCTCAACTTTCTCAGATCTTGGCCTCATGTGTCCCACTCCCTCCACAAGTAGAGTAACACACAGTGGATTAATCTTTCTGGCCAGATCTTGGCTCTTCCTTCCTCGTTGTACCTGAGCGTTGTAACTCCACTCTGTAACACCCTTCCATCCGCTGAAACCATCTCTGCTTTCTTAAATCACAAGAAGAGCGCAACGTAGTTGCCGCCGCATTATGCGTGCTCCCCTCGACCTTCTTTGGCACACTGCCTCTTTGCTTAGTTTCTTCCACACATCTTTTAATGGGAGTAGGAACATTGTTCGCTTTTCTTTTTATATTTCTACACCATCGCTAGATGACCTCGCTTCTTCCACACCCCCAAAGACTCAATATTGTTGTACCTCCTCTCATCTTTCACTTGATTCTTGCACTTACTTCTCCGTAAGTAGCTTTTCTTGGACACGTTTGTTTGAGCAGCTTCATGATACCACTGAGTATGGACATCATATTTTCCTCTTCATGTTGTGTCACCTTCTTGCCTCTACACCTGAGTTATCTCCTTTCCTTCACAAGATTAAGGTTCATTTCAAAGGCTTGTAAAGTGATCCCATTAGTTCATCCAATCTCGTGGCATGGATGTCTCGAGCCTTCTTCAATTGCCACCTTTGCTTCAAATCTCCTAGGTAGTGACCGTGGTTTTTTCGGACTAGCTCCTCATCGTAATATTTCTTCCCAAGGTAGAAACCCCGATTTGCAATGTCCATTAATTTGCCATTATCGCAGACGTCTCCTCTTCCTCCATCCCGAGATGTTCAAATTTAGAGGTTAACATTTGTAGTTTTGAAGAGCCGCACTGTGTCCGTCCCCTTCATGTATTCTTTTGAAGTGTGTCCATGCCTTCCTTGGCCGAAGTCGCATATTGCAAATGTACTTTGAATCAGGCTTCACCGATTCCAATCAAGATTGCATTTAGGGCTTTTCCATTTGCGCTTGGCATTGTTTAGTTCTTCTTGGGTCCAACCGCTTTTCTTCTTTCGACTTTGTTGTTCTCAAAGATCATGACATGTTGGGGTATCCATCCATTTTCACAATAGCCCAAACACTTTCATCTATAGATTTGATGTATGTCTTCATGCGACCTTTCCAATATGCATAGTTTGTTTCATTTAAGAGTGGGTAGATAGCAGCTTTGGAGACTCCTTCCCTTCCGGGCCATTGGATGTAACTCCTTCCAGACTTCACCGACCTTGAAACACAAGTGTACTCCAAATAATCGGCTTTGATACCAATTGTGAGTTCCTGGCTTGCCCGGGTTGTCCGCCTATCGTAACTTCTGTGTTACAAACACGATTGCAACTCACCGCTTTCACATAATGCTGGAGAAGAGAATAACAAGAATATCTACACATAAGCAAACAACCAAACACACATGAAAGGGGACACAGGAGTTGGTAACCCAGCTGCCAACAACGCCTTACTGCCCTGGGGCCATGCCCGAGATGAAAAATCCACTAAAAGAGGGTGAAACAAAATGCTGCATACAAACAAATTACACTCATACACACCTAACAAACATCAAGACTTTTCCTTTCCTCAAGATTGGGCCTACTTTCTCCAACCTCTCCCTCAAGGTTTTTCTCCCCCTTACGCTCGCCAATCTCCAGCAGTGGTTTTCGACGATAACCTTCCTAAGATGTCGCTTTTCCTCTTTTAGCAAGCATCGCCGCATCTCCGCTAGCCTATTAAATTGACTCTTCCATTCCGTTGTTGCAACTTTAGTTGTAACTTGAGTTGCACATACGGCCCTACCGGGTAAGACCTACGTAAACTACAAAGATTCGGCCGCTTCTTCGACCTCGACACACCTCCAATCCTCGTGGTTGAGTTCCGAGTCTACTACGTCGGATCCACCTGTCCCCGACCACCGCAACTAGCCGATCCACCTTTCCATCACGTACTCCGCCCAATAATATCGCACCTCTCCATTGGCACGAGATTGTCAACGTCATCCCCAAAACTGGATTTCCTCAACCACAGTTTTGACAATCCAAATATACCTCATTAGTCACCACCATATTTGTTCCTCAATCATCCAAATATGGTCTCCAATTATCCCTTGATTTGGCTTCAAACCATCACCTCATCAATCACTGATATCTTGCCAAATCAATTCACCAATCAGCTCCTTTCTATGCATGTCTTGATTTGTAACATCCAAGTTTGAACATCTCCTTGTTGACCAAGTGGACGTGTGTCAAATATTGCCAATCAAACCCATTTGCACTAACAGATTTAAATATGTTCATTGCATAAAGTTACAAGGAAAAGATGTTGGAATAGTTTTTTTTTAGGAAAATTTTTTTAAAAAAAAACTATGTGGTTTCACCGATTTGCAAAAAAAAAGAAAGTGGTTTTTTTTTTTCATTTTAAAACCCGCTGTTTCACCAATTTGCAAAAAAAGGAAAAACCGTGACCGACGTTAACCCCTGTTGACGTGGCAGAGGTATTTTTGTCAAATCACATAAATTATAATTGATTAAACCTTAATACTAATTTTAATCCTAATCATAATCTAATTAACTAATTATTAAAATCAAACCCTAATAAACTAAATCCTAATCTATCCTTTGCCCTTCTTCATCTTCTTCCTCTCCCTCCTCCCCGCCGGCCGCCGTCCCCACCTGAACAGAAGATTTATGCCAGCATGCACCAACACCAACACCACTATAATACTCACTCGCATAAATCAAAACAAAGCCCACTTGAGATTTTGTTAACGATGCCCCTTTTTTTTTAATTCAACTGCTGCCTCTGCTACCTGTTGTTGTTGGGAATTTTGAAGAGAGACCAGAGAGACACAGATCTGAAAAGAGGAGGAGAGGAGATCGTCGGACAGCAAGGCATTTTTTAGATAGGCAGAGAGAGAGAGAAAGTGATAGAGAGAGATAAAACAGTATAAAAGAAGAAAGAAAGAAAGAGCTGAGAGGGAGAGGGAGAGAAAGAACCTGAAGAGGGGCGGAGGGCTGTCACACGCGATGGCGGCGGGGTGGGGGAGAGAGAGAGAGAGGATAAATTAGGGTTTAGTTTATTAAGGTTTGATTTTAATTAATTAATTAATTAGATTATGATTAGGGTTAAAATTAATATTAGGGTTTAATCAATTATAATTTACGTGATTTGATGAAAATACCCCTGTCACGTCAACAGGGGTTAACATCGGTCACGGTTTTTCCTTTTTTTTGCATATCGGTGAAACCACAGGTTTTAAAACGAAAAAAAACACTTTCCCTTTTTTGCAAATCGGTGTAACCATATAGTTTTTTTTTTAATTTTTCTCTTTTTTTTCTACACTTCAGCATATTGTTTATTATACTCGTCGAATATATCACCCGTATTTTAATTGTTTAATTATTTTTTATAATTATGTGGCCTAATACACCAGCTTGGTTTTACCCTATCATCAACTTCCTGTCTGATGTCGTGTGACATTTTATATTTTAAAAATTATGTTTCTATTTTGGGTAGAGGTGTCAGATGGGCCATGCGGCCCGCAGGCTAGCACTACCTGGCACGCTGTGGGCCATACTGGCACGGTGAAGAACTATAGCATCATGGTCGTACCTAGGCACAGTCCAGACCTGTGCCTGTGTTGGGCCGGTTCCGCGCGGCCCTCGGGCTGGCACCACACGCGGCCCGCATGGGCCATGCCTGACACTAAGGCTGGCAACGAGCCGAACCTGAGCGAGCTGAGCCCAGCTCGAGTTCGGCTCGAAATACTTTTGCTCAGCTCGAGTTCGGCTTGAGTTCGAAAAAAAACCAAAATTTTAAATTCGAGTTCGGTTCGAAATTATGTTTAAAAGTTCGAATTCGAGTTCGGTTCGAACTTTATTAAGTGCCAACATTTGAAATTTTATACTGTAGAGCTCATTGTATTCCTTAGTAAAAGGAAAATAACAAATTGCTTAATGCTCACCGTATAGTTGAGGCTAACATCTAGTTATATAGAACTTTGAAAAGTCTCTTTTCCTTTGCTCTCCGATGTGGGACTAAAATGAGCTTCATTGTTTTGCTTTCACCCACTCTCTCTCTCTCTCACACACACACACACTGACACACACACACATGGACACCTCTCTCTCTATATATAAAATAATGTTGCTAAGTAGATGAACATTTTACATCACTTTCAGGAAGTGACAGTGTGACACTGATGCTAACTAGATAACTATATTACATCACTATCCAAATATATTTCTCTGTTTGATATTAA
This sequence comes from Dioscorea zingiberensis, assembly GCA_026586065.1. NCBI lineage: Eukaryota > Viridiplantae > Streptophyta > Magnoliopsida > Dioscoreales > Dioscoreaceae > Dioscorea > Dioscorea zingiberensis. The sequence goes on from CM048824.1 coordinate 13,311,874, forward strand.
TGTAACACATAATCAATTCACACCAATAAATGACGAAATAGGACAGTTAATCAATCCACACCAATAATATATATATTATTATATCATATCAGAATAAAGAAAATGAAAATAAAATCCCACTCAAATCCCTTAAATCATTTAATACAATGGTCAAAAATATAATATAATATATATATATATATATATATATATATATATATATATATATATATATATATATATTCGAATTTCGAACCGAACTCAAACGAGCTGACTCTGGCTTGAGTTCGACTCATTTATTTTTCGAGCTCAAATTTGAGTTCAAGTTTAGTTTGTTATTAAAATAATCGAACCGAACTCGAACCAATATCGAACCGAACTCGAGTTGCTCACGAACAGTTTGATTGTTTGCCAGCCCTACCTGACACAACTCGCAACGGCTGGAATTTATTTTTTAAGTTTTCATTGTTTTTTAAAGGGGAAAAGACCTTATTGATTCCTTTAACAACTATGAAACAACTATTTTTAGGGTATTTGTGTCATTTTGAGTAAAATAACATTTTTGCTCTCCCTAACAACTATAAATAGGAGTTTGTGATGGTATTTTGGGTATTAAAAATATAAGAAAAAAAAAATCTATGAATAGTCCCCTAATTCTTCAAAAAAATTTTGGGTAAATTTAAAAAAAAAATCCATGTGGTTTCACAAATTTGCATAATAGGGAAAGTGGTTTTTTTTTCGGAAAAAAACCTTGTGGTTTCTCAAGTTAACAAAAAATGGAAAAACCATTAACTCCCACTAACGACGTTAAGTTGGCAGGGGTATTTTCATCAAATTTTCTAAAATAGATACCAAAAATTACATGAAAATTGCTCTAAATTGGATTTCTATTAAATCTCTATCCGTTTGAGAGATCAAAACCAAAAAATGGACAAAAATGCCCCCGTTTTCCCTTTTTTGTTAACTAGAGAAACCACAATATTTTTTTCAGAAAAAAAACCCTTTCCCTATTCTGCAAATCTGTGAAACCACATGGTTTTTCTTGAAATTTACACATTTTTTTTACTTTAAGAATTTAATATCTTATCATTGTTCTCAATTCTCTCATTCTAAATTACAAAGTTCAAACCTTCAACTTTCAAGTGATTAAGTCTTCATCATTCCTCAATTGCATTTCAAGGAGATCAGCCACGCTCCGGACCCGGCCCTAGGCGTTGACAGACCGATCGCATTTGAACAGGGAAGAGCCCAAGTCGGACACTAGGATTGATTCAAGTTGGACACTAGGTCTTAAAATTTTTAATTATGTGCCATTTTACACCAGCGTGTAGGGCTGAAACTCCAAACCGCTAAACCGCCCAAACCACTCCGAACCAATCCGCTGAGACCGTTGGTTTTTCAAACAGTTGAAACCGAAAAAGAATTTGTTTGTTTGATATAAAATCGATTAATATTTTGTTCAGTTCAGTTTGAAAATTTAGAAATGCGATGTGAACCTAACTGAACCGCAAATTCCCTTTTTTCCCAGTTAATTGAATAGATTGAAAATTGAAATCAAATTTTCAATTTTCACTTCATTTCCTCTTCGTATCCCACCCACTCTTCCTTTCCCATCTATTCCCCACCGACACACCTCATCCATTCTTGCTGCCCATTGCTGCCCATTGCAGATCCGAGACCACATGCGCCCGCCTATCACAAATCTGCTTTCCATCTTGTCGGTTCTCTTGCGTCACTGTCGATCTTCTTCAATCTTCTTCAATCTTTCATGTGGTTCAAACAGAACCAAACCGCAAACCAAACCAGTTTGGTTTAGTTTCATTTTTCAAACTGTTTTGTTTAGTTTGGTTTGGAAATTCATCTAAACCGATCCAAATCGAACCGATTTCACCCCTACCAATGTGGTTGCACACCTATCATCAACTTCCAGTCAGATGATATGTGACATTTTATATTTTAAAAATTATTTTTTCTATTTTGAGATTTTGAAATGTTATTAAATCAATTACAAAATTTTAAATTAGTCAGCAAACCAAAAATAAAAAATTTTAAAATTTTCAAAAAATTGTTGTGATAATTGATGCCATGCTAACTTTAAAAACCTTGTAGCTAAAAAATTAATTAAAAAATCATAGGTGATGTATTCCACATGCGCCACATCATCCATTTGACTAAATGATGCCAAATATATAAATTACAATGATTAAATTAAACATTTTAAAAAATATAGAGACGGTAAAGAACACCACACTATGATACAGGGTTAATTACTAAATTAGTCTCTCAGCTATACTCTCCATCCCATTCGGGTCCCTCATCTTCAATTTATAACACATAAATTCTCTAACTTCTAGATTGTAAGAGAAAAGTCTCTTAGGCCAGTTACCGATTAAAATGAAGACTCATTTCCCCCTTTTCCCGCCAAAAACTCTTCCCACGCAAGTGCGCACTCATCGTCGGTTCATTGCCTGTTAAAAAGTCCACATATCTCGTCACCGCCTCACCGCTTCGTCTTGCTCGCTGCCTCGATTTACCTCGACACCTCGCCTTGCTCGACATTTCTGCTCTGGTTTAGGGTTTCCTCACTAGATGAAGAATTCAAAAGTCTCATCAGTATGGAAAGGGAAAACAACAGTAGATTAGTAAATTAGGGTAAATTGCCCTTAAGTCCCTTAACTTTTCATTGTTCCCACAAAGTTGAGGGACCTGCGGTGCAATCTACCAACTGCTTTTGTTTATTGGTTAGGGTTTAGGGAAGACAGTAATTTATTAATTGTTTTTCAGGGTTTAGGGTAAGTATTTTGCTTACTGTTTAGGGTTTAGGAAAGAATTTATAATGCTAATCCTCAATTTTCAATATTACAGAGTATGAGGAACCCAATTCTGCATTTGATCTGAAATTGCATGGGGAATAGGGGTATTTTGATGGAGACGAAGAGGTTATGGAGGCACATTGGGATACCATGTTAATGATAGTTTTAGATAAGAAAATGCAAGAACTTGGAGTTACTGGGTCTGTTCTGTATAAGTGGAAGGTTGCTTCTAAAGAATTTCACAATGACCTTAAGACATTAGAAAATGATGACAATGTTTATGATATGTGTGTTTTTGAGTCATATCACAGTGAGATAGTGATGCAGGAGAGATTAAGTCAGACAATGTCGAGTTAGCGAATTAACGTAAAGTACTGGAAGTGATCAAGCTTAGTTGCAATAGGAGACAGTTTTGGGGTGTGATTCAGTTATTTGGCTATAAGCCTATAACTTTGGCTACATGTGTCAGAATCACGTGTTCAATCCCAATTCAGAAAGCTCTTTGCAGCATACAGGACATGGGGACATTATCTTTGATAGATTTTTAGTTCTTTTTTCTAGTTTTAGACGTACTGTATCTACCGAATTAGGGTTTGATTTGAGTCCGGTTTGATCTAGGATTTGGATCACTATTTAGTTTGTTTTAAATTTTGAGTTTAGATATTTTTAGGTTTTTGATAGTTATCCTATTTTTTTAGAGTTTTAAATTTAGATAAGTTTTTTTTTTAAATAATAATTTATCGATTTGGCAAATTTAGATAAGGTGATAGGGTTTCTAGATTAGTCTTTTGAAGTTATTTAACTCGGCTTGTGGGTTGATTTTAGATCATTGAATTTTTAGTAATAATATTTTCCTGAATTTTAGAGTATTTTCTCTGGTTCTTTTGGTTCTTTGTTTGATCTTCCTTACGGTCCTGAGATTTGGCTAGCCCGCGGGATAATCGCTACCCCGCCCGATGTTAGTTGGTATCAGAGAGTTCGTCTTCTTCCTATCGTATCAGCATCAATGGGTGGAGGTCGTGGTGGCTTTGGTCGACGTGGTAGACAGGTTTCGGCTGAGGAAGTCCAGTACTGTAACCAGAGAACCCTGGAGGCGATGAACAAGGATCTACAAAGGCAAGTCACAGAGTTAACCCAACGCTTGATGATTAAGGATTTGCAGAGGCAAGTCACAAAGTTATAAAGGTGTCTGGAGGCGATCGATTTCAAACGTGGTTGTCGTGGGCAGGTTCCGGCTGAGGAAGTCCAGCACCATGATCGTAGCGATCAGAAGGGGTTTGGCCAACCCATGTACGACGATTATGAGGAGATCTCACCCATCTACGACGATTATAAGCTCACCCATCTACAAAGATTATGAGGAGATCTCGCCCTACGACGATAATGAAAAGGAGATCTCACCCATCTACTGAGATCTGCTTTGACTCGACTTCAAACTCTTCACTTCACTCTTGCTTTTTTCTTGAACAACTCACCGAACTAGCCAACTTTCCACTACTGCAAGAATCCAAGAAAGAAGATGCCATCCACCATCCTCTTTTTCATTTTTTGTCCAGTTTGAATTTCAGTACAGCCTTTCACCCTTAAACAGACGAGCTGTCCGATGTGACCAAAGTCAACAAACCCGCCCCGGTTCAAATGCTTGCTCGCCCCCAGTAAGCGTTAGTGCCTTGTTTTCGAGCTATGACGATTACGATGAGGAGATCTCGCCCATCTATGATGATTACGAGGAGAAGATCTCGCCCATCAATGACGATTACGAGCAGAAGATTGGACCAAGCTTGAAGACTTTGGATGATTCTAAATATGTTGTTTTGAACTCGAGGATGAGTTCTTTCCAACCCGAGGTGATTGATGCAGGAGAGATCAAGTCAGACAATGTCGAGTTGGCGGATCAATGTAAAGTACGGGAAGTGATCAAGCCTAGTTATAATTGGGGACAGTTTTGGGGTGTGATTCAGTTATTTGGCTATAACTTGGCTACAGGTGTCAGAATCACGCGTTCAACCATAATTCGGAAAGCTCGTTGCGGCGCGCACGATATGGGGACATTATCTTCGATAGATTTTTAGTTTTTTTTACTATTTTTAGACATACTTTATCCGCCAAATTAGAGTTTGATTTGAGTCCGATTTGGTCTAGGATTTGGATCACTATTTAGTTTGTTTTAAATTTTGAGTTTAGATATTTTTTTTGGTTTTGGATAGTTATCTGATTTGTTGAGTTTTAAATTTAGATAAGTTTTGTTTTAAAATAATAATTTGTTGATTTGGCAAATTTAGGGTTTCTAGATTAGTCTTTTGAAGTTATTTAACCCGACTTGTGGGTACATTTTAGATCATTGAATTTTGAGTAATAATATTTTCCTGAATTTCAGAGTATTTTCTTTGGTTCTTTTGGTTCTTCTGGTTCTTCGTTTGTTCTTCCTTGCGGTCCTGGGATTCTGCTAGCCCACGGGATAATCACTACCCCACCCGACGTTAGATAGACCTATATGTTCACCACTTAACACATGCTGACCTTGAAAAACTAACAACAATCCCAATGAAATCCTCTGTTTTGATTAAGGAAATTGAAGATACTATTGGGTACAGTCAGGTTAAGAGAAAAAGTAAACCCAAGAAAAAATTGATGGTTATAGCAATAAGGTTGAAGGATTAGCCAATAAGCAGGGGAAAGGGTAGCTAAGCAGATAATGGTGGCTGAGCAGGAAAGGATGTCTGAGTAGGGAGAAAGGGTGGCTGAGGAGGAAAGGATGGCTGAGCAGGGGAAAAGAGTGGCTGGACAAACAATGATGGCTGAACAAGAAAGGATGACTGACTTGTTGAGGGTGGCTGAGTAGGAAATGATGGTTGAGAAAGGAAGGGATAATGGGAACAATGCTACAAATAACAATGCAAAAGCTCAGGGGAGAAATACAGCGGATGTTGATTTTCCTGATTTTCATGACTCTAATTATGAATTTTTGGATGGGGATGAGTACCTTGAGAGGAATATTAAAGAAGCTTAGGCATATGCTGGAAGAAAGGGAAGACCAAAGGAAAATTCTCAACCCATGCCTTCTTCAGATGCTGAAATCAGAGTTGAGGTTGTTGATGGTGATTCAGATCTAGCTCCAAGTGATAAGTTACACAGTGATTCTGAATCTAGTAGTGATAGTGAATTTACTAGAAGGGTGAGACTTCCAAATCTTGATAAAGAAAGTGAAGATCCTTTGTTGAAGATTGGAATGTTATTTACAAATAAAGATGAGTTCAAGGAGGCAGTTAGGAGTTATGGAATATGTTAAGGGTAAAATTCTGTTGCACACATGGCAAGATCCGAGCGGCTCGACCCAAGGAGACACTTGGTGACATCCCAGTGGCTCTTAAACAAACATGTGAATAGGAACGCTCCTAATGAATACCGGTAACAACTAACCAATGGAAGAGGATGAAGAACTACTGGCTGATGCTCGAAAATCCGGTGAAGGTTCCAAAGAGCTCTATCTGAGCTAGCGCCTAGTAGGCGCTTACTTGGCGCCCATGCAAAGGGAAGCTTGGGGAGCAAGCCACTAGGGATGACGGGTGGACAAGAAGGTATTGATGAGTGCATAAATTCATATTAATTTTCATATCACACTTGCATACACTTCGCATATCTTTTTGCATGGTTTCTTCCACTTTTGTGCTTTGTTGGGGTATTTTGTGTAGTTGGACAGATAATCAGGTACTCAGGAGAAAAGAAGCAAATTCTGGAGCTATTCGGAGCGAAAAGGGTCGAAACAGAAAGTGACATGGTCATCAACACAGGCGTGTCCATGGACATGTGGATTTAAAAGAGGATTAACTAAGGATCATGCTCAAATTTCATTGATACGGTCGTATGCCAAATGACACTGCCATGGGGCGGTCATGTACAAGACCTTGTACGTATCAAAAACGCATTAAAGTGATTCCAAACGACTCAAGAGAGGCACATGCTCACACACACACCCTCAGACACGGCTATATAACGTAAAATCAATCTCTATAAAAAGTTGTCGGATCTATTTTGCAAGAGAACTTTTGGCAAATCTTCTATTAACGACTAGGGTTTCAAAGAGAGACTGAAGACGGATGAGACATCGGGCCAAGAAGTTTATGATTATTATTGTCTTCCTCTCTAGTTTTTTTGATGTTTATTGTTAGTATGAGAGGCTAAACCTTCTTTGGTAACTCGGGTCCTTGAACCTTAGGATGAACTTTTGATTATTTCCTCTTAATATTAGGTTTCCTTTTTTATTTTTCTTGTGATTATTTGTGTGTGTTGAATTTTTGTGGTTTGTTAGTGTGAAAGCATCAGCAACATAATTAGAGTTGCTTGATGCATGATGAGAAATCGCGATCAATCTAGATCCAAGTATAGATAATAGGGAGAGGGTGCACGCCAAGAGATTGGGTGGTCGTTGTGTTGTTACACAATATCAACTCACTTTCCGGATTAGGGTAAAACCTAATGGTGGGAACCACTGAACCTACGCTAATTGTTAGCATAAGAAAGTCATACGGTAAAGTCGCTGTATGGGACTAAGGTTTGACTGTCACGAGAGATCAGGGTTAAACTAATTTAGGGTTCTCCACGGTACAAGAATATATCAACTAGGTAGCCAGTATTAGGAAATTAGTCAACAAGGGATTCTTAGGGGTATAGAAATCCAGGGTGCCATGTCCTCTTAACTGATAATCCTAGATTGCCAATCGTTCACTTTAATTTAGTTGTCTTTAGTCCTTCAGTTAGGATTAGATCACCTTCTATATTTCTTTGGCTCGATAATAGGATCCCAATTAGTACTATCCCTGTCGATCCCTGTGAATTCGACTATCCTACCTTCAGGGTACTTTTGTCACGCCCTGAACCCGGGTCCCGGGACTCGGCGCACGGGACAGACGCCGCGTACTGATAAGGTTGCCCCCATAAGCACGCACGGCTCAGTAACAAAAGTAGATAATTAATACAGAGTTAAAATAGAAATCATCAACGAAAGTAAATGAAAGTTAGGATTTTCTTAATCAATCCTATAAAAATATCAGGTCTTAAATGATACAAATATCTAGAGTCTACAATAGGTCCTAAATAATACAAAATCCTCACACAGAAAGGAATAGAGGCCTGCAGACCTCAGCTCAAAATATCCCCGACACTACTAAGCTGTCTCGTGGGAACTCCCTCCTGAGTCTCGCTCCTAGCTACTCATCGTTACATGGAAAAAATAGAGCAACCAAGTGCATAAGCCAAAGAAAGGCCCAGTAGGATCGCAAATAAACAAGGAATAGAATGCAATCAAGTGCAAAAGCAAATGAAACACAATCACAAGTCAACGGCACAACTCAGGTATGTGAAATAAATTCACAGATGTACTGTGTCTCCGGCATATACGATACTACGGTATCACCCATACCGTCTTCGACCAACGCCGGATAGTGTTATAGCAAACATGTATACATGGTCAGGAAATACTGCTCCTTGATTGAGCCTGTATATGAGCAACGTTTGTTCTGCCAGGGCCTCTGCCCGATGTATCATACCTGTCAAGAAGAGACTGTCAGTACCGAATACCTAAAAAAGGTATTCCTATATATATATCCAAGGCAATAACATCTCGAATATATAAAAAATAAGGATCTCCTCGAGATCGGAATCCATCACATTTATAAGGAGTAAACTCAACTCAACATGTAAGAAGAAGCATCGCAAGAAATATAAGTATGAGAATCATATATGAGGTAGGAGAAAGGAATACTCACAACCCCGTGCGAGAGCCTATAGAGCCAAAGAAAGGCCTAGTAGGATAGCACTGAATAAGGATGACGTAAGACCAAGAGAAGAAACAGAATATCACAATCAAAGCGGAGCAAATCCGATTAAAGTATACCAACTCAAGCAATGCAAAAATAGAATGTCGATAGACTGCTATGGAGTACCACCCCCCCCCCCCCTGACCATCCCAGGTGCAAGTAGAATACCAGAGGATACTCTACTGGCCATATGCAATAGAGTACCACTCCCACTGGCCGTACGCCATGGAGTACCACCCACTGGCCATCCCACCACAACACTAGAAGAATGTCAAGGGGTACTCCCTCAAAGCAAATCATATCAGGATATACAAGCTCAAATAATGTAGAAGCATAACATGTCAGTAGACAGAGCAAGTATCAAAAGATGGACTCCAATATCCATCTAGCACAACAACAACAGAAATCAATAGAATACTATGAGTTAGAAATACTCATCATCTCTAACAAAGACATTAACCCAATAAATGATGATTCCTTAAACTTAATCATGCTTGAAAGACATTAACAAGCAATTAAGATGCATGAATTTTAAGTAAATTTCGGCGGCACCTCCCCTATTTTTCGGGCCCCGAAAATGTACAAACATACATCCATAACATCCATTACACATGGATTTCATAACACTCAATACAATGAATCATACATCTATACAATTCATTAACATCATACTAAGAGCATTTTAGAGCTTAACCTTTTTTTACTTATAATGCCGAGTCTTCCATTCTAGTCCTCGACCACCTTACCACGTCCTAGACACGGTAAATATTCATCACATAATCATTACATAACCATCCGAATAAATTGCATGTATTTAAATACCCAAATCATGAATTTACCAAAATGTCGGCTTTTTAATATATAACCGATGGATCCGAGCTCTTAGACACCTGCCCGCACCATTTTTATTATTTTAAATATACCCCCGAACTATCGGGATGATTAGAATCGAATTCCGAGTCTTTTTTAAAACATTGGAGTTTATAGTTTACTCCTTATTTGGCAGCTACAATAACTACATAAAACTTGAACTCGAAACTTCAAATTGAAGTTCCAAATCTTCACCATTCCTTCCCAAATTTCTAACATATTATATTTCCAATATGATCTTTCATTTCCCCTAGAATTAGGCTCGTTATCAACTCTATAGAGCCCATTGTAAAATGAAATAAAATCGATGTTCTGCAGGTGCTACAGTGTTTCCCGCAGAATTCCTTTACTTGGAGTTCAACCTCTACAAAGCTTTAATTCTTCCAATGACTTCCTTAAAATAGAACAAAGGTTCACATTTCCATGTTCTAAAATAGTTCATGATATATATAAACTCATGAAGAGCATTAATCAAGCTCATAACAAAACTCACCATGAACTATTAACTTAAATTCCCTTACTAGCCATGGGAACATGGGAGATGAATCAAATAAAATCCATGGAATAAAATCATGTAGGCCCAATTTATCATCCAAGGGTTCTATCAAGCTCAATAGGTTTCATACTTGCCATAGTCCTTAATATACCATGAAGAGAGTAAGAGTTCAACTTTCTAAATTGAAAACCCATGAAAATCTGTAGTGCTACAGTAAATCCGAGAATTCATTCTCCCAAATCAAGCTCTACAATCTATAATTCAATCCCAAACTTCTCATACATTGTTCTACATCCATTTTCACCCATTTATACATGATTTCATCCATTGAAATCCCATGAATGGGTCACATTCATCAATTCATGAACCTATGACATAGAATGCATGAATACTCAACTTGAAATCATCCAAATGCTTCTAACTTAGTATTGAGCTTACCTCTTGAAGATTCAAGCTCCAAATTTCGTATTCCCGGGCTTTACATCGATTTCCTTCGATTTTCTTCTCCAAGCCCTAATGAATGGATTCAAGTTCATAATCATGCATACGTCCATCCGGACCATTCTTGCACTTGTGGTCTCATGCGGTTGGTCGATCCGAACATGTCTCAACCACTTGGGTTCACCGAATCATCTCATTCAAACCATGTCTGTCTCTTACATCGCTCATATTGTATGGACTTAAGCAGGCTCCTCGAGCATGGTTTCATCGTCTCTCTCAAGAACTTATCCGCCATGGATTTGTCGGATCCAAGACTGATTTGTCCCTATTCTTCTACTCCAAGGGCGGTACTAACATCTATATTATCATTGTTACAGGTACTGACCAGGGGTTTATCTCTTCCCTCATTGGTGCTCCCTCAACTGAGTTCTCCCTCAAAGACCTTGGTCCCTTGCATTACTTTCTGGCCATTGAGATCATTCCACATTTATCTGAGATTATCCTTTCTTAGCAGAAGTACATTTATGATCTCCTTCAGAAAGCCTGTCTCTCTGATGCTAAACCAGTTACTACTCCGCTCTCTATGTCTACACCTCTCACAAAATGTTCTAGTCCTTTGTTCTCTAATCCAACCAAGTACCGCCAGGTAGTGGGCGCCCTACAATACATCACTCTCACGAGCCCTTATCTCTTCTTCTCCTTCAATAAGGTATATCAATTCATGGATCAACCAACGGAGCACCACTGGGTTGCAGTCAACCGGATTCTTTGGTATCTCAAGGGCACCTCCAGTCATGGTCTACTCTTCAACCGTGGTTCTACCTACCTTCTTCAGGCCTTCTGTGATACGGATTGGGCGGGTTGTCCTGATGATCGCAAGTCCACAGGCGGCTTTGCAGTTTTCTTGGGCAACAATCTTGTCTCATGGAGTTCTCGCAAGCAACACACAGTCTCCCGCTCTTCCACAGAAACCAAGTACAAGGCTCTCGCCGACACCTCTACTGAGATCACATGGATCCAATCCCTTTTCTCTGACTTCGGCCTACCTCTCTCATCTCCACCAATCCTTTGGTGTGATAATCTTGGTGCCACTTACCTCTCCTCAAACCCGGTGTTCCATTCTCAGACAAAACATATTGAGATTGATTTTCATTTTATTCGCGACAAGGTAGCTTGTCACGACCTTCAGATTCAATTCATCAACACTCAAGATCAACTTGTGGATATCATGACTAAACCGTTAGCCAAATCTCGATTTGAGTCTCTTCGGTCCAAGCTACGAGTCGCTCCCATACTTTAGCTTGTGGGGGAGTATTAGGGAATATCTGTAATATCTCCCATATCTTCCATGAGAATATTCAGGATTTCTCTATATCTCCCAAACATGTAAATGATCCTTAGATTGATATTATACAAATTGGCATAGGATCCCTTAGATTGATATTATACAACTGCCATAAATCCCTTAGATTGATAATTTCCTTATATGTAATAGTGGTGGCTATCTGTATATACTTGTAATTCTATTGAGACTAATATGAGAGAATTTTCATATCTTTGACTTTTACACATGTAACTTAAAATACCCCCAACCAAACACTATCTTAATGAAGTAGGGAATTTTAGCCAGCAATAACTTCATTGAAGGGTATTTTACTATAACTTTACATAAAATATGTTAAGCTTTACTAGTTCCCTAAGTATGTTGAAGAGTATGTATTAATGGTAAAAAACTACTTAGGTTACAATGAATAGAATGTTTTTTGACGGACTTAGTTGGGATAAATAAATAAATAAAGTAGTATATGTATTTTATGGGCAGTGAATAAAAACCTTCAAAATTACTTAAGTTTTAATGAGGTTTGAAAATTTTATTAAATATTTAATTTGGAATAGATGAAGTATTTGTTTGAGTTTGAGGGAATAGCCGGGGTATTGTCATAATGGGGGTCGGGAATTACCCTTAAATTTTTCACTTCCTCCTAGTAAAAACACCCATGAAGGCACCAAGTCATCAAACTTGGTCTCAACCTTTCTTCAACCTCACCAAAAGGTCCATCTTCTCGCAAAAGAATGAGAAGATAAGGACAAAGGCTGCCTCAGTTTGACCCGACATTTGTGTGCGCACTACACGCTCGCACATGAGTTTGGGATGTCCAATTCAATCCGAATATAACATGAGAGCATTTTCATCAACAAGGCCTATTGATTGGTAGAATGAAATCATATTTAAAGAGAATGAAAGTTTTTTCCATAAGCAATATGGGACTAAATACTTCAAAGTCTTTGAATATTTGAAACCAATCCTTTTTAAAACAAGACCATAATCAGGCCCAAAATGAGATGAGCTTCCAAAAAGTTGTATTTGGATACTTGAGTAACTGTGGTTATATTTTAATTGTGTATTTTTATACTTTTGACTAATTTGTTTTGTTTAGAATGTGTATGTTTTGAGCATGAACTAAATATAAATATCAAATTTAGTTAACCAATCATATTTTTTTATTATTATAATTTTGTTTTATATCATATTTCATCATTATTAATTATTATAAATTATTTTTTAATATTTTATTATTGATCCCAGTTCAACCACGGTTGAACCCGGTTTAACCCTTGACCCCTGACCCCTAAGCTTAACTGGGCCAATGCCCTTGGCCGGGTCTGACTAACTTGCTTAAAATACCCCCAACCAAACACCACCTTCATAAAGTAGGGAATTTTAGCTGGCAATAACTTCATTGAAGGGTATTTTACTAACTTTACATAAAATATGTTAAGCTTTACTAGTTCCCTAATTATGTTGAAGAGTATGTATTAATGGTAAATAACTACTTAGGTTACAATGAATAGAATGCTTTTTGATGGAGTTGGTTAGGATAAATTTAAAAATATATATATATAATGTATTTTTATAGGCAGTGAATAAAAAACCTTTAAAATTACTTAAGTTAAAATTTTATTAAATATTTAATTTGGAATAGATGAAGTATTTGTTTAAGTTTGAGGGAATAACGGGGGTACTGACGCCATGGGTCGGGAATTATCCTTAAATTTTTCACTTCCTCCTAGTGAAAACACCTGTAAAGGCACCAAGTCATCGAATTTGGTCTCAACCTTTTGTCAACCTCACCAAAAGGTTCATCTTCTCGCAAAAGAAAAAAGATAGGGACAAAGGCAACACTCATAACACACCACATAAGAACTATTTGCTTTAACACTTGTATTCAACAACAATAGTGTATAAGAGTTTGCACCACTATGGATGTCTGTATAAGCGAATTAAAGCTTGGCCTTTATATAGCCGACCAACCACCCAATGGGGAAGCAATGCATCTCTCAGATGGATGCGCACCTCTTGGCCGGTGCGCACACTAATTTTTCTAATGAATAAATTAAATTTATTTGCTTTTAATTAAAAAATAAATAATTAAAATCCAATTGTTTATTAAAACATTTAAAATTTTGAGAAAATTTCTCCCTCCAAAACTAGCTGAGTTTGGAATAACTGAAAAGGGCGTGAGAATATCACAACATCCGTTACCCTTTCCGTTTTGGTTTTGATACGGAAAAGGGACCGTTGCTCCTGATGGGGGGAATGGCGATCCTTTTGAGCGGTGTCCCGGATCCTTTCATCCCGATCTCTCCGGGATTCCTCTCTTTGCCCGGCTCTAAATCCCAAAATTAGGGTTTCTATTCCCCTATCTCTGTACCTCCTCCTCAATAGGGCTTGGAGAAGTCCTTCTGTTTTGTTCTCCTACCCCTTTTTCATGTTGGATTGGTTGAAAGAGGGGGTTCGTTGGCCATGGATTGGTTGATTTGCTTCTTGTGAGCCGTTTTGGTACCCTGAATTTAGTTTTTTCTTCTTTTTTTTATGAAATTCGATGTCCTTTGCTGAATTTGGTATGTAAGTTGGCATGGATTGGTATCGGATTCCTTGAGCTTTTTGTTGCTCCTTTATCATTCGTTTGAATAATGCACAATGGGGATGAGGTGATGGCCGTAGATGGATGTTGAGAGTTGGATTCTGTTGTCTTGCAATTGAATGCAAAGAGTTGAAGAGTTGGATTGTAAAAATCTGATTTTCCCCCATCTTCACTGGAAACATGAAAGGTTCCTTTTTTAAGCGTGTATGATTGAACTTCGTGTTTTTGGAATGGTTGGGAGAAAGTTAGAGGGTAATGTGAGTCCTCTTCTGTAGAAATTTATATAGTTGTATTGGTTTTCGGTGGAGGTGGCAATGGATTCAGCAAGGAGTTGGTTTCATAAGCTTCAGCCTCGAGATAAATCGGGCAAGAAGAAGGATGAATCAACCTATGAAATGGAAGGGACTAGGCCGCCAACGGGTGAGGAAGCACCTTCCAGTGCTACCAAGCAGAGAGTTGCTGCGGCGAAGCAGTATATTGAGAATCATTACAAGGAGCAGATGAAGAATTTACGAGAGCGCAAGGAACGGTATGGCTTCTAGAGGCTCATTGACTCTCTATGCTTTATAAAAAATTTGGTGTATTGCTTGTCTGAACAGATTTGGATTTGGATGCAAGTCTGGATTTGATGTATTGAACTACAGCAGTGATAACCTTATGCAAACTAAAAATGTTGAGCGTCACCACAAAAGAGCCTATAGTTTTTCTTGGGTTAAGTTTTACCTCCATATATTATGTATATCATTTAGATTCCTCACAATTGATAAGGCATTGGTATTTGTTTATTCACAGTTCATGCATCATAGTGATATCATAAGGTAATAGCAACATGATTCTGTAGATACAACTGATTATTTTGAATGTTGAAATAGTTTGAATCTGTTTTATCTCAAACAGTCGATGGAGTCTTGAGAGGAAGTTAGCTGATGCTGATGTATCTGAAGAAGAGCAAAACAATATCATAAAGCACCTGGAGAGAAAGGAAACAGAATACATGCGTCGCCAGAGACATAAAATGGGTGCTGATGATTTTGAACTGCTAACAATGATAGGAAAGGGGGCATTTGGTGAGGTATGTTTCTATGCAATATTTTTTCAGATCCTTTTGCTGGATTTACATCACATTATTGGAGGAAATTTTAGAGCATTTCCCAGAATCAGTCTCTTTCCTTTAACAGCAAAAGGCTTGTACAAGTATAATATAATATAACTACTGGTTGATCAGAAAGATGCTTCTACCTGCATTTGCAAGTAGAAGGACTTTATGCACTTGGCTTTGTTTGTTGTATTAAAAAGAGGCAATCTTTAGTGCATTGGTATATTTGTGCCCATTTGACCTATTTTCATGTTTGAGATTTTTAACTACTTGGCTGCTATCCAAACAAATTGTCAATGTAAATTATAGTTTTTTACGAATATTTTTTTTATTTCATCTTAATCCTGTAGTGCAGGTCAGAGTTTGTAGGGAGAAGTCAACTGGTAACGTATATGCAATGAAGAAACTTAAGAAATCGGAGATGCTACGTAGAGGCCAGGTATCCCATCTTTGTATTGATTTTAGTATCCTAAGACCCACCCTTATTCGGTACCTCCAAAACTTTCAGGTTGAGCATGTCAGAGCAGAAAGAAATCTTCTTGCAGAGGTCGATAGCAACTGTATCGTGAAACTTTATTGTTCCTTCCAAGACAACGAGTACTTGTACCTTATTATGGAGTATTTACCTGGTGGAGACATGATGACATTGCTCATGCGAAAGGATACATTGACAGAGGACGAAGCCAGGTTTTATGTTGGGGAGGCAGTTCTAGCTATTGAATCCATTCACAAACACAACTACATTCACAGGTTTGTTCAGAAAATCAAACATGTATTGAAGTTTTTTTATCTGTCAAACTTTCACACTTTCTGAAGGCAGTAACTTATCCTATGATGTTACAGAGATATCAAGCCAGACAATTTGTTGCTAGATAAATATGGTCACCTGAAGCTATCAGATTTTGGACTATGCAAACCACTAGATTGCAGTAATTTTCCTAATTTACATGAAAAGGACATTGCATGTGGGAAGAGCTGCAGTGGGCCTCTACAAGCTGATGGCAGACCATCTTTCCCAAATCGCACTCAACAGGAGCAACTACAACATTGGCAAAAGAATAGAAGGACACTGGTAAACTACCTTATCTCATGATATTATATTAATAGAATCACTTATAGCTACTTGTTTGAATAATTAGTGACACATTTTACAGAATTTAGTGTATTTTTGCTAGTTAAGTACTTATATGCTTATCCAGAGACCAAAAATATGCTGCCAAATGCTCAAATTTGTATTTTCTTAATGTGTGCCTGAATCTTAGATTAATTGTTATATCAAACCTACACTTTGTAAGTATCTTGATTTTTTAACTGAATTTTTGCCACTTATAAAATGCAGGCTTACTCTACCGTTGGTACTCCTGACTATATTGCTCCAGAAGTTTTACTGAAGAAGGGTTATGGGATGGAATGTGATTGGTTAGTCTTATTTTTTCTGTATTATATTTTTTATTAAAAATATTTTATTAGATGATATGCTGCCTTTCCTTTGATACAGGTGGTCACTTGGAGCTATCATGTACGAAATGCTTGTGGGTTATCCTCCATTTTATTCTGATGAACCCATGGCAACCTGTAGAAAGGTAAACAAGACTGAAACCTCCTTTGTTTTTTTAATGACATTTATGCAGAATATCTGGTGATAATGAAAATAAACTTATCAATATAATTATCGATTTGTTTTCTTATTTATATTTGTCCTGCATGGGTAAATAGTTTATTTATAAGGTTGATTGTCGATTTGCGATTCCTATAAATTCTATGGAACCCGAAACAAGTGTTAGTTAATCAGGCTCTTTGGTATAATTTATGCAATCAAAAAATAGTTTTTTTTTTTAATTTGGTTTTTTGTTTTTGTCTGGTTGGTCTACTTTAGATTGTAAATTGGAGAACACATTTAAAATTTCCTGAAGAAGCCAAGCTTTCTGTGGAGGCCAAAGACCTTATTAGCAAACTATTATGCCATGTTGACTTGAGGCTTGGCACAAAAGGTGCCCAGGAAATAAAGGTTGGTTTACATGCTTTCATAAGCTCTGGGCTTGTTCAAATATGTCTGCTTGGTTCAGCTGCTCAATTTCCCTGTGCATTCCAGTGTCATCCATGGTTTAAAGATGTCGAGTGGGAGAGTTTGTATCAAATAGAAGCTGCTTTTATACCTGAAGTCAATGATGAGTTGGATACCCAAAACTTTGAGAAGTTTGAAGAGGTAGAAATATTTATCCACATGCTATTCTGTGTATTTGTGTATTAGTCTAAAACATCTTGAACTCATGGAGCATATTATCTTGCAGTCTGAGGAACAAATTCAACCTTCATCAAGGTCTGGTCCTTGGAGAAAGGTAAAGATAATGTTCTAACCTTGACATCTTCTCCCCTTCATGTTATTGTTGTGCTCTTATCTTTAAAATTCCTTTTTGTGTGTCATGTCATTTTTTCTCACAGCAAATTTGTTGGGTTTTTTTACTTTTCTATTTGTTGTTTGTTTTTAACATATGGCTAGCATATAGTCAATTTGATGATACTCTCTGTGCATCTCTTTACTTTATATGGTGGTGATATATGTATGCTATTATGTCATGGATACGTTGTGCCTTTAAAGTGCTTCTTATGGGGAAAAGTATTTTATTAAGATTCTATTGATTAATATAGACAATGATAGAAGAGATTTTTCGCAAATGTCTGCACGCCTTTCTCATAATCTTTTTTTCTAAATAAGGCTAAGATAGAGTTTGTATAGCTATGGTATTTTTAGGTTTGGAAAATTATCTGCTAATATTGCTAATGCTGATCTTTTTATATAGAACTGCTAATAAATTTTGCTCCATGCATTTGTCATAGGTCTCTAGATCAATACACCTTATTGAGGGCATTCTTCTTAGTTTGTATTTACGCTTCTCTATATTTTTGGGTAAATATAAAAGTTTGTGCCTGAATAAAGTTTCTCTTTACCTCCACAGATGCTTTCCTCAAAGGATATAAATTTTGTGGGCTATACATATAAGAACTTTGAAATCGTCAATGACTCTGATGTTCCGGGAATAGGTAACTTTGCCAAGTTTTTGCTGAGATTTTTCCAATTTTTTTTCATAGACCATATGCCTCATTACAAGATGCTCGCTTACTGATTTTGGTTATTTTTTAATACACATAATTTTAAGTTGAGTTTTAATCCTTTAGAATTTAAACCATGAATAACTATTTAATAGATACAACAGTTTTTATCAAACACTGCTGTGTCCAATCAGAACGATGATGGTAGCTGTTCTTGTTAGGTATCAAGGGGATATTCATTGAGAGCTTAATTCTGGGAAGGGTTAGACACTAAGTTTTGATTCTAATAGATAATATAATATTAGTTTTCGGTAGGAAATTGGCAAGTTGGCTTTGTTCACTCTAAAACTGCCTTGTTTTTCTTATTGTGTTTCCACATGAAAACTATGTATGCAAGCATAATTGTTGATGCTTTTCAGTAATTTGACTGGCCATCTCTCCCCTTGACAGCTGAATTGAAGAAGAAGAGCAAATCAAAGAAGCCATCCATCAAGTCACTCTTTGGTACTTACCCCGAAATTATTGTTTGATGTTCTGAATGAATCCCTCTTCATTGTTTTAACTCACTCTAATGACATGTTTCAGAATCCTCAGAGACTGATGACCAACCAGATGATACTATTGAAGGAAGCTTCCTCAAACTCTTGCCTCCCCAGCTCGAAGTCTCAAAGAGTCAAAGCTCATCGATTGCATAGCCTCATGGCCTTCATCCATCCAACTATACAGAAACCATTATATATCTTTCAAGCATCAACCACTGTAGAGATCCACCAAAATACCATTCTCATCATCATTGCTTGCTAGTTTTTGAAGTCATTATCTGCAGAAGCTTATTCAGTGACATCTCAAGCAAGAATTTATTAAACACAGCAAAAAGGAACTTGAAAAGGCTGGTTCACACTGTCCATGTTCCAAATTCACAGACATGATTCTCAAATTTGTTCTTGTCGAAGTAAATATCTATTATTTTGCAAGCAATCCATTTTTTCCCCAATCATTTTATTGTAAAGCTCAAAATTGTAGATCTGTTTCCTACTTCCTGTCTTCATTTTGTGATAAATACACACACATGTATTGAAAGTAGCTTAATTTATGTTTGGGAACAGATCTTTGAGACATTTATAATTTAGTCCTTAATGAAATTTATCATTGAAGTTGGCATATGCAATTGGTGAAGCTAGTATGCACATATTTTGTCAGAGAATGTTTTCATTTTTGGTCCTGAACCTGAAAAAAAGAGAGACCGGACATCTTATTTGGATTGAAATCCGGGTTTGAGGTGCGTGAGGTCGAAAGCTGGAGGATCAAACACACTTAAGCTGACCAAAAACGTGAGGTGCCATCTTTGTGGCCTGAGCAATATGCTTAGTTTCAGAGCTTTTTCGTGGTGCTGGGAAGATGGTGTAACTGTGAGTTTATTGCCTGCAATAACCACATAAAAATATCCATGAAAATGAGCTATGATTGGAGAAATTTTTCTTGCATTCATTTGTGGCTCATTTAAATAAGTTTTGATGTTCTTTTGTAGGAGATGGAACACAAGGCATACGCTCAACACGGATGATATTCTTCATGATTTGCGTGGTCCACAGTGAGAGGCTTGCAATTGCATTTGGTATATCACAAATACTTATAAGGGGGGCAACAAATGCCCTCTCTGAATGGATAGACTGCCTCAATGTTGTTCCAAATTTCTTGAAGATTGTTGGAAGGAAGATAGTTTCTGAGACAATGATGGCATAGAATTAAAATTGCAAACCAGAGTTATTAAGATATCTCATTCACTATACAGGTAGAGTTTGATCATATTGCTCATGCAATCCTTTTCTATGAACTGATATCTTGGTATCTTGCCGTAGATAACACGTGTTGAGACTCTTTTTTGCTTCCATGGTGATATCACATTGAAGTGATTTCCAGTTTCTGTTATGAATGATGTTGGGTTAAAACCTTGAGTTGACTAATTATGTGCATTACTCACTCCTCAATCTACTTGTATCATCATGACTACTACTATTATTGTTATTTTTTTTTAATAGTAGGTATTTACATCCAGATACTTCCTGCCACATAGTCCAAGGTTCCTATAAAGCAATTGAAATATCTTTAGATTTGTATAGATGATGATTTGGGTGCATACTTTACGACAAAATCTGTTGAAGAGTTCTCTCCTTTCATAGATGGATAAGGTTGAAATTTGGAATAACGGAATCTCACTCAAGTTGGAGGGTTGTTGGAAAGTTGGAACAAAGCACTAGTAGCTGAAATGTTATTTATTGACAAAGGAAACTACAATCTGAACTTCTAAATAGATACCTATGGGACAAAAGACTAAATTATGAGGCTTTAGCATCTCTGTGTTTTGAGAAGTTCCATCTTGGAGATTGAGATATATTGTTATATTTTAATACGATAGTGAGAAAATTTTCCGTCAGTAATATGAATAAAGACTGTTTCTTCAAGTTTCTGGCTGCATTTAAGCGATACAGGAGTTGTTTAACAAACCTCTGAAGAGAAATTCCAAAAGAATGGCTTGATAAGCTTGGTCAACTTTGGTCCTTTGCCATGAGTGAAACCATCCAACCCCAATCTTTTGACAAATTTATATCTGTCCTTTGAGCAACATGCTAAGAACAGTGCCATTATGAGGTGCCATCGATTCATTGATCGACACTCATGGATCAACAAGTGTTTAAGCTGCTAGAGCAATTCAAGATCTTGCCATTGCTCATGGTGAGAGAGAAGTTACAAATTAAGATGGAAAATGATAAAAGAAAATTCTGAGATCATAGTTATGTCATGAGAACCACTAGAGAAAATATATGATGGGTTTATAGATTTTAATTTTTAACTACTTTTGAGTGCTAGGATTTACAATCAGTGGACAACATACCTCTCAAGCTTCCCATGGAAGTTGTCAATAGTAGTTTCTTATTCATTGTCAAGTATGGAAGCAGATTATGAGGCATGGTAGAATCTCTATTCCTTTAAAAATGTCAATAATTGGAATTCATAATTTATTATATGTATTCATGGCTGCATCTTCATATTTGTTTGTTATTGTGTGCCTGTATAATATCCTGTTTATATCATGTTAGGATTTTTCAAAGTATGGGTCTTATTAACAAAGAAATGAAATACTACCAGTTTACTCATTGAAGGTTTTTTTGTTTTTTTTTTTTGATAAATATGGACGAGCCACAAGAACCAGGCCGTAGGCGTGATTCGAACTTGTCACCCTCTTTTTATGAGAGAAATGAGTTACCAACTTTCCTTGTGAAGGTTGGTACTCATTGAAGGTTTGTTAGCAAGTTTTTAGCAAACTAAATACTAAATACTCTGTCATGTTAATTATCTTTCTGGATTCTTCCACTATGATTAAGAAACAAATTGACATATCAGGATTATATCCTTGCATAGATCTTCAGACAGTAACAGGTATGATAGTGGCAGTTGAAACTAGAAGTCTAGATCCAAAGAACAAGAGGACATTGGGTATGGAACAATTTGGGATTTCCATTGACCAATTCAGGGGAAAAATTGACAACCCCAAAATTCCATAGAACCAGGCCATGATGGTTGAATTTTAGCCATTTACAATAAGAGTCACCTGAATTTGGATTAAAATTTGTCAAGTTAATTCTGTAGGTTCATTTAGAAGGAATTTGATGCAGGCTTATTGAAGTGTCAGCATCTCGTGTATTGCTGGAATTGCTAGATCTTGGAAAATAGTTGGATGGTTGCTGTTCCTTAACATTGGTTTAGCTTCACTGAAGTATTGATCCTTATGACAGCTATCTTAATTTTGTTTTTGCTGTTGTCTTCTTCCTCATATCAGTGTGACTTGAATGTCTTTGCTGATAAGAAGTGATGAGAGATACAAGTGTACTCGGTCACACTCTGTTTTTTCCATCTAAGTGAACTTGTTCGCATTGTTTTGATTAAGGCTTGTCTGTTTTTTGGAAGTGCTCATTGTTTCCATTAAGTGTGCTTGCTCAAATTGTTCTGAATACTGCTTCTCTACACTCATAAATTATCCCATGCGACAACAGAGCCTTTGGCCGTGAAAGACCGACGTGGTTGTCCCCCAAGTGGAGGTTTCTCCTTGCCAGCGACATCAGCTAGGCTCCGCGTTACTGCAGGTACAAGCATGTCATGTTTATGAGGATCATCAAAGATGATTAGTTCTTTTTTCTGCCAGCTCTGAATTCTTTAGCAGATCATGATGCTGACTTTTCTCTAGCTTAATAATTTTCATTTGGTTCTAATGCATGGATTCATCTGTTTCTGATGTCAATGGGAAGGCCACCAGCTAAGCATTGTTTTGATGAAAATAGTTCCAAAAGTAGTTATCTGCATGACCTGCTTATTTTTATTCATAATTTTGTCACCATGGTCCCCAAAACCGGTTTGACTCCTTCAACATCTTAACTGGCTTTTGATTTGTTTGATGAGAATTGATGATCAGAGAAGAGTGTTTTCATGGAACTGGAACTTCAAACTGGAGTTTGACTCCTTCAATGCCATACATTAGAAGGATTGTATGCACACTGATTTTTACTGCTCTTCTTGATTGATTACACCGCATGCTTATATTTACTCTGAATAAATGACACTTAGCACCATATAACAACACAAGAGGTATATTCTATAGAACCAATCATCTCCAACCAAGATTCCTAGCCAAACCAGGCTCTCGATCCATATTAAAGTTTGAAAACAGACATTGTATCAAATGTCACACCATTTAATACTTGTTTATCTTGGCTTGTTGTTTTATCTTTTGTTTTGTTTGGTAGTTGTTCTTTGCAATGCCCTCCAATTCCTATGACACTCAAAAGGTTTTAGCCAGACATGTCTATTCCCCTGTCACTTTGCACCCCATCTTCATTAGCATCCATCTCTTTACTTAGTAATAGTCATCAAGCACTCTTTCCACCTTCTATATACCTTCTCCAATGTGAAAGAAAAACCTTTGTTCTTTTTTTATTAAACAGGTCACTACCATCCTGACATAGGGTTTGTCTCTCATCTGTTCATCTTCTTGTGTATGTCCTCCATGCCGGCCTGCTCTGTTAGAACCATGGAAGAAGCCATTCCCTCATAGGCCCCACCTTCTCAATTGACTAATGGAGATGTATCTTGAGATAACTCTTTAAATACCTCCATTCCACTGCTTGCCTCTCCCCCTGTTTGCCATCCTCTCTTCCATGCAAACCCTAACCCTAACCCTAACCCTAGTTTGATGATGAAAAGAGCTTTTGAGATGCATGGAACTCTAGAACTGATACATCCCACTGAACAATGGGATTGCACTCCGATCAACTTCCCGGTGACACATCACGGCTCAGAGAGGCAGTTTGCCGGAGCCGAGCTCTCAGACTTCATGGAGCATGTTGCTAGGCAACTATCAGACAACTCCGAGAACACCGCAGATGGCTTCTCAATGGAGTCACTGTCCAATGAAGCCTTCACGCCATCTACTGGTGAGTACCGTCCCCGAAAGCTAGCAAGGACATACCACCACACAAGCGGCAGCGATGGCTGCGGCCATGCAGAGGATTTACAGTGGATTAACGGAACTCAGAGTGAGAATGTGAGCACCATGACTTATAAGAACAACAGATCAAATGATCATGATCAGCAAGGTCTGAGCTTGATCACACTACTAATGGAGTGTGCGGTGGCAATCTCAGTAGATAACTTGGAGGAAGCCAACAAGATGCTGCTAGAGCTGACACAAGTGGCATCTCCTTACTCACCTTCATGTGCAGAGAGAGTGGTTGCCTACTTCTCCAAAGCCATGGCAAGGAGAGTGATGAGCTCTTGTCTGGGAGGGACCATGCTATCTCCTCTAGTCCAAAGCAAGAGCATTCTTTCAGCATTCCAAGCCTTCAACACCATCTCACCGTTCATCAAGTTCGCACACTTCACTGCGAATCAAGCAATCCTGGAGGCTTTTCACCAGAGAGACAGAGTTCATATCATTGATCTGGATATCATGCAAGGCTTGCAATGGCCGGCTTTGTTCCACATCCTGGCGACGAGACCGGACGGGCCGCCTCACCTGCGCATGACTGCCATGGGCACGTCTTATGAAGCATTGGAGGAGACGGGGAGGCAACTCTCCGGCTTCGCTCGCCGGCTCGGCCTGTCGTTTGAGTTCCACCCGGTTGCGAGGAAGCCGGGTGAAGTGGATCCGGCCATGATTCAAACTCGGAGAGGCGAGACCGTGGCCGTGCATTGGCTGCAGCACTCGCTCTACGACGCCATTGGAGCTGACTGGAAGACGATGAGGCTCTTGGAGTTGATTGCTCCGAGAGTGATCACCTTGGTTGAGCAAGAGATGCCTCATTCCGGACCGTTCTTGGACCGTTTCATTGGGTCTCTCCATTACTACTCCACCATCTTTGATTCTTTAGGGGCGACACTTGGTTGCGAGGATGTGAACAGGCACAAGGTGGAACACTGGCTGCTGTCAAGGGAGATAAGCAACATGCTTGCCGTGGGAGGACCGACGAGGAGTGGTGATGAGAGGTTTGGGAGCTGGAGGACGGAGCTCATGCGGCGGGGCTTCGCGCAGGTGCCGATGAGTGGCAACTCAATGACGCAGGCTCAGCTGATACTCAACATGTTCCCGCCGACGCATGGCTACACAATTCAGCAAGGGGATGGGACTCTGAGGCTTGGCTGGAAGGAGAATGGCTTGTATACTGCCTCGGCGTGGACGTCGCCCAGGTTGCTCCGATAGTGATGACAAATTAAGTATTAGATATATAGTTTCCATGATACATGCTTGTGATCTCAATGGGTTGTGTTTTGATCATCTTCTTCTGTTGTCATTGATATTGTTGATCAGTCATGCATGGTGGGCAATCAAGTTGCTGCAACATGCAAGCTTGTTTTTTATGACCATTGTTTGACATTTATTTTTAGTGTGGAATAACAACCAAAAAGAAGAGAATTATGGTCATTAATCACATCTGTTTAGAGATTACATGGGACAATAGAAACACCATGAGACAATTCAACAATATGGTCTCTTTTTTTTTTTTCTGTTTTTAACTTTTTATGTGTGGAGAGGATTTTCTGTGCTCACTGTTGTTTTCATGCTATAAATTTCTACTGTACTCAAGAAGACATAATATTTCAAATGTCCAATAGTTAGGTCCCCGTAGCATTAACGTAACGCAAGTTATGCCTCAATCTGGATTCACAGAAAGACATTTTGAAAGCATGAAGAAATTGGCCATGATGGCCTCAATGCAGGTGATGCTACAGGCCCCATCTTCACGTCTCGCTTCTCCAGACTCAGATACGCTTGATTTTTTAGTGACTTGCCGCTTATATTACAAAAAAAAAAAAAGAAACAAGACTGCATGGCTCATTTGCCGGTAGATATCAAATTATATATGATTTGCAACTTGAAAAATCATCAAAAGGAAGCATAGGCTCCACTAATTAAATGTGTTGGAATGTATCAAACTTAGCCTATCCAACTGGATCACATCTCTGGCTAACAATAACAATTCTGATTCGGGTCCCATGTCCAATCATCCAAATCCATTACCTGGCATCCGACAGGTGGCACCACGAGCCTTTGCCACTACTCCCCTTCGGATCCATTAGAAAGCGAAGCATCCGATTGAGTTGTCGGACTTTAGTTCTATCCGGCCCAATCCAGCAGGGTCCGGTAAGAGATCCCCTTGGGCCCTCACGTGCAATCAACGTGGCCTCCCTCCTATTTTCGCACATAGATCCCTGAAAACTACAGTAGTTTGTTGGGTTTATATAAATGCTTTCAAATTTATGAGAGATAAAAATAAATTATTAATTAGTTTAAAAAAAATTAAATATCATAAATATAAATCCATAGAGTTCCATAATTTTTAGAAGCCCCTCATTTTAAAAAATTATGATGTTATAGGGAAACAAGAAATTTCAAGCTTTTAAGGGGGAGTAACAGTAAAAATCTCACTATAAATTGTTCATCTTCTCCACAGTTGATACTCTCCCACATCAACAGCCGATATGGGGATAAATCGTCCCCGTCTCGGACCGGCACGATCTCGATTTCTTCACATCTAAATCCCCAAATCTCTCGATCTCACTGCGGTTAGGACCTCATCTAGCGATTCGATTTGGACACTGTTTGTCTTCGATTAAGATCTTGGAAATGCGGCCTCGATTCTGGAACGATCTGATCGCAATGCTGGTTCCTAGGGTTTCAGTTTGATGCGAGGAAGGGATGTAATTGAGAGTTCAGCGGTGTTGTGGTTTTTGCGTGATTTCTTTGTAATAAAAACTAAAAAGTGTTTCTTGATCCGGTCTTGGGCACCATGGATCATGTGATTGGGGGAAAATTCAGGCTTGGGAAGAAGCTTGGGAGCGGATCGTTTGGCGAGCTATTTCTCGGTATCTCAAAATTTGCGCCTTTTTTGCTGGCTAAGGTTCTGGTTACGTGTTGTTTTTATGGATGTTGGCATTTGAGATTTATTGGTTGTCTTCGTGGATTGATTTGGTGCAGGTGTTAACATACAGACTGGGGAGGAAGTAGCTGTCAAACTAGTATGTGCCTTCTTTCCCTTGTAGTTTAAAGTTGGATTCTTTCTAGATTTGGTTTGTGTTTGCTCGAAGTGTGGTCAGCTCTGTCTCTGAAACTTTTTTTCCCAATTTAAGATTTTTTTGGTTTGTTTGATGATTTGGTCAAATTTAAATTGCAGGAATCTGTCAAGGCAAAGCATCCTCAGCTTCTCTATGAGTCAAAACTGTATATGCTTCTTCAGGGAGGAAGTAAGGCTCTATAATTATTTTTTTTAATGGATTAGTTTAAGCGAGTATTGCTGATTTCCCAACTTTGCATTCTAGCTGGAGTTCCCCATCTGAAGTGGTTTGGTGTGGAGGGAGAGTACAATGTTATGGTTATTGATCTTCTTGGCCCAAGCTTAGAAGATCTGTTCAACTATTGCAACCGAAAGTTCACTTTGAAAACTGTACTAATGCTAGCTGATCAGCTAGTAAGTATATATTCTTGTTTAGATTCATTTTTCATGTCCAAAAGGAAAGCTGACTATATGTAAACTAGATCAAATTGATTGTGTTTATAATGGATTTCATTGGTGTTTTTGTTTAGATCAATCGGGTTGAATACATGCACTCAAGGGGCTTTCTTCATCGTGATATTAAGCCGGACAACTTCCTCATGGGTTTAGGTCGTAAAGCAAATCAGGTGCCTCATCTTCTGATGTTACTTTTTTCTTTTATTTATTTTATGTACACATTTCATGCAAAGGCAACATTGCTTCTAATTAGAATTCATATGTTCAGTCAATTTTTTGCGGTCAATGTTGTGCTATACTATTCTAATTTTTTAGTTGTACTGTCTATGGGGTATGAACCTTTCTGACACTGAAAGTAAGGATCCACCAGCTGTACTATGTAATTGCATCTTGCTCTTCTTTGTTTATTGAAAAAATCTTTCATTGAAGATGAGGATCTCTTTTCCTTGATTGAAGCATAGTGTGCCAGGCAGTCCCTAATGATCTTTTGTTCAGCAGCACAGTAGCCAAAGTAAATGAGAAGTACATGTGATATTATGTGATTTTGAGGGTACTAGGTATTTGTAAGTGGAACAATGTCGGGGAGTGATGATGGTATATCTGCTTTGCTCTGTTTCTGTATACCTGGGACATGTTTTAATTTTGGTGGTTGGAGGTGAACTGAAGAAAAGAAAAGAAGTTTAGAAAACAGTTATTTTATCAGGTTCAAATTTCTGAAGAAAACTAGGGAAATGGTGGCTCCAACTTGATTAGCAGAGATAGAGGCTTGTGTAGAAGAATTATAGAGTTATGGCAACAGGATTGCCTGCTATTTTGTAAATTTTTATTTGGTCCAAACTCACATGTTCTTGTTTATCACCAAATTTGGTTCGCGCTAAATCTAGAGTTGGTTTGCGAGCTTTTGCCAGTCTGTTGGATTCGTAGAACTTTATTTTGAATATCAAAATCTGAAATGTGCAAGTATTGATGTATCTTTTCTTTATATCATACTATTCAATGCAGGTTTATATCATCGACTATGGCCTTGGAAAGAAGTATAGAGACCTTCAAACTCAGAAGCACATACCTTACAGGTGAACCATATACTATCATTTGTCAATATCAATTAATAGGATCTTTTACCTTATTGTATACTGTCCATCTATCTTTAAGTTCTGTGTTATATTGTCTTCAGTTTCACTTTAGTTTTTTTTTTAAGTATTTTTTTATTTTATTTTTTTTGCAAGTGGGATTTGAACTTTTTTTTTTTCTTGTTGTTTGACCTGATTCTGACTCATGGCAACCTTAATAAATGTAAATACCCAGGATGCTCCATCAAAAGTTCCTACTTGTTAATTTTTTATGTTTGCATCATTCTCTGTGCTCACTGTAATTAGAAAACTATGATGATCTTGTACTTTTTTGAAAGAAAAGGATCAAATCTGTAATCCATGGTCAAGCAACACACCTTATAAGTTTTCCTGAAGACCTTTAGAAGTTTCTGTATCTATTATTGAATTTGTATTTGGTCGATTTGTGAAGGGAGAACAAGAATCTTACAGGAACAGCACGATATGCAAGTGTAAATACTCATCTTGGAGTTGGTAAGTTTCCCCTGCACATAATCATAGTGGTTAATGAGTTGCAAGCTGTACTTGGTTTGTGTGCCCATAACATTAGTTGATGTCTGCCTGCTTACAGAGCAAAGCAGGAGAGATGATTTGGAATCCCTTGGTTATGTTCTCATGTATTTCTTAAGAGGAAGGTGGCAAACTGTTTACTCTTCCTCTGGCTCTTGGTTTTTTCCCTGATTAAGTATTCCATATTGATAATTGTTTATAGTCTCTCCTTTGCTAACTTGTATCCTGTTGCATCAGTCTTCCCTGGCAGGGTTTAAAAGCCAACACTAAAAAGCAGAAGTATGACAAAATCAGTGAGAAGAAAATGCTCACACCAGTAGAGGTACTATTGATAATGTTTTTACTGCATCTGTTTTCATTCTTGATTGAGAGCAATACATACAGCCTAGTTATGTACAAAAGATCTCTTTATGAATTTTGATTTCCAAATTATTGGAAGTATGAGAAATGTTACAATGTCATCCTTGCAATAATCAGGTGCTTTGCAAATCTTATCCGTCCGAATTTATCTCCTACTTCCACTATTGCCGATCTCTGCGGTTTGATGACAAGCCAGATTACTCATATTTGAAGAGACTATTTCGTGACCTCTTTATTCGAGAAGGTAGAAGTTAAGCATCATGTTACCCTTTGCTTTACATATTGCACTAAGATATGTTCTGATTCAATTTTTAAGATAAAATGTCCACTGCTCTTTTTTGCCGCTTATGGGTGTTAGTGTTGATGTCTTGCAGGCTATCAGTTTGACTATGTGTTTGACTGGACTGTGCTGAAGTTCCCTCAACCTAGTGCCAATCCTAGGGTACATGTATGTACTTCGAGTTCTTTTCCTCTTTCCTAGACTCCAGATTCAAATTTATCATATAATTACTTCTTTCAGCAGCCCAGTGGAAGAATAAGTGGAGCAGTTGGACCATCTATCGAAAGGGCAGAAAGGACTACAGGTCTGGCATCTTCTGCTAAAGGTTATTATCTTGAAGTTGCAAGTATGTTCCACAAATTGCTGAGCACTTGGATGACTTTTCCTCCTTTTTTCAGCAGGACAAGATATTCATGATAGATTTTCTGGTGCTGTTGAAGTATTTACAAGGAGGAATGGGTCCAGTTCTGCTCACCATGCAGATTATTCAAGACACAAAGCTGTAGAGAATGTTCCTATGTCATCCAAGGAAACTGTATGGCATCTTGATGATGATATTTTCTGCTTGCAGATATTCATATTTCAACATCTATCATTTTTAAACCTTAAGTATCATATGACAAAAATAAGCCCAAAATGAAACTAGTTCTAGTTCGAAATGCAATACGTCTAGGTATCTCTGGTGATATTGGTCAATGTCAAGCAGAAAATTAAATAAATAATTTGCACATACTTCATGACATAGACCATGAGTGCATTCAGAGAATGCGTATTTCTTGTATGTTTGGAGTTCCATTGAAGTATGTCACGTCACTTATCACTTATGATTTATCTTTAATTTATTATAAGAAGCAATAGGTTCATGTTTGTGCTTATGTTTCATTTGAGAGACTCAGCATGGTAACTTATTCTGCTCATCTTTCCAGGTTCTTGAATCTGAAAAGAGTCGTGCATCCTCACGAAATGGCAGCTCATCTAAGAGAGCTGTCATCTCAGGTGGCCGGCCCAGTTCTTCTGGTGAACTTATGGACCAGCAACTTGGTCGGACCAGCCGGTTTGCCTCAAGCAGCAGCAACAATCGGATATCTAGTGTTCAACGAAGTCATCAAACTGGTGTTGAATCCAGGTCGTCATCCCTCGCCAGAACTGCTGTTGGGAGAAGCTCACGCGATGATCCCCTCCACCGAAGCTTTGATTTCCTCTCAATTGGTGCTGAGAAGAGGAAATGACCAAGAACCTGCCCCAGGACAATGAAGCAGAACAATTTAAATGAATGAGATTCTTTGCATTTTTTTCTGAATTTTTTTCCTCAACTGCTTTAAAAACTGGTGATGCCTGTAGATCACCGGAATGATACCCGTGAGCAATTCAAGTAGCAGTCATATCTACTCGTCTCAAAGGCCTACATGAAATTTGAATATATTTCTCCAGTTCTCCATTAACAACTGTTTCATATACTTCAGGAGGATTGTTTATAAGAGACTTAAATTTAATACATAAGATTTTGTTTTTTTTCATTCAGGAGTTTGTATCCCTATACTGGTATTTGTGACTCAAGTGTAGCACATTTGTACTTGCAACGTGAGACCTTAACTGTTTTACTTGAAAGCTTTAGCTTGGAATTTTTCTTGTTTCATCTTCAGTGAAAGAGGAATCTGTGCATGTTGTACCCCTTATCTTCTGTACAAATTTTCCCATTGGCAGCTGGTGTGCAATGTATATAATAATCATAGAAGGTTCAAGGATTGGATGTAGGCTTTTGATGCCAAGGTGCACCAAATTGGCACATTCCCAAGGTCACTGTCCAGACCATCTTTTAGATACCAAACCTGCAAATCATACCCTAGCTCTTTCACAGAATAACTTGCTATACTCTTACCTAGCAGGCCATGAATCTAGGAACTTTTGCTTGCATTGTATCATCGGCCTGCCAACCGGTACTGTATCAAGTCTGCAATTTAAGTCTCAATCATAGGGTTAATATCTTGAGTGGGTATCATATGATGCTTATTTTTTATTTTAATCACTGAACTTCAATTTGTATCATTTTGATCACCCAACTTTGATTTCACTTCACCGAGAGGATACTAAGAGGATTCCCACATGATTTCTCGCCGGACTTGTCTATGTGGCCAACTTATTGCCACGTCATAGGCCACATGAACAAGTCAAACACTTATTTCGTCTATTTCCCCAATTTTCATTTTACTTCCCGTTTCCCCTTTTCTTCACCAGAGTGACCGAGCGACCGCGACCCATCTTCCCCGGCACCGGCAAGACCTCCATACAGGAGAGCGAGATAACGACACTTTGTCAGACAGTAGAATAACTGATTACCTGGTTGTTGGGCTGCTCCATTGTTTCTTTCTTCTCTCTTTTTCCACTTATTCTTTCAAAGCAAAACACAAAGTTTATTTACTTGAAGTTCTAAACTTGCAAGTAGGGGAACAATAAATCTAATTCACGTCTCTTGGATATGTTCTAAATCCTACCCAGAGTCATGTATATCCGAGAGTAAACATTGGGGGTTTCGGATTTGTCTAAATTATCTTCTTCTTTTTTAATAATTATCCACATTATCTACATCAAACCCTTTAAAATCTGAGCCTTATATTTGAATCCAACTTGAACAAGGAAACCAAAAAGAATTGTTTCTAAATTCTACTCCTTCAATACAATTCGGACAAGGAAAATAAAAAAATAAATAAAAATTTTAAAACACCATCAAAAACCTGAAAATTCAGCAATTAAACTTTTTGAATTTGAAATTCTTCTGACTATTCCTTCCATGCAATACACATGAGGATAATAAAAAAAAACTTAATTTTTTTCAAAAAAACCTGAGAATTTAGAAGTAAGCCTTTGAATTCGAAATTCTTCTCTCTGCTCCTTCAATGCAATTCACAAAGGACGATAAAGAAATACCTTAAATAATTAAAAAAATCTTAATAAAACCTGAAAATTAAGCGGTTAGACTTTGAATTTGAAATTCTTCTCCATATGGAAGACCTATTTCTTCCCCAGACCGAGACATCTACAGCGAGAGTTCGAGAAAGCCAATAGCAGCCACCAATGAACGTGAAAGGGTTTGGGTTCGGATTTAGGGTTTTAAGAGATGATGCTTCCCAGGGTTTCAATTCGTTGCTATGCTTAATGATCCGCTCTCTGGTAAAGGAGAAGAAATTGAGAGAAGTTGAAGTATATAAAGAAATAAATTTTTCGTCCCACGCACACTGATTTATTATGTGTCTCCTTTCATTCTCTACTTTCTCTCTCTAAAAAATTCTCTCTTTCTGATACAAGTGTTGTTGTTACCTATTTCGGTGCACTGTGAGAAAAAGGTGTATTGTATGTATGCAATCTCTCTTCTTGCTCTTTCTCTCTCTAAAAACAATGTGTTGTTTGAGATCAGAGGACTCTAGAGAGAGAAGCAAAGGTCCTGAAATATTTGAGAGAGAGAGAGAGGGACAAGGTCGGGGAAACTCTATATCACCATCTTCAGACGACTGCGAGGGCTTCTCGGTCTCCTGTATGGAGGTCTCGCCGGCGTCGGGGGACAAGGTAGGTCGGTCGCTCGCTCGGGTAGAGAAGAGGGAAAGAGGAAAGGATCGGGGAGGGGGACCAGAAAAGTATTTGGTTTGTCCATGTGACTTATGATGTGGCAGTAAGTTGACCACGTGGACAAGTCCTGCGAGAACTCACGCCGGAATCCTCTCAGTACCCTCCCGGTGAAGTGAAATTGAAGTTGGGTGATCAAAATGATACAAATTAAATTTAGTGCTCAAAATGAAAAATGGGCATAGTACAGTACCCACTCAAGATATTAACCCCTCAATCACATCTAACTTCCCAAAGTTTTTGTTTTGCAACAGTAAAAAAAAACAAACCTAGCTTTTCTGCTCCTAGTGGAAGAGCATCTGATAGCATTCAGTAATTGAGCACAATCTAGCAATGTGTTAGAGATGAACATGTTCACTCCTGATCCTGCTGTATTTCCGCTGATGGATCTAAAAAATAATCATTGGCCTAAATACAAGGCTCTCAGATGCATTGTGTTGTTAAATGGCTTCTAGATTTTGTACACTAAGATCCCCCACCCAATGGACCATTGGTCTAGCGGTATCTCAGGTCTCGTGCATTGGGTAATTTATTTGGTGAGCAAAGCTCCCAGGTTCAAGTCCCCGCCTCCTTAGCAGAGGGAGCAGTTTGGAAAATTCACTTGGTGAGCAACAAGCTCCCAAGTTCGAGTCTCCATCTTTGTACGCGCACTGTGAGAGGTCAAGGGTGCTCATCACCTAAGGCCATTCCCCTTGACAAGCCCTCTGGGGAGGTATTTTATGGCCTATGTCAAAAAAAAAAAGAAAGAAAGAAAGATCATCCCCCACCCAACCGAATGAAAGAATGAAGATTAGATACATCTACCCCATCTCAACCTCGAAGGGCAGCTAACCTCGCGTGGAGGTCATCTACTTTCTGACTGCAAACAGAGAAACAAATATAAGAACAAACTAATGGAACTCGTAAAAACAACCCAAGGTATAAACTCAAGCAAGCTTATGCCACGAATAAGAAGAACTTTATTGCTATAATAGAGTAAAAGACTACAATGATTGTGAAATTGCTTAACTATTTTATGACAAACAACATAAGACTTTGTCCTTTTATAGCCATATCTTGCATGTAGATCCCACTAATTAGACTACAATCTTACATGTAAATCTCTTTGATTTGATCACCTAATTTAGAAAACCAACCATATTTA
Source organism: Dioscorea zingiberensis (assembly GCA_026586065.1). Taxonomy (NCBI): domain Eukaryota; kingdom Viridiplantae; phylum Streptophyta; class Magnoliopsida; order Dioscoreales; family Dioscoreaceae; genus Dioscorea; species Dioscorea zingiberensis. The sequence continues at coordinate 13,346,442 of CM048824.1, forward strand.
GCTCCCTTGCTAAACTTATGGTCCAAACATATTATTAACTCTAGGCGTATTAAGCTCCATTTCCAAACTATGTTCAACCCTTCCCCCTTCTTAAATTCAACTCTTGTCCTTAAGAGTGAGATTTGGATTTTGGAGCTTAATAGTCTCAAAATCTTCCCATTTTATTTGATTTCTCCTCCTCGGTCTTCTTCTATAAGAAAGGCATGGCCTATCTTACATTTATGACCTGGTGTAAATTTTTCTTCACATTTAAAGCAAAGGCCTTTTCATCTTCTCTCTTCATAAACACTCCATGGCAACTTGTGTGGTGTTTTGTTGTCTGGAGTCTTGTTAGATGGTTTGTTGCTTGGGAAGGAGAGCTGCAACTGTTCTTTGGAATTGTTGTTCAGGTTAGAGAATGTAGATTTTTGAGCTCTATGGATTGTTGATAGCTTCTCATCCACCATCCGTGTAATTTCAATCACCCTTTATAGATTATTTGGTCGGAATATCCCAACTTCTGCTACTAAATCCAATTCAAGACCTCCCATGAAAACTCCCAATAAAGCTGATCCAGTCCAATTATGTTTGTGATTCATGAGATGTTCAAATTCGCAAATGTACTCTACCAAGCTTCCTTCCTATTTGATTTTAGATAAAGCATTATCATAATCAATAAAGACAGAAGTACTGAACCTTTTTATGATCTCTATCTCAAATTCTTGCCATGGTACATCATACTTACGCCATCCTCGACTTCGAGAGTACCTTTGCCACCATTGATGGGCCTTCCTGTTTAAGTAGTAAGTGGCCTATTGAACTTTCTTATGTTCCGGAGTGCGATAGAATGTGAAATAATGGTGTGCTTTAGCAATAAAAATTTCTAGGTCTTTGCCTTCGAAGGTAGAAAAGTTAAATTTTTAGAGGTTTGGAATGGAGATACCTCTTCTCTGGGCAGGGTTGCTCTCGGAAGACCCTTCGGCCTCTTCTCCATCTAGACTCCTCCCACTCCTCAAATTCAGGGGCCCTTGTTGGGATTTGGCTTTGGTGAACTCGCTACTCACCGTTTACAAACCATGGAGGATGTTGTCGGCGGCTTCCTCCCTCTTACACACTATTTTCTTCCTCATAGTGCCTTCCTTGAGTATGGATGCTTATTGAAGCATTCTGAGGATGGACTTATAAAGCTTGGATAGCTTACATAAGGCTCTGTAATTGCTCTTGATGGTTGTTTGCATGGTTGCCTACATAGCTTGGAATCGTTGCTCCATTGTCTTAGTCAGTTGCTCCTCCAAAGCTTGGACTTCAAGCTCCTTGTCGATGGATGACCTCCTGCCATAATTAAATGAAAATAAAATTTGTTCTCACAAGAAATTCCGGATTTAATACTATCTCAATGAAAGCACCAATGATGGAACTCCTTCTAAAAACAACCCAAGGTATAAACTCAAGCAAGCTTATAACACGAATAAGAAGAACTTTATTGCTTGAATAGAATAAAAGACTACAATGACTATGAAATTGCTCAAGTATTCCATGACAACAACATAAGGCTTTGTCCTTTTATAGCCATAACTTGCATGTAGATCCCACTAATTAGAGGGGTCTGCTTCACCCGAGCCTTCGCCCCCCTTGGCTGGTCACAAATGCTCAGAGGTAGAGTCTATTGTTGTGTCCGAGGGGGTCGTCCCAGTCTCGGCAGGTTTTTGTGAGTCACCTCCGAATGCTGCCCCTGCTTCTTCTATCGCTACAGAGGCACCTTCAATGAACGACCCTTCCTTTTTTAAGTTGAGTTCCCCTCCTTGCGTCGTGTCTATCTTGTTGTGAATAAAGCCGTAAGATTTTTGTTGGGTCCCTGACGGGTTTTCTTCTTTACCTTGTTGGTTCTTCATGGGTGAAGGGTTCCTTTCCTTCCTCCTTGGAGGCCCTTGCTTGTTATTTCACTTTCACGTATTTCCTCAATTCTGGGGTTACTCTTCATTCAACGATGCTGTGGGAGGGGGAGCCCTATAGCTGCTGGTGACACTCCCTTAGCGCAGAGGCGTGGTTCGCCTCCTTCGTTCAACCCTGGGTTGCGCTACCCCGCCCGCCAAAGGGGGAGTATTTGCGCCGCCTTTCGTCATCTGCCGTCAGCCTGGCCTCGAGTCTCGTAGCCTCTAGAACTGTCAGGGGTGTAATCTCCGGGGGGCGAACAGTTGCGTTTGTCTTTTAACAGCAGGTCCAGCCTTGATGACCCTAGCTTCACTTCTGTCTCATAATATGTTACATGTACTTCACTCTGATTTCTTAGTAAAACTGTCTGTGAATCTTGCTTTCTCAAAGATGTTTTGTTTCCACTTCCATTTCCTAAAAGCGGTTCTGTTTACTTTTATTGTATCTAATCCTTGCACCTGCGAGAGAGAACTTTATGGAACGTCGTTTAAACTCTGTCTTGGAGGGACATCTGGACTGTGGAGGGGAGCTCCTCCCTAGGGATTTAACTGACCATCGTTGCTACTCCCATTTGGAGTGACGATCTGGCCACGATAGGCTGGCTTGTTCCCGCGGGCTTTTCTGATCATCGTTTCTACTCCTATCGAGAGCGATGGTCCAATCACACCAGGGAGCATGCCCCCAAAGTTTAAAAGGTCATCCTTTCTACTCCGTTGAGAAAGAGGTTCCGGCTGGGAGGGGAAGAGAATAGGTGTCCTTCGCTACTAGGTTACCCAAACGGCTCTCTGAGAGTTTTACTACTTAAGGATTCTTTGTATGCTTTCCCTGACCAGTATTTGATTCAAGTAGTGAGTTCTCACCTACCCGGCACAGCCAAGGGACTTTATTGTAGAGCTACGTCGTTGCTTCGAGCATGTAAGCATGTCTCGACCCGCTGGGAGACCTTGATGCGAGAGCGCGAAACGTTTCTCGACCTGCATGGGGTCTTTGGTATTAGGGCGTTGAGCGCTCCTCGGCCCGTAGAGGGTCTTCGATGCGTGACCACTGAGCACTTCTCGGCCCGTAGGGGGTCTTTGTTACGAGTGTTAGTGTATGCCCCAGAGACTAATGATCATGACGTGATTGATTTTGTGCATTTCCATGTTCATTGCTAAAGGCTTTTTCCATTATTATGTTTTACTTGATATCTGCGTAGTATAAGTATTGATAATAATGTCCCTATAATAGTTTACTATTCTTAAATTGTCTCTAGTCAAGTATCATTGAGGAATCATGGACAACAATGATGCACATGAGACTAGTATGTGTAGTGACTAATGACAAGAGTTGTCATGGACATGAGATGTCGTGTCAACACAAGAGTATAAGTTGGAGAACTTATGCTGGATAGACTCGTCATGAGAATTACTACATGGATTATTATATGAATGTCATAAGCAATTTTCATAAGTGGTTAGAGAAGTATATGATCCTTAGACTTGAGGTCACCATGGATTCTTACATGGCAAGTATCATACTTTGATATAACCAAACGTTACCCATAACAAGGTGAACTATAAAGGTTGTCATTGGATATGTCATGAACCATGTGGTAGAATGTGAGTGATCAAGATAGGATTTGTCCCTCCTATATAACAGGAGTGATATCAGGGCCTCTTGATGAGTGAGATTAAGAAGTGTGTGGCCACACCCAGATGAATCAGTATGAGATATTGATGTCATTTGTTTTCATTAGTCTACTTGGGATCAACGAACATATTGATTGAATTATACAAGTATGATTGATCCATGACTTGTATTCAATCAAAGATATCAAGGACAAAGAGATATTGGATACTCGGTATTAATCACAGGAACAGGTTATGTCTATCACGACATTCTTGCGGTTTGGGTAGCAATGATGTGTTGCTAGACACCGCTCATTGCTTATGACATTAAAAGAAGTTTTATGTCATTGCCAACATCGCAAGAACCTATTGGGTCACACAAAGGTTGATCTGGATTTGGAACTTCATTGACTGAGTCATGTTCTGAGAGTCAGAACAATATAAGTATACAGGAGGGTCCTATACATGGTCTAAACACTAATCCTACTTTGGAAATGGTTCACAAAGTAAGAGCATATATATGTATGTGGATATATGGGTCGGGCCTCCATTTGATGGAACCCTAATTAATCCTATGTCCAAATTGTGTTGGACACAAAGAATAAGAAAGAAGCTAGGACCGGCCACATATAGATATGTTATATATAAAGATATATACGGCAGCTATAAGTAGTGTAACGCCCTGGAATTTTTACGATTAAATAAATTATTTTCTGGAGAAAATCACTGAAATTAATTAGCACATAAAAGAGATTAATTACTTTAACAATTCAATTAAGAAAAATCGGGAATTTAACTGATTAAAAGTTCAACTTTGCGACTATTGGGCCTAGAGAAGGCCATATTGGGCCGAGTCACTTTCATATATATAGTTGGAGGTGGACTGAAAAGAGAGAGATCCCGGATTATTAATTAGAAGAATTAGTAAGTGCTAGTTAATTTCAATTATCTGGTTGGAGAAACGGGACAAAATGTAAGTCCCGATAAGGCACGACTAGCAAAGTCAAAAGCCGGAAGATAGGGATCTCGGTCGAGTGAGTAATTGCGACCCGTGAAGTTACAGTGGGTCCGTGATTACTGAAAAGACGTAAAGAGTGAGTCAAAATTCATAAAAAAATAAAATATTAAATTAATTGGGTAGATCCACGATAAGTGGATCTGGTCGGAGGGCCTAGTCTTGCCTCCAGTGTTCATACAATAAAAGAGAAATAATAATTCAATTAAATATTATTACTTTAGTTAAAGTTGCTTTACTTTTTGTTAAATAAGAGAAAGTGAGAGGGAGAGAGGGGTTCTCATCTCCCCTCCCTCACGAGTCACGAGATCTCCATAGAGCTCCTTCTCTCTGTGATGCGGGCGCTTGCGAACACGAACCGACGCTTCTCCTCCCTTTAGCTGCATTTGGTGAGAGCTCCGGGGCCGTCGTGGCGCTACGATCGAGACGGCCGGGACCTGCGCTGCGCCGTGGTGTGGCGCTGCCCCTCTCCCCTCATTCCAGGAAGCTCCGGCCTGAAGACTGCGCGCGGCCAGTCGACGGACGGTGCTCTTCCATGCGCCGGCGACTTCAGCGAACCCTGCCCGTTTCTTGGATCAGATCTGGCGGGCTGGTGAAGCTTACTAGAGATCTTCCCTCTCCTTCATCCCTGTTGGCTGTCAGCGAGGTAGGAGGACGATACGGGGTAACCAAGACCACGGGGACTTCATTCAAACGTCGACGAACGCCTGAGCAATAAGAGAAATCCAAGGGAAGGACAAGAGAAGGGCAAAGGCAAGGCCGCTGCTGTGGAAGGACCTAGCCAGCCTTAGGAACTACTCGGATTAAGGTGAGGGAACACAACTGTAAATTATCGTATTCTTCTGTATTTTTATCGTATTGATTTATGGAGAATTCATGTAATGAAATTATTACTTTTCATGAAATGCTTCAAACTTTCAAGCATGACTTGTTGATTTATTTCGGAGTTTGAAATTGTGCTTATGAAAAGCATGTGAAAACACATACATATTTTAGAAATTGAAATGATAGACATATTAGTGCACTGCACCGTACTCACATACATGCTTGGGCCAGAGATGGCTCTACGATAGAGCCAGAGAGTACGATACTAGGTAGGGAAGGGGTGGTTTTCTGTAACTCTATTTTTTTTTACTAGCTCAACTATCTGTTTTCAAACCCTCCTAATTTCAAGAAATAAAACCCCCTTTCGGTACCCATCAGGTGCTTAGTATACGTATATACACTTATAGCTCACGGTCGTTGAGTTGATCTGACCGGAGAGCTATCGAGTAATGAGTTGGTCCACTCTGGTTCCGCTGTATGGAAGTAGAGGTGTAGATGACACTAATATGATAGATGACGAGGATTTGTTTCCATAGCTTGTCACCTCCACGGTTGTTGAGTTGGTCTAACCGGGAAGGCTACTGGCTTGATACGGTTAGCCAGGACATATGTGGAATTCATCTCCCGCAGACGAGGATTTGTTTCCATAACTTGTCACCTCCACGGTTGTTGATTTGGTCCAACCGGGAAGGCTACTAGCTTGATAGGGTCAGCCAGGACATATGTGGAATTCATCTCTCGTTCTGATGATAAAAGAGTAAAGAAATGCTTATGAGCATATCATTTGATTTAATTGAATATTGTCATGATTCATATTATGATCAGCATGTTGTTTTTCATGTTTTAAATATCGTTCAGTCTTTATATTTCACTTTTCGATATTTTTATTATCTACAATTGAAGGTAAACAGGTATGTTAAACCTGACAGTAGTTAGTACTTCACTGAGCTCCTGTAGCTCACCCTGTTGTTGAATGATCTTTTGCAGGTAGTAAGCAGGGTCATGGCTCTGCTTAGAATGGAAGATAGGGTCTTGACTACCTTAGTTGGCTCTGACTACCTGGCCCACGTCGTGTATTTCATTTCACGTTTTATGATTTGAGGAGTATTGTTAACTCCTATCTAGACTTGTGTGTATTTTAAGACTTTATGGCTTGTATCAGTAATGTATTTGACTTTATGTTTTCCTAATATTAATGTTGATTATGAGTAAATGCTTGTTTTATACAGCCTTAGACCGGGGTTCATTCCCTGACCTGGCTGGTGTGACACCTGGGTCCTGAAAAGGATAAGGGTGTTACAAGTAGGCTTATGGAACTACTTTTAAACCTTAACATAGAGGACCGTTTCTTTTTCTTCTAGAGAGAGAGGACGGCTTCATGTTCATTTATGAGGGTGGTTTCCAATAGTTGGACAACCACTAGAGGAGAGTTATTGTTGAGTTCTTTAAAAGGTCATTAAGTCAGTTCTTCGACTGTGAGCTAGCACCGAAAGTCGAAGAATAAAAAAGTTCCAGTTTTGTTCGTAAGATGAACTAGGAGATTCAGTTCTTCCGAGTGGATACTGATAGAGGCGAGGATCCGTTGATCGTCGCTTAAATCGTGATAAGGATTGCTGGAGTATTGTCAAATAATCAAGGGCGTCTATATACGAGCATTGGCTATGGTTTATTTTTTGAAACAGAATTTGATCGCAGTGTTTTCTCGCTTGGATCTTGGATGGGTTTTATCGAGTTTTGTTTTGAATTTCCGCTGCATACGTCTACAATAGACATGTATGAACTCGTCATTTCCCTGCAACGAGAGCGTTGAGCGCTTCTTGGCCCACAGGGGGTCTTGGGTACGCGAGCGTTGAACGCTTCTCAGCCCGAGAACAAGACTTTGTACGAGAGTGCAGAGCGCTTCTCAACCCGATAGCGGAACTTTGATCGAGGACGCGGAGCGCTTCTCGGCCTGAGAACAGGACTTTGAATGAGAGCGCGGAGTACCTTCTCAGCCCAAGAGCGGGACTTTGATCGAGGGTGCGGAGCACTTTCTTGGCCCAAGAACGGGACTTTGATCGACTGAGCAGAGGACCTTCTCAACCCAAGAACGGGACTTTGATCGAGAGCGCGGAGCTTCTTGGCTCGAGAGCGGGACTTTTGAAACCGAGACCAGTTGTCAAGACTTCGGGCATGATGTATGTATTTGCATTGCTCCTGAGGGGTAGACGGTAAAGTATTGCATGATGTCCAGACTAGAAAATGTTTCGATATAACTTGGAAGGCATGTGGTAACCGCTAAGCCTTGTTGGCCGATACTTCCACGTCTTTAATTTCTGGATCCCATCTAGTGATAGAGTCTTCCCCTCACTTTGTAGTGGAATCATCCAATTGAAGACATAGGCAGAAGAATGCAGAGAAAATGGAATAGAGAGCACCATAAGCACCTATTGTTTCACAGATGCCTTATGGAGCTCAGAGAGTTAGTATAGTAGGTTTTGGATTTATTATTGTCACTAATATGGGCCATTTGTGTATTGCAGGTACCACTACAGGAGAAGTTCAATCAATCTTTGAAGGAGATCCAAAGGCACTGAAGGAGGGCAGTAAGGGATTGACCAGTTTGGAAAGTAACCAAGCCTTATTATACACAGATAATGAATGTCCGTCAAGACTGTTTCAACAAACAAGAGAAGATAGTAACTGGAGAACAAAAGATATAACAAAGAAATGTAGAGGTGTTAGAAAAATGTAAAGGAGAATATCAAAACAAGAGGAATGGCTTTGCACACTTGAATAATGTTATCCTTAAGGATTATTTGTCCCCACTTAGTTGTTGCCGAGTTGTGACAAAATCCTCTAGGATTAACAAAGCCAAGTAACAATTCCTATGCCAACAATAACACAGAAATTCCCAAGAAAGAGAGAAGAAAGTAATGTTTGTAGCAAAGAACAATAGTGAAGAGAAAAGAAAAGAATGATCATTCACTCACTCTCAATTCTCTCCAATTTATCATATTTATAGATTTCCAAATGAAAAGATTCAATGGTTTAAATGAAACAATGCAATGTTTTATTTCAAGTGAAAAAAATGCAATGGTTCATTTCAAGCATGACAAAATGCAATGGTTCAATTTAGACAATGCAATGTTTCATTTAAACAATGTAATGTTAATAAGAAATCATTGCAATGGTTCACCAAATTTGCATGTGACTTTTTGCTATATTAATTTAATTTATTCATCTAATAATTTAAAGCTAACTAACAACTACCAGATCAGAGACAACAATGGGAGATGATTCAAATTCCAAGGGAAGAAAACCTATGCTCAGATGCTCTAGTACTGATGAGTGATGACAAGGACTACAAGGAGTAGCTTTCTATATGAAGATAATCAGAGTATGCCAACATGGCTGCAGAATCACTATTACAAGCTTAAGGTGTTTGTTACAGTATAGCTAAAGTAACTTTTTAAAATGAAGCCGCACAGAGGAGAACCTCCTCATGTCCCCCCAGCCCCGTCCTGGGCTGAAGTAGCAGGTGCTGGTAACCGCCGAGCAACATCATCCCTGTCGATCGACGCAACCGTACTGGAGAAACTCAAGAGCATTGTCACAGACACCGTCCGCGTGAATGAAGACAGTAAACATCGAGCTCGACTGAGATTCCAACATGCCCTGTATGGGAAGCTATTTGGCAAAGCCCCTCCGTTTGAAATCGTCAAAGCTACCCTCTTGGGTCTGTGGAATGCGATGGGGACCATCCACATCTCCGACATGCCGAATGGATACCTTCTTATACGGTGTCCAACGGAGGAGGCTAAGGATCATCTCCTCTTTGGGGGCCCTTGGGCGGTGCACGGCATCACGCTCCAACTTGCTCCATGGCAACCGTACTTCGAGCCCGCGTTCATGAGGTTGACGAAGGCGATGGTCTGGGTACAACTCCACAACTTTCCTGTGGACTTTTGGGACGGTGACTCCCTGGAGACACACATGGAGTCCATCGGACGACTTGTCAAAGTTGACGAATATACTGCATCCCTATCACGAACAAGATTCGCAAGGGTCTGCCTTGAGATTGATTTAGCGTACCCTCTGAAACGAGGCTTCTGGCTAGAAGATGGAGATAAACGCATCTTTGTGATGGTTTTGTATGAAAGAATTCCGACCTTCTGCTACAACTGCGGCGTGGTGGGACACGGAGCTAGCTCCTGCACCAGCAAGCGAGGGAATTCCTCTGAACAACCCCCGGTGGCCGGACAGACCAATGTTGGCGATGGACGGTCTTCACCGGGTTTGGCCCGTCAGGAAGCTTCTGAGCCTAGGCTAGACAGGGACGAAGAACCCAACTCCCAAACTCCGCTTGAGGAGAAAGACCAGACAGAGGAATTCGGCTTTGGGCCATTTATGCAGCCTCCCCGCCGACGAGGGCGCGGACGTGGCCGCGGTGGCACTGGGGGCAGGGCCTCACGTGCTCCGCACGCTGTGTTGACGCGGGAGGGACAGCAAGCTCAAGAAGCGGATGACTGCCACGTGGAGGGCATGAGTAGTGGTGCGCTGACACGTGGTGGGAGTGGGCGATGAGGTCGAGGGGGGTCATTTCACCATCCTGCCCGTTGTGCTCCTTCCCGTTCAAGCAACCAGGATGACTTTTCTTGCAAGGGTCCCATCCACCCGTTACCTGAGCCAAGATCTCGAGAGGATCCTCGAGCCGTTGAGGCAGAGAAGCATGGAAAAGGCAAGCGGAAAACCTGTTCATCTCCTCCACTCCTCTTAATGTCGTCAGTGGATCAGAGGGCAGAGAGCTCCAACGAGGGGCACCAAATGATTGTGGAACGTGTTGAGAAGGCTCTCAAAGCCAGCTTGGGGTTCTCAGGGCCTCTGAACCAACCTAGGAGTGACTCTGAGAATTGGGAGGAGGACTCGGAGATGGAGGACTCGGAGGATGATCGAACACTCTGGGAGCTCCAAAAAGGTATGAGGAAGGAGTCCCGAGCTCGTAAGGGGGTTCAGATCTTGTCGGCAGTCCAAAAGAAGGGTAAAATGATAGCTAAAGGGAAGGGGAGCTGATCATTGTCCTCACTGCCAAGTTAGTGTTTTGGATATGTTTTATCCTGTTTATCTTTCATCCTGTTATCTGTGGTTTAGTTTGGTTAAGTGCGATTGTAACAGTCGCGTCTGCTTGAAGCTGGTGTGATCTTAGTTTTACTTTTAATATATAGCTACTATGTAGCTCTTTTCGACCAAAAAAAAAAATGTATAGCTAAAGTAGCTCTTCATTGTACCCAAAAAAAAATAGAAAATTACATCAAAATCATTAATCCCACATAATTGAAAACTAGACAATCACCTGCCATAAATGGGAAAAAAAATAAATTTACCAAATAAATCAAGGCAACCAATCAAAGAAAACATATAAATTAATAAAACAAATAAAAGCTAAGGTTGGCAAAGGGATACCTTTGGGATTGCTTTTCTAGGTGAAAGAATTCATCTCTAGGTGAGCAGGGAAACGAGCGAGAGAGGGCTAGAGGATGACATGGGATTGAAAATGTAAATAAACAGTGATTTTTTATGGCTATGATTTATTTATTTATTTATGTATTAGTAATTATTAGCAATCAAAAGGGAAAGATCACGATAACTAGAGTCGTAAGCAACGGCGTGGTCTTTGTGCGTTGATGAGGGGACATCCTATCCACCGTCGGATAAGATCGTGATCATCGTGGCAATGAAACTGGGTACTCATGCTAACCCATAAAATAGATTATATTAACTCGACCAATGAATAATTTATTTTATTTTATTTTATTCATTAACTCGACCAACCCGGATACAAGATCTGTGGGTGGGAACTGACTCTTCCAAATCATTGGCAAAGGAAACCCGTATAAGCTGGGACCTCACTTCCATGGCCATCATATGGAACATATGGTTAGAGCGGAACTGGAGATGCTTCCAAGATAAACAACGTGTTTACAAGGACCTAATCTGACAAACGGACTACCTCCTACTATCATGGTTTGAGGCAGCCCATGTTTCCAGGAAACATATGCTCCAGCTGATGCATACCATTGCGAAGCACAACCTAGTAACCATCAGAGGCACGATGGAGCCACACATACCCAGAAGAGACTTCAGCAATGACGACGCCACATGAGGGGCTCGATCAGAACCCCACCGCTGCCTAGGACACTCCGGTGTAACCAAATTTTTGCAGTCAAATTCTCTCTTGTCCCTCACAGAAGTCTCCATGCCCTATCGAAATGGTGTACGCGTGCTGGGATACGTGTGGGTTGGTCCCGATGGGTGGCCGAGTAATCCTCGAAACATAGGGGACGTCACAGACGATAGGGGTACAAGTGAGCTTATCATCGGGGCGACTCTCTGAAGCAACAAAAAAAAAAAAAACAAACAGAAAGTCGGATCCCTCAGGGATGCCCTACCGGCAGAGTAAAGAAACAACTCCGGAAAGTCGGATCCTAATGGGATGCCCTACTGACCGGAAAGTCGGATCCAAAATGGATGCCCTACCGGAAAATGAAAATGAAAATGAAGTGGCAACAGAGATAGTCTTAAAGATGATAGCAATAGCTTGCCCTAACGATTGGGTGTCCTACTAGCGGAAAGGGATGAAAAGCTTATCTTGATAGGGATAGACTACTACCCGTATCCTACCTTGCAAACACCTATCCATATGGCATGGAACACTCCCGTTGGGAACACCCTGGTAACTTTGACCTGCAAAAAGTACAGCTACCAGGAAGTACCTGCGGCTTTCGGGGTCCTCCTATACTCTCTAAGGTGTTATACCCTTATCAATGTACAAAAAAGGTTTTTTTCGATTTCACTATGATTCTGAAATATCTGTAACAACGGTTCATAAGGAACCTTTTGATAATCAATACATATGGTTTATCCACTTTTATAAAAAAAAAATTAATTAGGAGGATTTTAATCTTTTGAATTAATGTATTTGATTGCGATATGCCCATTACCCATACTTGTTATGCAAAAATATGAGCACTGAGGATGCATGATGCCAGTGTTGTAATTTTTTAACTTCTATTTTACTAATTAATTGTATAAAGAAATGGTTTTTTTTTAATTTTTAAATTCACACTAATTTCTTTTATCATGTGAGGGGGGCACGGGCCGGGTTTTGGCCCGGCTCGGCCCGGAACAGGCCCGACAAAACCCGTCACCGACACGGAAAACCGTGAATCGCCCGCTATAGTGGCGGGCAGTTACTTGCTCAACCTAAGCCCAACCCGTGACGGTGGGTTGGTCTACTGGTTGACTTCGTCAACCCAAAGAGTTGGGTTTTTTATTTTTTATTTTTCAATTTTTTTTAATTTTTTGCACTCATGTAAACATCATATATTTTTTAATTGATTTTTTAATGTTTGAATAATTAGGAAAGTATAATAAATTTTATAGATTTAAATTTTTTTGTTTGAGGAGAGATTTTTGCATTCTTTGGTTACCAATAATGTGGCTTTTCATTGTTATTTCCTTATTTTAAATAGCTTGCCATTTATATATTTTTTATGATTTTATTATTTTTTTGGTTTTTATAATGTTTGAATAATTAGTGTAGGACAATGAATTTTATATTTTGTGTTTCGTTTACTTCAAGAGAGATTTTTGTATTCTCTAATTATCAATAATAAAGATTTTTTATGATTATTTTCTTATTTTTAAATAGCTTACTATTTATATACTTTTTGTGATTTTATAATTTTTTGGGATTTCTTGAATAATTAATGTAGGATAGTGAATTTTATAGATTGAATTTTTTTTTTCTTTCATGACATATTTTTGCCATGTTTGATTGTCAATAATGAAGGCCTTTTATGGTCATTTCCTTAATTTTAAGTAGCTTGCTATTTATATGATTTTGTAATTTTATATTTTTTGATATTGTTAATGTTTGAATAATTAGTATAGGATAATAAATTTTATAGATTGATTTTTTCCTTCAAAAGAGATTTTTGCATTCTCTGGTTGTCAATGATGAAGATTTCTATGGTTATTTTCTTATTTTTAAGTAGCTTGCCATTTATATACTCTTTTTTAATTTTTTAATTTTTTTTTTATTTTCTTAATATTTGAATAATGAGTGTAGGATAATGAATTTTATAGTTTTTAATTTTTAAATTTTTTTCTCATTCTATTTTTATATCAAAATATTATAGTTTTTTTTATATATATTTTTTAAATTTTTTTGCTATTTTTACATTTACATTTAGATATTTAAAAAAAATAAAAAATAAAAAATAAAAAACGGCGGGCCGGCCGGTTAACCGGCGGGTTTGGCCCGGCCCGCCGGTTCTACACTGTGACCCGCCGGGTCCGGCGGGCCAACCCGGCCCGGCGGGTTGGCCCTGTGGCCCGGGCCGGTTCTGGGTCCGGATTTTGCCGGTCCGGAACAGGCGGGTTGGGCCCGTTGGGCCCGGTTAACCGGCCCGTGCCCCCCTCTCATGTCTACCTTCGGTTTTTACGCACGTGAGCAACGTGCTTCCGATCGGAGCTATAACTGGGAACACAGATCCAACGGCTCAGACCAGTCCTACAGGTGTCCGTCAAGAAGCTCTCGTTCTCTCCCTCTGTTCATTGTGCTGTTATATTGCCATATTGGTGCTCTCTCTCTCACCGGCCTCGAAATCGCCGATCGGAGTGTTCCCAATCACCGCCGGCTTCGATCTAACGTTGATTCTCGTCTTGGAACTCTACGGATTTCGAGCTCGATCCCAATCCATAGAACTGCCGATCAGGAGGAAGGAGCTGCCCTCGAAGAATTGAGTTTCTAGGGTCTGTTCAGCTTGAACAGCGGAAATCTAAGGCTTCTATGAGGAAAGTGATCAATGGCGAGCAAGAGGTGTAGAGATCTAGGGTTTCAGTGGTCAATTGGCTGGTGTTTTGATCGGTGATCGTGTGTTTTTTTTTAATAAAAAAAACTTTTGTAGAGTTTGAGGGATCTAGGTTCTGGGATTTGTTGTATGAGAGATAGAGGGATTAGGGGTGAGATGGACGTGGAGGTATTGGTACGGGATGTGGCGTCCCTCGATCCGGAGCTTCTGCAGCTCCCCGAGGTCTCGTCTTTGGCGCTGAAGGATAACCCTGGTATCGCTGAGCAACTCTACTCGCAGTGGCTCTCTCTTCCAGAAACTGCTCGGCTGGTAATTTTCTTTAGTGTCGATGTTGATTGCTCTCTTTTCTTGTTATTAATTCGGCAAGCCATTTTTTCTCCATTGTTATGGTTTCTTCGATCACCACTTCTTGTTGATCGGTCCATAGTGATTCAGAAGCTTAGGGTTTGGTTTTAAAGCAATGTGTCAACTGTGGGTTGGGCAAGCTTGGCAAAGCTTACAGGCTTGTTTGCATCTAGAATAGACTTATCCCTGATAAACTTTTCAAACATCAAAGTGGAGATAGGATAAGTTCTATATAATATAATACTAAACCCAGTTATAACTTTTATCTCCATTCTACTTTATCATTTATCCCTGTTCCATTTGACCTACATCCAAAAACTGCCATAGGCTATGCACTCTCTTGAACATTTATGAATCAGGGGTCCTCCTAATTCTTGTTGGGGGGTAACCAGGAGACTTAGGTTTTGGATTTATAGTTTTAACCTTTAAATGTTGTGGTAAAAAATGAAGTCTATTGGATATGAAATGGGGTTTTATGGTGTCATTTCATTAGTCAACTTTCTTTCATGGGTAATATGGCTAGTAATTTTTAAAATTTAGGATGAGACTTGGTATATTAGTTGTCATCAATTCTCATTATTGTAATTTGATCTAGGTAAAATCTCTTGTTGATGATGCAAAGGCTGGATCACCTTTGAGTCGACATGGTGGTTCTAATGGTGGAAATGCTGCTGCAAGTAGTTCATTGCCTTCCATGTTCCCTGCTGGTAGTGCACCTCCACTTTCACCTAGAAGTAGCTCTGGATCTCCTCGAGTCGTGAAACGTGGAGGGATAGGGCCCTCAACTTTAGGTTCTCCGCTAAAGTTGGTCAGTGAGCCTGTGAGGGAGGTCATACCACAGGTAATGCATACTTCAGTTGATGGATAGTATATTTTTTAATCATGTTTTATAGGGAAATGCTCAATCAGTTAAGATTTTTTTGCCAAATCATATTGTTCTATTGTAGTTCTACTTTCGGAATGGTCGTCCACCTCCAATGGACTTGAAAGAACAATGTTTATTCAGAATTGATGAGCTTTTTTCTGGCCATGTAGATGGACTACAAGTTCAAGGTGCTCCACATATCTGACATGTTTTTTGTTTAGTATCGTCAATTATTTTTACATGCTAATTGACTTTTTTCTTCAATAATCAGAATTTAAATATGTCACGAAAGAAGTTTGCAAGCTGCCATCATTTTTCTCCAGTTCTTTGTTCAGGAAGATTGATGTTGACTGCATTGGCACCGTCTCAAGGTATGCTGATTTATTTACTAGACTTTAAATTCTTAATTTTCCAAAGCTCCCCATCCACCCCCTCTGTAATTTGATGTAGCTAGCTCTTCTGATTTGTTTCTAGGAATGCCTTTATTGATTATTGGATAAACAGCAACATCATGACGATGGATATTGCCACCCAAATATTCACAATTTTGAAGCAACCAGATAATAAATATCTGACACAGGTTGGTATTAGCTTCATGCTTATTGGCTTTATGACATGTGTTGCTGTTTCTTTTGATAGAAATCTTGTGTTGAGTCAAGTTAACAACTGAATGGGCCTGTTAATGTATGACAATTGCTCACTGGTCTTCTAATTGTTTTCTGTGAAAATATAGGAGGATTTTAAACCTGTTCTACGAGAGCTTTTGGCTACCCATCCAGGGCTGGAGTTTTTACAGGGTACCCCTGAATTTCAAGAAAGATATGGTGAGTCAATGTGCTTTCAACAAATGTGTACCGCAAAGATATAGGGAGCTAAAGTACATTGCAGAGTTTATTCTAAGCTTACTAGGCTTATGTTAACTTATGTGCATGTTTATTATATGCTTCTGGTAGCTAATTTTGTTACTTCTGATCACATTATTATGCAATTTCTTGTTTTTTTCATTGTCAACAACAGAATGACTTGTCTTTCTGAGCTTTGGGTTATGATAAATATCAGAGGTTGTATACTTTAAAGTAATGACTTGGCACCTTGAATCTAAGGCAAAATTTAATGGTGATGGATGACATGCTGGCAGATATTCCACAACTACTGTGCTTAAGAATCGTAAATTCCTATAAATGATTATGAACTGCTTGGTTCTTCATATGTCTCAGGAAATTTATAAAGCTTCACACTTGCACATAAAAATGCTTCTCCAAGTCATTTCCTTGAAGTAATTTTTTTGGTAAATTTCAATTCCAAGAGGATCTAAGAATAATGGTTACATTCAAAATGTTCATGATAGTCATCTTATGGAGTTTTGTGACCTGTTTTCCCTATTTTTCTGTGAAATAGATGCTGACCTTCTAGATAATCCGTTTGTGGTGAAAAACTTGTTGGCTGAAAAGTGGTTGTGCTACTTTAGCTATAGTTTCATGATTATACTAGGTTTGGGTGACTAGATATGATTGACTCGTTCCTTCATTTAATAAAGAAGCACGTTCGTTTTTATAATCGTACTTGAGATTTGGTTTATTATTTCACTAAAGTCCTGTTTGGTACGATAGAATGGGTGGGAATGGGAATAAGAATGGAAGTGGGAAAGGGCAGGAATGGTATTGAGTGGAATTGAGATAAGAATGACAAGTTTCATTCGCATGTGTTGGTTGTAAGTATGGAATGGAGTTAAGTTTTAAATTAACTAATGGAAATGTTTTTAAAGGAACTTTCTCATTCCCACGATAAGTGAGAATGGGTATTCGTCTCAATTTTTTAGTGGCATATTCATTCTCATTTTTTCTAAGAATAAATCATTTCCAGGAATGGTCAATTTTACCTCTGAAAATGAATCAAATAAAGGTGTGAAAATGTAAAGTAATCTTAACTTAAATATTCCCCTCACTTCTATTCCTTCCTTATCCATTCCACCCTACCAAACATGACTTAAATGTTTTGTTTGGCAATCTGTTATCAATCAATTATGCATTTTCAGGTTTTGTATGCAATGTATTGCATTATATGCTTCATTGACCTCCATTTAGTTGATGTATCATGTTACTACTACAATCTAATGCCTTTAACATTATCTATCTGTGATTTGACCTTTGAATTAATATGTTATTTAGTTCTTTTTGTTAACTTACACTCCCAATCATGATTTCTTTGTTCTTTGTGAACAATAGCTACATTTAATGTATCTAATACTTGTTGTCAAATTCTTCTTACCAGCGGAAACTGTCATATACAGAATATTCTACTATATAAATAGATCTGCAAATGGTCATCTTACCCTCAGAGAGCTGAAACATGGAAATTTAATTGCTGCAATGCAGCATGCTGATGAGGAGGAGGACATTAATAAAGTTTTGAGGTAATTATGGTTAGATTTGATGTTAATTGTAAAGAAATCTAGCATATTCCTATGAATCATGCTTCCTTCACTATTATATTGGTGCCAATAGGAGTTTCTGTTCTCATATTTGAGAAGCTATCCTATCTTGTGGGACAGAATGTTAGATTCCCTTCTTTGGAGTTTTTTTGACAAATTTCTTCCGCTTTCTTTTCATCTTGCAAACGAAAAATATGATGACCTTGATTGGGTTTTTTTGTGGAACTTCGAAGAAAAATGGGAAACCTTTTCAATGTTTTCATATTGGTATCTGTTTTTAAATTTCAGTGAGTCAAGCTGACTATTCCTTGATCCAGTATAGAGCTATCATGTAGGTTACTGTTATCTGTTATGATTTCTGTAGGCAATAAAATAAGTCTATCATCTATTCCTTTTTAGGCATCCAATCTGGACCTTGCCTCTGTCGGCATAACTTTTTGTATGCCAGCCTCTGAAATTTAAAATAAGCTCTTATATGCAGATACTTTTCCTATGAACACTTTTATGTGATATACTGCAAGTTTTGGGAGCTGGATACCGATCATGATTTCTTGATAGACAAGGAAAACCTCATCAGATATGGGAATCATGCACTCACTTATAGGATTGTTGATAGAATCTTTTCACAGGTTGGTTCTTGACATTGTATAAAGCTTCTCTTTATATATCATAAACTAAGTGTCCCTGTTGTTCTTGTCATCATTCATGTTTAATGATCATAGGTGGCAAGGAAATTTACCAGCAAAATTGAAGGAAAATTGGGCTACGAAGATTTTGTTTATTTTATGCTTGCAGAGGAGGATAAATCATCTGAACCTAGTCTTGAGTATTGGTAATTTCAACTACATATTTAAATCATTATCAGTCTTCCCTTTTCCTTTTGCATTAAATGTTGTTAAGTATTATTACTCATGGTTAAAGAACCTCATGCGTGCTTGAACTGTTTATATTCTCTGATGAAGCCTTTCCTTTTGATGAATGCCTGATTCTGGAATTTGTGCTTTTGGTTTTGAGTCTTGTGAAAGAGTAAAAAAAAGGGGAAAAATATCCATTTCATGCCTGTCAAAATGCCTTAGTTTTTCAGTTGATTTGATATCTAACATGTTTGTAGAGCCTTCTAGAGAACTTTCCTTTGCTTCACAGCCTCTTAAGCATTTAGCTGTCAGATAGCTCACAGTGATCATGATACATATCAATAGTTCTATACTAATGGCAATAAGTGTTAGTTTAGTAGAAAATATGTTTTGACTTAATTATTTTGGTGTATGTTACATAGCTTACAGTGCTCACCTTGATGGTGAGAAGGCTACTACTTGCTCAGCAAATAAGTTAAGCAACTTGTAAGTGTGAAATGGCATTTCCTCCAGCTTTCCGTGTGATATATGTCAATCCAATAATTCATATCTTGAGGATTGTATTCGTGAGACGAATAATCATCTTGATGGTGTCACATCCGTCATTAACCATATCACTGACATTGCCTATGAACAGCTTGTTTGTCTTTGTTAGGCCATCGATTTTATGGTGCATAACACACATTTTAAATTTCTGCTAGTAGATTTCCATGTGACCTAAGATTTTGAGTGATAACCTGAAATTTTTAATGGTCTATCTGATGACAATGAGAGAGGATGCTGTTTTTTTGTTTCACATTCCTTGGTTAGGAGTTATCAATATTAAAGGAGAATAACATTTACTACAACTTTGAGCATGCCATCTAGTATGAATATTATTGCAAGTTGTGGTACATTCAAGCCTTTTATTTGGATGCAAGAAATCAAATCGGTCAGAATGAAGACACAAGATAAGAATCTAAATTTGTCAAGGATTTGCATTCTGGTTAATTGATAATTTGCTCTAAATGCTCCACCACCTGTCCACTGAGAATGATCATCTGATTTAACGTTGTCCATGTATTAATTGCAAACTTCTTTTGAAAGCATTTCTTTTGTTCAGCTAAAGTTAGGTCTACATTTTAGTTGTGCTTCGTAATATACTTGTTCAAAAGCATACATTATCCAGTTCATAAATCAAAATTTAGCATTCCGACTTCTGCTGTCGGCAAGTACTGATGGTCATATATTCCAGGTTCAAGTGTATAGATTTAGATGGAAATGGGATTCTCACACCAAATGAGATGCAGTTCTTTTATGAGGAACAATTGCATCGCATGGAGTGTATGGCTCAGGAACCTGTACTTTTTGAGGACATTCTTTGCCAGATGGTTGATATGGTTGCACCAGAGGTCATCTTATTCATCCAAAGACTACTTTGTATGTTAGTTTAAGAGTAACAAGAGCAATACCATTGACTCTTTTTTTTTTGGGGGTGCAGAATGAGTGCTACTTCACCCTTCGTGACTTAAAAGGCTGCAAACTTTCAGGGAATGTTTTTAATATCCTTTTCAACCTAAACAAGTTCATGGCATTTGAAACTCGTGATCCGTTTCTTATCCGTCAGGTAGGTGTGCTGCTTTTCGCAATTTTTATTAGTGTTGTAAAAATTGTGATCACATAGTGCAACATTCAATGTTTATCCAGGAGCGTGAAGATCCAACCTTGACTGAGTGGGATAGGTTTGCACACAGAGAATATATTAGGCTGTCTATGGAAGAAGATGGTGAGGATGCCTCCAATGGAAGTGGGGATGTTTGGGATGAATCACTTGAAGCTCCCTTTTGAATCAAGGACTGGTAAGTGGTTTTGTGCATGCACTGATATATATGTCATTCTTGTATCTGACTTGCAATGTTCATTTTTACTGCAAGACAATATCAGTTACTTAGTAAGTTGTTTACGGGAAAGTTAGGCAGCCCCAACTATTTGCTATTGTAGATTGTAGATGAAGTAGAATTGCAAGCATGTCAGTGAATATATCTCTGGACAATATACTGCATGATGTTATTTGTAAGCTTCTCCTTTTTCAGCTTATTACAACACGCTCTAGACATTATTCTTATGTCTCAATCCTATTTGATTTGTAAATTCATCACCAGCTATGCTAGTTATCTTCTAGTACATGATACCGTCAACTTAGTTGTATGGCTCAATTTCAACTTGCCATAATTCCATTCATATATTATTATTTTCACCTCCTCTTCTGCATGTAGGTGGCAATCAAAAAACACTTGGTTTTCCAATGTTGTTCAAAGCTGCCTGTGAAGCAGCTGCACACATCAGATACTGTTTCAAGTAACCAGCAGCATCTAATCTAACTGATGATTTATTATGATTTTCGCCATGCAAAGAGTAAATTCCACAATTGTATAAATTTGCACTGGTCTCCATGATTCTATCACTTCTCATTCAAGGAGAAGCTGCTGGCGCAATGGAATGAGGTGCCATATTTGACATGAGTAGTTAGTTCCTTAGTGACACCTGAGGTGGGAATGACTGGTAAATGACCTTTTGTTTGGTGATCATAGCCTGATATCAAGGGTTATAGAATTTCAGTCTAATTCTAAACCCAGATTTAATTCTTGTTTTGGTGGCATTATATTTATTTGTTTAATTTACCATTTTCCTTTACCAGGTGATTTCTGTTACTCTTTTTTTTTTTTTTGTATTCTACTTATCATTTCTTTTATTTGCTTAAACTTTAAGCTATGTTGTTGCATCCATGTAGTGTTTTATGTGCTTAATTGGATTTCTATTCTTGGAAGCGGAAAGCTTTCATTTTCACTATTAGTTTCAATTGTATTCTAGCAACTGTAAGAACAATGCATCACGGTTCAACTCAATAAATTGTATTCTAGCAACTGTAAGAACAATGCATCACGGTTCAACTGTAAGAACAATGTTTTTCCTCTTGAAAACATTTGCTTTCATGGTATACTCGTTTCTTTTTGTGTTATTTTCCTGAATGCTCGTTGATACAAGAATACGACAACCGCTGCATTCCAATGTAGTGCAGAAGCAAACAAAGAATATGCAAATAGGGAATGAAAAAGGATGAAAAATGCACAAGAACACAAGAATTTAACGTGGTTCAGCTTTTAATTAAGCCTACATCCACATAGCAGCAAGAAAACCCTCGTATTTCACAATGATGAGCAACTCACATATACAAAGGGGGTAAAGAGCAAAAAGTTTCATAAAACCCTCTAAGTTATTCCAAAATTGGCCAATGGGCTCACAAATAAGTAAAATAACAAATCAACCCATATAAAATAGTATGGGGACTAAAATGCAAAACGAGTCATCCAACTTAAGCCCCAAATCAACAATCTCCACCTTGGCGAGATTTGCAAGCCATACCACAAACCAACTCATCATCAACATCCACCTTAGTATGAAATCTCACACCAAGCACACAAGTTCCTTGCTGCATCTCCAACAAGTCAAACAATCACAATGTTGACCAAGTTCAAGCAATGATTGAACTTGGCACCACCAATGACCTTAGTCATCATATCAGCAGGATTATCCCTTGTATGAATTTTCTGAAGCAAAATAACCCCACCATTCACAATATCACGAACAAAATGAAATCGAACATCTATATGTTTAGTCCGAGCATGGTGAACCTGGTTCTTTGCTAAGTGAATATCACTCTAGCTATCACAAAATACCCCCACCTGTTTTTGGTTAATCCCCAAGTTTGCAATCAGTCCATGTATCCAAATGGCCTCCTTCAAAGCTTCTGCTGCAGCCATATACTCTGCTTCTGTAGTAGATAACGCTACAGCAGACTGCAATGTGGACTTCCAACTGACAGGCCTACTAGCCAAAGTAAACAAATACCCTGTTGTAGATCTCCTCTTGTCCAGATCACCAGCAAAATCAGAATCCACATAACCAATGAGAAATCTGTCATCATTATCCTGATTTCTCTCAAATTTCAGACCAAACCCCATAGTGCCTTTAATGTACCTCAATACCCACTTTGCAGCTTCCCAATGTTTTTTACCTGGATCATGCATATATCTACTCACTATACTAACAGCCTGGGAAATATCAAGTCTTGTACAAACCATAGCATACATAAGACATCCAATCAAACTAGCATAAGATACATTCTTCATATAATCTCTTTCAACATCAGATTTTGGAGACTGATCTGCACTCAATTTAATATGAGGAGCTAAAGGAGTACCAACTGGTTTAGTGTGCTCATCCATGCCAAACCGCAGTACTACCTTTTTTAAGTATTGCATCTAACTCAGATACACTGTGCCCTTCACTCTGTCTCTACTAATTTCCATGCCCAGTATCTTCTTGGCCTCTCCTAATTCCTTCATTTCAAATTCTGAGTTCAACTAGTTCTTCAACCTATCAACTTCAGCAATATTCCTTGCAGCAATTAACATGTCATCCACATATAACAAGTAAATGAAAGTCCCATCCAACAACTTCTTGAAGTAAACACAAGGATCATAAAGACTTCTTGTGAATTTCTGAACTTTCATAAACTGGTCAAACCTCTTGTACCACTGCCTTGGAGACTGTTTCAAACCATATAATGACCTGTTCAACCTGTAAACCAAGTCTTCCTTGCCAACTGTCTTGAAACCTTCTGGTTGTGACATGTAAATTTCCTCTTCCAAGTCCACATGCAAAAATGCAGTCTTCACATCAAGTTGTACTAAATTCAAGTCAAACTGAGAAACCAAAGCCAAAAGAATCCGAATGGATGAATGTTTCACCACTGGAGAAAAGACCTCATTGTAATCAAGTCCTTCTCTCTGTGCATAACCTTTGGCCACCAGTCTTGCCTTGAACCTCACACTATCTTCTCCCTGAGTACCTTCCTTCTTTGCATAAACCCATTTGCAACCAATCTCTTTTCTTCCCTTTGGTAACTTTACAAGTTCCCAAGTATCATTCTTCTGAAGAGATTGCATTTCTTCGTCCATAGCCTTGTTCCAATCCACATTTTCTGAACTTCTAATGGCTTCTTTATAAGTGGTTGGAATGTCATAATCTTAAATGGGCAGCGCATAAGCAACCATGTCAGCAAACCGGGGTGGCTTTCGGATTTCTCTTCTTGTCCTAGTTGCAGCTATACTATTATCCTGTTGCTGTTCAGGTTCATGCTGAGAACCTTCATCAATATGATCTATAAGATCATCTGTAGGTGTACGGGCTGCATCCATCTGAGAATTAATTGCATCCATATGAGAATTAGCTGCATTATGCTCAAACTCCACCTGTTGCACATTCCTGCCTTGCACAATTTTCTTACTAGGTTGTATTGCACTTTTGAGAAATCTGCTTTCATCAAATGTAACATCTCTGCTTAATATCAATTTCTTCAACTCTGGGCACCATAACCTGTATCCTTTGACACCACTGCAAAATCCCAAAAATACACCTTTCTTTGCTCTCGGATCAAGTTTACTTTCTGTAACATGAAAGTAAGCAATACAACCAAAAATATGCAAAGAATCATAATCAGTAGCAGGTTTTCCAGTCCATACCTCATAAGGTGTTTTACCTTCAAGTGCAGCTGATGGTAATCTGTTGATGAGATGACATGCATATGTCACTGCCTCTGCCCAGAACATCTTGC
The DNA here is from genome assembly GCA_026586065.1 of Dioscorea zingiberensis. NCBI lineage: Eukaryota > Viridiplantae > Streptophyta > Magnoliopsida > Dioscoreales > Dioscoreaceae > Dioscorea > Dioscorea zingiberensis. The sequence goes on from CM048824.1 coordinate 13,370,806, forward strand.
CCAAATCAGCATTGGACAACATACACCTCACCTTTTCCAACAAGGTTGTTCATCCTCTCTGCTACCCCATTCTGTTGTGGATTTCCCCTCACTGTGAAATGTCTCATAATACCTTCATCTTCACAAAATTTCTGAAAACAATCAGACTTGTACTCTCCTCTATTGTCTGACCTCAAGCATTTTATTTTCCTCCCAGTCTGATTCTCAACCATTTTCTTCCAAACCAGAAAAGTGTTGAAAACCTCATCTTTAGTTTTCATTGTATAGACCCAAACTCTTCTGGAAAAGTCATCTACAAATGTAACAAACCAATGCTTTCCTCCTAAAGATGCAACCTGTGTTGGCCCCCAAACATCTGTATGCACATAATCAAGAAGTCCTTCAGTTTGATGTACTGAGGTTCCAAATTTCACCTTGGTTTGTTTTCCCAATACACAATGCTCACAAAAATCAATCTTGCATGTTTTTGCACCCTTTAATAAGCCTTGCTTGACCAACCCTTGTAGAGCCTTCTCACCAGCACGTCCAAGCCTCATATGCCACAACCTAGAAGTATCAGAAACATCTTCTCTTTGCTTGTCAACTATCATAGCAGCTCCACCCACAACTGTTTTTCCTTGTAAAAAATACAAATTCTTCTGTCTGGCCCCTCTCATCACAACCATAGCACCCTTAGACACTTTCAGCTCACCTGCCTCCATTGTGACTTTGAAACCTCTAGATTCCAAAGCACCCAACGATATCAGATTTTTCTTCAAATCCGGTACATACCAGACATTTGTTAGCTCCCTAATAGTTCCATCATGAAGCTTCAAACAGATTGAGCCTACTCTTTTATTTTCACATGCATGATCATTTCCCATGAGGATTGTCCCATTATCAGATAACTCCAAACTGGCAAAATGATCCTTATTCGAACACATATGGTATGAGCAACCAGAATCCATGATCCAACCATCCGAAATACTGTCAAGAGTGGATACCAAAACAAACTCAGAGTCGTCATCCCCCCGGGCCACATTAGCATTCTCAGTTTTCTTCTCATTTCCTTTCTCCTTTTGCTTCAATTTTGGACAGTCTTTCTTCCAATGGCCCTTATTATGGCAGAATGAACACTCATCTTTTGCTGGAATTTTTCTACCATCTGCTGAAATTCCTCTCAAAGTTCCTTTAGACTTGGACCGAAACTTGTTCTTCTTATCAGATTGTCGTTGCTCTGTTCTTCCCCTTACTACCAATGCTTCTGAATTCTCAAACTGGGCCTGTTTATCTCTTCTACGAAACTCATTATTCATCAAAGCATCAGAAACATCCTTAAATGTTATTGAATCTTTACCATAAATTAGTGTGGTGGCAAAATGATCAAAGGAATCAGGTAATGAACTCAATAACAATAAGGCTTTATCTTCATCTTTAACTTCTTCATCCAGATTTAACAAATCAGCAATCAATTTATTGAAAGAGTGAATATGCTCCATCATTGGCGTACCTTCTTTGTATGAAAACCGGAAAACTTGCCTTTTCAAATACAAATGATTCTGAATACTCTTCATCATGTATTTATCTTCCAGTTTCTGCCACAAATCCTTCGCCATAGTCTCTTTCATCACGAAATACTTCACCTCCTTTGCAAGACAGAGACGAATAGTACCACACGCCAATCTATTCAGCTTCGCCCACTCATTCTGTTCCATATCATCTGGTTTATCTTCTAGGGTTACGTCTAACCCTTGTTGCACAAGGACATCCATTACTTCACACTGCCACATCCCAAAATTCGTGTTCCCATCGAATTTTTCAATTTCAAACTTTGCATTTGCAACAGCCATCCGTACCGCATGAGATCCAATTGCTACCTGTGTCCCAGATCCAGATCCGAGCATTCCCTTTCAGAATCAAACCGTGGCTCTGGTACCACTTTGTAGTGCAGAAGCAAACAAAGAATATGCAAATAGGGAATGAAAAAGGATGAAAAATGCACAAGAACATAAGAATTTAACGTAGTTCAGCTTTTAATCAAGCCTACATCCACGGAGCAGCAAGAAAACCCTCGTATTTCACAATGATGAGCAACTCACATATACAAAAGGGGTAAAGGGCAAAAAGTTTCATAAAACCCCCTAAGTTATTCCAAAATTGGCCAATGGGCTCACAAACAAGTAAAATAACAAATCAACCCATATAAAATAGTATGGGGACTAAAATGCAAAACGAGTCATCCAACTTAAGCCCCAAATCAACATTCCAATGCTTCAACTTCAATCTCCAGAAGACGAGATGTCATATGAATATTACTTTAGAAACACCATTTTTATTCAAACTGGGTCTTAATCAAGTTGAAAATCCATCTGAGCTCGGACAAGGTTTGTGGAAACGCTATCCATACTTCTGTACATCAAGTTTTGAGCACTGGTTTGAGCACCAGTGGATGAACCTTGGTTATTGCAAGCCCGTCGTACTTCTCCTGCATATCAAGCATTGAAGGCGAAACCCCTTCCGGAAGCTCCCAATCAAAAGAATGCAGCAAGTTGGCCAAAACCAGAGGAATCATGGTCAGAGAAAAGTTCATCCCAGGACAAGCCCGGCGACCAGATCCAAAGGGAAGAACCCTGAAGTCACTTCCCCTCACATCCATCTCAGAATTCTCAAACCTCTCCGGCATGAACTCCTCAGCATTCTCCCAAACCTGTGAGTCTCTTACTATGGCCCAGACATTCACCAAAACATTGCAGTCCTTTGGAATGTAGAGCCCTCCTCCAATGGCACACTCCTCTGTACTCCGGTGCGCGAGTAAGGGACCAACAGGATGCAACCTCATGCTCTCCTTCACAACCATGGCCAAGTACTTCAACTCCGGCAAGTCAGTGAGTTTGATCACTCTCCGCTCATCGCCGATCACTCGTACTAGTTCTTCTTTTAGCTTCGCCATCACCGCCGGATTCCTAACAATCTCCGTGAACGCCCACTCCAAACCGCAGGGCAATGTGTCGGTCGCTCCGACGATGGTGTCCATCAAAATAGACATGATATGACTTAGATCGAAATCAAAACCGGAAGTAGTCCACTCCCCCTCCTTGTCATCCATGACGGACAATAAGAAGTCAACGAAGTCCTTGCCAGAGCTCTCACTACCCTGATCATCATCAACAACATGCTCGTCGATGATCTTCTCCAAGAAACCACGAACCAGCTCCAGGACCACCTTGCCACGGCGGCGCACTCCATGAACATCAAGCCACTGGAGAAATGGCATGAAATCATTGACGTTGAAGTGGCCCAAGAGACCGGTGATCTCCCGACAGAGTTCACCGAAGCTCGAGTCGCCATTAATCCTCGCTTCCATGCACTTCCTACCTGTCACAATAGGATTATAATATTATTACTGTTTGATTCAAACAATAATCCTACATCAACTCATGGGTGAAGAGTGAAGTGTGAAGAGTGAAGGACACATTTTATAATAACGGGGGACAAAATCATTTAGATAGATCAAGTCCAAGTGGACAATATTGTTATTATAAAATATAGTATGGGCCCATCACCCACCAGCTGGCCCCACCTCTGCTGTTTGGGAGTTGGTAGCTGTGCATCTCAGTATATCTGACATAATATCATTATTAGTGTGGAATATGGGTAACCTAGATTGTCTTATAAATATTATATTAAAATATACACAAATACTAAATACTGTAAATCCGACACTAGATATACCTAGCACCACTCTGCACATGACGTCTCCCAGCATGGAAGCCACCTTCTTCTTGATGCTAACTAAAGGAGCACCATCAATGGTGAACTCTTTGAGATTCTCCATGAAGAGATGAACCTCTTCTTCCATTATGGAAGCAAAGGACATAACTTTCCCAGAGCTCAGCACTTGGGAGACGGCGAGCTTGCGGGCTCCGCGCCAGTACGGGCCGTAGTCGATGAAAGCAAAGCCTTTGCTGCCGTAAAGGAGGCCGAACTCCGAGGGCTGGCGGTTGGAGAAGCAACGGTCGTGGGTTTTGAGGACAAGCTCGGCCATCTCCGGCGAGGAGATGATGACGGTGGGGACGAGGCCGAGCTTGAGGTACATCACGGGGCCGTAGGTTTTGGAGAGACGGTGGAGGCCGCGGTTGGGGAGGGATCCGATGAGGTGGAGGCTGCCGATGATCGGAAGGCCTCGAGGGCCGGGAGGTAGCCTTAGGGTTCCGTTCATCTTTGGGGCGGTGGTTTTGAGAGAGAGGAATAGGGGGAGGAGTAGTGAAAGGAGTATGAGGAGTATGGTGTACATGGCTTTGTCGGTGGGAATATGGATGGAGAACGTGTGAATGTTGTTATTTATAGATGATTCATTAATTAGTTAAAACTAATAAATCTAATAATTAATAAAGAGAAATTGTCTTAAATACATAGCATTAGGTATCTATTAATATAGATGATTGATTAGTTCAAACTAATAAATTTAATGATTAATAAACATGTTACATGTTTTGGGACATCACATTAAAGATATAGCTTTAAGTCTCCATCAATATAAATGTGGTTTGCCTCTATATCGGTGTTCGATGCATTGGATGTAAGTGGATGAGCCTTTTCCCATTCATAAACTTTTCATGTTTGATAGGTTTTTAAAATTGGATGTATACTTTCAAGGGATGAGGCTATTCCTTGAAAAGTGGATGGCCACTTTCGATCAAATCGGCCGAAAGTGGCCATCCCTTGAAAATGGATACAGTACAGGATATTGAAATGTTGATTTTGAAGGCAAATTTGAAAATTGGAGGTAGAATGGGAGGGATTGGGTTAGTTTAATAAGATTAATGCGTATGTTAACCTTAATATTAGTATTAATTAATTCTGATAATAATTTAAATATTAATTAATTATATTATTATTAGAATTAATTAATACTGATAATAACTTAAATATTAATTAATTATGTTACTTAAAAAAATAAAAAATAGTTATATGAATACCATAATAAACTGTAAAATCACAATAATTAATATAATTAATATTAATTACCATATTAATATAGTTAATATTATATTAATTATGTTACTTAAATATTATCTTTGGGAAAGTTACCCCATCATCTCCTTATCCACTCCTATCTCTACAACAAAACACAAAAATCTATATTCACTTCTTATATCCACACAACCAAACACCAAAAAATCTACATCCATTTTTTACATCCACCTAATCAAACACACTCATGTAAACTCACATCTCTGTAAATTCATATCCCTGAAACTCCCATCCATGGGATAAACACTTAAAAGCAATCAAACGCCCCTTATATTAATTCGAGGCTTGTGATTTGACATATAAGACTTTAGTACCTTGTAGTCTAATTCGTGAGTAAAAAGATATTAATCCATTAATATTTGCTAACGTGGCAAAAAAATTCAAAAAATTAATATAATGAGAAAAAAACACTAAAAAAAATAGTAAAAAAAGGAAAAATTATGAAAATCTTTGAAAAACAGAAAATCCCAAATATTAAAAACATTATAAATAAATTAAGGAAATTATCAAAAAAACACAAATTCTTTAAAAATCCGAAAAAAAGAGAAACTTGTAAAACCCATAGAAAATCGTTTAAATTCCAAAATAAATAAAATAAATAAAATAAATACAATCATTAAAAACCCCCCTATAAATTAGAAAAACTTCTAAAAATTTAGTAATCCATGAAATTCGAAAATAAATAAAATAAACTTAGATATTTCCCCCAAAAAACAAAACAAAAAAACCTCACAAAACTCTTTTAAAAACTGAAAAATCTGAAAATTTTGTAAAAAGTGCAGAAAATACAAAAAATCCACAAAATCCCCAAGAAAACTAAAAAAAATATATAGAAAAATTTGTAGAATATTCAGAAAATTCACACATAAAAAATCCAAAAAAAAAACTGTAATAAATATTATCTTTGAGAAAGTTACCCCATCATCTCCTTATCCACTCCTATCTCTACAACAAAATACAAAAATCTATATTCACTTCTTATATCCACCCAACCAAACACCAAAAAATCTACATCCATTTTTTATATCCACCTAACCAAACACACTTATGTAAACTCACATCTCTGTAAATTCATATCCCTGAAACTCCCATCCATGGGATAAACACTTAAAAGCAATCAAACGCACCTTATATTAATTCGAGGCTTGTGATTTGACATGTAACACTTTAGTACCTTATAGTCTAATTCGTGAGTAAAAAGATATTAATCCATTAAAACTAACAAAAAAGGAAAAACAAGTCAAATTTTTAACGTTCATTTTTTGCAAATCCGTGAAACCACGGTTTTTTTCGTTAAAAACTTTATGGGTTTTATCTTTTTTTGTTAGTTGGAGAAATCACAAGGTTTTTTTTGAAACAAAAACACATTATGTATTTTGCAAATCTGTGAAACCATATAGTATTTTTTTTTTAATTTATCCTAGAAAAATTATGCTACCATTTTGTATTTGGAACCAAACATGCCCTTAAATCTTTATAATATATATACAAACAAGAGATCCATTCTTCTTTGTCTTCATGTGTATGTTCATCAAAATCCAATTAAATTACTTAAACCATCATTATTGCCACCATTTCTACAATTAAGAAACTTTTCCCATTGTTTTGAGTACACTTGGCAGAATATTATTGGTGAATTGCATTAATTGTAGATAATTTTTTTTTTATCGCAATACATGATAGATGTATTATAGACTTTATTTGATTTTTCCATACGGCATCACTCCTGATGGGAGCTTGATATATGCAATGCAAGTTAAAAGTTGTTTGTTTATTTTTACATGTATTTTTTAATAAATATTTAAAAACAAAATGGTTTGTTTGGGGCTTGTTTGTTTTGAAAATATTTTCCAAAGTCTTATTTTTTTCTTTTATAAAATATGATTGTTTCTATTGTTTTAGAAAATATGATTTTAAAATGAAAACAAAACAATTGCATGTGTTACAAAACCATTCATTCAAACATATTTTTATACATTCTTATCAAAACTAAACCAAAAAAGTGAGTGTTAGCTAGGCCTGTCCAAGGACCGGGCTACCCGCCCAAGTCCGAAGGCCCGCCTGAAAAATAAGAGGGTTTGGATAAAAATATTAGGCCCGAACATCTGGCCTTGGATAAAGAAAAGGATCCGTTTAAAATATGGGTCGGGCCTTGGGTGATGGTTTAGGCCAGGACCCGGCCCGGTCCACCCGAATTAAATACAAATAAAATAAATAAATTTGTTATTTATAATTATTTATAATAAAGTTGAATAATTTATTTGTATGTTTTAATTTAAAGGTATAAAATTCCAGTATAATTTAATTTTTCTATCAAAACTCACTTAGATTTAATTTATTATTAAATTATTTTTATTTTAAAATGTAAACTCTATTTTTTAAATAAATTTTAATTTAAAAAATTAAATATGGACGGATTTGGACAGGCCTTGGTCATGTGTTTAAAAATATGAGTGGGCCTTAGATAAAAATATAGGCCCAAATATTGGGCCAAGTCGAGCTTGGGCAAGCATACCTACCATTATTATTAAGTTTTGGCCTGGCCCAAACCCGACCCGACCCGGCCCATGGACAGGTCTAGTGTTAGCTCAAAAATCAGGGAAACCCTAATTTCTCACTAACGGTTGAATTTGTATGAGATGAGGGATTCAGATCAACAAGAAATCAAATCAGAAGAAAGAAAACCCAGAATTTAACGTGGAAAACCCTCAAAAACAGGGAAAAACCACGAATCTCTCTTGTGAGAGTGAATTACTTCAAACATTCACCATGGTTACAAGAAGAATAAGACATTTGGGGGCTGAATTGAGAGATGACAAAATGAAAAGAGAAAGAATAAGTTGCTAGAAAAGCAGGGCTTCACCCCTCCAAAGTTGTCCCTCCGCAAATGGTGCTCTCTTCTCCTATTTATAGGACTGGGAGTGGGGAAACTTGCGGCCCAAGCTTCCATCCACTTGGCCCACTTGAGCTATTTCAACTTTAACTCGGCTCCAGCTCAAAGCCAACTATATTCTTTTCTAGAAGTTTCTAGATGCTAGCCGAGCGCCAGCTCACCTGCCAGCTAAGCTCTAGCTGTGTATTCTTCTGGAAGGTCTGAGTGGAATGACTCGAGTAGAGTTCCGAACAGGTGATGTTCCGCAATAACCCGAACAGAAAATACTCGCCAATGATCTGAGCAGAAAGTATTCTGTGATGGCCAGAACGGAAAGTATCCTGTAAGGAACTAAACAAAAAGTGTTCTGTGAATCTGGATAGAATGTAGAGGATCTGAATGGAATTGTCGCGGATCCTAATGGAATAATCGAGCCTGGATCCTAATATAATTAGGTATGAATCCGAGTAGGAGTCATGCAAAGGTTGTTCCAGGTAGACGGCTTGATTTCTGCCACCTGTCTTCTCATTTTCACCCCTATCAATGAGTATTAGAATGAAATTTCTATATAAAAAAAATAATTTGAATCTCTAATTTATATTTAATTATATATTTGAAGATCTACATTTATACATAATTACAATATAAATTTTGTTATAGATTTATTATAATTTAAAACATCATGGTGCATATGAACAAATACAAAAGGTGCCCTAAAAATAGTAATATAGCCATAGATAAAAATAATACTAAAATTTAACATGAAGAAAATATGAGATCCAAACTAAACATAGACTTTTAGACATAATCTTAATACGAAAACATTTTTTAAAAAAAATATTAATTTAAAACATGCGAATTCCACTACTTCTCTAAACATGGAGGAACTTCTAAAAAACAATTAAATTAAATTAAATTAAATTATTTTAGCAATTCTTATATAAACTGGAAAAGAAAGGAGAAATTTTTTGTTAAAATATTTTTTAAAAGTGAATTCATAAACTGTTTTCATTTTTTTCATTTTTTTTCATTTTTAATGAAAAAAGGGGAAACAAAAGCAAACAATAGGGCTCAGGTAGGGAGACTTTGAAAAGGAGCAGGACAAATGGAGCACTCATGAAAGTAGATTTTAAAAAAGCTTTTGATACGGTAAATTGGAGTTTTCTACTGGACAATTTGAGAGTAAGAAGGTTTTGGGGATAGATGGATTGACTGGATCAGTACAATACTACACTCCTCGAAGGCCAATTTCCTCCTCAATGGATCCCCCACTAGCTATGTGAGACATAAACGAGGGCTCAGACAAGGAGATTCTCTTTCTCCACTCCTATTTGTATTAGCTGTGGATGTATATACAACCATGCTAGCCAAAGCAGCGGCAACTAATTTGTTCATAGGGGTAAAAGAGGCAATGAAAGCAATGAGGAAATCACCTCACTACTCTATACCGATGATCTCCTGGTTCTATGCTCTAGACTCACATTTCCCAATACTGAAACTCATCTTCTACTTATTGAAGGCCTCTCAGGGCTCAAAGTCAACTACAACAAGAGTGTCATCATACCCATCTGCACTTATGGGCACATGCTAGAACTACTGGGGCAAGTAATGAGTTGTAAAGTAGGGACATTACCGGCGCCCTATTTGGGAATGATAATTTATGGGGCTAAACCCAGGAAAGAGGATTGGAGGGACCTCATTGACAAGATCCGAGGAAGAATCGCGGGATGGCAAGGTAGGTTACTCTCATTGGGTGGGAAGGTGACCCTTCTCAACTCAGTAATCAGCACCATCCCCATCTACTTGCTGATGAGATACAAACTTCCAGAATGGGTCTCAATGAGCATTGAGGGTACCCGACGTGATTTCGTATGGAGGGGCTGAGCAAAACCCCAAGGCGTACGGCCTAGTCAACTGGGGACGCTTATGCAGACCCAAAAAACAAGGAGGTTGGGGTATTATTAACCTTAAGACTTTCAATAAGGCCCTTTTAGACAAATGGTGGTGGCGAATCCTCACAGGTGAATCGGGCCATTGTAGACGGATTCTGATCGACACATACTTTAGGGGAACCGACATAAACCCCTACGGCTCATCACCAAGGAAAGCCTCCATATTCTGGAAGGATATATCTGAACAAAGGGATATCACACTAGCAAACATGAAAGTGAAAATAGGAAGGGGCACACATGTCAATTGTTGGAAAGAAAACTGGATTGATGGCGAGGAGTAGTGCTACATCTTCCCGAAGCTACAACATATGATCCAGGATGAATACCAAACCATAGAAGCGTCACACAAACAACTGAAACTCAACAACTGACTACCCTTAGGCAACACATCATAGAGAGGGAGGACATCCAAGATATGAGACATTGGAAACTCGCGGCAAATGGTGCATTTATGGTCAAATCCTTAATTATACAACTTCAAAGTGGATGAGGGACAGAGATGCCAGTTAGGTAACAAATTCTAGAAGAAGCCATGTCCCCAAAGGTGAAATATTTTGCATGGCTAGCTTGAGATGACAAGACCTAGCCCTCCAAAACCTTGCCAAAAGAAAATGGAGGGGGACGGAACATGCTGTTATCTTTGTGGAATTGAGACAGAAACGACAAACCACTTATTGTTCCAATGCCCGTACACAGTCAACATCTGATAATATTTCTGTGGTATATATGGCCTGAGGGGCAAGTCGGAGAGCACGGAGGATATTTGGGGCAGGGCACTCTTCTCCAAGCAAGTGGACAAAGAAAGTAGAATGGGGGTGGAACCTGTTGGCAATGGTTGTAACATGAAGCGTGTGGTTGGAGAGAAATCGGAGATGCTTCAACGATAAACATCTTGTTTTCAAGCACCTTATACGGTCTATTGACTTACTTATGCTCTTTGGGTAGACGAGGCTCCCGCAAATAGTAGGCAATCGCTACAAAAGGCCGAGTCAACAGCTAAGCGAAGCCTAAAATCTACAAGGGAAGAGGATCACCGACAATAGTGGGGTGCAGACTTCGAGGACGTGGGACCTTGACCTAGACCCCAATATAGAGTGAGCAACCAACCAACCAAGGCATGGGAGGCCGCTCCACTAATGTGTTGAGCCAAGCCCGTTCCTTTTCATTTATGATCATGTATATGGCTTGGTCCAATGTAAAACCTTTTGCTTAAACTGTAAATGAAAAATGGTTGATCCACAATTTCAAAAAAAAAAAAAAAACCTAACAATAGGGTTGTAAATGAGCCGAGCTTGATCAGGCTGGGCCCAGCTCGAGCTCAGCTTGAAATTGCCTAGCTCGAGCTCGAAATTAGCTCGAATAAGTTTGCTCAAGCTCGCATCGATTTTAATTTCGAAAGTTCGAGATCGGCTCACTTTAGCTCAAAATTAAAAGCTTGATTATAATTTCGAAAGCTTGAGCTCGGCTTGATTTAGCTCGAAATTAAAACTTATTTATAAGTTAAATTTTTTATATTATATATTATATAATAATATTAAATATTATATTTATATTTATATATTATATTATATATTAATATGATAGGGGTGAAAATATAATGACCCGTGGCGTTCATTCTAGCCACCACAGGTCAAGATTGGAAGCCTTTCTTTATATCAGATCCACCATTCATCAGACTGAGACAAGTCCTCCATTCATCGGCCAGAGGCAGATCCTCCGTCTATCAGCCTGAGGCAGATCCTTCATTTTACAACCTAAGAAAGTACCACCATTCTTTGACTCAAAACAACACACCCGTTCTTTAGCTTGAAACCGCTTATCCGTTCATCGACTCATGACGACGAAGAAGAACTTCAAGATATGATCTTTTGGAAGAGTTTCCGCCACGCCGGTGGCCTTACGGAAGAGTTATCAATCGCTGTTGCCTGAGCCATTTGGAGGCCTAAATGTGCCAACCTGGTCAACACGTGGAAAAATATAAAGCTTGTGCTCCAAGCCAACAAAGCCTATAAAAGGCAAAGGAAACTGTTCATTTGGACTTTCCAATCTTGAGATACCGAAACTCTGACTCTTTGAGGACTCGAACTCCTCCTCTATCCTATTTTGGAGATTTTTTGTATTTTCCTCTCTCTCCGGTCCTAAGTCTCTGTAAGTGAACTCTTTCTCTCTCGTGGTTTTTTCCCTATTTTCTAGGGGTTTTTCCACGTAAACCTGGTTCTATATTTTTTCTCTTTGATCTTTGCTTGATTTCCTCCTTATCTAGCTTACAAATTAAACAAATTCAATTGTGGGTTCAGTTTTGGGGTCAAAACCATTCACTGAATCAACATAATATTTATCAATATTTATATTATATATTAATATATTAATATTAAATCTCGAGCTTTCAAACTGAGCTCGCTCGAGCTCGACTCAGCTCGAGCTTGGCTTAAAAGCTAGAAATTTTGAGCCAAAGTTTTTACTGAGCCGATAATGAGCTGTTTACGAACAGCTCGGTCATTTGACAGCCCAGCTAACAAACACACCCTTAACATTGCTTTTCAAATCTCTAAAATAAATTTTAGAAAATTAAAAGCTGAAAACTAGTAAGAGTATTTTTCCCCAACCCATTTGAGTTGGGCCTCAATTGCAGGCCCGGAACACGAAAGGGTGGAGACAAGAAAATAGGACAACAGCATAAGGGTATTTTCGTACATTTATAGTTCCCCTCACCTGATACGGAACCCGCCCCCTCTTCTCTGTTGTCCGTCTTCTCTATTCCTCTTCGGGATTCTCGGCCACTGTCTCCCTCTCTCTCTCCGCCGATACCATACCCTTTGCGTTCCGATACCCTAGACGCCGGAGAGAGAGCGATGCGGCGGCTCCCTGGAGGAGGGGCCGATCTGCCCCGGCTTCAGGCCACCATGCACATGATTGAGCAAGCTTGCTCTTCGATCCAGGTCTCCTCATCCCTCTTCGTGTTTTAGCTTTCCGTGATTCATCGATGCTCTATAGCTCTCCATTTCTTGATTTCCAGTGGGCTTTCCTGGTTTTCGTCCCATTTTTGAGTTCAAATGGATGGCTGAAATGATAATGTTCATTAAGTCGGCCATCGGTTTTGGTGAACATTGGAATTCTGGAATATGAAAAGCATTTAGTTGATTATGTTGATGAGTTTACTGTGTGTTGATGAAGATGCTCTCGTTAGGACTTGGATTGATTGCTAGATTGAATATTATTTAGCTCATCTATGTGAAAATTACGCTTCAGGACATTTTCGCCAAGCTTTGTATCTAAGGAGCATTTCGTTGTGTGCTTTGTAATGGAACTTGTCCTTTTATGCTAGTCCACTTATCTCAGTGGTGTCAACCACATTGCAATGTGATGTTTGTAGTTTAGCTTTTGTGCCTTGCGCTACTGGCTATGTGAATGATTTTTCATATTTTCTTCTGTGCCGAGGTTTGAGAGTGCTAGCATTCATGCCCCCATCCTATTTTTCTAGTTAGTGAAAAATGTTAATAATCATCTTATTAAGTTCCAATGGTTGAATCAATAATATCACTTGTATAGGCATTTCTCAAAGAACTAAATAATTGTTATATACACTATTATATTCTATTCTGTTATTGTAGACGTATATTCCTTTCACCAGTCTTAAATTGTATCACTATGCGATGGTGATATTCGGTGACTACATGCCATATTGATTGGTTTTTGCTCTTTTTGGTTAAAACAGATGCATGTGAATCCAGCTGAAGCAGAGAAAGTAATTGCATCACTCCATGAATCTCCAATGCCATATCAGTTGTGCCAGTTCATTCTTGGTATGCTATGCTCATGTATGGTTTAAGCTTTGCTAAATTTGGTTGTTTTTAACTTCGGATTCATAACTATTTCTGTTAAGTTTACGGACAAATATTTTTTGTTTTTTTTATTTGCATTTAGGTGCCTCAGTTGTATTTTACAGAAGAAACTAATATCTTTCTCATTCCAGTTACCTGTACTACAATTATCAAACCTGGTGTAAACTATGCCTTTTTTTTTATTCATTTTGTGTGGTTGATTGCACTACTCTTTTTCAGAAAATTCCCATATGCCAAATGCAAGGTTCCAGGCTGCAGCAGCCATCAGAGATGCTGCTTTAAGGGAGTGGGGACTTCTTACTGATGAGGATAAAAGAAGCTTAATAGTGTACGATTATAACTTGCGGTGGAACACAAACTGAAAAAAAATTCGTATGGTTTTCCTGATTTATCTGCAAAATTTGCTTTAAACAAATAACATCTCTTTCATTATAGTTTTTGCCTGCACTTTGTTATGGAGCGCGCCGGTGCTTCTGATCCATATGTGCAATCTAAAGTTTCAGCCGTTGCTGCTCAGTTAATAAAAAGAGGCTGGTAAGAAGTTCATAGATGGACTTACATTTTATTTATTATGAGATTCCTATGCATCATGCTATACTTTTGGTGCAGGTTTGATAGATGGTTTTCTTTTTATATATAAATGCATACATTTAGACTGAACCAAGTTATTTGTGATGAAAGTAGATTTAAATGCTTTTATAATATGATTTGTTGTGACTTAGCTGATAACTCTATATGGCTTCTCGTCATGTTTGTCACAATTGTTATTTCTGAGGTTCTTTTCAGTTGACCTTCAGTTTGTGCCTATTGAGAAGCATGGTCTTTGAAAGTTTTCCCATGTGCTTTTCCTTGTTAGAATGACACTTTAAGGAGCTTATTTGTTGTGGAGGCAAAGTTTAAGCCTCGCATATTGCACAATAGGATAATATCAAATTGTGAAGGTTAATTAATAAAGCTGGGTAGATGGTTTATTTGTGTTGCTTGATTATTTGGTTTATGTTTTACATAATTTGATTTAGTCCAACCGACCAGATGTCATGCAGGCATGTGTCCTTCAGTAAATCTCTCATAATTCCAATTGAACTACTGTTCTACCTATGCTTTTCAAGTTATAAACTTCTTAATGGGTTTGTATAGCACAGTGTTTGTTTACAGATTAATGATTTGCTATTGGCTTAAACGTCGTTGATTTTGATTAGTTTTGTGCCGCTCCATCCTAATACGATCTGAATTATATAATACTTGTTTGCTTTGTACTATCCTGTGTTTGGGCTTAAAAATAATGTGTTGTATAACTAATCTAATTGAATTTAAGTTTTGTCTAAGACCTGGTTCTTTTATCTTGAAATCACTTTTTGTTTTTACTACGTTTTTGATAAAAATTATAATACTTTTTACTGGAGTAGCAGGTTGTTAACTTCAATGCAATTGAAATTTTAGTTAGTAGGTTATTGCATGGATCAATAAGATCATTGGACTATATTTTTCATGAGAAATCAACATTATGTTTTGATTGACCTGAATTGATGGAAAGATGCATCTCTGTTTGCCAAAATATCATGTCTCATATGTCTTAGCTAAAATCCTTGTGCTTAAGTTTTCTCTTGGTGCAACCTGATGATAACTTATGTAGAAGTGTGACAGTTATATCTTTCTTTGATGTCTCTTTTAATCAGGCAAGATTTTATTGAAGGTGATAAAGCAGGCGTACTTTTTGAGGTAGGGAAATACAAATATCATAAACCAGTATCTTTTCTTTTTCTGCCCTTTTTTTTATATCAGGAATTTAAACCTATGATCAAGTGTTTCATTAGCTTGTGATTATCTGCAATTGGATCTGGGATCAGGCCTCCCCAAGTGGGCTTCCATGAATGGGTTGGCTTTGGGACCAAATTCCCTTATCCTTGCTTATGAAATTCATGTGTCATCCATCAGAAAGGATGCATCGATCTTTAGCCAATTATTGGTTTCATAGTGCCTCAATTTTGAACCTCTTGCACTAGATGACAGAAAGGAATCTATGCAACTATACATTTATGCTTCCACTCAAGGAAACATTGTAATGAGATCAAACTCTTGTGCCCCACATACTCGTTGCTCCACTATTTTCTAAGTCTAGGCACCATAACCACCTATCCTTTAATCTATTTCATGCAGTCCTTGCGCAACTAAAAGCATTTTGAGTATTCAATTATGAAGGCACATGAGATGCATAAGGTTAATAATTTTCTTTATAGAACTGGTGAAGATCAAAGTACTTTTGTTTTCTTTTTGTTTGGAAGGTTGCAGTTAGATATTAATTTGTTTTTGTTTTTGTTTTGTTTTTTTTTTTTTTTGAGAAGTTTTTAGGTGTTGCATATGCTGTATAATAAAACATAGCAAACATAAAATCTTGGGTCCACAACAGAAACAATTAAGAGAAATTAATACTTGGTTAGGCAGTCAAGTTATATAATTAGTTTTGAAATTATTTATTATTAGTTTCAGTAAGAATCATCAATCTATTATGGATTAGAATTGTATTTTCAGTGTTGACATGGCACTCTCCATCATGGAATTTGTGAATCCTGGAGTTCATTAAGATTGAGCCTTGTGAGTTATACAGTCTAAGCTACCATATTTATCAATAGTTGCATTAATTCCCTTTGTGGATGTTGAAGTCTCTCCTGGTCTGCTTCCTTCATAGTTAAATACAGTTAACATACTGAGATAGCCTACTTTAAAAATTTGGGTTACAAGAGAACTTTAAGGTCATCTTGCCCTTTAAGCCTTTTATTTCTTGTTGTCCTTCTAATGGGAAAGTTAGCCTTAAGTTTCTTTTTTTAGGGTTTAGAATTAATATTAAGGCAAATATTATTGCAGTGTCTTGCAGATCATCTAACATTTTCATTTACAGGTGAAACAAGCCATTTTAGGCATTTATGGTGTTGATGCACAATTTGTAGGGATCAATTTCTTGGAATCATTGGTATTTAACATCACATGGTTCTTTATCTTGTGATTTTCAAGCCTACTGTGTTGTACATTTACATTTTTAATTTATTTTAATTGTTCTGTTTCAGGTATCAGAATTTTCTCCCTCCACCTCTACATATATGGGGTTGCCCAAAGAGTTTCATGAGCTGTGTCAGGCATCATTTGAGCAGAAATATTTAAAGGTTCTTTTTTCTATCTTTAGCAACAACTTACTGTTAGATGGTTCATTTTTCTTACATGCCAAATCACTGATTTGAACTGTTGGAAATTTTGTGTTCTTCATTTTCTCGTTTTAAGCTTTTCATTTGACTGGTCTAAGCATGTCATTCTCTTGATACATATATATTTTATTTAATGCACATTGCACCCATTACATAATTTCCCTTCTGACAGGAGTTCTATTTTTGGGGCCAAAATGCTGCAGTAAGTGTTGGTGATAAGATAATAGGTTGTGCCCCGATAGCCATGCCCGAAACTAAGGTTTGTGCTGCAGCTCTGCTGCTCATGCATCAGATTTTGAACTGGAGTTTCAAGCAAGATTCCAGTGTCTCTGATCTATCCGGTAATAAAACACATGTTTTTTCATCTGGAATTAGACATGATACTTTGTTGCTGAAGAAATTTGATCGTTCACTCGTACAGGTACACCTTTCTGGATAATTTTACTTGTTTGGTTTTGTCATTTTGTAACTTGGTTTTACCTCTTTTGCTGCTTGTAGCCAGGGCCTGCGTGGCATGATGTACTTATATCAAGTGGACACACTATCTGGATTCTGAACTTATATGAGGTTCTTCGCCAAAAGTATTCATCTGATGTGTTATGGATTGACTCTCCTCTTGCAATTTCTGCTCGGCAGCTTATTGTTCAACTATGTTCTTTGTCAGGGTCTATATTTCCCTCTGGTAACTTGTTGAAGCTGCGTGCTTTTTCTCTCTTTAAATGAATACATTTTCATTCTTAGTTCTCATGTTGTTTGCTGCTTTAGATCGTAATTCATGTTGTGCGAGAGGTTGTACTCTTGCTCTTGATGCAAAATTGATGAAGCTACATATCAGATTTGATTTGCTTTGGTCATGGAATTAGGCATCTGGTATTTTCCTCCTAATCAGCCGAACATTAGAATGATAAAACCCATATGTTTGTATGACGTGAGTCCTTTTCTGATGTTATGCCTTAATAATTATGTCCGATTCGTTTGCGGCATATGCCTGATTGAAGCCTTTCACATAAAATTAGTGATTTTTAAAGCACTACTTCTTTCTTTCTGAGTTCTGGTTTGGAAGGAAATACTTGATAGCGTTATTAACTTCTCAGTAGCTGACCTTTTGTTATGGAATATTGCTATCTAATTTAGATGTACATCTATTTCAAATGCTAGATAATGGCCAAATGCAAATCAAGCACCTGGCGCAGATACTATCAGCAATAGTCAAATGGATCGATCCTGCAGATTCTATTTCAGCATCAATCATCCATGGACATAGTGAAAGGTTTTGACATGCACTCCAACCTTTTCAGTACTCTTATCCTTATTTTGCAATAAATAATTTTTATTTCATTCAGTGAGATGCTTGATGGTTGCCATGCATTGCTTTCAATAGCAACCCTTACCGATTGCCTGCTGTTTGACAATCTGCTAAGATCTATAAGGTAAGCAGTTGTTAAATAAGGATAAAACTGGTATTTTTTTGGTGATTATATTGTTCACAAGTTGGGGCATCATATGCTTCTTTTGCTCTTTCATGTGATCTCAAGTTCTTGATTGCCAAATTTTACCTTTCTTTTTTTAGACCTTTTGGCACACTCCAGCTACTATCTACCTTGACATGTGAAGTTGTAAAAGCCTATACTGCTAGCAACAATGAGGATGATGCATGGAGTTCTGAGGCTCTCGATATTTTATTAGAGACTTGGGGTGTCATTCTTGGGGTATGCACTTAATTCTGGATCACAATTCTTTCTTAGAAATGAATGGACATAGCCTGCACCTCTGTTCTTTTAATTACTTCTATCCAAATGGTTGATATCAAATAATTCATGAATATGTTTTTATCCTCTTGAAATGGAAATGTAGTTTTGGCCACCTGTATATATTGTATAATGCTATAGAATATTCTCTTGCCTATCTTTGCACAATAGCAACTAGTAATTGGTGTATCTGTTTTGTAGTAAAGCTGTTATTTTGCTTGCTTGAGGCATAAGCACCTATGCATCGAAGCTTTTGGTTTTTATAATTTTCTGTTGTTTGGTGGAGTGTGATTGTATTCAGGACTCATTATTATTTGGTGCAGAGATCAGATTTTACCATAACATCCTTTTCAACTGAAGCTGTAGCTGCTACTGCTAATTTGTTCAATGTTATTGTGGAATCTTATCTCAACGGTATTGCTTTTGATGGTTGCTCACCATATTTATGTTGGAAATTATTGTTGCTGAAATTTCTATTGGATATTCTAGTTGCCATCTTCAATCACTTTTTTTTGTAACTACAAGGATTTAAATTTACTTTCCCAATTTAACAATTATGTCTTTCGTGAGATAGCTGCTGCCAAGTCAGCCTTTGATGACGACAATGAATCAGAGCACTTTCATGCCTCTATATCAAGTAAGCTATTGGAGTGTCCAAATAGATTGTATTAACACTTAAATCCTTTCTTATTTTGCTTGTTTCTGAGTTACCTATTCATTCAATTATCACCACTATCTTTATCCTGTCTTAAATTTGTAGGAAGGGATGAAATGCTGAGGTCATATTCTCTTATTGCGAGGTCAGCAGCTGATGTCACTGTTCCTTTTCTTGTGAGGCTATTTTCTGAACGTGTTTCCCTACTTAATCAGGTGCTCCAGAAATCTCCTCTACTACTACTATTGTCTTGTCATGCCTTTGGTTCTTTCCCGTACTAGGATTTACCTTTTGCTTAACAAACATCTGTTACTTGGGGATCCAAATTAGAAATATATGGTCACGCTTGACTTTCTGGTATTGGTATTTTTTTCCTCTTGATTCTAATGAGCTCTGAAATTTTGAACAGAAAAGTAACACAGATGATGCCATCAGCCTTTTGGAAGAACTTTATTGGTTGCTCTTGATAACTGGGCATGTTCTCACAGATTCAGGCGAGGGGGAGACAATACTTGTAATTTCTTTCAGCCTTCTTATTTTTAGTAGAATTTCCTCTTCTTTCCATATTATTTCATGGGTTTTGCATACATCTTTCTATAAATTTCCCTATTTTTGGATCTGCCCTGGATAAATTTTGCTGTTATATTTTGTCATCTTAAATGTTTTCCTCTCATTTTGTTTAGCAGATATCTTTTTTCATTTATAGTCTTTGTCTTCATTTTTAAGCATCCTTGGGCTACTCTACTTTATCATTATGTTAGAATCTACCCTCATGAAACAAAGTGAACGCTGTTGTTTGTTGAAATGTGGTCTATGATGTTATATCCAGGTTCCAGAAGCATTACAAGTTGCCTTTTCAAATGTTCTGGAAGAAGCACAACATCCTGTTGTTGTACTCTCCTGGTATATTTCTTTAATGATAAAGATATGCTTTATACATTCTGTTAATATGGCATGAATTCCATTTTATGTTGTTGATATGTCAATGAGGAATTGTGAAGTATAGATTGATTCACCTCTTTTGCACTTGTACATAAATTTAACACTCCTGTCTGCCATTTTTCAGTATATCTTTCTTTTTATTCACAGGCATCAAAGTGCCTGTGCATACTCACAAAACGCCCTCAGTTGTTTGCTTTAATATGATGCGTGTCTTTTTGAGTTTAAGAAATTCATACCCATCTTTTCCCTAAGCTTAGCATGCTTATGCCCTTTTTGGTAGATTTGAAAATGTCATGATCTATGACAAATCAAAAGGTTAAGTCTTGTACCTTTTGACCTAGGATGTGAATATATTGGCTTTCCACCTTTGCCTCTATCCTCTTTTACCATCTTCAAAAGATTAAGCTGTTTGGTTGAGCATTTTTTACTTTGTGCCTATAAAAAAGGATATTGGAAACTTCAAGTTAGACAAAAGGAGTTTCCTTAGAACTATAACTAAGGGGCACATGAACAATTCCACCTCCTCTTAGGAGCATGCTGAAATTCCAACAGATTTTGATTGTTCTTTTAATTTGTGCTTACGTCTCCTGATGTTGTTTATTGTATACCTTTCACAAATTTATGTCTATGTTGAGATGCAGGTCAATTATTAGTTTTGCTAGACAGAGCTTGAATCCAGAAATGAGGACATCTTTCTTCAGTCCTCGACTAATGGAGGTATTTTATATAGATAGAGTTCTTATGGTTTACATCTGTCAAATGTAGAATTATCTTATTGTTCAGCTAGCCAAACCTTCTTAGCTGTGAATTTTCAATATTCTGCTTCGTGCAATGCATCAATTACGTAAATCAATAGTTCAAACCGCACTCAAAGGTAGGGCATTTCCCATTGAATAAAAAACATCTCCCGGATTAGCTGGATTATATGATTTTCCTAAAAAACTGTTTATATTATGAAAATTGAAGGTTACACTTTTGGTAGCATTATTTTCATGGCCCCCTTACAATTTGTGATCCATAAATCTATTTTTCCTCGCATCTTTTTTCTTTTTTTGGCTTTTCCTCTTAGACTAGTGAGTTTTGATTACTAGGCTATGAAGAGTTTGCAAACTTAGCTTTTTTACTTTCTGTGTTATTCATCATCACCGCAAGTTTGGTCTTTTATATATTATCCTCCATAAAATTGCTTATCATACTTCAGATATGGATCTATTATGTTCCCATCTGAAGCCATTTTCTCATGGTTTTTATTGTTTGAACTCTGTGCAGGCAGTTGTATGGTTCCTTGCTAGGTGGGCTGATACATACATAATGCCATTTCATGGTAAAGGTCACATTAGCACACCAAATGATGAACCACAGGTTTCTAAAAGGGTTCTGTATAGCTTTGCTGGGGAAAATGATCAAGGAAAGCTTGTGCTTGATACTATCATTCGCATCTCCATGGTAGTACTCTTATCATATCCCGGGGAGAATGAGCTTCAGGTATATCCTTCAGCTGCAGGAACTTGAGTGAATTGTCTTAATGTTGCTCTTTGTTGGAATTTTTTTTTGGTATGATCTATTACTGGTTTCTTCTAATGTCCTCTATTGGAGCGAATGAAAGCTTCAAGCTTGTATTTCTGGATCAGTGCAGATTTGATGCTTTGCATAGTAGAGGCTGGACTAAAGTAAATCAGTGATCAAATCTTGTATTTATTTTCTGGATTACATATGACAATCAAATTGAAGCACATAACTTGAAATACTTAAGTTTATTAATGACTATATTGAACAGCATTGTAATGTTGAAAGAAACAATCTTGCTGCCTATCTCATGTGTTGAAATTGCTCCACATTAGCGTCTAATTTTCAAAAGTATCTAACCTAATACATTTTCCACAAGTGGAAACATGTTGTTGTTGGACCTGATATTTCATTGGTTATTAGGTATTGACAATTGTGAATAATAATTATTGCCTCATGTTTTAGCAGGCACTGACATGCCACCATCTTCTTGTTACGCTTGTCCGACGGAGAAACGTCTGCACCCACCTTGTTGCTTTGGTAAGAACAAATTAGATCTACTTTGTTGCAATTTTGCAAAGAGCAAGTTAATCTAATGAATAGAATGGTTCCTTTGTATGAGTTCAGTAGTTTCTTTGTCTTTTACCTGTATTTTGTGGATAGCATGATTGTTTTCAAAACAAGGTGTTTACATATCATCCCTTGAAAAATCAGGAAGTTGGTGTTTGGTAGAGATGGGGCTAAGTTGAATTTGTTTTGGTAGGAAGCATTTTAAATCAGTTGACCACTTTAATGGTAACTAAAATAAATAATTTTAATTAACTTTGTAATTTTCTGATAAATAATTAATATATTATTATAATATAATATTTTAAAATATTAATTAATAATTGTATTAATTAAGTTAATTAAATTTTCTAAAAATACCAAACCTTACCCCAAAAGGTGTTTGGATGGAGTTTGGATGGAGGTGGTGGGATAACCTAGAATATCCCCCGTCCAAACACCACCTAAGTTATTGTTTCACTCTCACTTTAAAAGCTTACTTGTAGTCCCTTTGAAGGGCACTACATATGTAAAAATTTGGGGGTTGGTTGGCAATTTTTGAACGGTTGAGGAATAACCCAAGCCATGTATTGCAAATAATCCATGGAAATTGAGGGGTAATGAATTAGTTTTTTACTTTTGAAGTGGTAATAACTTTGAAGGAAATTGCACATCAACCTTCTGCTATTTGAAGGAAATTTTGATTTTTATTAATTTTTATCACTTGGGTTCTTACCTATATTTAGTGGTTAAGTTTACAATCATGAAATATTTAAAAATTAAGTGTTTAAGTTTATCAAAAAAACTATTTAAAAATTTATCCAAAAAAGTTTACAATCAAGAAATTGGGTTCTAGATTTTTGCTTGAAGCTTTTGAGCATCTTCATCATTGGTATTTCTTTGTGTCTATAATCCTCCCTGCCATGTTGCATTTTATGGATCAGACATGTTTTACAAAATTAACAAATTTTGATGTGGCGCAGGAATCTTGGGCTAGTATAGCAAATGCCTTTGCAAATGAAAGTAGTTTGTTTCAACTAAATGCCCGTCTACAAGTATGACTGCAACTTGTTTTTTGCTTGAGTTCTGAACAGAATATTGACAACTGTCCTTTCCATATAATTTTTGTTGATTCAGCGCTCTCTTGCACAAGCACTTGTTTCTGCAGCTTCTGGCATCAAAGATCCTGAGGCATCAAATCAGTGAGTTTTTTTTTTTATTTTTTTTATTTTTATTTTATTTTTTTAATGTCCATCTTAACTAATCTTTCATAATAAACTATGTTTGCTATCATTCTAAGAGTTTGCTACTAAGTATGAATCATGAATTAACTTGCAGGTATGTAAGGGATCTCCTGGGACCAATGACCACATACCTTAAAAATATATCTACACGAAATGATCTCAAGGCCTTTGCTCAACAAGCTGATGCAATATACATGGTAAGCTGGATGACCCATAATGCATTTGTATCTTTATTTCTCGAGATGACATGAATTTTACTTTCAAAATGTATTTTTAGGTTATTTGTATGATGGAACGTCTAAGGGGAGCAGCGAGAGCAACTCAACCACGAACTCAAGTGGCTGTTTTTGAGATGGGTCATGCTGTGATGAATTCTTTATTGACTCTTCTAGAAGTATACAAAAATCAGGTGCTTTTGAGAAAAGTTTGCTCCCTTACATTGTCATTACACCTTTTTGTTGTCACTTATTGTCAGCTAACTTTGTTCATCCTTGAGGGATTCCACTTCTTAAAAAAATTTCTGATTACAATCCTCTGCTATCCCCATTTCTAGTCTGCAGTGGTGTATCAGATACTCAAGTTTGTGGTTGATTTGGTTGCTGCACAAGTTACATTTTTAAATGCTAAAGATGCATCAATTTTGGTTAGCTTCTGCTTACAACTACTAAAAACTTACTCTTCTCACAACATTGGTAAGGTAAGGTTCCCCCTTTTCTTCTCCAAGTCTTTATTTGTCTACGCTTATTTTTGGCATTTTGGATTTGAATAGATTCTCTGACCATACAGTGGGTTGGAACTTTAAAAATTATAATGCTAACTTTCTGGTACAATATTTAATTGGGGTTTTATGAGCTAATAGAGCACTCTAGACCCTTATCTTGGTTGCTGTCATTACAGTCCTTGTTTGCTTTTCCTGGCCACACCCTTCTTTGAATCTAGGTATGTATTAGAGGGATGCACACAATTGTTATAAAGCTTATTTTTTTCAAATCTAAGATAAAGTCAATCTTTCTATCAAAAAACTTAAAATCAATTTTAAAAGTGGTTTTGGTTAGAACTCATTTAACCGTTGCGCTCTAATTTCTCTGCAAGACCTGTGGAGTTTTGTCAGAATTATGACTAAAACTTTATGGTTTATGTCAATTTTCATAAGCCACCTAATATCTTCAATAATGTATATGTAACGTTATGTATATATTTTCATTTGCTTTTCTATTTAAGCTTGCTCTTCTGACCATGCTATGGGCATTTGAACTTTTAAACAATTGAAATTCAGATATATGATTCAATAATTCATTTTCTTGTCCTAGAGGATAATCTTAATTACATGTTTGAGAATATTTCATATTCTGGTTTTTAGAATAAATTTATTTTTTTATTTAATTTTATCTAGAGGATAGGCTTCTTACTCATTGATTCTATAGCTTTATGCCTACATGGCTACATCACACAGTTTTAAAATTATTTTATAATGTCTGGGTGATCCAGCTTTTGTCAATTAAAATTTTCCATAAGGAAAGCCATTGCTCTTGTAACCAGAAGATCTATCATTGAAGCATTAGCAATTCCTGAGTGTTAATTTGAACTTGCTATCTTGCAGTAGCTAATTCATTCCATCAGTGATGAACATATATACGTATTACTTGTGCATAAGTTTATTTAAATAGAACAGATGTATCAGAATAAACTTAATTAACCACGTACTAATGTTTTGGTACAAACTATCATCCATTACTTATTTTTGAGATTGCCTTATTTTTCGTTCCCAGATCTCTCTGTCCATTTCTTCTAGCTTGCATAGTGAGGTCCAATCTGAGAAGTACAAGGACTTGCGCGCTTTGCTTCAGCTCCTCACTAATTTATGTTCAAGAGATCTGGTATCAGATTTTATATTTTCTTAATAGCCAATCTGCTTCTCTGAGCTAAGATGTGGAGCATTATATAATGATCATGTAAATTTTACAGGTTGATTTCTCATCAGATGAGGCAGATGGCCCAGAAATTGCTGAGGTAAGTAGCATCATTGTAGACACACTTAATTAAACCTGGACGTTTATTGGTATATCCTTCTACAGGTTGTATATGTTGGATTTCACACTGTTACCCCTCTTATATCTTTGGATCTTCTGAAATACCCAAAACTCAGTTTTAATGTAAGTTATCATCTTCTTCAGTTTTAGTAAATTATATGCCATATTGCTATTATTTTGAACATGCAGCTTGGTATGTTTGACTTTTGCAGTATTTTTCACTTGTATCACACATGTTGGAAGTTTACCCTGAGAAGGTTGCTCGATTGAACAATGAGGCCTTTGTACATACTGTCCATACCCTTGATTTTGGAATTCGCCATCAGGCATGTTTTTGTTGACAAATCTGTTTTTTCTTTCCCATTCAGATGTATATCTTTGTGTAAGATTTTTGTATATGCTTTAGCTTGTATCTGTCAGAAGGGGACTGTTCTTACTACAACATTCTGGCAATATTTGTGTTTCTTTTTTATGTGGCAGGACATTGATGTCGTTGATATGTGTCTGAGAGCAGTAGATGCTCTTGCCTCATATCACTTCAAAGAGAAAATTGCTGGTAAGGAAGGCTTGGGTGCACGTGCAATAGATTCTCATGGCACAAATGGTGAACTGCAGGAAAGTATCTTGAAGCACTTTCTTCGGATGCTTTTGCAACTACTCCTTTTTGAAGATTTCAGGTTTGAGTTCTAAATTATTTCTGAGGAGAGCATTTCCACATTTCTTCAGATGTTCTTTTAATCATATGTGGACTATGTTATTGCAGAATGGAACTTGTTGGCTCCATGGCAGATGCTCTTCTTCCTTTACTTTCATGCGAGCATGATTCATACCAAGTAATATTATTCTCTATTCACATTTATTTTACCTTTTGTCTCGTACCAATAAAGGACATCACTTTATGACTATCGTTGGTCTTTGTTGTAACCAAATCAGAAGATGAATGTGTTCTGTAAAATTATATCATGGGCTCTGGATTAAATTTTAGCCTGTTTTAGCCTATATAACATATGTTGTAACCTGAATTAGCAACTAGCTGCTTTGTCTTCTTACCAATCAGCATTTTTCCTTACTGAGCTCTTTTTTATGCAGAGAATGGTACAGGAGCTTGTTGAAAGAGGGTTGAATCCTCATACAAGTATCAGGCTGGGAAATGCATTACAATGCCTCATAAGCTCGAACCAGCTTACCTCATGTCTTGACAGACCAAATCGCCAGCGGTTTAGGAAAAATCTCCAGACATTCTTGACAGATATTTCTGGTTACATGAGGATAAAATAGATTTGTGCAATAGAAAAGCAACAAAAGCCAGTTTTGAGTATATCCCATTACCCTCGTGGGTAGCTTCTGCTTCGGCTGTTCATGTTGGCATCATGACTGTGGAGGAACTAGTCATATGACTTCGATTGCGTTTGGAAGAGTATGATGTAGCACCTTTGTAAATATTTGTTTTCTTATTTAAGTTCTTGCTGTAAATTTTGATTAATCAGATTTCACCTTATCCAATCTTTCTTTTCTCTTCCATGTGAAGCATCATTATTCTTCACTGCCTGAGTGTGTTTAGTGGCAGTACTTCCTGAGCTTGTATTGGTCTTCATGAACCCTAGGATTGGTACTTTCAATAGGACGATTCCGATATATAACTCAATTCTTATTGTATGGAGACTGTAAGCTCATTTTACCCACTATAAAGATGGATGATTGTCCAGCCAACCAATATGGAGTTCATGGTGGGGGATCCCAACTCCCCAGATGGTGCTATTTGCCCTGCTTCTTCATGCTATTATTGTTCTGCTTGGCAGCTGGTTCATATGCAGCTCCGTCACTACTACGTGCTGTCGGTGCTTTCATTAACTTTCTTTGTGCACTATTAGTTCTCTGTGCTGAAAGCCTTGTTTGTCTAATTCCCTCTCTTTACTTGCATGAGAGTTCTATATAATCTAGTGGGCCATTGAAGATCTCATACCCGTGAACTTGGGGGTGCAGCTTGAGACAAAGGTATCAGGCTCTTAACCTTTTGTTATATATATAACTTTGTCCCTTTCTCATTATTTTTTGTCCTTGTTTTCCTGGTAACCAATAAGCTGCGAGTTGACACATTGTTAATTCTAAGCCTAACTTATAGCATTGAATGTTGATTGTGCTTTTACAAGTTGCCGTTTCTGTTCTCTCTCTTATGTGTCTTATTTTCCAGTTTTTTAATCCACATAACTGATAGTCTTTTTGTGACTAATATATATACATAGGTGTCCGAGTTGCTGCTAAATGAAGATAGAAGTAAGAGGTCCTCATGCTCCCTAAATCCTATGTTTTGAACTTGTACTATTTGTAGAAATTTTGTGTCGTTGTTGTTTATGTGGCCGCATACACTTCCCTTTCATGCATCAGGACGAATCTCCCTAAAGAAAAGCTTGTGGACAACCATTTCCTACCTTCTCAAGCTATCAATCTAGTCCTCAAATGCTAATTACCGCCCCTACTTAACTAGATGAAGTATTCTATCTTTAGAGTTTATTTTTTTTAATAATAATTTTATTTATTTATTTATTATTATGTATTTATTTTTGAGAAAGTTAACTAATAAAGAATCCATTTAAAAGGAAAAGTTCAATTGGATCATGGGATTATAAAGTTAAAAAGGACAAAAAAAAGAAGAAATAGCCTTTTATTTTTGCAAAGTAGATATTATGTTGGAATTTCTCTAATTACTATTCAGGGTTTATTATTCTTATTATTTTTATTTGATTATAGATATTTGAAGAGGTAATTATTTATTAGTCTCTGACACTATTGGGTACTATTTCTCACCCAAAACACACACACCCAAAACACTATTACACTAACCCCCAAGGACCCCAAGAAAAAAAAAGTTCATTATCTATATTTTTTAATCCAAGTATTCTGATTATTCACAGTCTAGAATAATTAGAATAATATGGTCTATCCATTTACTCTCAAAAGAAAATATTAAAAAAAAGGTTGTCTACTGAATGCTTGTAGAATTGAAATTATACACAATCCCATTCTACACTATTCTCCATTGTTTAAGATATCAACATCAATCAAGAAAATTTTGGAACCCCAACAAAGAGGAATACCAATACTAAGACAAGGTCCTTTGATGCTACAATAAAAATGGGAATATGGGTTACTACAACAACTCTCAAGATTACAGGGAGAAAGGGAAAACTAGAGAACATGAAAACTCACCAAATCTGAAAGCTTCTCAATCAAATCCTTATAAAAATTCAGAATATATGGAGGAGTCAGAAGCAACCTTGGAATGGGTTTCTAGAAACATCAGTACCCCCTAAAGATCAAACTCTTCATCTGTTTGGCAAAGGAAAACATGATACTCATACTGGACAACCTTAACTTGAGAAATTTGAACAACACGCCCACACTTAACTTCCTATGCGAGACCGAAGCTGAAAAGGTCACACCTATTACTCACATGTCCAGTTACACAAAGCATCTGGGAATACTATAGGTGCCTATATGGCTTACCAGCAACGTCCGAAGCCCTCAATGCTATATGGGGCATTAAACCCATCACCACCCACATAGCACACAATACATTACGTCAAGTGTGGGAGTTCACGATGATGGCCATATTATGGAATATTTAGAGGGAGAGAAACTCACAATGTTTTCAAGATAAATGATGTGCTTTCTTAAAAATCATTCGTAACACTAACTTCGGCTTATTATTTGGTTTGATGCATTACATCAGTCAAAAAAATCAAAGTTGGAAGCAATACAGAGTCTAGTCAAGTGAAGCCTTAAGTTCACACGGGATACCCACAATGATGAATCCAAATGGTCAGCTTCTGACAAAAGAAGAAAATAATCTGATTATGTTCCCTTGTAGTGTTCTTAGTTAAACTCCAACTTTTACTAACCACTTTCACGCGTTGATCAAGTTCTTCTATGATCTCTAGGAGAAGTAGATCTCTATATCAATAGTTGGTGCCGTTTGTGGGAAGATCAATCTTGAATGTTCTTGATCAAGAAGCTATGAAGCTCTCAACCATAGCTATAGGCAAGCAGAGTCATATTCTTGACCATATCGACGACAACACCACCGAATGCAATGGCATCCATGTTGAAGACGCTCGCCAAGACTAGCCTGCAGCTTTGGGAGATGTCAAGACTTGCGATACCGAGTTTTTGGAGAAGATCAAGGCGCTCACTCGAGCCCTCTGATTCGTGGAACAACAAATATCCCACCTCTCGCCACCGCCAAGAAACACCATGGTAGACTCATCTGAGGCGGGGCGATGCTCAACTACATGCGCCACCTAGAGTCTAAAGGCAAGGCCCACACTAGAAGATAAGAGGAGGCTGCTTCATCATTGAGAAACATTGGATCACCATAGCCTCAGCCTCAACCCAAGGGCTCCATGAGACCTTGCCTCAAGGTCGTGTCCCAAAAAACCAAGGAACGGTTAAGATACGTCGCCAGAACAATCTCTTATTTCATTCTTGAGATCCTTGAGGTCCCACTCCTAGTCGAATTTCGAATGCAGAGGATTAACAAAGTTAGCCGACAATAAGTGACAACAAAAAGGTATAATGATGATTAGAAGATGAGTAAGGGAGCAAAATTTTCTCAAAAGCACATGATTTTTGTATACTTCTAGAAGAGTCAAAGAATTCATCACAGCATGACCAATTTCAAAAATAGCCATTTAAGTTCGTGGTTGAGTTGCTCTCGCTGCTCCCTTACTTCTCTTCATCAGACGTTCCCAACCACTTTGTGGGGCGCAACGCAGATGTGGTTTACCAGCTTCCCCTAGGAGTTCGTCTCTTCATTCATAGATCTTAGCTCTCAAAAGAGAGCTATTTTAAGGACTTGCATCAATTGAATTACAACAAAAAATTATACTATATTATTATATATTGCATGTTTTGGCTAAATTTTATGAATTTAGTACAATTTAGATTGCTTTACTTGTTTTAGTATTTTTGTCATAAATTATATTTTTTAGACACTAATTCAAGTTTTAGTGAATTGTATCAGGTGACAAGTATGGAGCATATTTGTCAAAGGAAAAGCCAAAAGCTCACCACTAAGTAGTCTGAGAGAGCAAGTTAAGTTTTGAGGTCGTGACACCAATTATCAGAAGAGCAAATTGAGGTTTGAGTTCGCAATGCCAATTATCAGAAGAGAAAGCTGAGGTTTGAGATCATGACTTCAAACTTAAAGTCGTGATGCCAAACTTTGAAGTCGCGACAGTAATTATCAGAAGAGCTAACTGAGGTTTGAGGTCGCGACGCTAAACTTTGAGGTCATAACACCAAACCAAGTCTATAAATAGGGGTGAATTTTCAAGAATTAGAGGATCCAAGAAGTGGGAGAAAGGTTATAGAGGATTCTTAGGCGATCTCATTAGATGGAAAGCTTGATCCAAGGAGGAATCAAGGGGCATCAAGGTGAATTCAAGGGAGAAAGGCTTGGATGTCATTGTGACCTCTTTCCTATCTCTCTTGTATACATTTTATCCATAGATGCTTTGTGGCAGCCCTGGAATGATTCATCTCAAGATTGAGAGACAAGAGTCTCCCCTTTTCCGAGCTTATCGGAAAGTACCCAAGGTTGAATGGACTGATGAATGTGAGAGAGCCTTCTAGTAGTTGAATGAATACCCTAGCTCTCTACCCCTGTTGACCAAACCAAAACACAGAGGCAAGTTCTATGCATACCTGACCTCCACTACATATGCAATCAGATCGATCATTCTAAAAAAAAGAAGAAGGGAGTCAGAAACCTGTGTACTATACTAGTAAGGTGCTGAATGACCCTGAGTCCAGATACCTCCCAGTAGAGAAGTTGGCATATGCCTTGGTCACCTCTGCTCGCCGAGTGCGGCCTTACTTCTAAGCCCATCGAATCATGGTTCTCAACGACCAACCTTTGAAGCAAGTCTTGCTATGACTCGAGATATCTGGAAGGCTAACTAAGTGGGTGATTGAGCTTAGTAAGTTCAACATAGACTATAAGCCTCAGACTACTATTAAAGCTCAAAACTTGCTGACTTCATCATAGAGCTCACTATCATAAATGACAATAGTTCTCATAGCTCTAAGGAAAAAGTGAACCAAGCTCCATTACCCGATCTTTGGCTTATGTATGTGGACGAGTCAACCACAGGAAATGGTTATGGAGGTGGCTTGATTCTGATGTTTCTCGAGGGATAGAAGACGTTAACTGCTCATATATGTTCGATTTCAAGGCGACGAAAGGCCGAGTATGGGCATTCAAACTCCTCATACTTCAGCAATTAGCGCCTTGTTCATCGCCTTGAAATCGAACATATAACTACCCTTATATGCTGGAATGCAACTAGCCCTTAAGATTGGAGTCCATAGTCTGCATGTCTACACAGACTCCCAGCTAGTTGTTGGACAGATCGATGAATGAGGAGTTTGAAAACTGAGATGGAAACATGGTAAGTACAAGGCCATGGTAAAGGAGCTTATCTCAAAGTTCAGGTATTTCCAAATCACAAAAATTCATCGTTTAGATAATGAGAAAGCCAACTTTCTTTCAAAGCTTGCCTCCTCTCTGTGTGCTGTCTCAGTTAGCCTATCAACCTCTAGCACCTCTCTAGCAGAAGCATTGATGGTTGAATAGAAAGGGAAGGCCCAAGAGATCCATGAAGAGCCGAGCTGACTTGACCCGATATGATTTACCTGACAGGAGGCGCTCTGCAAGCAGACTAGAAAGAAGCTCGGAGGATAATGAGCAGGTCGGCCTGCTTTGTCATCATAGATAACCAACTATACAAGAGGTCATGCACCTTGTCCTACTTAAGATATCTACGCCCCTCTGAAGTCGACTATATGTCCTCTGAGGAGTGCATGAAGGGATCTATGGCAATTATCTCAGGGGAAGATTGCTGGCCTACAAAATCCTCAGGAAAGGATATTACTGGCTGACTTTGACAAAGAACGCAATATCCTTAGTTCAAAAGTATAAGGCGTGCCAATATCACTCGAGGATCTAGTGACAACCGACTTCCCAACTCACTTCCATTGTGAGTCCGCGGCTATTCGTAGTGTGGGAGATAGATATCCTTGGGCCTTTCCCTATAGCGATCCGATAACTGAAGTTTCTAATTGTTGTCGATATAGATTACTTCACCAAGTGTGTAGAAGAAGAACCTCTGAAAAAAAAAATCACAGAACGAGCTTGCAGAGGCTTCATTTGGAAGTCCATCAACTACAGATTCGGCATTACAATTGCCTTCATTACAGAGAATAGGCAATAATTCGACAGCCAGAAGTTTATGAAATTCTGTGCTGAGCTGGGTATTGAGGCAAGACTAACCACTTTGAGTTATCCCCAGCCAACGGATAGGCCGAGGTCACAAACACGAGCATCCTCCAGAGCCTCAAGATCAAAGTCCAACAAGCCAACTCCAACTTGGTAGATGAGCTGCCAAGTACATTGTGGGAATATAGAACGACTAAGCCGAATGACAGACTTCATTCAGCTTCACCTTTGGAGCAGAAGTTATGATCCATGTAGAGACCGGGATGCAGATATGTCAAACCTAGAACTTTAATCAAATATCCAATGATGAGGCTTTTCGAGGAGAGCTGGATCTCCTAGAGGAGAAACAGAGCAGAGCATGTCTCAAAGCAACGTCCTATTAGTAGCTGGTTCGGCTCTTCTACAACTCCAAGATGTGAGAGGTCGTATTCCGACAAGAAGACCTCATCTTACAGAAGAATATCTTTCAAGGGAATGAGAGTCGCACTGGGAAGCTAACTCCCAATTGGGAAAGGCCCTATACTGTAATGGGGATTGTCCGACCTGGTATGTACAAGCTGACATACTTGGGGAGCAAATTGCTGAAAAGACCATTTCATGCTGAGTACTTAAGACGATATTATCAATGATTTCTATGGAGTTTTTCTTCAAACCATCCACTATTATTGTGCATGTGTGACCAGTCAATCATTAGAGTCCCAGATCAAAAGCCTTCACCCAATCTGGTGACGACCAAACTGGTCGTCAATGCTTGCATGATCCCCTCACCCTTTTCAGGGAAATAATTTGGTTCTTAGGCTTAAGGCGCATAAGTTGATTGTTAAAGCCCTCGGAACCTCGACATGAATTTAGTCTTTCAGGATCAGATCGCCCCCGTCGACTGCTAAACCGCTGCCAACCTCGACTAGAATGACTCTTTTCAAGGCACCCTTTTCAGGGTTCGACCATTCGTCTCTTTTTAGAGCGCCTTTTTATGGAACATATTCAGTTATGAAAGATCAAATTGTCCCCATCCCCTATTATGGTACACAATGATTGATTGCTAAAACTATTAGGACTTCGACAAGGATATTGTCGCCAGGAATGGTCGCCCCTGTCCCCTTTCAGGGCATGCATGTAGAGGATGACTGCTCATATTAGAACCGGTACAACTTATTTGTACTACTCTATAATGTTTGCATAATCCAGTATTCAATTCGAGTGGTGATCCTATGTTATACAATATTTTTGGATTTAATAATTTTAATTGATGTGTACTGAAAAGTTTTATACCTCTATCGATATCTATTATTTCATCTAATTGTCTATTTTCTTCTTTATTTACTTTTAAAATCTTGTCTATTAAATCTAGGATTTTCTATTTCTTGAAAATGAAAGGTTTTGGAGGATCTGAGAAAAATAGCCATGGAGTCTTCTTTTTAATTGTTCTTTTGTTAGCTGGAGTGACTTCTAAATTTATGAATTTGTCTATTAAATCTTATATTTCCAAAGTAATGATATATAAACTACATAGGCTTACCGAATGACTTAAACTATCAAACTTTTTTGGGGATCATCAACACCACCATGGATATTAAAGATTCGGTAAGCTTATTCGGTAAGTCTGTTTGGTTTGTATATATTACTCATTCTAGTACAACAAAGTTTATATATATATATATATATATATATATATATATAGAGAGAGAGAGAGAGAGAGAGAGAGAGAGAGAGAGAGAGAGAGGGGTGTGTTATTATGCGGCCGGCCAGAACATTGTTCCAATCCGGTCACCTCCCATTTTGGCACTTGGAGCATGTTTTAAAGATTTCCAACCGTACGGATGGGAAGATCATAGAAAAATAAGCTAGCATGTTCATTTTCATACAATTTGGTGACCGTTTGGTCCTCCCACTTAATGGTTGAAATTCTGAACCGTTAAATTTTTTCTAAAATAAGAGTCGTTAAGTGGGAGGACCAAACGGTCACCAAATTATATGAAAATGGACATGCTAGATTATTTTTCGATGATCTTTCCATCCATACGGTTGGAAACCCTTAAAACACTCTCCAAGTACCCAAATAGGAGGTGACCAAGAATCTATGATATCTGGTAGGCGATTTGTATCACCCTCTATATATATATATATATATATATATATATATATATATATATTATAGGCGGCCTTAACTTATTACAAATGATCCCATTTTAGCCCACTTGCATAGTGTTTTAAGGAAATCCAACCGTACAGATGGAAAGAGCATCGAAAATTTTTATAAATTTTCACCTGTTAAGATGAAGATAAGGTGAAGACCCTACACCTTCCCAAATTATATGAAAATTGACATGCTAGCTTATTTTTTGATGTTCTTTCCATCCATATGGTTGGAAATCCTTAAAACACTGTGTAAGTTGCCAAATGGGAGGCGATCTTAAATGAACTGTGTTCCAGCCGGCCTTATCTTATCAGAATTATATATATATATATATATATATATGTGTGTGTGTGTGTGTGTGTGTGTGTGTGTGTGTGTGTGTGTGTGTGTGTGTGTTTCTCTCTAATAAAAGAACCTGTTATGCATGAGACACTCACAGATACTGAATTAAATATGGAAAGCATATTGGTTGAAATATTCCCTTCTTTTCAATGTTTCCCTCAGTTTTGCTTTTGACCTCACAAGTGTTGAATGCCCTGGAATATTTTGAATGTGACAACCTGATTGAATAAGAACTTGTTAATTTGGTTACTTTTTAAGTATCATCAATGTGTTGATTGGGTCACAATATCTTTGGTTAGAAAAAGTTTGATAACTGACTTGTTAATCTCATTAATGAACTTGCTCTTCTAATCAGTGAATCTGCTATATGATGTAAAGACAAACTTGGTCATTGTCAGTTATTGCCATTCCTCTTCATTAATTGCAATATTCTTTTGTTTCTCATCCTTCCCCAAACCACTTCAGCTATCAGCAGGTTGCAAATTCTCTTATAGTTTTCCCAATGTGATTTCATTATTCTTGATGTGTTTTTTCTGATCTTAGTAGGTTGTATTATTATTGACATAAACTGTCATTGAGAGGAGATGAAAGAATAGAAGAAAACTGAAACAAAAGGTATGGAGAGTTTTCTACTGAAGTTTTATCAGATAATATAATAATTATATTTGTCACACCTATTGATAACTACATTGAAAATGATATCATGAAAGAACAAACTAACATTTTGCTCATAATATGATCTGATAGCTGACTAATCTTGTCATATAGCCAACAGTAAAATAATGATTGAACTATAGCAGCCAAAATAATTATGCTCCACCTCATTTGTTTTTTAATAAAAGTAATGTTACATTAAGTTTGGATTGATTTTTAAAATGTTTGCTAATTATGGTGACATTTGTCCTATTATGATTGAATTGTCCTAAACATGTTTGTTAAGCATGGTGACATTTAGAGGTTTCTGAGGTTGCACTGAATAATTCATTATTGAGAAAATAAAAGGGAACTAATATGGACTAAATTTGATCATGTAGAGAAGAGTAATTGCTGGAAGAAAGAAAACTATGTGAGATCTAGAACTGGAGATTAATGGAACACACAAGCTACTTGAAGAGAAGATGCACACTTGACAGGAAGAAAAGATGATATTTTGGTGCGTACCGCTAATCACGCTTTTCTCGATTTTTCAAGTATTAAAAAGGAACAAATACTTATTCTATTACATAACCATTGCGGGCCATACTTGCCCACTCTATCGCCAACTTCCCACCTTAGCCTCGCCAACACCCACGCATCAAATGTGCTTTACTTTACGCATGTATGCATAATAACTACATCGTGAGATGGCACATCTCAACAAAGACTATGACTCCATGCGTAAAACAAACAAACAACCTATTTGTAAGTAAACTGAAATTACAACCGGATTAAACTAACAAATCACCTCCTTAATCCGGTTGTTAAGTCTTCGTGATCTTTCATGCCAAGTTTCGCCTCTTCTCATTTCAAGAAATTTGCGCCCTAAGGGCCTTGGTCGACATTATCTGACGCCGCTCTTCCTCGAAGCTAACATGCCGCGACTTCCATTTTCCCTTCCTCCACACATTCACGAATCTAACGAATGATACCTTTGTGTCAATGTGTTTACCCTCCTCATGATGAACCGGATTCTTGCACAATGATATGGCCGATTTGTTATCAATTCTCACCAAACTTCTCTCGTTCCTTCTTCAAGAATTGCTATCAAACGAAGCAAGCCATATGCCCCCGCACGCTAAGCCGGTTGCTGCGAATGTATTCTGCCTCGCAGGATGAGAGTGCCACAATCTTTTGCTTCTATGATAACCATGTAATTAAGCTTGAACCAAGGAAGAAGAAAGTCCCCATTGTGCTCTTACGATCATCAATGTCACCTGCTAAATCACTATCGCA
Source organism: Dioscorea zingiberensis (assembly GCA_026586065.1). Lineage (NCBI taxonomy): Eukaryota > Viridiplantae > Streptophyta > Magnoliopsida > Dioscoreales > Dioscoreaceae > Dioscorea > Dioscorea zingiberensis. The sequence goes on from CM048824.1 coordinate 13,408,040, forward strand.
ATAGCCAACAAGCTTTGGCTCTCTGCTGCCCATCTTTTCATAGTAATAACCAAAATTTAAGGTTCCACTAACATACCTTAAGTTGTGCTTCACAGCAGCCAAGTGATGAGTTGTGGGTGATTCCATGAACTTGCTCACAATCCCGACGACATAAGCGATGTCCGGCCTTGTGTTTACCAAGTATCGTAAGCTTCCTACGATGCTGCGGTGCATGGTTGCATCCACAGCAGGACCTTCACTCTTCTTGCTTAATTTCAGTCTGTTCTCCATGGGTGTTTGGCAAGGATTGCAACCTTTCATACCCGATTGCTCAAGGATCTTTGTCGACATCCAAATTTTGGCACAAGGACACTCCATGGGTTGTTTGTTTGACCTCAATGCCTAGATAGTAACTTAGCAATCCAAGGTCACTCATGTTGAAGAGTTTCTTCATCTGATTCTTGAACTCAACAATGTCACACACTGCTGATCCTGTGACAATTAGGTCATCAACGTATACTCCTACTAGTAATACCAAGCCATTGTGCTCCTTCTTGTACACTGCATGCTCAAATGGACTCCTCTCGAAACCAATTGACAAGAGACTCTTATCAAGCTTGTAATTCCATGCTCGGGGGGCTTGACGGAGTCCATAGAGTGCCTTCTTTAGCTTCAGCACCAACTGTGGTCTCTTGTCATCTTCGAAACCTGGAGGTTGTGATACATATACTTCTTCACTTAGTTCGCCATTTAAGAAGGCCGACTTGACATCCATGTGATGCACCTCCCAACCTCCATGAGATGCCAAAGCAATGAGCAACCCCATGCTTTCCAGCCGAAGCTACCGGTGCAAACACCTCCTCAAGACCCCTTGCCTTTGTGCATAGCCTTTAGCTACGAGCCGTGCTTTGTGTTTCACCACCTTGCCTTCGTGAGTCCTTCTTCACCTTAAAACCCATTTGAGGCCAATGGATTTATGACCTTTGGGCAACCGAAGTCAATTCCCAAGTCTTGTTCTCTTGGATGGATCTCATTTCTTCCTCCATAGCTTTCCAAAGACTTCTCCTTCAAAGCTTCTACATGATTTGCGGTGTTCCTCGTGAGGACGTAAGGCAAGCTTCTGAGTAATCCTCATCTACTTCATGGTGTCGAGAGGTTCTTCACCCGGCGGTAGCGCTTAAGGTCGCGACACCATCCGAGAATGATGAATCGCTGTTTGGGTGATGATGCCCATTCGACCACGGCAGCCCGAGTTGTCGCTGAAGACGCGCGCATGTTGCTTGAGTTGATGTTGATGGTGTCCTCGCGAATGTTCATTGGCTCATCATCATGCACCTAGATGGTGTTGCCGAATTTGGGACTCGCTTTCGCTTTGCACTTCATAGCTTGTGACAGGGGTTGCACCAAGCTCCACCGCGGAATGTACTTCTCGAAGTTCATTCTTCTTCTCTTCTCAGAGCTTCATTCCAACTCCACTCCCTCCCTTCATCAAAGACCACGCCACGGCTCACTAGCGCCTTCCGCGTTGCTCGGATTATAGAACCTGTAAGCTTTTGATCCCGGGTTCATAGCCTATAAACACCACAGTTGACGCTTTTTATCTTCAAGTTTCTTGAGGTGTGGAGTTGTTACCTCAAGGCTGCTACAACCTAATACGCCAAGCAGATGATGCACTTTTGGCTTCCTTCGTACCAAGCTTCAGATGGGAGTCTTGGCCTCCATGCTTCAAGTCGGGTGCTCGGTTCGTGAGATAGACTGCCACACGCTTCACCCCAAAAATCTCCTCGCACCTTCTTGTTTTTGAGTAGACTCTTGCTGTCCGTCCCTCCATGGTTTGCTAAGTGACGCTCAGCCTACACCATTTTGCCGTATGTAGTAGGGTGCAAAGTGAGGTAGTGTCTCACCTCTTGTTCTTCACAAGATGTGTTGAATTCTCTTGACATGAACTCCGCCTCCCTCGACACCTCGCTTGCTTAGCCTTGCCATTCACCTCCACTTCCACTCTACTTTGATCTTCTTGAAAGCCTCCAATGCATCATCTTTGTTTTGAGCAAAGACACCCACATGAATCGTGAGTAATCATCAACAATGAGTAGAAAATACCGCTCCTCACTGGTGTTGTTGGGCTAATTGGACCACATAGGTCCGCATGCATGAGCTCCAAAGGTTTCTCACCATAGGTAGACGCGGCGCGGGGAATGGGGTGCCATGTTGCTTGCCCATCAAACATGCTTCATTGTGATCCGCTCCGTGATGCTTGATATATGTATGCACCTTCAACCATCTTCTCTTCTTTGATAGGTTCTCCAACGCATCGGAAGCTGATATGTCCATACCTTTGCATGCCGTAGCCACTCCTTGTCTTCATGCTTCGACAGAGACAAATTGGTTGTGCGCGACTTAGCTTTAGAATGTAGAGATTTATCTCCAAGACTTCTTGACTCTTGCTAGTAGGTTCTTCTCTGATCATAGATGCTTAAAGTGCCATCCTCCAACACCGCCTTTTGCATCCAGATTCATCGAAGTTGGCCAAGACTAACTATGTTACTACTTAAGACGGGGTATGTAGTACACACCAGCTTAGCAGCCTTGTGTTCTCCCGACGCCCCCTCAGAGAAGAACAGATCCTGACCTTGTATTCCACCATGGCAGCCATCTCCAAACTTGATCGCGCTCCAAAGACCGACGTGTCCATGTCAGAGAACAGATCTATACAAAATGGACATATGGTTGCCGGGCTCGTCCAAGTACCATAGCTCACGCGAAATCTGCCTCTGCCGACTCCCGATTGGGCTTCTGACGTTGTCTCGGTTGGAGCATCTGCCTCGCCTCCCAGCCCTTCGAGTTCACATGCCCCGATCATCAACAGAGAGGGTTCATCGCCTCCATTCTTCTCGTAAGATGAGCTTTTCTCTTTGGCTTTGAACATTCAGATGCAAAATGACCAAACTCATACATAGCTTGTAGCATTTGATTTTGGTCTTGTCAAACTTACGATATGGTTTCCTTTTCAAAGATCATCGCGCCTACCTTCTTTTTGATTTCGCCGCTGACCCCGCCGCCACGCCCCGGGCCACCCTTCTTCATGCCACGCTGGAGCCTTCCTTCTTATCTTTCATGGACAAAGACTCCATTGTGAACGCGGTGGAGCATCACTGCTCACCTTCTTCTTTATGGTGTCGCCAGCCCCTTCAGACTCTCCTAACGCTCTCAAGCCGCCCAATGGCCTCCACATCGCATCGCCGGATAAGTCTCCCCATTGTTCGATGGTGCCGCATAATCGGGAGGAACTTATCGTGACAGCAAAGAAAATAGCTTCTCCACGATAGTGTTGTCCTCCACCATCGCCCCAGGGTTCGTGATCTCACCCACCATCGTGGTGAGTTTCTGTGAGAATTCGTAATGGTTTCGTAATCCCCATGAGCATCCTTGGCCATACCTTTCAAAGACTTGCAACCGGTGCCTTCTTAACGCTGATCCTTCCAACTCGCATCTCTTTAATTGCATCCCATGCTTCCTTGGCCGCTTCCTTCTCCGCTGATGGCCATCATCACGCAACCCGCACCGCCGATATTAATGCCGCTTGGTCCTTCTTCTTCACTAATTCGATGCCTTCATCAAGCCCCCACACCCCCAAATCTAACGTAGGAGTATCTTCATCTTCACGCCCATGTGCCATAGTTGGTGCCATTCAAAGACGGATAATCAATTGGCACACCACCTCTCACCGCCGCCTTGCCTGGCCGTTGAAGACTCATGACAACATCGCCACCGTGTCCTTCAGGGTGGTATCTCCGCCGCTCCATCACCGTGGTTCTCATACCGCATGTGAGATCTAGAACCGAGATTAATGGAACAATACAAGCTACTTGAAGAGAAGATGCACACTTGACAGAAGAAAAGATGATATTTTGGTGCAAATGCTTAATCACGCTTTTCTCCGATTTTTCTCAAGTATTAAAAAGGAACAAATACTTATTCTATTACATAACTATGTGGGCCATACTTGCCCGACTCTATCGCCAACTTCCCACCTTAGCCTCATACAACACCTACGACCTAAGTGCTTTACTTTACGCATGTATGCATAACAACTACATCGTGAGATGGCACATCTCTAACAGCACTATGACTCCATGCAGAAACAAACAAACAACCTATTTGTAAGTAAAACTGGAAATTACAACTGGATTAAACTAACAAACTAAAGAGTCGTCACTCTTTAAACAAGTGCAAAACTGTATCTCAGAGAGAAAGACAATTATATATTGTTCCTAAATCCTAATCATGGAGTCTAATAATTGCATTTGTTTCCTTTTCTTGATAGATTTGATGTGCATGCTTCATATGCTAACATGTTTTTCTCAAGCCCACATATATTCTAATGGTTGGAAAATTTGGAATGAAGTTCCAGCTAAATCTCTAACCCATGTATTATTGTTCCAAGTGTCTCATATAAGATTCTCTTTGGTCTGATCTGGCATTGTTTCCTGTCATTAAGGACATTCTTCTTATTTTATATATCAACAGTACTGTCAAGGAACAAGTATTGTAGAATGACTAAATCACCCTTACCAGATAACGTAATTGGAAGTCTAATCCAAAGTTCTTATTGTCTGATTAATCCTTAAGGCATTAGATAAGGCTGGTTTAGCCTCCACACTCAATGGGGCTGCTGCGGACTTCTTATGTCATCTGAGATGAGTCATTTTCATGCGATTTCTAGGGGTGTTTGGATTGGCTTTTGAAAAAAAGACTATCTTTGAGTTTGATAGAAGGACTTTTACAAAAAGGACTTTTGAGAGTAAGTTAAGAACCTTTGTATATTTTGTGATTGGATATGTTAATTCAGGACTTTCATAGAGTAAGTTAAGGGTTTTTTTTTTTCATTGTAGCTCCCGAAAAAAAGTTACTTTTGAGCTTTTTTTTTCAACTTTCACTTCTCCAAAAACACTCATCCAAACACACATTTTTTTCTTAGAAGTCTTTAACTTACTAAAAAAGTCCTTCTTGTGGTAAAAAAAACTTATCCAAACACCCCTCTCTATTACTCCTGTTTAAATGGTCTCAATCAAGGTTAATTGCATGGATATAAGTTCATATCTATATATAATAAATCCTCCAGTTTTTGAGGATGTTAATGGAGATGATGACAAAAGATTCAATATTAAAGCCTAGCTAGGAGATTAATATCAATTCTAACTTACCACTCAAGTTAGCATTTCCATATTTATATAAATGGAAAGAGCTGTCCATGTTAATCAATCTTTGAAGTTAGGCAATTTTAAATCTTAACATGCTTGTATTCATTTCAATGAAGCTATACATATATATAGATATACTGTGTTGCTGAATCCTCAATGAGATCAGTCTTGCTGAACTAATTAAGATGACAAGGTTGTCATCTTCACCTCAATAACAGCCTTAAAGATCTTGAAGCTTTTGGGTTGGGCGAGATGAGACAAGGAATAAGGTTCAAATTTTATCCTGTCCTTTGGAGGAGATTTCTTGTGACAGTGGAACTTCTCTTGTTCTCTTGTAACACAAGCATGAATTCCTCCTAACATGTTCCCTTAGAATTAATGGGGCCCCTGCACACGTCTTCCAAGTGATAGAGTTGAGATTTCAAGCACTAGGCCACCACCTTTCACATGGAAACATAACCTCTTCTCCTTTGTCTGTGTATATATATATGCGAATATCTATATGCTTTGATCTTCCTCTAAGAACTTCAAGGATAACAGAAATGGGATTACGGGACATAGAATCCACTCTTCCACCAGGGTTTAGATTCTGCCCCAGTGATGAGGAGCTGGTGTGCCATTACCTGTACAAGAAAGTAGCCGATGAAAGCACTTCAGAGGGAACCATGGTGGATGTGGATTTGCACACTTGTGAGCCATGGGAGCTTCCAGGTAAAACATGTATGAATATTCTTGTTCTAGTATATATACATCTTTCATACTATGGTGTTGTTCTTGCAATGCATTAATTAAGAACAACCGACTGATCGATGTTCTATTTTGTGCTAATCAATCGTCCTCATCTTTTTTCCATCTAGAAATTTCATTTGCATAGCTTCAATGGAGATTAATTATATAGGCTTCATATTCTTGTTAATATAAAACTGTTTCCAAAACATTATGCAGTTATCTAATTTGAACTTATATATCTTGTCAGAATAGAAACAAAATCTTAAAGGGTAATAATAAAGGTGAAACATTTCCTGCAATGTCTCAATTAAGAAGGCATCTACCTGTTTTGATAGTTAATTGTTATGAACTCTTCTTATACTAATGAATGGACTTCACCTTCTCCAATCCATATATGTACACAGAGATGGCCAAGCTCACAGCCAATGAATGGTACTTCTTCAGCTTCCGAGACAGGAAGTACGCAACCGGCTCTCGGACAAACCGAGCAACCAAGTCAGGATACTGGAAGGCCACCGGGAAAGACCGTATGGTTTATAATACTTCAAATCATGATATGATTGTAGGGATGAGGAAGACATTGGTCTTCTATTCTGGTAGAGCTCCCAATGGCATCAAGAGTGGTTGGGTCATGCATGAATTCAGGCTAGAAAATCCTCATACTATAATAATTACTCCCCCAAAGGTACTGAGATATTGAAAGAGTTCATGTATTTCTGCATGCATCAAATCAAGTACTCTTTGATAATTTGAGTTCTTTATGATGGAGATGGAGAAATTAGTCAATTAATTAATGACCTCATGAGATGAATGTGCAGGAAGACTGGGTGCTGTGTAGGGTATTCCACAAGAAGAAGAGAGAGTCACCTCCAAGTCTTGGTGACCAACCCATGCAAGGGTATTTTAGTGAAAAGATGGTCACATCATTCAACACCTATGTTCCTGAGCAGGAGGAGAACAAGGAGAACAGCCCAAACTCCTTCCTTAATCTGGCAATGCTGCAGTGCCATTTCCTTGATGAAGTGGACTACTCCACCCCAATGGGAATGAGGATGAGCTCAAGGCCTGGTGATGCTGATGATGAGTATGGTGGCCTTCTCTTGGATGTGGACCTGGGAGACCACAACAATAATATTGGGATGTGATATGATTCATCAGTGAATCCTAGGAGGATGAGGAACAAAGGATAAGATTGAACCAGATTAATGGAAGGAAGCAATATTTATATATTTAGCAGCTGGTGTATATATATATATATGATATATGTCATGTATATATATAGTTTGAGATTGAGACCTTGTCATATATATATCTGTAAAATACACACTTATTAGTATTATACTACTTTGACATGTCTAATTAAGCTGTTTTGCTTATCCAAAGGTTTAACTCAACTTGATTTCTAATAGTTTTGAGAATTTTGATCTTCTTTTTATTAATGTAAGAGTGAAGAGAAGTGAGAATTTCTCATTCCACATTTGTTGAGAGATTGATTATATCTTAATTGGTTAACTCTAATCTTGCTAAAGATTATACTATATAGTTCAGTAATAAACTTTACAACAACTGAAAATGTTGGTAAAATATATCCAAATAATTTTGAAGTAAATGTGATCAATCATGTATGGTCCAGTGACATTCAAATCACAATGTGGTATAGATTAATAGAAGAGATAAGACTATCCAGAGCAATTCATGGTTGGTTTGGCCAAGTATATCAATATAGAAGACAGAAGAATCCCATCTAGATCTGAATTCTATATCACACTCAAAAACTGTATAATTGGAGATTCTTATAAATTTTATATTTATAGGGTGTTTGATGTAAAAATAACATGGGATCCCAGATGTCAAGATAGTATACTTAGCACACAATTTATATACACTTCCACACAATTTCTATAGTGCTGCACACAAATCGCTATCGGGCCCGTTGCACACAACTTGTATAACCTTGCACACATAAGTATGCTACCTTGGGGAATAATACCCAAGGTATCAGAATTCAACCCCCTATGAGAGGTAAATTCTAAGATACCTCGGGCACTATTCACAAGGTATCATAACTTTGGGTGCCATGGCACCCAATTTTGTATACACTAGCACCCAAATTGCTACAGTAGCACCGCAATTTGAGGGTGCCATGGCACTTGATTTGTATAACTTCGCACCCAAAAAATATCAAGGCAGGTACTGTTGCCAGGTATGTTAGAACGTCCCCTCTTGAGATTAAATAAATAAGATCTAATTAATGAAATATAATTTTTTTTTTTTGATATATGTGGACAAACCACTAGAAAATTAGAAATACACCATTAATATAATGTAGGGGGCTTCCAACACCTATAATGGGACTGGAGGTAAAGCTAGAGGGGTACTCTACCCTAATGTATCGAATCCGACAAGGGTGCTGTTATGTAACCGTTTCTTATAATTAAATAAAAGAATATCTAATATATATATATATATATAATATTTTAGATATATATGATATATAGAAGTAGTGTTAGGATCAGGCGACCGACCTGATCCTAACACTACTATATATATACAGACGTGATAGGGTGAGGTCAGCCGGATCACTGTGCAGATCCGACTACCTCCCATTTGGGGACTTGGAGAGTGTTTCAAGGATTTCCAACCGTTTGGATGGAAAGATCATCAAAAATGTCCATTTTCATACAATTGGATATGCTAGCTTATTTTTCGATGATCTTTCCATCCATACTGTTAGAAATCCTTGAAACACTCTCCAAGTCCCCAAATGGGAGGCGGCCAAATCTGCATAGTGATCCGGCCATCCTCACCCATCACGTATATATATATAGGGCATGATACAATAAGGCCGGGCGGAACACTGTTTCGGTAAGGTCGCCTCCCATTTTGGCCCTTGGAGCATGTTTTAAGGATTTCCAACCGTATGGATGGAAAGAACATCGAAAAATAAGCTAGCATGTCAATTTTCATACAATTTGGGAACTTGTAGGGTCTTCATCTTAATGGGTGAAAATTTATAGAAATCCTACTAGTTCAGAATTTCACCCGTTAAGATGAATACCCTACAAGTTCCCAAATTGTATGAAAATTGACATGCTAGCTTATTTTTCGATGTTCTTTCCATCCATATGGTTGGATTTCCTCAAAATACTGTCAAATGGAGGCGACGCGACTTGCATTGCTGATGATAAGGCGGTAAGCGTAGTATATAGATATATATATATATATATATATATATATATATATATATATATATATATATATAGTGCGGTGATACAGTCATGCCGGCTGTATTACTGTGCAAGTTAGGTCGACTCCCATTTGGGTACTTGGAGAGTGTTTTAAGGATTTCCAACCGCACGTATGGAAAAATCATCGAAAAATAAGCTAGCATGTCCATTTTTATATAATTTAGTGACCGTTTGGTCCTCCTACTTAATGGCTCTTATTTTAGAGAAATTTTAACTGTTCAAAATTTCAACCATTAAGTGGGAGAACCAAGAAAATAGACATGCTAGCTTTTTTTTCTATGATCTTCCCATCCGTACGGTTGGAAATCCTTAAAACATGCTCCAAGTGCCAAAATGGGAGGTGACCGGACTGGAACAGTGTTCCGACCGGCCGCATAATAACACGCCTCTCTCTCTCTCTCTCTATATATATATATATATATATATATATATATATATATATATATATATAGGCCTGATAAGGTCAGGCTGGCCGGAACACTGTTCCAGTCAGGTCGCCTCCATTTGACCCACTTGTACAGTGTTTTGAGGAAATCCAACCGTATGGATGGAAAGAACATCGAAAAATAAGCTAGAATGTCAATTTTCATACAACCCTCCGCAGCCAGTTCGAGTCCCACTTTGACTGGCTCGTTGGCCAGGCGCTCGGCAATGACGCAGCCGCACTTATCGTCGGATCAGACCCGGAGCCAGGACCTTCTCTTCCAGCTCGTTTATGGGTACCAAACAATCCTCCCAGACAGAGACGACGCCATTGATGACCATCTCCGTGAAGAGAGGAAAAGAGTAGAAACGGGTGTCATCTAATTATCGCACGCCGCAATGGCAAATCCTTCTTCCTTTCAACCTTCTTCTCACGAACTCCACCCTCATACAAGCACGCATGTACCATGTATGGAAGCCATGTTCAGAACTCGAAGCACCATGCTGACGATCAACGTGAACAAGTCCCTCCCCTTATGACCCACCAGCACCAGTCTTTTCTTCTTAGTCGCCTCCAAATTAATCCTCCAAGGTATACATACATCTCTCTACTTATTTAGCTTGAAATTCATTCATTCAAGAGTTGAATGAGTGTGTGTTTGACTTCCAGGCCAGGGATGGCACTTCCTCCTCATCTTCAGAAGATAACCAGAGAGAACTAAGAGACAAAGCCAAAGAGGTAGGGGAGAAAGTGAAGGAGAAATCGAGAGAAGGAGCCAAGCAAACCTCCAAAATGGCGAAAGAGAAAGCTCGTGAGAAGATGGAGACTGACGGATCTCTGGTGTTTGGATCTCCAGCCTAAGAAAATCAAAGGCGCCACAGAAGGGACAAAGTCCGTGGGAAAGAAGTGAAGGAGAAGCCGAAGGAGGGAGTGGATAAAGCCAAGGACTCGGAAGGGATTAAGATGGAAATGGAGAAGACGAAGCAAGGGACAAGTAAGGTGGAGGAGACGGCGTAGAGCTTGGGCGAGAACGCGAAGCAGATGGTGCAAGGAGCCTGGGGAGCGGCCAAGGGAACCACACAGAAGATCAAGGAGACAGTGGTGGGAAAGGCAGAGCAAAAGGATGGTCATGATGATCCTGGAGAGCCAGCAATCCTAGACAAGGTCAAGGAGGAGCTGGGGCGCTCGCTAGAGATGATGAAAGTGAGCAGGCACGTGTTGAAGGAGAAGGAGAGGCAGCGGCTGTTGGATTTTGATCCAATGTGAATATAGGGACATCCCTAGCTGATGTGTATATATATATATATATACATATAACATCACTAACTGCATATTATTGGCCCAAGCACAAAGATAAAGATTCATTGGAATTTAACTACTAAAAATTCTTTTCTTTCAAATTAACAAATCCAATGTTAGTAAATCATAGAAAGCTTTGATCACGATTTAAATATAGAAAAAATAAATCCAAAATACATGAATTTCTTAAAATCTAAAATTTATTTAAAAAATTGAAAATATGAATTTATGTGATCTGAAATATTGATTTGGTATTAATATCTAAATCATATACTCAATTTAAATTGATTGGAGTTAATATTGGAATTTTTTATTCAAATTTTTTTATATCAATTTTGGATGCTTGGACTAATATATATTGTGAACATTTTAATTTTAACTAATACAAGAGGTAAATAAATATACAGTGTGGTTCCCGTAGATAGTTTAGTATGTATGATTTTGGTTTAATGAATATTGTGAACTATAAACCTTTTTGGAATCATTTGAATGATAAGCTTAATAAACTTATTACACTATCATTTTAGGTTGATAATGAGTGATCTATATATATAACCTTTGCCTTTCTAATATTTTCTAAAATTAAGATTTTTATTGTGTAAGGTATTTGTTATGTTTTGTATTGAAAACGATAGATTAGACATGAATGCTTATAACAATGAATTTGATTAAAGAAAAATGAGTTTATACAACTTGTTAATTGTTCATGAGTATAGGAAACTTCCACCTTTTGAATGAGAACCAAAAATTGAATTGTCATTTGTTGAATTTAGTGGCTATGTAATTAAATGAACAATCATATTATAATTATTAATTAATACTTTGGTTGTGGGGCAAATATTGGAACCAATACCTTGCTAATTGCCGATGGGGAATAAATTTGTATATTGGCATGCACCTTGTCAATAGGGTACATTCAAATAGATTTAGTTTAATTGGAGATTTACCATTTTTGAGTGTCTATAACTAAACTTGAAGTATAATTTATCAAAAGATTTACTTGATTATTTCAATATTAGAATCATATTGAAAATATATTTAGTCCAACTAATTAATAGTGTTGGCTATTTATTGAGCAAGTTTGAGCTTAAACCCTATTTTCTTTTTCTATTTTGTTTTGAGTAAAGTGGAACATTCATTCAACAAAATAAGATGGTGGTTCTTAGATAAACCGATATTACAAAATAGCTTTTAATAGTAGAAGGTTCATGTCATACATGAAATAGTTGAAGCAGTCGGTGCTCCATTTGCTAGGGTTCGTTGGGTGTCAAACTTCATGCGTTTGATCAATGTCGTCAAACTCATCTCATGGTGGGCGCTATTGAGCATCATCCTTGGTGAATAGTAGACTACATTTGATGACAATTTCCATCGCTTGAAGTTTTGGCTTCTTGGTTACGTGAGCTTCATCAAATCAGGTAAGGGGGCGTTCATTTGCCCATAAGTGTCTAGAAATTCAAAATTGGGCTGAAGTCCCACTTCCTTCAAACTCGAGGTAGGTGGGGGATCTTGTTGAGATACCGTGTTTCCAGATTACTTCCTTTGTGCAAACAAAGTTCACCTAAAACAAGTGACACCACTCATAGAGGCAATTCATCAAACACATGGGGGCATACAAAAAATATGGAAAACCTCTCAAATCGAAGGGAAAAACCACCGGACAAGATGTCCTACAATCTTCCACTATAACAATAACAATGAGATTACAAACTTCTCTAATGCACTAGAGGATCACATATATCATTAAGAGTAACACACTCTTAGTTCATACAATACATCATAACACTTGATGGAATACTAAAGAGAATGAGGAAGAGGTTGCCAAAGGAACACCAATGTGAGCTAAATCTAGGTCACACCTTCTCTTTAACAAGAGGATTGAAACATCACCAAAGCTTCACCGTTTTCCTTCTCTTCTCTCCCCCTTCCCTTTTTTTTGCTCTCTAGAGCCCTTGAACCAGTTTATTCATCTTGCTTATATATGTAGGGTTAAGTAAGTTAAGTCACTTACTTACCCATGTGACCCACACATGAGAAGGGACCCATGTTGGGTTGGTCCAACCCCAACAAATCTCCCCCTACCGACTCATGTGTGGCTTTCCTTGCACTAGGAGAAATAGCTAGCTCCTTCCATCCTAGCCCAACTCCTACAATGCTCATGCTTGTCTTTCGGCATGGGTTTAGTCAACATGTCCGAGATGTTCTTCTCCATATGGACCTTTTGCTACCTCCAAGAGTTTGTCTTCCAAGACATCTCTTATCCAATGATACCTCACATCAATATGCTTGCTTTTTGAATAAAAACTTGACTTCTTGCTCAAATGGATAGCGCTTTGACTATCACAATGGAGAATATACCTCTCTTGTTTGAGCCCCAATTCATTCACGAACTTTTTCATCCATAACATCTCCTTGCATGCTTCGGTAATGGCTATGTACTCCGCTTCGGTTGTAGACAATGAAACAGACGTTTGCAATTTTGATTGCCAAGACACGACTCCCCCCACAAAAGTGAACAAGAATCCGGATGTTGACTTTCTCGTATCAAGGTCTCCGGCCATATCCGCATCGGTATATCCTTCCAATACGGGCTTACCACTTCCAAAACATAAGCATGTCCTAGAAGTGCATCTCAAATAACGAAAGATCCACTTTACCGCTTGCCAATACTCCTTGCTCGGATTAGCAAGATGACTACAAACCACTCCAACGACATATGCTATATCCGATCTTGTGCAAACCATTGCATATATCAAGCTCCCTACTGCCGATGCATATGGGATATTCTTCATTTCTTTCTTCTCATTCTCACTTGGGTTGCTTTGCTTTAATTTGAAATGACTTCCAAGTTGAGTATTCACTGGCTTTGTACTCTTCATGTTGAAACAATCAAGTACCTTCTCAATATACTCTCTTGTGATAGCCATAGCTTATTAGACCCCTCTCACGCCTTATGGACATACCCAAGATTTGCTTTGCCGGTCCTAAGTCCTTCATAGAGAAGGACTTACTCAAAGCATTCTTCAATTTGGCAATCTTGTTAGTATCATGTCCAATAATCAACATGTCATCCCCATAGAGAAATAGAATGATAAAGTCACCATTATCATACCTCTTGATGAACACACAATGGTCCAAAGATGTTCGCTTGTACCCATAACTCTCCATAAATGAGTCAAATTTCTTATACCATTGCCTTGGAGCTTGTTTGAGGCCATATAAGCTCTTCCTTAGCTTGCAAACCATGTGCTCTTTTCCCTTGACTTTAAACCCTTCCGGTTGCTCAATATAGAATATTTCTTCCAAGTCACCATGTAGAAATGCTGTCTTCACATCAAGTTGCTCAACCTCCAAGTCCATGCTTGTGGCCAATCCCAACACAACTCGGATTGAAGACATCTTCTTCTTCATGCTTTATCTGGTAGACCCATTTGTTCATCAATGCTCTATTCCCTTTAGGAAGTTCCACTAACTCATAAGTGTGATTCTCATGCAAGGATTTCATTTCTTCTTGCATAGCTTTCATCCACTTCTCTTTTTGCATATGATTTTGTGCTTCTCTAAAGCTCTTCGGTTCTCCATTCTCGGTGATGGTTACATACTTCGATGATGGATACCTTGTAGATGGTTTTCTAGGCCGATCCGATCTCCTCAAGGTTATCGGCTCCCCCTCATGTGAAGCCTCCCCATCTTGAGCATCATCACGTTTAATGACTTCATCATTAAGTTCATCACCATTGGCATGCTCCATATCCTCATGAGCATTTTCATTTGCATCTTCATCAACATGTGAAGGAATCTCATCATTGTCTTGGCCTTCATCTTGGATTACCTCATTACCACGAGCCGAAGATGATACATCTTGAATCTGTTCAAAGTCTTCAAAGGTTGCATGCTTAGGAGCTTTATCCTTCCCAAAATCCTCCAAAGTGTGATCCTCTCGAAAGACAACATCTCTACTCCTTATGAGCTTTCGGTTCTTAGGATCACAAAGTTTGTATCCAAACTCATCATCACCCTAACCCAAGAAAATGCATTCAATGGATTTCATGTCAAGCTTTGACCTTTGTTCCTTGGGCACATATACAAAGGCCTTGCAACCTAACACCCTCAAATGTGAGTAGGAAGCATCTTTACCACTCCACCCCTTCTCCTGTGTTTCACAATTCAATGCATGAATAGGAGATCGATTAATCAAGTAATAAGCGGTACTCATAGCCTCACCCCAATAACATTTTGGTAGCTTTGCTGAAGATAACATACTCCTAATTCTCTCCGATATAGTATGATTCATCCTCTCTGCCGCTCCATTATGTTGAGGAGTGTAAGGGACAGTCTTCTCATGTCTTATCCCATGCTTGCTACAATAATACTTGAACTCCTAAGAGCAATACTCTCCACCATTATCACTTCTAAGGCACTTGAGAAGCTTGCCGGCTTGCCTTTCAACCATAGCATGAAACCTTTTGAAGATCTCAAACACATCACTTTTATTCTCTTCTTGTCGAGATACCGTGTTTCCCGATTGCTTCCTTTGTGCAAACAAAGTTCACCTAAAACAAGTGACACCACTCATAGAGGCAATTCATCAAACACATGGAGGGCATACAAAAAATGTGGAAACCCCCTCAAAGCGAAGGGAAAAACCAACGGACAAGATGTTCTACAATCTTCCACTATAACAATAACAATGGGATTACAAACTTTTCTAATGCACTAAAGGATCACATACATCATTAAGAGTAACACACTCTTAGTTCATACAATGCATCATCACACTTGATGGAATGCTAAAAAGAATGGGGAAGAGGTTACCAACGGAACACCAATGTGAGCTAAATCTAGGTCACACCTTCTCTTGAACAAAAGGATTGAAATATCACCAAAGCTTCACCCTTTTCCTTCGCTTCTTTCCCCTTTTTTTTTTCTCTTTAGAGCCCTTGAACCAATTTATTCATCTTGCTTATATATGTAGGGTTAAGTAAGTCAAGTCACTTGCTTACCCATGTGACCCACACATGAGGAGGGACCCATGTTGGGTTGGTCCAACCCCAACAGGGGAAGTCCCACTTCTGGTATTCATTTCCATCGAAGTGAGAGAGCACCGAAGTGGCCACTTCCCCCACTTCGGCTATTCATGTCACGCCCCGAACCACGGCCCAGGCACGTAGACAACCGGCCGCACCCAAACAGGGACTAGTCCCCATTCGAGGACAAGGCCTTAAGAACTCTTATACAATAAGTATTCAGAGTTAATGATAACAGCGGAATCATAATTAAAAGAAGAAGGGAGTTGGTACAACTCCATACAGTACAACATCGGGTTTACACAACCCAAGACTAGGATCCAAATTCACCACCCCTAGAAATCCATACAACAAAGAAATCTAAATTACAAGTCTCACATGTAATAAAAGAGATAATGCAGACCTCAAGACAAATAGAAGTAGCCGAGTCAAGAACTCGGTCCTATCCCTCACTAAGCTCGACCCTACTCCTCCTCGTCCGAGCCCCGAGAAAATACACGAATCAAGTGCATGAGCCTAAAGATTAGGCCCAGAGGGTCGATAAACAATAAAAGAGGCGAAGGCCATAAACAAGGAACAGAAGAAAGCAAGTACAATTATACAAGTACAACAACAACACAAGCAAGTAACAAGTAACTGGAATGCGGATAAAATCCACAGATGTACTCAATCTCTGGCATATATGATACTAAGATGTCTACGACATCTACGACACCGTCGGTATCGTCTTCGGCCTAAGCCGGAGTAAGCTATAGCATACATGTGCACATGGTCAGAAAATGCCGCTCTCTAACTGAGCCAGGTGGCCAGATATTATACACCCTCTGCCGGGGTCTCCGTTCGATGGAGCATCAAGTGCTCGTGGCCAGATATTATACACCCTCTGCCAGGGTCTCCGTCCGATGGATCATGCCTGAAAGTAAGAGATTGATAGTACCAATACCAAACAACAGGTATAAATATATATATCCAAGGCAGCAACATCTTGAATATACAATGATCGGTGACCTCATCAAGATCGAGAGTCAATACGTATCTAAGGAGTAAACTCTACTCAAATACGCATAAGAATAACATGATAGCAACAATCCCCTCGAGATATAAAACCAATACATATGAGGAAAACCATCTCGAATATATATTGGGAACCTCTCAAGGAAATAAGAGTACAAAATCAAAGCGGAGTAGGAGGAAGGAATACTCACAAACCTCCCGTGCGATAGCCTACCTGACTAGAAGCAAATCCCTGATCCTTGTCGCTACCACGCGTCAATCAGGATCTAGTAAATAGATAGAAACTCTCAGTGCCTATACACTTAAGCAAATCTCCTATCTATATACAAAACACAATTACACAAGAGTCCTTAAACTCCTTCATGCTTGGAAGACATAAAACCTATTCGAAGTATGCTTCCTTACTCAACAAGCATATCATGTCTTTAAGATTCCTGGAATGCCCCTAAGCATGCTTAATTATCCAAAATTTGCTAATCTAGCACATGAAGTCATTAAGCACATAAATCATGGAAACAAGTTATGATTAAGCATGTTAACATGGGTATAGATGGGCATTTCTAATTAGCGGTTTTTCGAAATTTGTGCACCTCCCTATTTGTAGGGCCCCAAATTAATACAAACATACATCCATAATTAAATCTAATTAATCATAACAACATCTAGCACCCCTTAACATGCATTCATGCTCTCTTTCCCCTTAACACCATTCTGAAAACAGCCCTAATCAATCATAAATTCCATAAATTATAATCGTGGTTTCTTTCCCCGATTTCGGCTCACAGTTAGATGGATGAAGAGGGCAAGTAGGGGCCGCTGCAGGCTACGGAAGACAAAGAGGAGGCCGCACTGGCCGGGAAAGCACGGCCGGCCAGCGGCGGAACCGCACGTGGGTCTGAGGTCGCCGGAACCGGCGTCGCCGCATCAGGTGCGCACGCCGGGCCGGTGATGGCGGCGCTACGGCCGCTTAGCTGGGGCGCTGAAAGCGGAGCTCCTCGGGCCGGACGCTGGCTGACAGAGAGGGGAAGGCCGGTCGGCGTGAGGGATGGCTCGCCGGTAGGGTTAGGGTTCAGCCCAATTAGCTAGAGAGGGAAGGGGATGGCTACGGGTCTCGGAGCTTCACCTACCGCCAGCCGGGATCTCAACGGAAGAGGGAGGGCGAAGGGTGGCTGAAGCTCGTGAGCTAAGGTCGAGGGAGAGGATGAGAGATGATGATTTTCATTCTCTCTCTCCTCCTTTGTTTTATACAACAATTTTTATTTAATTAATTAAATTAAATAACATGCCTTGTCACATGTTTACTGTGCACTCACACGTGCACTATTCATTCACGGGTAAGTGGTCTATTTCTCGTCGGGGCCCGCTGTGGTAAGTCTCTCGTCCTCATGCCCAACCTGCATCCACGAATCTCGGGTCAATGGCCTCTGGTAATGAAAGTGCCCTGTAATATCTCGATCTATCTTCGCCGCACTGCATCCGGGAATACCGGCTTATAGTCACATCCTTCATCATGGCATACTGTGGCATCCCGAGACTCTTCAATCCTCGATCGGGTCCACGTTTTCCCGAAATTGAATATCTGTTTCCTCCAATAATTAATTAACCCGAATTAATTTTCATTAATTAATTTTCATTAATTAACACTTAATAAACTTCTCGAATTTAATAAATAAAAATCTTTATTTATTTCGGGGCAGGCGTTACAATTCATTTCACCGAAAGTCAAATCACTTAAGGCTACACTTCAGTAGTGTATTCTTTTCCACGAAAGTGGGGGAAGTACGAAGTCATATAAATATTTGTATACATTTAATTAATGCTTGGTTTGAAAAGTGCTATTGTGTTCAATAGTTTTTATCTTACAAATTCATTTAGAGTGACACAAATATTTATTCAAGGGTATACATGTAATAGCTTTTATCTTACAAATTCAATATCTTTTATCTTACAAATTAAATTAAAAGTGACACAAATATTCATGTGTTTGAGAGAGTAGACTTGGTAGACATTTTCAATGAATAAACATTCTATATGCACATTATGACACTAATCTCTTTAGAGCAAATTAAAACTTTTATAATATGAAATAATTGACTTGAGAACAAGGGAGAGTACCAAGAAAATAAAGATCATGCAAAGAGGCACTCTTAAAGCACTACATGGCCACCAAATTCTTCATCAATCTTCAGAATGTGTCCATAGTATCCATAAATAACCATGGTAGACAAAAATAGGAACATGAACATATGAAACATCCTTCTAAGGAAAAATTATGCTAAAAAAGCTTGATTGATTCATGAATTAAGACAAACTCCTTTTTACCAGTTCACATGCATAATAATGAAGAAAAGATTCAGTTAATTGTTGGCACAGACTAAAAATGTGTAATTCAGAAGAACAAAATTTAGGAAATCATTTTTCAAATGAAAAAATGTGTATTCTTGTCTACCATAGACTACTTACTAAGAACCATGATATCTTATTTTTAATAGGGCAAGAAAAAAACAGAGAGCAAAAAATTACTGGAAAAAAGTGGAAATAAGCAAAAGAAACCTAAAGCCCAAACATAAAATATATAGGATCTGAATCCAGGAGATTGTATTGATTTCCTAACAATTTTTACAGTTCACCCAACAGGATGATCAACACAATTCAAAACACTTCAGAGGACAACAAATAATGTCCTAAAAAATTGCCAACTCAAAACGCGTCAGAGGAGCTACTAATTTCCTAATGAATGACCCGCTGCTTTATTTCAATCTGTAGTGTTTTGTTCAGAAACACATAGATAAGAGTTAGTTTAAGGGTGCTAGTGGCATGTCAGAAACATATATAAAGCATACGTTATGGTATACCACAAGACTTACCATCCAGTGCCTGAAGAATTCATTGAAGAACAAAGCATTGCTGTGCAAAATTATTGAACTTAAATGCTGAATAAAAAAAGCATTGTAAGGAACACATAATTCTGCAGTAATCATGTCAATATGAAGCATTTATAATTATGTCCATACAAAGCATTTCTCAAGGCCATAGAAAGCATGACAACACATGAATAAAAACACATTTCTTCAGTAAATTACACATATTGTGCATAAATCATGTCCATACAAACCATGACAACAGATAAATAAAAGCAAGAGCTCCAATTTCAGTCCATACAAAGCATTTCTCAAGACTTGGACGCCATTCTCTCAGCAAGAAAATGTTCGACAAACTTCTTGCGCAGAATTGGTGTCCTCATGTAGAAGTCCTCGGTGAGGAGGCTATTGCCATGCAATATTACAAACAACAACTCCATGTAATCAACACTGTAGCCCTGCAAGCTCTCTTGAGCTTTAGTCAATTTCTCCTTCCGGGTTTTCTTTTTCATCCCCTTCAGTGAAGAAACTATTTGACCAATGCCCTAAGCAATGTGGCTCATTATAGTATCCTCATTGCTAGTCCTTAATGGCCAAGGAGGCCTATTGTTGCGGTTGCTTGAAGAGGACCTTGGTTGTTCTTGGTGATCATTGTCATCTAAAGGATATGGTTCCATGTTATCAAGGCCTTCAGGCTGTGTCTCAAATATTGGGTCAAGGATATCAAATTGGTGGAAGATAGTACGCGCATATTCACCCGTCCGCGTGATCGTCACCACACACCAGTCGCAGCTCATCAAACAATGGTATGGGCTTGTTCAGATACTCTTTCTCTTTGTGTTATGCCTATGAAGGCATGTTTATAATTAGGGAAAAAGCCACTAATGGTCCATGTACTTTATCACTTTGTTCATTTTCAGTCCTGTACTTTAAAAATGTTCAATACAGGGCCTCTACTTTGTGTATTTTGTTCAATACACTCCATTTTGCTGACGTGGCAGCATTTGGCATACACCTGAAATACAGGCCTTTTTTTAATTTTTCTTATTTCCACCTGGTCGTATTTTGCTTAGGTGGATTTACGTACATGTGTATATGATGACGTGGATTGCCAGGTGGCATTCCACGTCACCATTTTCTAAGTTTTGTTAAAAAAATTAAATGGGTGACATCTGCTGACGTGGCATGCTGCCACGTTAGCATGCCACGTCAGATTTTTTTTTTAAAAAAAAAAATCAGGCCACATCATCAGAGGGCTTATGAAGGGATTGGGGCGGGGGACGAGAGTTATCGAACGAGCCCCAACGGTGCCCCACCATTAGGGCATTCTCTCGACGGTGGTCCCCTTCCTCGGTGGTGGTCCCCGACGCTCCTCCCTAGTCGTACAGAGGTTTTCCCTTGCCGAGTGAGCTTGATTTCCTCCCCACCGGTCATTGTTCCGGCTCTGGTTTAGAGTGCAGCATAGTATTGCACGAAGGGAGAAATTTGGAGGTATATCCTGTAAATAGCTTCTTTTTCATAGGGGTTTCTCTTCCTTAGATGTTTAAAAATGAGCCATGGTGGTTTTTAGGCAGAGCTATGCTTGTTTCTCTTCAGTTCGTGCTGAAGTTTGAATTTCTTGGAAACCCTAGAAATTAGGGTGTGGTTTCGATGCTTTGGTTGATCATGATGCTTCAACACAGAGAAATTTCTGAAGAATTAGGTTATTTTCCATGTCTAATATTGCTCATTATTTCTAGGTTCTTAGCGGAGGTGGGGTTGAGTCCTTGAAGAGGAATAGGAGCAGGAACAAGCTCCTACCAAGGAACAGACTCCTACTAAAGAATTAGGTTTTTTTCCATGTCTAATATTTCTCTCTTAAAGTCTCTGAATTTAGATTTGATTTGATAGAAAATTGAGATTATAAGAGTTGTCCTTTCTGATCATTTATGTTACCACTTTGATTTTTGCTCTTTTTTATCCATGTATTAGTGGGGTTTCTATTGAAATTGGTGTGTTTCTTCTTTGGTTATTTTCAATGTTTTAAGGTTCAGTAGTTGTTTTTTAGAAAAAAAAAAAAATTCTATGTTAAGTGTTTTCTATTGAAATAGCATCTTATCAAATAGGGTCTTCATCTCTTACTTCTTTTTCTAAGCCAAATTAATCAAACATGATTTTCTGTAGAAACTGATGTGTTGCTTCTTTGGTTATTTTCAATGTTTTAAAGTTTCATACTTGTTATGCTAAGGGGCTTGTAGTTGCTTTGGTTTATCATGCTTATCAATCTATAATTTATTAGCATCTTATCAATCTAAGGGTTTTGTAATAGAAGGGTTTATATTGAAATAGAAGTATATCAAACAGGGGTTCAGTATTATAAAGATATAATCTTTGGATTTTCTGGTTGATATCTTGAGTGTTGCTAATTTCAATGTTATTATTCAATTAATATAATGAATTGCATGTGTTGGTGTGGGCTTTTCTGTTTAATGTTTCTGATCTTTGATTTTTTCCCCTCTTGTTTATCCATGTATTAGTGGGGTTTGTATTGAAATTGATGTGTTTCTTCTTTGGCTATTTTCAATATTTTAAGGTTCAGTAGTTGTTTTTTAGAAAAAAAAAACATTTTATGTTAAGTGTTTTCTATTGAAATAGCATCTTATCAAACATGGTCTTCATCTCTGACTTCTTTTTCTGAGCCAAATTAATCAAACAGGGTTTCTGTAGAAACTGATGTGTTGCTTCTTTGGTTATTTTCATTGTTTTAAAGTTTCGTAGTTTGTAGTTGCTTTGGTTGATCATGCTTATCAATCTATAGTTTAGTAGCATCTTATCAATCTAAGGCTTTTGTAATAGAAGGGTTTATATTGAAATAGCATTATATCAAACAGGGGTTTAGTGTTATAAAGATATAATCTTTGGATTTTCTGGTTGATATCTTGAGTGTTTTAATTTCAATGTTATTATTCAATTAATATAATGAATTGCATGTGTTGGTGTGGGCTTTTCTGTTTAATGTTTCTGATCTTTGATTTTTTTTTTCTCTTGTTTATCCATATATTAGTGGGGTTTCTATTGAAATTGATGTGTTTCTTCTTTGGTTATTTTCAATGTTTTAAGGTTTAGTAGTTGTTTTACATAAAAATAATAATAATAACATTCTATGTTAAGTGTTTTCTATTGAAATAGCATCTTATCAAACAGGGTCTTCATCTCTTACTTCTTTTTCTGAGCCAAATTAATCAAACAAGATTTTCTGTAGAAACTGATGTGTTGCTTCTTTGGTTATTTTCATTGTTTTAAAGTTTAGTAGTTGTTATGCTAAGGGGCTTGTAGTTGCTTTGGTTGATCATGCTTATCAATCTATAGTTTAGTAGCATCTTATCAATATAAGGGTTTTGTATTAGAAGGGTTTCTATTGAAATAGCATTTAATCAAACAAGGGTTCAGTTTTATAAAGATATAATCTTTGGATTTTCTGGTTGATATCTTGAGTGTTTTAATTTCAATGTTATTATTCAATTAATATAATGAATTGCCTGTTTTGGCATGGGATTTTCTGTTTAATGTTTTTGATCTTTGGTTGATCATGCTTATCAATCTATAGTTAAGTGTTTTAAGATGGGCGACCATTTTAAGAATGGGAAGAATCAAGGTTTTTTCGAGGGGATATTTCAGCAAAGAGGACACGATGACGTACAAAGGAGGCAGTCAACACATCTGGAGAGTAGACCCAAGGAAATTATCTTACAAGGACTTGCTCTAATTCATTGGAGACGTGGAAGATACTGAAATTAGCAAGATACATTTTGCAATACCTCGCAGCGGAGTTTCCTTGGAAAATTCCCTAGTATTAGTGTACGACGAGGAGTCCTGTGGCAGAATGATTGAAGTTTTGAAGAAGGCTGGTGAGATGGACATATATGTTGAACACAATAATGAGCAACAAGTGGGTAATATTCAGCATGTAGTCACAAGTGTACCTGAGGGCCCAGTTAACATTGGTGGGACTAATGAGGCTGGTTGCTGGTAAGATTATGAGGCTAGTTGCTGGCAAGATTATGAGACATGATTTTCGGGTGAAGATTTGGACAACAGCAGCTTCACCGGAGACTTAGATGATGAGTGTCGCTCAGATTACGATGATGAAGAATACATGGAAATTAGAAAACAAGAGAAGAATATGAAGAGTAAAGGAGGAGAAGAAGCTAGAGTCAATTATGAAACAGGGCAGGGTTCAGAGCACCCTGTAATAACAGTGGATGCAGGTGAAGACAGTGGATCAAGCGACAGTGTTGGGAGTTTTATGATGATATCTAAGGAAGACAGTGAGGCAGAGTTTGGGAGGAGGGTGAAGTTAAGGAATCCTGTATTCGATCCAAATAATCCAGTGCCACATTTCCAACTGGGGATGCTAGTTGAAAGCAGGGAGATGGTAAAGGATTCAATAGTAAAGCATTCCATCTCAATGAGGAGGGAAATTGAAATAAGAAGGAAAGACAAGTCTTGGGCAAGGGCCAAATGTAAGGACGGAGGGTGTCCATGGATGATCTACGCAAGTTGGGATTGGGCTACCAGTAATTTCAGGATCAGAACTCTTGTGGATACACACACATGTAGCTGGACTTTCAAGAATAAGAGAGTCACATCCAAAGTTTTGGCCAAACACTTGCTAAAGGCTAGGCAGTGGATTGCCTCCTTAATGAAGCAGGTTGACATCGAAGTGGCTGCAAAGACTGAAATGAAAGTTGGTGTTACAATTAGTCAATGTAGGCGAGCAAAGATAAGAGTTCTAAGAGAACTAAAAGGAGACTACAAGGAGGATTTCCGTGTGCTTTGGGATTATGTTGCGGAGCTCAAGAGGAGCAACCCTAGCAGCTCAATACTTCTTGAAGTGGATAGACCCAATCCCATGTAGATCCCAGTTTTCAAAAATATGTACATTTGTTTTGATGCTCTAAAAAGAGGCTTCTTAGCAGGCTATCGTCGCATCATTGGGTTAGATGGATGCTTTCTCAAGGGACCTATCAAGGGAGAGCTTTTGGCTGCCGTAGACCGGGATGCAAACAACCAGATATACCCCATTGCATGGGCTCTTGTGGAAGTGGAGAACAGAGATCGCTAGCGGTAGTTTCTACAACATTTGATGGAGGATTTGGAGATTGAGAGTGGCGGTGGGCTGATGTATACCTTTATGTCAGACCAACATAAGGTAAGGTATTCTCTATAAATGCATTTTTAAAGTCTAGAAATTTTTTTTGTCTAAATCAATTTCTTTTTTGTTCATCTCCACAGGGCCTAACACAAGCAATGGATGAGCTTATGCCCCAAGCGGAACATAGAAGATGTGCACGACACATTTACGTCAACTGGAGGAAAATCCACAAAGGCAATGAGCTACAACAACTCTTTTGGAAAATTGTCAAGGCGAGCACAGTGCCGGAGTTTGAAAGGCTGTAGGAATCTATTGGGCAGATAAGTGAGCAAGCAAAAGAAGATTTGCTGAAAATCCCTGTAACTGCTTAGACAAGGGCCTTCTTCAAGACAACGTGCAAATGTGATGTAGCAGAGAATAATATGTCAGAAACATTCAATTCAATGATTTTGGAAGCAAGGCAAAAGTCAGTAATATCGATGTTGGAGGACATACGTGTGATGGTGATGCGACGGATAGTAGAAAGGAGGCAGTATGTTGAGAAATTCAAAGATCAGTTTGGTCCTAGGATATGGGCGAAAATTGAGGAAAGTAGAAACGTAAGCATGAACACATACTTGGAATGGAATGGAGAACAAGGTTATGAGGTATACCAAGAATGTGAAAGATATGTTGTAAATATGGCGGCACACACATATACATGCAGGAAGTGGGATCTGACAGGGATCCCTTGTGCACATGGGGTGTGCGCAATAAACTTCAGAAAGGAGGCAGTTGAAGTCTATGTATCTGAGTGATACAAAAGGGAATTTTTTGAGAGATCATATGCATTTCCACTACAGTCGGTAAATGGGAAGACCTTCTGGCCAAGGACTAGTTATGGTCTAATAGAGCCACCCCCAAGAAGACCAATGCCAGGCAGGCCAAGGAAGGTCCAAAGGAAGGAAACCTGGGAGGCGTAAAGTAGGTCAAGGCTTTCTAGACGGGGAAGGAAGATGAGATGCAAAAAATGTTCCATGACTGGGCACAATGCAAGGACTTGCCCTGCAAAAATTGTAACTGGTGTAAGTGTTTTAACACATATAAACCTCCCCGACTCGAATCCTGGGACCCCGGGCACATCACAGATCGGCCGTATTCAAGTAGGGACAAGCCCTACTCAGATACAAGGCCTAAGTAGAATAGGCAGATAACTTAAAACTCTATAAATTATATAAACAAAAATCAGAGTTCACAAAATGAAATAATCACAAGGGTCCATATACCCTACACATGTCTGGACAACAAGTCCTACAATATCTCACTCAAAAGAAAGTAAATAATCAAAAGAGGTTCTAAACCTCAGCAAAGCCCGATCCCTCGCGCAAATCCTCGAAATCAACTCTCCTGTACCTCAGGACCTGAAAAAGAGGGAAACAAGTGCATGAGCTTTCGAAGAGAAAGCTCAGTAAGTACCCCGCAGGGATCACAAGAAATCAGATATGATAAAAAACATATCAATCAACACATCATCAAACAAATAGGGCAACGCCCCGTGTCACCACAGCCTAGGGGTCTCGGACCTACCACAAGGACCTAACAAACGGTAGGGACCCCTAATCTCATAATAGCCCTCCGGCTCTGGAAAAGAACTCAACAAACCTCCCCCGGTCAGCAACACACAGCATCCGCTGCCAGCGACTAACCTGTCGCTCCTCGGTAGCGCTACCTCTCTCACATGTCGACATGGCCAGCGTATCAATCCCGCTGACAGGCAGGACAACCAGAGTATCACCCCTCTGGCATGAAATGCCAGAACATCAGGGTGTCCCGTCCCCGAATGTTCTCTCTCATCCGAAGCTCACCTGCTCCTCTGATCCGGGCGGAAGAACTAACTAACACTAGGGATGCCAACATCCTGAAAAATAACCATACATGCACCAGAATCCAAACAACCAAGAAATAGACATGGATGTATCCCAATCAATAACAAAAGCATGATATCAATAAAGTCATGCATAACCAAGCAAAATACAGTAAGTCCAAGAAAACCCGAAACCGGGTGGGAACTAAGCAAGTGTACTTACCTGTAATCACGAAGCCTGGTGTTCCACGGAATCGCCTCCCGACGCATCCACGTCAATATATAGTAATGACAATTACTACTCAGTACCATCCCCAACACGAAGTGGGCTATTAATATTAATAACAATATTAATGTAAAATTCCAGAAGTTAATGCGCAGTCCCAAAGAACAGCCCATAACTTTTGATCCAGGAATCCGTTTGAGTTGAAACAGGGCTCGTTGGAAAGATCTCTTCCTCATCTTTCCAACGGTACCTTACACGACACAACCCAATGTCGGTATGCTACCCAGATTTTACCCGAAGTGGGCAGCTAGGCAGTAGCCTCCAAACAACTCAAACTCAATTAATCCAACTCATATGGACCTGAACCTAGCTAAACCTAAGTACATATAGCCATACCACCACTCTTCCCAGTAGCCATCAAATATTTTCAGAGAGTCCTTCAAACACTATCTATTAACCATCATGAAACCCTTCTAATGTAGGTATTAAAGGACTGCCCCTTCATTAACATATTAATATTTATGCAAAACCAGCCACCATGCTTTTCTCACTTGTCTATTCTCTTGTTACGAAGCCCAGAAACTCCTTTGCACATAACCCTCATAACACACAAGCCTCCATCTAAACACAACCTCTTCAAATAAATACAGTCCATATGCATTCATATAGGTAGACACTAAACATGGACTGAACACTAACCTTTTATGAACTAAACACATGCATTCACTCACCCCACATGCATTCCTTCAGCCATCAACCCTCTCCTGGTGACCATACACTCAACAAGAAGACATGCAACACACCACAACCTCTTCATGTTTATTATCATTAACATTACTAGTTATACTTCTTAGGGTTCAGCCCATTTTTTTGCCTTCTCTCCAATCCATTCTTTGATCCTTCCTTAAACCTCATAACAATCTCACCATCACAACAATCTCTTTCTCTCACCAACCTAATAATCACTTTCTCTCACCTTCTCTACAGCACCTCAATATTATAATAACGCAAAACAAATACCATGGTAACACAAAACCTCAAGGAGTTTTCAACTACTCTACCCACTCTCAAACCCAGTCATCTCACAGAGAAGGTGTGCACCACCTCAAGCCTTGTTTAAACCTATGAATAGTATTTATTTAAAAGCCTTTTATAAACCCAAAGGCATGCTAAACCATTATGCATGTAATAAAATACATAGACACCCATTATTATCTTCAAAGTCTTTACTATATCTTCATGATAACTACTACCCACATACTCTATGAAGCCATGTTTATGCTTTCACTTTTCCAAGTATTAAAATGCCTTCCTGCTTGTCTATATGAAGTTATCCCAAGTGATGTTCTTGAAATCTTTCTACAGCCTTGATCTCCTAGTCTATATCCACAGCTATGCAGCTAGGCTTCAGTGCTTCGATAAAGTGGAACTAGCAGCTCATATGCGTTTGTGTGTGGTTTCAGTGAGTATTTCTTGAGTCTTTTATTTTTGAAACTCTGTGTGAGCTATGGTGATTTCAACTTGGCTCCTTATTGCAGAGTAGTGCACTGATGGACCGTGCGGCTAGTTTCCTCAAGAAGTTGAGCAACCTTTATGCTGCTATCTCGGCTTTGCAAGCCGAGAAGCAAAAGTTGGAGGCTGAGTTCTCCCTTTTGAAGCGAGAGAAAGAAAAAGTTGAAGGCTCGCTCAAGTCCTCGGCATCTCAATGCCAAAAGTTGTTGAAGGAGAAGATCAAGTTGGAGGGGAGAGTCCAGTCTCTTGAGGAGGAGGTTAGGGATTTGAAAGAGGGGGTGGAGGCGATAAGGATATCAAAGCAATCGTTTGAGGACAGATGTCTCCAAGTGGAAAAATATCTCTCCTTCGCGAAGGCTGAAAGGAAAAATTCTCCTCGGATTTGGAGTTAGTAAGGGGACAAGTCTCTATAGCAAGAGAAGGACAAGTTGTGTGCATATTTGGAGGAAAAAGGTAGTCTCCTTATCAGATTGGTGCGGAGAAAAAAAGCTGCCGTAGAGGAGAAAGAAAAGGTTCTAGCTGACATGGCCTCCCTACAGGGAACATTGGACTGATGCCATAATCAAATTTGGGAGCTAGAGAATCTTTCTTCCCTCTACGTAGATACGGATAAAGGATATGGGGCCGGTTTCCATAAAGGCGGCGAGGAGGCTTTCAAGATTTTTAAAGAGCTGGGTTTGAAGGTTATTCCCGAAGAGGTACTGAGGACGCTTTATGTGGACTTCCACTCTTTGACTTACAAGAAGGCCCTCAAGACCCTTGTCGGGGAGAATCCCGATGCCGAGACGGATGACGAACTTCCTGGTGAGGAATCCTCTTCGGGCGAGACTGAAATAGATGGAGGTAACCAACTTAATTCTGTCCTTTTTCTTTGTCGGTATTGTACTGAACTTATTCCGTCATCCGTTGCAGATCTAGTCATCGAGGGGATTCCTCATACCGATCCAAGTAGAGGAGCTCTAAGGATGGAGGAGGAAGAGAGTCGTTCAGCGCTTCCGCCTGCTCCTAAAGATGCTCCTGCTTCCTCTTGGATATTTTTATGGAATTTTTTGATTAAGAGGTTGCTTGTGCAATTCTTATCTGTGTAATGTCTTCGTGAATACTCCTTGATCCATTTTCTTTTGAGCTCGTAATACTGTCTTGATGAATGAACCTTTTTGGAGTATCAAGCGACATTTTTTTTTTTTGAAAGAATCTCACGGCCATATTCTTAGAAGTAGATGAGTGGCTCCTAAACGAGATACTCGAACTTTTCCTTTGGAGAGAGACTCAAGTGAAATGCGAAGACTTCTATCCGGGGAGGAAATGGGGAGGCTCGCGGTCAAGGCGCAGAGACACAATTCCGAGGAGGAATTTTAGTATCTCGCGATCAAAGCTCAGAGACACAATTCCGAGGAGAAATTTTTTATTGAGACAAGTTAATGAGAAAGAATCAAATTTTACTGATAATATTTCCTGAGTGCCTCGGAATGATATGGACACTTCAGTTTTTTTCCATCTAACCTGGTAAGCCAGTATGTACCCGGCTCTATAATGTCTTTTACAACGTAGGGTCCTTCCTAGTTTGGAGTTAGTTTCCCCGTTCTGGTCTTGTTACTCTGGAATTTGTTCTCCCTTAGGACTAAATCGCCAATTTGAAAGATGACCTCTTTCACCTTGGTATCATAAAACCGCTTAACCTTTTAGCGGTAAGCAGCTGCCCAAAAGTTGGTCACGTCCCTCTTTTCCCCCAAGAGGTCCAATTTGGCTCTGAGTCGCTCTTCATTAGTCACTGGGTTGAATGCCTGTATCCGAGGGGTTGGTACTCCAATCTCTGGTGGGATTACTGTTTGACACCGAAAGCCAGGGTGAAGGGGGTTTCTCCCATAGGTGTCCGGGTAGTGGTTCAGTATGCCCATAGGTCCCCCAAAATTCCTTCTACCCACGTGGACCCATTATTGAGAACCCTGGTCTTCAAGTTGTGGAGAAGGGTTCGGTTGGTCACTTCTACTTGCCTATTCGCCTGAGGATGAGTGACGGAAGTAAGCTTATGTTCGATTCCATACTCATCACATAAGGCTTTGAATATGGAGTTGGTGAACTGGCGTCCGTTCTCTGTTATGAAGGCCGGAGGAATTCCAAACCGACAGATAACCGATTTTTACAGAAAGGAACGGCAGGCCTTCTCTATGATTGAGGATAACAATTCCGCTTCCACCCACTTAGTGAAGTAGTCAATCGCCACTATTAGGAACTTCATCTGCCTAGCCGCAATAGAAAATGGGCCAAGGATATCAACTCCCCAAAGGGCGAACGGCCTTGTACTCACAATGGGTGTGAGGCAAGCTGCAGGTTGCCTCTGAATATTTGAGTATCTTTGACATGCATCACACTTTCGGAAGAACTTGATGGCATCCTTGGACAAGGTTGGCCAGTAGTATCCTTGTCAAAGAACCTTATGGCTGAGGGACTTTCCGCCCAAGTGATCTCCTGCCACACCTCCATGGATTTCCTAGAGAACGTAGTTCGCTTCGGTGGGCCGTAAACACTTCAGAAGCGGTAGGGGAAAAGGATCTTTTATAAAGCTGCCCATCTATTACGCTGAAGCGGGTAGACCGAACAGTGATTCAGCGAGCTAACTTAGGGTCCGACGGGAGGGTTCCTTCTTAGAGGTAACTCAAGATGGGATCCATCTAGCTAGACTCTTCCTCGATATCAAGCAGCTTCGCGGCGAGTCGGCACTCAATTGTCTTTGCTGCCAAATATTGGATATTAATAGGCTGCTTGATATCCCCGTCAGATGTAACTAGCTTTGACAAGAGATCCGCTTCTTGGTTTTCAGTTCTGGGCACTTTGTTGATGTGAATATTCTGGAAGCTCTTCATAAGCTGTTGTACCATAGCTTTGTACTTCACCATATTTTCCTCTCGTGCCTCGAACTCTTCGGACATGTGGCCTACTACTAGCTATGAGTCGGTATTGGCTTGCATGTCCTGAACTCCGAGGCCTCGGGCAAGCTGTAGTCCTGCTATTATTACCTCATATTCGGCTTCATTGTTGGTAGCTTTAAAGATAAACTTCAGAACCGTGGAGGTACTCCAACCGGATGGTGATCGGAGAACTATTCCTGCTCCGGAGTTTTTAGTATCTGTCGAACCATCGGTATGCAGGACCCACTGGGAAGGGGAAGTGTTCTCCATGCCTGAATGGTTCATAACCATAGGCTCCTTGGTATTAGTGACAGTGAGTTCGGCAATGAAATTTGCTAATACTTGCGCTTTGATGGTCATGCGGGGCGCATAGCTGATATCATATTCCCCGAGATCAATGACCCACTTCATTAGGCGTCCCGAAGTATCTGGTCGGTGAAGTACCTGCTTCAACGGTTGATCAGTGAGTACCTTGATTTTATGGGATTGAAAATACGGGCGAAGCTTCCAGGCTGAGGCAACTAGAGCAAACGCAAGTTTCTCCAGCAGGAGATATCTTGATTCGGTGTCTGAAAGCACTTTGCTGGTGTAGTAGACTGGTTTCTGCACCCCACCCTCTTCTTTTGTAAGAACAGAACTAATTACTAAATCTGTAGCAGCGAGATAAATATAAAGCTCTTCCCCTGGCTTTGGTTTAGTAAGAAGGGTGAGTGATTGCAGATGACCCTTCAGCTGAGCGAGGGCCTTGTTAGACTCCTCCGTCCACTGCAACTTTGGTACTGCCCGAAGAGCCCCGAAGAGGGGGACGTTTTTCTCCCAGGATCGTGAGATGAATCCCCAAGCGCGGCAAGCCTCCTATTAAGGCGTTGTATCTCCTTAATACTCCTTGGGGATCTAGTCTCCATGATAGCTCGTATCTGTTCCGGATTGGCCTCGATCCCTCTCTGTGTAATCATGAAACCGAGGAACTTGCCTGATCGGACACCAAAAGCGTACTAGCTTGGGTTAAGACTCATACCGTGGGCCCACAATGCCTCGAAAGTCTCTTGGAGGTCAGAAGAGTGGTGTTCGGCTTTGGCACTCTTAACTAGGATGTCGTCCACATAGGCTTCGATATTCCTCCCAATTTGTTTTTTAAAGACTTTGTTTACCAGTCTTTGAAATATTGCTCTGGCGTTCTTCAGTCCGAAGGGCATTACCATGTAACAATATGTTCATCAGGAGGTAATAAAAGAGGTTTTCTCCTCATCTGCCTTCGCCATTCGGACCTGGTTATACCCTGAGAATGCGTCTAAAAAACTAAGCGTGTCGTAGCCCGAAGTAGAATCTACGAGATTATCTATGAGAGGCAGGGGGTAGCAATCTTTAGGGCATTCTTTATTAAGGTTGAAAAATCTACACATATCCTCCATAACCAACACAACATTAGAGAGCCATTCGGGATATTGGACCTCCCGAATGAACTTAGCTTTCAGCAGTTTATTGACCTCTTCCTTGACAACTTCTAGACGGTTAGGAGCGAAATTCCTTCTTTTCTGAATGACTGGCTTGAAAGTAGGGTCCACTTGAAGATGATGCTCGATAACGTTGCATAGCACCCTAGGCATTTCTTCGGCAGTCCAGGCGAAAATGTCAGCGTTGCGCTTTAGTAGTTCTAGGAGCTCTTCTTGTTGTCTCGGACCAAGTTCACTACCGAGCTGCACTGTTCACTCGGGGATCTCTTCGTCTAACTGGCACACCTTCAGTTCTTCTACTGGTATTGGTCGGCGAGCTTCTCGTTCCTCATCTTCTGGCAGGAATTCTTCAAGAGTTAGTATTTCAGATGCCCTATTGGATTCTCCCCCTCGGTACTTTAGGTGGTTCACGTAGCACTGCCGAGAGGCTGCTTGATCGCCCTTTACTTCTCCACAGCCATTCTCGGTCTAAAATTTCAGCATCATGTGGTATGTTGAAGAGACAGCCCTGAACATATTCAAAGATGGCCTCCCCATTATAGCGTTATAGCTGGAGGGGCACCGAACAATCAAAAAATTAACCTTGGAAGAAACTGCTCGGGGTAGTTTTCCGAGGGTGACTGGAAGGGCTATAACCCCCTCTAGTTGAAGGAGGCTTCTATTGAATCCCATTAATGGAGACTTGGTTGGCTTGAGATTCTCTGCACCAATCTTCATTCGCTCAAAAGCGTCTCAGAAGATAATGTCAACCGAACTCCCAGTATCAACGAGCACTCTGTGCATCAAGAAGACCCCCACTTTAACAGCTACTACTAAAGAATCCTCATGCGGCTGGGACACTCCTCGGAGGTCCTTGTGATATCAGCTCCGAAGGGCGGCCCCTCTTCTGAGGATGGTCTTCATGAACTGCTCCCTCCATGCAAGTGTAATTTCTTCTAGACGAGGAGCTTTCCCCTCCGTAGCCTGGGCCTCCGGCAATGAAGAGTAGGGGGATATCCTCCTCGGGTGTTGCTTGCTATGGCGGGGGGCCTCTTTGGGTATCCGTTCCTGCAGCAGGAACTAATCAAGCTTCCCGGCCATGATGAGATCTTCAATTGCGTCCTTTAGTTGGACGCAATCCTCAGTTGAGTGACCCCTGACTTGGTGGTAAGCGCAGAACTTTTTACTACGCTTTATAGCTCTGAATTCCTTGATGGGATTCGACTGCTTCAGGATTTTCTTGTGTTGTATCTACATCAAGATATTTTCTCTGGAAGTGTTAAGGGTGCTATAGGTGTTGTACCTCCCCGAAAACCAGGGCCTCCTTAGTTCCCGGGGGCCTTGATCAGTCCATCGTGGAGGTTGATCCCGACCTCGGTCTGACTCTTTCCGAGGCCTTTGTTCTCCCTGCCTCGAATCTTTATCCGGTCGAGACCCCTCCCTCTAGAATTTTCTGATAATTTGCAGGGCTTCCTCCCTTCGGCCAACTTTGAATTCTTCCGTGGCAATATAAGATTGTGCTCTGCTCATGAGTTCGGTCAAATCTCTAGGGACCGCTCCGGAAATTACATCAAGGAAAGGGCACTCCCGAATCCCATCCATCACTGCACCAACAACCATGATGGAATCAAGGTTGGACATTCCGAAAGTCTCCCTATTGAATCAATCCAAGTAGTCCCGGAGGCTCTCCCCTTTCCATCTGTTTGCATCTGAGGAGCATCACAAGATTCCTTCTCTACCTTCGGGAATTTGCGAACCGGCGGAAGAAGAGATCAGTCAATTGTCCGAAGCTAGCTATGGATTCAAGTGGCAAGCTTCTGAACCAATCGTAGGCAACTCCCATAAGGGTCTTCAGGAACGCGCGGCATAGGACAACTTCATTGAGGCTGTTTGTCATTATTTCCGCACAGAAGTGTTCCACGTACTCATAGGGATCTGTAGTCCCATCGTAGTACCTAATATTGGGGGCCTTAAAATTCTCTAAAAATGGGGCTTCCCAAATCGCCCTGATGAATGGTGAAAGCATGCGAGGGATATCGAACAGTATTCTCTCGCGGTCGCTAATCCTGCCACTGTGGCGCTGTTTTGGAGAGTGATAGCGTCTGGGCGAGTGGCCTCTTTGCAGATAACGGCGGGGAGAGTGGTGCCGTGGTGAGGGATGCCGCTGAGGGTGGTACCGAGGCGAGTATTACCGGGGGGAGTATCTCCTCGGAGAGTGATGCCGAGGGGATCAATGCCTCCAGTACGGCTCTGGGGACTCGGATCCTCCTCTTGGGGTGACTTGCCTCCTTCTGTTTCTTGTCCCAGATCTAGAGCGGTGCCTTCTGTGCGTGCGAGGCGAAGCAGAACTTCGAGATGAAGAGTGGTGACTCACACCTCATCGCGGCGTCGGAACCCGGGGGCGGGGAAAATGAACTGCCGAATGCTCGCGGCTTCCCGGACTGGGTAGTGGGATGTGTGGCGTTGTCGCCTGGGAGACATGACGCTCTACTGCCATCATGGTATGCGCGAGATCAGCGATTTGCTGCCCCATGGCTTTGAGGCGCTCCTCGGGAACCTCCACGATGCGGGCATAAGCTGGAGGAACATCCGCTACGACTGGAGGCCCTTCTATTGGAGCCAAGGGAATCGCCTCGGTAGGGGCGGGCATTGCCTCTACGGCGGTATGAGAAGGGGGGTGGTCTTCATCTGTTCCTGGTTCTGGCTCTGTCTTGATCTTCTTGTAGTTGCCATGACTTCTTGATCGGGTCCCCACAGACGGCGCCAAAATGTTAACTCAAATTCAGGAAAAATCCCCAAATTCGGCCAACATTTGAATTTGTAAGAGGTTTTTTGGGGAAAGTTCAAGAAAAATCAAGAAAAAGCGAACAAAAGGAAAAAACACAAGATTTTACGTGAAAACCCCACAAATCGGGGTAGAAAAACCACGGGTTTCACATTTGGGAGAAGAGAGATTCACTATTGATGCTTTTTGGAGTACATGAGAGGGGAAAGGGGTTGAGAGAGAAAGAGAGAGACCGAGAGTGTCCAAAGGAAAATCCTTTTGGCAGGTGGAGGCATCAACTATTTATAAGCTTCATGCGTGCCCCCTTCGGATGCCTATCCAGTTGTTTGTTCTTCTAGAAGGATTCAAGGCTCTTCGGCGACCGCTTCAGATCCCTTCGGTGGTGAGCACTTTGGTAGCGAGGAGATGGGCTTGGGACGAGGAGCTTGGGCGCTTGTGGAGGAATCACTTCAAGGTCCCGAGGAGGTAGCCTTTGAATCCCGAGGAGGTGGTCCTTGAATCCCGAGGAGGTCTGCTACCAAGGCAAATAGCACCAAGGGCTCAGACTCTTCCACGTTGGGTTGATTCCACGTGCCTCTCCAAACTTATCTTTATCATAATATTATATGTGAGAGAAGTTATCAATTATAAAAAAAAAGAAAAAAAAATTCAAAGACCTAACCTCAAATTAATGAAAAAGGTCTGATCTTTGAGGAAATTCCGTGATGCAAGAAAAACACCACTCTCCACTCTCTAACTCCATTCTTTAGTGGATACAAAAAATATTATATATTTAAAGCCTATTTTATTAGGGGTTTAATCAAATTTATAATTTTCAATCTGTAGAGTATCCCTGTAACTATATAAATTATATGCGGGCTCTAAATAATAACTTGTGAAAATATAGGGGTATTATTGGACTTGAGTGCACTACAATTGTTGATCCATTGATAGATTCGGTTAATTTATTAAGATATTAATGAGAATAAGATTCGATATGAAAAAATCAGAATTATGTGAGATTTGATAAGGATTAATTAATTCACCCTGTAGCCCTGTAGGTGTGTTATAATTGTTCTTTTGACTCTTAAATGGTTAAATCTAATCAAATCTTATCTTAATTAAGAAACAATTCACCTGGTTAAATATTAAATTAAGAGTCCTAGTTAAACAAAACTTATCAGCTTTATCTTTTATATAAAGGAGCGAAGGTTTGGCCAAAATTAGTTTTTAATAGTTTTATAAGTGATAAACCCTTATCCTTTAGAGAAAAAAAAACTCTTTTAATATCATAAGAATCATATGGTGTTAAGGCTTTGTTTGTTTCATAATTTTTCATGGTTTGATACTGTATGATATGTTTTACTTCCTTATATGTTGTCACTTCCATTTATATTATATAGTTTTTTATGATTTTTTAATGATTTAAAAACCATAATTTTTGATAGATTTTTTCAAACCATCAATTTTGTCATTTTATATGATTCTAAATTTTATTTTGAGAAAACATCCCTAATAAACTTTATAAATAACAAGTTTGTCCTTAAAATATAATATTCAGCCCCTTTTTTTCTCCAACAATTGAAAATGCAACCCTAATCTCCACCCAACAAAAGTCACAGCTGCTAACTTCTGATCGCCATCACCACCTCCGTTCACCGCCGGTATCTTCACCATCATCACCAGCTCACACTCTCTCTCTACTTTTTTGGTTATTTTGAGGTAAGTTTTCTTTTCTTGCCCAATTTGATTATATATTTTGTAAGGTTTTAGTAATTTTTTATATTTTAATTGAATTTTATTTTGGATCTTAAATCATTGAATTTAATATGATTAAGATAATTTTTTCTCTCTCTGTTTTTATCAAAAATATGTATTTCTAAACTTGGATAAAGGTGTAATTCTCAATTCAGTACTTCTATTACTTTAGATCCCTCTATTATAATTTGGCAACTAAGAAGGACTGATATTTCTTAATTGTAAAAGTAGAGACCAGGACTTAAATCATAATAGAAGGACCTAAAATAACAAATCCGTATAATAAAAGAACTAAATTGGTTATTACATCCTTTGTAAAAAAAAACCATATGTTGCCTTGTGTGAGAATGGATATGATTTTCCAAATTAAAGATTTATTCTACAAAAGTCCAAATTATTATAAATTAAAACATAAATATCACACACTTGGATATGGGCCGACCCAATTTCCAGCCCTTGATGTACACGTGAGGCTTGTCAATCTAGAAGCTTCCGTGAGGCACCCCATCAACCCCACAAGTCCAAAGGCATCAGCAAAAGAAATCCTCCCCTCCTGCCCGCCACGTGTCATTTTGAACGGCCCAGATCCAATTTGTGAGGACCATATCTGTTTTTAAAAAATTATATTTATTTTTTTCCAATAATATATCAACAGCAATTTCTTGGTGCCTTTGGAACAATAATTTATAATAATTAAAACTAAAATTAGGGCAAAAACGAAAATTATAATATGGAAGATGGTTGGGTTCCTCATCTTCTTCTTTGATTGTCCCATGCCTTTTTATTTTTTGGGGTTTGGACTGTGTCTTTTCTAAGTTTCTTCATCCCCAATGCTATTATTAATTACAAAAGGCGTTTTCTTTGGGTTAACAAGTGGTTTTTGAAACCATCCATGGTTTTGTGGTGACCCAGAAAACCGCTTTCCCCCAATCTGGGCAGTGGTTTTGGTGGGTCTGCCACCCCCCAATTTCTTGAGGTTGAGGTCCTGGGTCTGGATCTGCAGGAACTGGATGATCCTTGTCCATATCCATGGTGATCTTGTTTCTGTGTTATGAATTCAACTGCTTTTGGACCTCATGAAAATATGTAAGTAATTGGTTTAATCATGACAAACATTGTGGGATCTGTTGATGTTAAATCACTGAATCTAAAATTATTTAATGGTAATCTGGAACCAGTTCATCTAGTTTGATGATTGATGTTTGTGTGCTCAATCTTGGGGTTTTTTTTTTTTTGTTGGATCTCATCAATTTGAAAACTAAATCTTAGGATCTGGTAGAGATATATTGTGATTATTGAGTAGATCTGTTTGTGTTGCTTTTGGTGTTGTTTGATTTCTTAGTTCAGTTCAGATCTGATTGTTTACTGTTTCAGTTTGTAGTCTGCTCAGAAAACATTTGCTGTTGAGTTTCTGATGGTGATCTCCTCAGCATCAGAAGCTCTGAACAGTTGCCATTGTATATGATAATGCATTGCGGGCATATGCAAACCTATTTATGATTCTAGTCTGATGAACTGAGAGATGAGAAAGATACATGAGGAGGGCTTAGTTGTTATCTATGTGTGTTAGTTCATCTCCTTTTCAAAGATTTAGGAGTGAAGTGATGCACTTGTTGTGTTGATTTTGATAAAAGATTGAAAATGAAAATTATAATTTATAATATCTGATGAGAAAGAGGCCTGCAGAACATGTCTTATGGAATATTATGAGTAGAAACCACAAAGTAAACCTAAATCAGTCCTATCTTGTTGATTTCAAGTGTTATCACCATCAACTTTGTAGCTACTTTTAATTTCTTGAGATCCAGTCTCTATTTAGAACAACTAGGATATAGTGCTCTAATTCTGTTTGTTTATGTAGTTTGTGGCTACTTGTTTAAATAAAATATGCATTTAAGTCAAACTTTCTCTACTTCAATGTCCACTGATGCAGTGTCCTTACTTCATTTCAGTCATTATGATATTCTGCAACCCAAAGTAAATATATTATTGGAAGTTGGGATGTTTATTGCAAGCATTGTGCTTCTTTCTGCTTTGCAAAGCTGAAATTTTGTTTGGTTATGTGGTTTAATTGTTGGTGCTTATATAATTCTAGGCAGGCTAAATTTTGTTTACATCTGATTTCACTTTAAGGATTGACTTGGGATTCTATGACAACCTTCAGTTTCTTATTTTTTCAGTATGATGGGGACTGAATGCTTGGGACCTTGCCTCAATGATGATTCTGAAAGTATACCACCAGGATTTAGCCCACATCCGGCTTTCACCTTGCAGAGGATCAAGGAGAATGATATGGCTACTGATCAAACTTCTGATCCCTTGCCAACAGGCATGATTGCAGAGTGCAGCAATGCAATTGATGAGAAGTTTAAGAAGTCCCTACGAAATAGACCATGGGTTAACTACAGATGTTTCGATAACAGCTCAGATGAAGAGGAGCCTGAAACTGCAGTAGTCAAGCAAGTTAGTATTTGGTTTCAGACTTTCCTTCCTTGTTGTGGGTTATTGTTGTCTTATTATGGTTTCTTTTCAATGTATATGTGGACTAATTTTTTTCACTTGAAATTCTTTTGCTTTTAATGTTCTGTGTTCTGGGATTTATGTGCTACATCTGCATGCTGCTAAAGATTTACAGTATTCTTCTGATGATTTGCAGGATGGTCCTTCAAAACGCTACCTGCCAAAAGGGGTTCTTCGGGGGTGTTCTGAATGTGATAACTGTCAAAAGGTTAGCTTGTTAGATTTGATTGTTTAATCCTTTTCTACTTATTCACCTATTTAATTGATGGTTGAAATCATATAACAGGTCGTGGCAAGATTTCGCCCTGAAGATGCATGCAGGCCTGCACTTGATGACGCTCCTGTATTTTACCCAAGCGAAGAGGTCTTCTTGCTTATTCCTTGGTTCTTTTCAGTAGAGATTAACACTGGAACATCCAGATTGTGAAAAATTATAACAGTATGGTGTTTTGTAAAACAATTTGCAGGAGTTTAAAGACACTCTCAGATATATTGCAAGCATACGCCACAAAGCAGAACAATATGGAATTTGCCGCATTGTTCCTCCTCCATCTTGGAGGCCTCCCTGCCCTCTGAAAGAAGGTGGTGTATGGGAGCACTCAATATTTGCCACTCGAATTCAACAGGTGGATAAACTTCAAAATCGTTCTGTCAAACAACTCTGTCAGAGCCATAGCACTATGAAGAGGAAGAGGAGGAAACTTTCAAGAATGAGGGAAGACTGTGGAAATAAATATGAAAAAAATATTGAAACAGATGAAAGAAATGATAGTAGTGGGGAGAGATTTGGTTTCGTTCCTGGTCCAAACTTCACTCTAGAAGAATTTCAGAAGTATGCAAATGATTTCAGGAGTCAATATTTCTGCAAAGAAGAGGCAAATATGATTACAGACCCTGAGCAACTTGAACCTTCACTTGAGAATATTGAAGGTGAATACTGGCGGATTGTGGAGAAGCCAACTGAACAAATTGAGGTATATTGATTAAACATCAAGTATCGTAAGCAAAATATTATTAGCACTCTATTTACATTAGTTTCCATTAGAATGCTAAGTAGATGAATCCATTCCTTGGTTGAAAGTTTATGATACCTCATTGTTCTCTTTCCTAGTGTCTTTGACTTCATAACCTGTAAGTTCAGGCCAGTCTTTCTGTAAACCACTTTGCCTTTAGGCTTTGCTAGGAAGTCTTTTCTACTGCCCTAAATTGTGTTGACCAAGAATATGGCTCCAAATTTTAGAGAGTTGACATGGGTCTGCCATTCTGATATGTTTATATCTTCACTGGATCCTTCATAATTCATACATGTGCTCCATATCACACCCCTTGTTGTTTGGAATGGGATTCAAGGTGATGTTGCCTAGGGAAATATATAGGTTTTATTTGTTTTGTTTCTCAGAATGATTTTAGCATTTCTTTACAGGTACTTTATGGTGCTGATTTGGAGACAGGTGGTTTTGGAAGTGGCTTTCCTAAAGCATCTTCTATTCCATCAGATTCTGACTTGAAGAATCAATATGTGGAGTCAGGTTGGAACTTAAACAACCTTGCCCGGCTTCCAGGCTCTGTTCTATCTTTCGAAAGTGGGGACATTTCTGGTGTTTTAGTGCCATGGTTGTATATTGGGATGTGCTTTTCTTCATTTTGTTGGGTAAGATCCTCCATCCATAATTATTGGTTAGATGCTTGAGAATTGCAGAATGTAAATTTTTCACCCATTTGAAGTGGGGATTTTTATCTTCACTTTTTATATTTCGAAGCCATTGATTGCCTCATCAATTTTATCTTCCTCATATAGAATTAACTCAGCTTGTCTTGTTGTTTATGATTTTTACTGTTCTAACTACTGATAATATGATTCTAACTTCTTGGTGAGTTTTGATGCAGCATGTTGAAGATCACCATCTTTATTCGTTGAACTATTTACATTGGGGTGCTCCAAAAATATGGTATGGAGTCCCAGGAAAAGATGCTGTAAAGTTAGAGACAGCCATGAGGAAACACCTTCCAGAATTATTTGAAGAACAACCAGACTTGCTTCATAACCTTGTGAGTGAAAATTTATGCCTGTGTCATTCTCTTATCCTAGTTAAGGGTGGAAGGACTGTGCTGTTAAGTATATCTGGGAGCATGTCCAATAAATCTCCAAATGGTTCCAAGTAGTTATCAGTCAATCTTTTTCCTTTCCATGTCAATATGTGCGTGCCGGAGAACTCATGTTTCTGATACATCCTCTTGCAGGTTACTCAGTTTTCACCTGCCACTTTGAAATCAGATGGGGTGCCTGTTTATCGGTGTGTTCAGAAGTCAGGAGAGTTTGTTCTTACTTTTCCTCGGGCATATCATTCAGGTTTCAATTCAGGATTCAACTGTGCGGAGGCTGTAAATGTGGCACCCGTTGATTGGTTGCCTCACGGTCAGAATGCAGTGGAGTTATATCGGGAGCAAAAGCGCAAGATATCAATTTCACATGACAAATTGTTGCTAGGAGCTGCAAGGGAAGCTATTAGAGCTCATTGGAATTCAGCATTTATGAGAAAGAATACACCAGATGAGTCGAGATGGAAAAATGTCTGTGGACAGGATGGAATTCTAGCAATGGCACTGAAGGTGCTCGACTCACAGTTAATTGTTTATATAATTTTATGCTCTTAGCAACCCATATTAACTATCCTTGCTTTCTTCTTCAGGCGCGCGTTGAGATGGAGCGTGCAAGCAGGGATTATCTTTGTTGTTCTGCTCAGTCAAGAAAAATGGATACAGCTTTTGATGCTAATGTCGAAAGGGAGTGTTTTCTGTGCCACTATGATCTGCACCTTTCTGCTGCTGGTTGTTCATGCTCCCCTGACAAATTTGCCTGCCTGAGTCATGCAAAGCAGTTGTGTGGATGCGATTGGAACTCAAGGTTTT
Source organism: Dioscorea zingiberensis (assembly GCA_026586065.1). Lineage (NCBI taxonomy): Eukaryota > Viridiplantae > Streptophyta > Magnoliopsida > Dioscoreales > Dioscoreaceae > Dioscorea > Dioscorea zingiberensis. Next base: position 13,450,834 of record CM048824.1, read on the forward strand.
TCCTCTTCCGTTATGAGGTCAGTGAACTGCATACCCTAGTTGACGCTCTAGGAGGGAAGTTGAGTGCAGTCCACCGTTGGGGAGTTTCTGACCTTGGATTGAGTTTGACCATGTGCATCAGCAAAGACAAACCTCAAGAATCCAAGCCTGTAAATAGAATTCTTTCACAAGATACAAAAAAACAGGTAAAGGAATCAATTAATCATGGTGGTTCAGCTGTTGATGAAAAGAAGTTTAATTTATTGAAGGAGATCAAAGTGCCTATGTCACAGCCATGTTCCTCTAAGGTGCCAAAAGAGACAGAGAAGATGGTACATAATTCAGCTGGTTCAACAATAATGCCTATCAATCCATCTTTCCAAGAAACACCACCCAAACCAACAATGGTCACACCTGCTTCAATGGAGTCATGTTCACAGGGCAGTATATCACCAGTAATTGTAGATCAGGGAATTCAATCTGTTGGCCATAGAAATACCAGCATGGGTTCAGCAAGGACTTCACATCCTGAGATTTTACAAAACTTTTCACCAAGCCTCATTTCCTTGCCAACTATGTCAAGTGGTAAAAATTTGGTTTTGTGCTCTAATGCAGTGCCTGCGGTGAAGAGCCTGAGTGAATCCATTGCCATAGGACTTCACACAAATAAAGATAGATTAGCTTGCAATAACAGTACCATATCATCAGCAATTGATGAAGTTAAAGGCATGCAGGTAACACATCCAGATAAATTGAATACAGAGCCCTTTGTGGAAAAGCAAGAGTCTGTTACTAGGGTCACAAAGTCTGATGAGAAAGTAACCTGCAATTCTCAAACTGATTCAGTTTTGGTCACACCTGAAACTAATGCATCTGTTATGTGTGAAAGAGATATAGATTTGCTTGAAAAGTCTGGTGATCTCAAAAAACAGTTAGCTGCTAAGGTTATAGACGAACAGAAAGAAGGAACATGCAATTCTACTCTGCTGAAACAACAATTGCCAATTGTTTATTCTCAAAATGCATCTCATGGCATGAACTCTAATGGGATAGCCAATGCTAAAGAAATTTCATCAATCATATCCAACAGAGAAGAGGACAATTGTCAAATGTCAAATGCTAGTAAACCCTTCCATCCTCTGCAGATCATAGGACTTGTGAAAACAAATGGTGAAAGAGAAGCTGGGAAAGAGGAACCAGATGGTGTTCGCAACCTGACAGATAAAGGACAATCTGTTATAGTTGGACCATCTTGTCCACCTAATGCTATTGATAGGCACAACCGTGCACAGAAAGGTCCTCGCATGGCAAAAGTAGTGCGGAGAATCAACTGCACTGTTGAGCCGTTGGAGTATGGTGTCGTGCTTTCTGGAAAATTATGGTCTACAAGCCAGACCATATATCCAAGAGGTTAGTTTTTGTTTTTCTTTCTAGGTCTTTTATATGAGTAGCTGTTATTTATGTCTGTATAACTGAGTAACTTATTTTTCTGGCATCCTTGTATCTTAGGACCTTGTGACAATTTTTGACATTTGCTTTCAGTTTCAGGGAGAAAAAAAAAACTAAAAAAACTGGCAGTACAAGTTACTTATTGCTTCAGTATTTCTTGTACATGAGTTATTGGAATTTTGTAACTTTTCTAACAATTTGATGGTTTCTCTTGGTTGCAGGTTATAGAAGTCGAGTTAGATACCTGAGCATAATAGATCCAACACAAATGTGTCACTACATTTCAGAAATACTGGATGCTGGACTACTTGGACCTCTGTTTATGGTAATCATTTTTCCTTCTTGTGATGCACTGACGTAGAAATACTCATGTACTGTCACAAACTTGGCAAGAAAAATATTATTGAATGAGTATTAAAAGTAAGCTTATTTTGATGGGGTATGTTCTCCATTTCCTGTTTTTGTGAGTTTGGTAATATTTTAAGGTGAGTGACAGGATGATTTTTAGGAATTGGTACCTTTTGAATTAGATGTTTTAGTTTTGGCCTCATATGTATTGCCTTCCATCTGTTATTAACTTTTCAATCGTGTACATGTGGAAAGTATATAAATGAAATATTATGTTGAGAAACCAATAGCAAGGTCCTAGATCATTCTTTCTATGTTGTCAAATGTGTGGGAAACATTCTTTCTATGTTGTTGTCAAATGAGTGGGATGGGGGTGTGAGTTCATACTGGTGTCATATTTCTCATATAGTGAACCAGTGTAACAGGTACAATTGTGATGACTTAAGTCTAGAAATACATGTTTTTATTTGTTTAATTTCTATCATTTCACTACTTCTGGTAGCTCTTCAACTAACTACATTACTTAATTAGTTCTATTTGATTATTGGTTTTTATGATTAATGTCATATGCTTCATGACCTTAGGTCAAGGTAGAGCAATGTCCAGGCGAGGTGTTCTTTCATGTTTCTGCTTCCAAATGTTGGGATTTAGTTAGAATGAGGGTGAATCTTGAAATCATGAGACAACACAACCTGGGAAGAGCTAATCTTCCATCGCTACAACCACAAGGATCCCTTGACGGTCTCGAAATGTTTGGATTATCTTCACCTATGATTTTGCAGGTATCTCCTAATCTCTCCCATCTTTTGTTCCATTAATAGGTAAGTTTTTACTCATCTAGCATTCTTATGTTTACATCTTGATTTTGAAAAGGCTATTGAGGCGAACGATCACGATCATGTATGTTGGGAGTACTGGACATCTAAGCACCATTCTGCAAAACCACCAACTCAGGTTTCGAGTCTTAAAGAGGAGCAAGAAACCAGAGAGCAGCAGCCATTGATCATTGGAACCAATGTGGCACTTATGAGCCTGATCAAGAAGGCCAAGCCTGAAGAGCTGCAAGCTCTGCAAAGCTTACTGAGTGAAGACAATGCTCCTGCCTCGTCAAAAGCAAATATCATTCAGCTTCTTGATCAAGAGATCAAGAAGAGAGACAGTCCATTTTAGCCCCTTTCCTGCCCATGCTTCAGTTTTGTTTGCTTTCCACAGCCTTCGTCCCCAGCTTTTTGTCCCCAGTACATAAATCATTCAATTCATGCAAATGTATTTACTTTTTTTCTTCTATTTTCATTTTTTTTTTCTTTCAATAATTCAAGATGTACTTTGTAGATGAATGAGGAGAGCTAGCTGGCCCATTCCCTGGATTTATTTGTACACTTTGGTTCCCTTCCATCTGTTCAATGAATCACATAACAAAAGAATTATAGATTCATGCATCCTTTTCTTGAGTCTTATCTCATTATTTACCGCATGCATCTTATCACCGCAAACAGAACATTCATTTACTTTTATAGCCTCGTAAAAACAAGATTTTACAAATATAATCTCCAATTATATACTGTTGACTTCTTGTCGGTATTCTGTCACGTGTGAGTTAAATGGATAGGGTGGGGTGTCTCATCAAATCACATCATATATATATATATATATATATATTAAAGTGTAATATCCAATTTAATCTTTCAATTATACTAATTTATTTATGATTTCAGGTACCTTTATTTTAATTTGATTTTTTTATTTATATATTTTTATAATTTAAAAATATCAGTCTATAAAAACATATTTAAAAACTAATTTAGCCCCTAAAATTGATAAAAGAAAGGATTGATATTTTTTTAATTGAGAAAATAAAAAAAGATCTTAGAGTTTAAATTATAATAAAAAGACCTAAAATCATAAATCGGTATAATAAAATAATTAAATTAAATATTATATATAGAGAGAGAGAAAGAGAGTGCGGGGAGAGAGAGAGAGGGGGTTGATATGGTGCGATCACCAGAATCATTGCGTACGGATGGAAAGATCATCGAAAAATAAGCTAGTATGTCCATTTTTATACAATTTAGTGACCGTTTGGTCCTCCCACTTAATGGTTGAAATTCTAAACCATATTCCGTTAAGATTTCTATAAAATAAGAATCATTAAATGAGCAAAATAAGAACAATTAAGTGGGAGGACCAAAATCACCAAATTATATGAAATGGACATATTAGCTTATATTTTTATGATCTTCCTATCTGTATGGTTAGAAATCTTTTAAATATATTCCAAATGCTGAAATTTGAGGCGGATATATATATATATATGAGCAAGAAGACGACAGGCACGCGTGACTGGATGAGCATGGGCAACAGAGGCCAAGGGCAAACGGGGTCCGGACCGAGTACACGTCATCTAGTCCGTACATTGTACTGTGTGGTAGGATTCAGCCACGTGCCGCAATCGCTTCGCCCCGTGTCCGCCCCCTCCCCTGCCCCCCGACAGGAAAGGACAAGGGGCCACGTGAGGCCGGCCTCTCCACCTTTGGACTGGAGCCTGTCTTCCTTCTTTCCTTCCGGCCTTTCACCATCTAACTGTTACGTAATTAAACCCTCCGTACATAATCCGGTGGGAAATTTACATCGGGTGTACGGATCCGTATCCATCTCTTGACTGTACCACCTTCCCTTCTGTTCCTTTTTTCTTATTTTTATTAATCATATCTGTTGATGCTCATTATGTTACTATAATTATAACCAATCTTTGTTTATCTCAAATTGACAGTAAACAAAGAGTTTTTATTCCATGAAATTGGTAAATTAATGGATCAATTTGTTAAAAAGAAAAACTAAGAACAAGATGGTACGTAAGATCAACGGAGAGATGCGTAATCTCTGAGAAGAATGAAGAGAAATCAGCAAGATCAATTTGCTCTTTTGAGAAGTACACTGGTGCCTTGTCAATGATTTTAGTAGATGGCTCAAAAAGCTCAGTCAGAAAACATAAAGCTTCAGGGGGACCATTGCATGAAAGACATGGTGCTCTTGCACTTGTTTTTATATATAGTGACAATGATTCTGCCTTTTGGTATAAGTGCACCAATTATATGAGTACTGGAACCAGTTGATTAGACCAAAGTTAATGTGCCAAATTCTCAGCTCTTTGAAGTTAAAATTCAGTTGAACACTATAAATTATTTACACCTCAAGCATCTAATGTACAATTCACCGCTGATTCTCTTCAACAATACATAGTAGCTAACAGGTTCTGAATATTCAAGGTATTCTTTTGATCCTTTAGTCTTGTTTTAATAATTTTACATGTTAGTTTCTTATACCATACTAATAAGCCAAAAAATTTTTAATTTGCAACATAAGTTTTGAATCTGTACGTGCAATGAGAAATTAAGAGTTACTTTGATCTTGACTAACCAATTGTGATACCTTTGTATATGTAAAAGAAACAACCAAATTACATATCAACTGAAGTGCAACAAAGAATTGAAGTCACAGAAGAGGAATGCTATCATCTATATACATTCTTTCAGAACATTATGTTAAACTAGTGCTACTGATGATCTCCACTGATGAACATGAAATAAAGCTGTAAATATATACTCTCATACTAAGCTTTGATCTAAACTATGTGTTTTCACCGCAAATTTACTGTTATAGTAGAAATGAACAGCGACAAAATTTAATATGCAAAAGAGGAATGTGTAGGCAAGCAGAAGACCTTTGAAGTAACAAGATTATTTTAGACCTTCAAACTATACTTGCAGTCACAGAAAACAATTGATTATTGTAGACATTAACAAGATTAAAAGCAAAGAACAGAAGTTTCTCATAGATAACCAACTGTCACGAGACGGGAAATCTACCCTTAAATTTTTCACTTTCTCATGTGAAAACTCCCGTAAAGGCAATTGGTCTCAGGCGTCTTTCCTTCACCTCATCGAGAGGTTCGCCTTCTTGCAAAGGAATGGGAAGAGAGGGACAAGAGACAACACACTCAAAAAAACACAAACACAGTCTCTTGGCTTAACAACAGTGAGCACAAGAGTCTTTACTCTACTATGGATCTCCTTGATCCTATATACAAGTATAAACATTAGGAAGTGAAGAATTAACAGTAAATAGATCATGATTTTTCCTCATTTATAAGAATAGCACTAGATCTTAATTACTTGTATCTAGCCTGTAAGATATAATCAGTTATTTCTCACAGTACCTGCCATGAGAAATGCTATAAAGATTAACTTTGATGTTTCTGAATATTTTGTTTTGCTTCAGTACATAATATAGTTCTAGTTTCATTGCAGATGTAGGATATTAGTAATTGAACTTGCTTGTCATATGAAGTTGGTGAGAATTTGATAAATAACCTCAATGTCATCTTTCTCATCATCTATATAGCAATTGATTACAGTTTCATCCAAATAGATGCAGAGCATAAGTAGTTCAGCCTCCTGTCAATTGGAATGGCCATTCCAGTAGGAATTATAGATCAAATAGATGTGAAGAAAAGATAGTTCTGTTGTTGTCAGATAACATAATTAATGTCTCAGTTATGCTACTTGACTAAAGAAATGCACAAAGTAGTAGAAGAAAATTGGTAATTCAAATGCTTCCAGAATCCATGCAGTAGAATAAGATTCAAAGGATAAAGAAAGTTTAATCAGAAAATCGCTACTGTTAAATGTGAGAGGAATTAAGAGTTGAAGCTATCACAAAAAGTAACGGTGAAAGAATAACTGAACATAAAGAGTTTACATGAAAAAATCCTAAAAAACCAAATTAGAGGAAAAAAAAACCATAGACAAAAATAAGAGGATTTCACTATTTCAAAATAGCGATTACAATACTTCTCTCTAATTGTAAAGAAAGATCAATTACACTCTCTTGATTATATATGAAAACTAACTCTTTCAAGAAGGAGAAAATTGCTTTCTCTCAAACATGAGAAAATTCTTGATTCTTAATAGATCATCCATAACCCCAAGGTATTTATATGCATCACATGACATTTAAATCCTTCTAGAAAGTACTTTACATCTCACATTAAAAAAACTAAAATAATGGCAAAAATCAAATCACTTAGAATACATACTTATATAGTTGAAGATGTCTCAATTTTCTTTGCATAGAGGATAGCCACAAAATTATTTTCGATCAAGTTCACTGTGAGTTCATATCGCAAGAAATCAAAGTGAATTAATTAGTTTATATGGTTGAAGTTATCATTCTTCATAAAAGGATGTTAACTTTAACCATATAAACAAATTAAACTAATTAAGCTTAGTGTATATATATAAGCGAAGACACCGGCTTACGTACTTGACTAAGCCTAAGCGGCTTACCGAGGCATTTCACCCCTAACCACAACTCATTCGTTGATTCTTCAACATCAGTCGGTTCAGACCTCCACTTAGTTTTACCCAAACTTCATCCTGGTCATGGATAGATCACCCAGGCTTTGGGTTTATAAGCAGTGACAATCGTCCTATGAAAACTTGCTTTTGCTACTACATTCTACATATTTGATGGAAAATCATTTATGTGAAATTTATGTGCTTTTTCTTTTATAAATATGGACAAACCACTAGAAGCACGTTGTAGACGTGGTTCGAACCCTCAATCTTTCCATGTGATCGAGAGGGAATGAATTACCAACTTTCTTTGTGAAGGTTGGTGTGAAGTTCATGTGTTACACACAAAAACAAAAATGAGACTACATAGAAAAATATCCAAGAAAACGTAAGAAATAACTGGAAATTTTCTTGTTAAAAGATTTCCATGATATATAAATTTCACTATCTATATATATCATTGTGAACTATATAAACCTATATATATCTAATAATCCAAGTCAATGGATTGATGTACAATTACATGAGCATTCAATTTTGAAGAAAATTGTTGGAAAATGAATCAAGTATAGTGAAGTCAATGACATGCTCAATCAAAAAACATCCCCTTTGAATTGCATCTTCTTAGGAACTAGAAGAAGTTGGTAAACAAATTAGCAGTTGCCACATTTGACAGACAAAGAGCATTTTAATTGTACAGTTGCAAACCACCGACATCAAGGAAACTCCATTGTTTGGGCATGTTATATATATCTTCTATAACATCCTAGGAAGAATAACTCATGTAATTCTATACAACAAACCACAATTAGGGACTCCATATTATAATTTTGTTAGTTAATCTGCGCAACCTCAAACTCTCCTGGATCTGCATACATTAACTAAAAATCAGCTTATTTAAAGTGAAAAATGCATCATATCAGAAAAAAGTATACAATTTCACATATCTAAACTAATAAACTGGTAAGTTTGTTTTAGTACCTATTGTTTTCTTTTAAGTGCAGTATTACTATCTGTACATGTATAAAAGGGCAGCCCGGTGCTATAAAACTCCTACATGAGCGTGCTCTGGGAAAAGATCGAACCACTTGAGTCTATCATACGCAGCCCTATCCTTTTTTCTCTTTTCATTTTCTTTTCCAAGATGTTGTTTCCACGACTCAAACCCGTGACCTCTGGGTCACATGGCGACAACTTTACCGTTGCACCAAGGCTCCCCTTCACTCTATATATGTACACACATTTTTTTTTTTACTAAGGCGTTAAGTGTCCTCATAAGGATCAGTATGGGCGAGCGTATGGGTTACCGTTCTAACCGGGTTTTACTCAGTGCACATCTTTACCGCCCTAAGGTTTCACTCGGTGCACGTCTTTACCGCATGGTTTTTACTATGATCCAGCACGGAGAAAACTTTGTACCGCATAGGCTGCCTCACTGGGTGGCCCACTCCTTACGCCCTCAGCTCCCATAGCGGGGATCCGAAACCACGTTTTCTATAAATCGAACCCCTCACGAAAAAGACCGTGCCGCTCGGCCAAGAGGCCTTTGGCCTATATATCTATATACTTACTAATACTTTTTGTCTTCACTCTATATAGTATGTTTTTTTCTACCACTTAATTCAGAGGAGTATTATTATCTTCAATGAGATTAGATCACAAAACAGACATAGGTAACAGAAATCCATTATTTCATTAAGTCAAACTTTTTTCTGAAAACAAGTAAACAATCCATTTTAAGAAATTGAGCAACTGAAACTGAACTGTGAAAGTGACATATCCCTGATCAAACAAACTAAGACTTGAACTTTGATCTCATGAGAGGGAAAAAATATATATATAAAAACTGAAAATAAAAAAAAAGATTAGACATGTCAATATATATATCATGCACATATCTGCAACAATTGCCAAAGATGATATATTATATACCTGCAGATATCTGAGCTTCCAGTTCCACAACGGTCAATACACAGCTCCATGAACATCACCTACATTCTTTTACTATTTTTAGAATCACACACAATATCACAAACACCAAGACTATCTATAAACAAGAAGAGTCCCTTTTGCCTTGTTCTTGTAGCAACTTGAGCTGCAAATTTGGTAAAGAACAACAGTGCAGCAAATAAATAGAGTAATATAGTAAGGTCACAGAGGTTTCAGACACAAATTAATACAATCTCATGACACACATATATGATGAGGTAGAAAGAAGAAGGCCATCCGATCACATTATTGGATATCAAGTAATTGTTTGAATTGAAGTTCAGCATATTATATATGATCACTTAGCTTGCATCGGAGGGCGGCGTTTCGTGGCTGGTGCCGGCTTGCAGTTGCGGCGGCGGCGGTTTCTTGCGCTTCTTCTTCTCATAGCTGATGCCGCGAGCCTTGGACTGTGTTTCACGGACTTCGCGGAGGTAGAGCCGGACAGCGCGGGCACCGAAGGGGTTGTTCTCAGGCCTGCCGCCGTTCTCCTCATAGGCGGCACGGAGACGGCCGACGAGAGCGTCAAGACTCCCCCAGGCCTGGCGGAGAGGGCACGGGCAGGGAGACGGGGGATTGGGGTGGCCGAAGAAGGGACACATATGGAGGTGCACCTTGGTCTTGCCGAATTGGTCCAAGTAACGGAGGAACTCTAGGACATGGGCGCCGCTGCACCGGGCGAGCGGTAGTGGTGGCCGGTGGTTCCGGAGGTACTGGCCGAAGGTGTTCCAGTCACGACGCTTCTGTGATTCGTAGCGGCTGGGCGTCGAGGAGGACGGGGACGAGACAGTACCGATGGGTGATGTGCTTAAGGGGCTCATGTTTGCAGCAGTACTACTGTCGGGAGGAGGGCTCTCTGGTGTAGGGACATAGGGATCCATTGGAGAATTATACACTGACCAACCTGCTAAGCGGCTATACTTCTCAAGTTCTTGTGAGGAGTGATAAAAAAAGAGTGAATATTAATGAATGAATGTGATTTATCTACTTTTATCAAGAAAGGAACATATGGTGGGGATTATGGTGATGAATCTGTTGGGGATTTGATGATAGAGAATTGTAGTAACCCTTGTGTGACTTTTTTTTTTTTTCTCTGAAAGGTAAAGGAGATCGATCTACTGTACAAGGATAGATAATAGAAAGATTATGGAAAGAGATGGAGGAAGAGAGAGAGAGAGAGAGAGAGCAAACCAATTATAGATCCAGTTCAGTTATGCAGAACCTGAGCTTCTTCCTTGGTTCCTATATTGCATGAAGGTGATAAATAAAGGAGCTGTGCATGAGGATACCTGAAACTTTGAAGACCATTATAAGTGTTTGAGTGTGTGTAGAAATTAAGAGAGATGATTGATCATGAGGGATCTTACTGCTTTTGCACTAGAGAGATGTGTAGGTGGATGGTTGAGAGAAGGTGGCTGTATCTGCTTTTGCTTTCATTGGGAGTTTGAGATGTTTGGGATGGTGATGGGCATCATATCTCGCCTAAAGAAGAGGATGCTACTACTGCTACCCTCCACTGCTTCTTTTGATTTCTCTCTCTCTCTCTTTCTCTATAGAGAGAGAACACAGTTATGGGTTTTGACAGCAGGGGTGGTCTGTGAGGAAGGACTACGTGGGTATTAAAAATAAAGAAAAAGAATAACAGTGGTGTGGTGTGGTGTGGTGTGGTGTGGGGATAAGTATTAGCAATAAATGGATATACAGTTTCACGTTGTGACATTGGATTAGAAATGACATACCTAATTCTTATATATATATATATTTGCATTTCAGAGCATGATCTTGGGTTAATTGTATAGTACCTTGTATATATATTTCTCATTCTTTTTTTAGAGAAAGGGGAAGACTATTAATGTTTGATAGCTCAAGCAATGAAAATTAAAGTTTGATAGCTCAAGCATCAAACGTGGGTCCTTGTTTAGTGATTTGAGTACTTGAAGCTTGGTTCGCCATTAGAAAAAGAAGAGTACTTGGAGGTTGAAAAGTCATGGCTCATTGCCCATCTTGCAATGTCTTCAATAATTCTCTCTAGCTAGCAAAGTAAATGGTACAATCTTGGGTCAATGTATTATAAGGAATCTTAGTTAATTAAGTCTCTAATAGTAATTAACTAGTGAAAGAAGCTCTAGAACTTGTGAATCCACACATCAAATCATCAAGTTACAATCAAGTTCAACAAGTAATTGAGAAAGGAGTGATTTTGAGTATGCTAATTTCTTGATTACTTGTGAGATTATAAAGATGGTGAGAAACAAGAGAGAGAGAGAGAGAGAGAATGAACACACTGCAATTTGTTTTTTGAAGTTAAGTCACTGTTTACAGATTCTTTTTAATTGATTTGTGGTTTGACTGATCAATCAGGCAGAGTTCAGGGCAGTCCACTCTGCTGGGTTGTGCCGCTGCACAGGCACTATGGAGGGATGGCTCCAAACTGAATGATAAGGAGAGCTCACTGTACATGTTAGTGATGAGCTCACAGTTTGAACAATGCTTGACCTGCTGACTTTCATTCAAAGCAGAAGAAAACAAGGCTCTGAAATGCAAAGATATGTCTCGTCACCCATTGGTCCAGATCATCAGGGCCCTACTTCATCTTCTTTGTCTTTTTGCCTCATGTGGGTCCCACTTCAGCTTCCACATAAACGACAAAAGAGATGCAGTACTTTTCGCTTGTTCTGTATATGTAATTTATATTCATAAAATATATATATATATATATATATATATATAGGGTCATGTTATTATGAGGTCGACTTTATTACTATTTAAGTAAGGCCGTCTCATTTTCACCTATTTTGAGAGTGTTGTTTACAAATCCAACCGTACGGATGGAAAGAACATCGAAAAATAAGATAACATGTCGATTTTCATATAATTTGGTGACCGTATAATCATTCATCTTAACGGGTGAAAATTTGAAAATCTTAATAGGTTAAATTTTCACCCTTTAAGATGAATGATCATAAGGCCACCAAATTATATGAAAATCGACATGTTATCTTATTTTTCAATGTTTTTTTCATCCGTACGGTTGGAAACCCTAAAAACACTCTCAAAGTGGGTGAAAATGAGGCGACCTTACTTGAATAGTAGTAAGGCCGACCTCATAGTAACATGACCATATATATATATATATATATATATATATATATATTGGGTCATGATACAGTGAGACCGGCCTTACTACTATTCAAATAAGGTCGTTTTATTTTCATTCATTTTGAGAGTGTTTTTATGGTTTCCAACTGTGTGAATGGAAAAAAAAAACATCGAAAAATAATATAACATGTCAATTTTCAAAACATTTGGTGATGTCATGATCATTCATCTTAACGGATGAAAATTTATAAAAATCTTAACAGGTTAAATTTTCACCTTTTAAGATGAATGATCATCACTTCACCAAATTGTATGAAAATCGACATGTTATCTTAGTTTTCGATGTTCTTTCCATTCATACGGTTGGATTTGTAAAAAAACTCTCAAAATGGATGAAAAAGAGGCGACTTTACTTGAATAGTAGTAAGGCCGGCCTCATTGTATCATGACTCTCTCTCTCTCTCTCTCTCTCTCTCTCTCTCTCTCTATATATATATATATATATATATATATATATATATATATATATATATATGTTTGAGCAAAATGCAGCTTCACAACTTCTACAGCTTTCCCTTCACTTGATAATAAGCTGAAGCTGAAGTTCAACCAATCTATATATACAAAAAGAGAATTCACACTTGTCCGGTATCCATCTCTCAACTTGTTTCCTTCATATCAATGAAAACAAGCATTAAAGATGCTACAGAGTTGAATATGAGAAAGTCGATCAATATTCATAACAGTAATATACCGATATTCAAGTAATAGGTTTCTTACATCTTTACGCCCTTTGAAGACTTGTAATTTAATACGTTGAAAGTTTTGATATATAATCTTCAATTCTGTTGAAGAAGGAAGAAGATCACAATTTTTGAGAAAGACCTTCACAAATCTTTTTTTTTTAATAAGTGGATAAACCATATTTTATTTTATTATGATAATAGGTTTCGTTACATTGTTTGGTCAGAACGGGAATAAAAATACATAGTTAATAGTCCACTCCTTCTATCACCAAGCAATTCAATCTTATTCCCTCCCCAGGCTTGCGCAGGGTCTTCCCAGGAGGAGTTCCCTCCTTTATCAGCCTTTCTTGGTGTGGTAGATTTGAATTCCAGGCTATGCATCATTAGGTTCGCTGCCGCCTCCAACCTTGATCTTTTCGTCATGGGAACTGCATCCAACCAAGAGATAATGAAGAAAGAAATATTAATTCTTAAAAAAACACGTTGTTTATCCTGGAAACACTGTCTATTTCTCTCTCCCCAGATACTCCAGGTGATTGTCATTGCAACGATGTCCCACCCTTCTCGTAGTGTATTGTACGTCCACCTCGAGGAAGTACTCTTGGTGCCCTATAGTGCGTGAAGGTCCCCCCCCCTCTAATTCGAGATCCAAACAGGATCCCGAAGTAATCCTGGATCTGCCTCACATATGGGCAAGAGATGAGTATATGGTGGACAGATTCATCCTCAATCTCGCACATATAGCATCTTCACTTCCTCTTGTGTAGGTTGTCGAGGGTGAGGATCTGATTTTCCCTTGCCAGCCATGCAAATAATTTAGCCTTGAGAGGACAGGGCTGCTTCCAAATCTGTTTTAGGTCAGTTCATATGCCCCCATCAATTCTGAAGCGATAAAGTGACTTAACTGTGAATACTTTGTTATTCGTGAGGCTCCATTCCCTAACAACGATAGATTGCATCAGGATTTGTGCCGGGGTCATGAGGCTCCTTCACAAATCTTTTTATATTAATTGAACTGATTATTTCAAAATAACAAACTCGCTCAAGTTAGATAAGGATTGGTTAAACAACTAATTAGATCATATCTCAAAAGCAAAAACTTAAAGACGTGCACAACCTTCTTCATGTGTGATACCGAATCAATCATGGACCTGTTCATCTCCGGTGCATTTATAGCCAATATTTGGACCATTAAAGAACCTATTGGGGCTAAAGATTACCTCTCAATCAGTACAGGTCATATTTGGAGGAGAACAAGTTTCCCTACTAAGATGGGCAAGACCTTAAGATGGGGGAACCTTTTTACAATGGTAGAGAAAAAAACATACTATGTTTTTAGGTAAATGATACGTTTTCTTAAACTCATTCATGCGGTCAAAAATATGGTCAAAAGAAACCTAGAGTTCATCAAGAAAGTCCTGTCACAAGGCACAGGACGAAGGCTACCAGACCTTAGAGGAGAACATGCCAACATGCCCAAGGCAGAGTGTTAGCGCTCTCTATGCGTTGCCTCCATAGACTAGTCAAGTCTATTGTACTAGTGGTATGCCCTTACTTTAACAGCTATAAGTGTTGTGGCTACACTCCTTTAATACCCTAGTTAGCAAAGACTTCAAATACTTATTGGTGAGCTGTTGTAAAGAAAGGGTTGTCTCTTGAGCTGTCATAAAGAAAGGGGTCTGCTGGTGAGCTATTGTAAAGAGAGGGTTGTTGCTTGAGCTGTTGTAAAGAAAGACCCTATTGGTGAGCTACAATGAAGGGTGTTGGAGATCTTTTATGTAAGTAGATCCATGATATAAATCCTTAGGTTGTTCTTGTTTTGTTGAACTTTTTTCAATGATTAGAAAATTTTAAACCGTTTATTTAGTTCTTTACTCTGGTTGTTCTTGAAATCTCTGATCTAAATGCATTGAACATGTTTGGGTGTTCAGTAGACACTGATCAATCCATGGTGACTTATTGTTCTTGAGTGTTGAGGCCCTTTTGCTTGTTACAAGTTCTCTTCATTGATATGTTTCTAGACAACCTTGTTTAAGAATCTTTCTAGACAACCTTGTTTAATAATGTTTCATTTACCTATATGTTGATGACCTAATGGGGTAACCGTGAGATGGTTTCATGTTCCATGGGGTCTTCTTTAGAGTTCTAAAATATTGAGCTATTAGATAGCTTTTTGAGACATTGGAACATGAGAAAGACTAAATTTCCCCTTGGGATGTCAGGAGGTTGACAGTATCCTTAACCAACTAGTTAACTCAGAGTTACATCTAAACCTAATTTGCAAGGGATTGTGAACTTTCCTCGAAAACATGAACTTCAAGCTTGTAAATACCTATCCTCAGTGTCATTAGTTGAAGAGCATTCATTTCCAACTATTCCATCTTGTATTGGTATCTTTTTCTTTGATCTCCGTATCTTTGGTGTCTTCCTCTAATGCCTTGGCAACTTTTGAAATATTGGGTTGAACAAGAATTTCCCTCTAGCCAGTCTTCAGTACAATGGTTACTAACTAGTTGGCTAATCTAAATGAATAGGAATTATGTAAAGGATTTAACTGATGTTTTTATAATGTGAAATTTATTTTTTTGTACTGCAACATCATGTGACATTTATTATTTGGTCAATAGGATAGATGCTTATGTTGCTATTGATATGATGAATAATGGTGCACTTCAAGGCATTGTTGCAGTGTTTTTTAAGGTTTCTTATGAACAACTTAGTGCAGTTCTTGTGCATGGTGGAATGAGGATGATATCTATTATTGGATAAAGATATATGCCTCCTGCCCTTTTTTTTTATCTTGCCTTAATTAGGGATAAGTTAATTTTTTAAAACATTAAACTTAATAATCTGAATCATAAACAATTAGACCCGTCAAATTTGCACCATTATATTAATGATCAAAACTCTTATTATAAACTTATAATATATATGAAGGGTTGCAAAAAAAATATGTAAAACTATGCCATGAGTTTTTTGTTAACATAAATGGTTATACTTGTTTAAATATATGTTGTAAATCCTTGTTTTAATTTTAGTTATTTACTTATTGGTTTAATTATTTTATTTTGGATTGGTTTTACACCTTGTTTAGAATTTGACATTATGGGTCTTCTCAAAACTATATCTTTAACAAATTCTTTGTGCCACCAAATTCACTATACTCTAACCTAGTCAATGGGGGTACAACTTTGACCATATCACATGAATTCCTGAAAAATATAAATGGAACTAGTTTTGCACCGGGCCGTCAGTGAAACAATAATGGACTCTAATATTCTAATTCGGGCCACCGAGGTAAAAGAAAGGAAATTTTTAATATTCTGACTCAGGCCACCAAGGTAAAAGAAATGGAAACTTTGTTACTTTAACTCGGGGCCACTGAGGTAAAATAATTAAATAGTTATAGGAAATTTGGGTGACTTAATCATTGATAATGATTGACTTAAGTAACATATATACTTACTCCAACTCTCCTAAATATTTTGATACCTTGTTGCCTTATATAATGTCTTCATATACTTGTATGTGTTTTAATATAAGACTTGATAAGTATATTTTAGTAAAGTAAATGAAATGACAATATTTTGATACAACTATGTATGATTCAAATAAGTTTTTAGTGGACTCTTTACTGGGTTGTCAAACTCATATTATCATTGTTAAAAATTTTCAGATCAGGAATAGTTAGACTAGCAGTCAGCTAGACAAGGGACCATCCTATGGTACCATAAGCGCTTAGGGTAGTTTTGTGATGTTCATCAAGACTTTTTCTATTAGACTTGAACTAATATGTAATGATATTAATATTATGTTCATGTTTTGTGTTTAGGATTGTGACACATGTATTTTGAGGTTTTCTAAGTTCATTTTTAAACCTGGTGAACCAGCTGCCGTTTGTCACGCCGGGTCAGTCGATTCGGGTTTGGGACGTGACACAGAGCTACTAAAAAACTCTTGTGTTTGGAGTGAGCTCGAGCAGACCGGTTTTGAATTAAGTCCTTGAGCAGAATATGATGGTATAAGCTATTTTGTTGGTTTTTCTAAGATAAAATAAGAGCTAACCAGGCTTCTTCGGAAGAAACCTAACCTATAAATTAAGTCTTTGCACGCATAAGATGCTTTCTCTGTTTGTTTCAATTGCTTAATTAATAGGCCTTACACTAGACTCTACTCCTAAAAACAATCAATGATATCTTGAGACTAAGATTACTCAACCTCCCTCGAGATTAGAAATTTGAACAAGAAACAACTTCAAATTAAAATAAATTGTAACTACTCCTGATGAACAATGATCCAAATGGATCTTTTATTGATTTTGTAATTACCTAACTAATAAATAAATATGATGCTAATTTGAGTGGTGTACCTATGTGCTATATATATATTATATATATATATATATATATATATATATATATTAGAAGAAATCCCTGGTGGTGTTACTGTTGGGTTGTGATGTCTATGCGCACTTAGATTCCAAAAGTTAGATTTTTTAAATCTATAGTCACTTTCATAGAATCTAGCGAAGCTACACTCCTCCTAGTTGCAATCTTACCAAAGTTTAGTAAAGTCAAACCCAAAGTTGACTCGTGTTCCCAAGAGCCGCCAGCCAGACTACTCTGACCAGAACAAGATAATAAGAACACATTTTTGTTGCATACCCTCTTCCATTTTTTTAAATATTGGCCGCCATGAGTGAAAATATAAAAATATTGAAAAAAAAAATTATCTTATATTATCAAATAAATTATTATTTTCAAACATTTCTATACTCTCTTTGTTCACTGATAATTTGATCATTTTACAATTTTTAATATTTTTTTAAAAAAAATTACCATCTGATGGATGGTAAGATAATGAAAAATGATAATATATATATATATATATAAAATGAATGAAAGTTTATTATAAATCCAACCAGAGAAAGAGAAAGAGAAAGAGAAAGAGAGAGACGTGTGGAGGGCATGAATCTACGTGGAGTCGACGATGCTTTGTAGGGTTTAATGGAATCCAGCCAAGGTTTAAGACTATCACAAGAAGAGCAGCCAAAAGTTGTTCGGCTTTTATCCCTGTCATCTTTGTCGCATACGCTGAGATAAGCTGGAGGTTTGGCGACGTGGGTGGTGATCGAGAAGCTTCGAGGGTTTCTGGCTATTAAAGCTCTGGCCTTTGGGATTCTCTTCGCCACCTGAGTTGGGATTTCAAGCAGAAGGAGGCACTGCTGATTTTGGGTTCAAAAACTCAGGTTTGTGTTTTTTTTTTTCTGTTTAGATTGTTATCTGTCATGAAAAATCTCTTCTTTTTAATTATTTTGGGATGAATTTGTTCTGCTTTTGTTCATCTTGGAAATGGTGGCTCTAGGTTATGTGTATTCTTGAATAATCTAAAGCTTTTTTTTCTTTCCAAGGGTTCCTGTGCTTCTGTTTTTTCCATCAGTCCCACCCAGTTCTCTCTATGATTCTTGTTTTCCATCTCACTTTCTGTTGTGAATTCCTCTGTTTTTCAATTTATATCTTGATATCATTTTTCTATCTGAATGTTTGCTAACTGTTATATAGAGAATAAATTGTAAATGTTGTGTTGTTGATAGGGAGGTTTTCCAGATTTCTGAATTGCCTTCATTGGTTTAGTTTTGAGAGGTGCTCCTAAGCCATTCAATTCTCTTGCCAATTTTTAACCTTTTATAGTGTAAAATCTAGGGAAGAACAGGAAAAATGGTGAGAAGAACTGTGGATCTCCGATCGGACACAGTTACGAAACCAACTGAGACTATGAGGGTCGCCATGGCAAATGCGGAAGTTGATGATGATGTTCTTGGTGCTGATCCGACTGCCCATCGGTTCGAATCTGAGATGGCAAAGATCATGGGCAAGGAGGCTGCACTCTTTGTTCCTTCTGGCACCATGGCAAACCTCATATCAGTAATGGTGCATTGTGAAGTAAGAGGCAGTGAGGTCATCCTCGGAGATAATTGCCACATTCATGTTTATGAGAATGGAGGCATCTCAACCATTGGTGGTGTCCATCCAAGGACCTTGAAAAACAAGTCTGATGGCACCATGGATATTGCCGAGATTGAGGCAGCTATTAGGCATCCTGATGGAGAGCTTTATTTCCCTTCCACCCGGTTAATATGCTTGGAGAACACACATGCCAAGTGAGTTTCTATTCTTTTTCTTCTTAAGCTCATGCAATTCCCTGACAACATTCATTGAAACTTGTGATTGATATCTCTTTGTTGGAATTTCTTATTCCGGTGTAAATCATGTTCTCAGTACTTTCCTGATAATTGTAGTTAGCTCCGTCATGATGCTTTTATCTAGTCATATATCTGGTAGATTGCAAGCTGCTATTTCAGGGTTGTGTGAACCTTAGTATCTCCCTTTTGCTGATGTAGAGGCATTTCTATAATTGTGTTTTTATGCATTGTTATGCTTTTAATAATTAGGAATTTCTAAACCATGGTATACGTGACGTGTGTGGACTGGAATCTGTGAAGGTCTTTTTATTGCATTAATGTATCAACATCTGCTTAGTGACAGACTTGTTTGTGCGATTTTATTGTTTCTGTAGACTGAGACTGAACTCATACCATATTTAATGTTCTTTCCATTGCCTGCTCTGTGTGATCATGCTAGATTCGGGACCAGAGAGTGACATATATAATTAAAGTTCTCGTACCCATTGTTCAACAGATACCTTTCATATAAATTTTTATTCCCTGATAGTCCAGGAGACTAGTTGTTTATGTTGCCTGGGGACCAAGGAGAAGGAATGGTCCTGAAGTTAATTTATTGTCTCTTGTTCCTGGTGGCATAACCCTGTTGTGTGCTGGATTGTGTATTTTGGTTATTTGAAGACACGAAACATGACTGATTATCAATGAAAAAGAATGAAATCATGAATGAGAAAATGATGTTCTTTCTTATCGGTGTAGTTGTGGGGGAAGGTGCATCTCTGTAGAATATACTGATAAAATCGGAGAGATTGCTAAGCAACATGGTCTGAAGCTTCACATCGACGGAGCTCGCATCTTCAACGCCTCCATTGTGAGTCTTCATTACATGCTTGACAAAGAGGAGCTGGTACTCCATCTTTTTTCTTATTTAACTTGGGAGATGTTTATTCCAGGCTCTGGGAGTTCCTGTTCATCGGCTTGTCCAAGCTGCTGATTCAGTTTCGGTAAGGCCTCTCCAATAATTCTGCATGTCTTATGTTAGTTTTAAATCTCCTCCTATCACATTTACTGGAAAGTTATCTTGTTAATTCTGTGAATCAGGTGTGTTTGTCAAAAGGATTAGGTGCACCAGTTGGATCGGTCATTGTCGGTTCGAGAAGTTTTATTACCAAGGTACGAATATAATTATGCAGTAAAAATCAAATTCTGAAATGACGAGTATATGTATGTTTTGCATTCATTTTTCCAGGCTAAGAGGCTTAGGAAGACCTTAGGTGGCGGTATGCGACAAGTTGGAGTTCTTTGTGCAGCGGCTCATGTTGCCTTGAGAGAGAATCTGGAAAAACTAGAAGAGGATCATCAGAGAGCCAAAATTTTGGCAGGTATTATTTACTTTCCTTGTTTCTACTTATCCTCAAACCATTCTTAAACACTGGCTTCAATAATTCTAGATGGTCTGAATCAAATCAAGCAGCTAAGCGTCAATATGACTTCAACAGAGACAAACATGGTTAGTATCATGAAAACTCAGTGATATATTTTTCTGATGTTATACTCTTGAACAATCATATAATAATGGCTAGAATTCTATCTTTATCATGGACAGGTTTATTTCAACATCTTAGAGAGCTCATGTATTTCGCCTGAAAAGATATGCGAGGTTTTGGAAGAGCATGGTGTGCTAGCAATGCCAGCAAGTGCCACAAGGTGACCTCAAAACTCTTGGAGGTTTTATATTTTCTCATACTTTCCTTCAATTGTAGTGTATGATGGATGATGATAAATTCTTTTCCTTCTCTCAGTGTCAGGCTCGTTCTCCATCACCAGATCTCAGAAAGTGATGTCCATTATGCCTTGACATGTATCAAGGTAATGTACCATGACAAAGTCATACTTTTTGATCAAAATGTGTTCAAGTGTTTTAAATTCACAAGTTAATCTCTTTTAGTTTCTGGTTTGCAGCAAGCTGTTGATCAAATAACTGCTGGTTCTACCAAGTAACAATGTTGAACATCCAGCTGTTACTCTCATTTGAGATTTACATTTATGTTGTTTAACAAAAGGAAAAGTGGGGTAGAACTCTGGCCTAACAGATGCTTGTCGTTTGTAAATGTGACATAATTGGTCACAATTAGACTCCTGAAATTGGTTAAGAAAGATGGTGAGCATCTCTACAAATATATGCATTCAATTTAATTGAAAAAGCATACACATCTATTTGTATTCAAAGCAATTTCAGAATTTAATCATGCATTTTCAAAAGGATTTTATTCACCTTCCTTTGATCTCTAAAAGAACCTCAGTTTTCCTCATCAATCTGCATTCACATTGCCTCAATGAACACATACAACAGGTTGAAACAGATTTTTGGATGCATCAAAGATCCAATAGGGACAAAATCACTCCATAATATTCATACAAGCAGTGAAGATATACTATTTAACATTATTCCATAGGATAGCAGCTAACTTGTAATGGCAACAAAAAACTACTATCAACTACAACTTTCGCAAATTATCGGCTTTCGGCTTTTGTATGTGCCTGAGAAAGAAAGTCCAGCAGGCTCAGAACCAAGTGTGAATAATGTTTGATGAGCATGGGAAAGCTTCATTGGTTACATCTACATTTCTCTTCTCAAAACTCAGCTGAACGTTGGCAGAAACACTGGTGATCACCTGTAGTATGATGCCATTATGTGAAGCATGATAGCTGTTGCCGTTGTCACAAACAGTTCCTGCCCATCCAGGATAACTAACATTAGAGGAAATAGATTGAAATAAAATAAACACAGAGGTAGTCCTGCTCCGCAAGTTTTTTCCAGATGGACAGGTGGACAAGAACCATGATTCTATCCAAACCTCATTGATGAAGGTATCTTTTAATAATTAATTAGTTATCCTCCAAAAACACCAACAAAGACCAAGCTCATCGTTTTTTATGCCTCTATTTCAATAACAATGGTAGTACCAGCAATTAACTTCGCCTATGCGAACATAGCAGGTCCCAAGCCACGTTAAAGGATGAGGGTTGCGGTAGATTGACAGCTAACGTAAAAATCTAGTCACACATGATATAGATTCTCTGCTAAATTATAATGTTGGGACGTGGCCATCTAGGCACGTGTTACATCGGCACCCATATGTAGTGTTAAATAAGCAAAGGGTTCTCTTGCATCACCACCTAGATGTGAGAGAGTATAAACAAGCGGGAGTGGGTAAAGAAGTTAGTCCCACTACATCGGCGTCCGCATGTGATGACAGATAGGCAAGGGTCCTCGCATCTTAATGGACGAGTGCAAGTAAAAAAGTTAGTCCATGAAAATAGGATAGTTGGTATATAGGGTCTTTAATAGGAAAATCAATGAAGTTAATAAACACTCTAAAAACGAGGAAGATAGATATAGTGTGTTTGCAAATTTCCAAGATGATGGGATGATACATGAAAATGTAACTCATAGAATCAAAACATGATGGTTGGAATGGAGAAGTGTCACGGGTGTATTATGTAATAAGAAGATGCCTAACAAAGTGAGAAAAAAAAAGTTCTACAAAATGGTGATTAGACCAAGCCATGCTATACGAGCCATGCTATACAAGAGCGAATGTTAGGCAACTAAAGTTCAACATATTTGTAAGATGAATGTAACAGAATTGAGGATGTTACGGTAGATGAATGGTCATACAAAATTGGATAAGATTAGAAATGAACACACACAACAGAAGATGCATATTGCACCAATTGAAAATAAAATAATAGAAAGAGAGTGTCTAAGAACCTACGTATATTAGATATTGAGCCGAAACTTGCCTTTGACAGAAGTCACAGAATGACATAAAGACAGGATTAAGGCTTACTTGTTGTTGTTGTAATAGTACCAGCAATTCAATCTCACAAAACCAATAGATTAGTCTCTTAGTTCAAACAATACTCATTATTCTTGTTTGTTTGCCTAACTTAAAGCTACACATGATATATAATATATAAACTCAGGTGCCCTAAAAAAATCTCATGATAGCTTGGGATAGGGGCTGACAGCACATGAGCGCAAACCAAGTATTCATATGTAGACCTATGGCTTTGTTGATTGAATGTACTATAATATAAAATAACTGCGCTAGCAGGAGAATAACATATACCTGATTATTGTAAAGGAAAGTAGGAATTGAACGCCCAAGAAACTCAATAAGGTTGAGGATTCCAGTGTATCCCTGCAAATATTATGGTTGGAAAAGATAAAATACATGCATAAAGGGCATTAGTATAGTTGTAAAGAAAATTGTGAATAATTTATACCAAAGATGAAACAGCTATACAGCCAAAAACCAATGCAAGTGAACGGAGTAACCGCTTTCCCATCCGTAATCCCCTCCCTTCATCCTCACCATACTCCTGCAAAGCAAATTCATGTATGATTTCTTTTTGAGAAAACAAAGGAAAAGAAGAACTGTTTTGAAGGAGGGCTCTGTAAGGCTACATACAATTGAAGAATCAGGAACTAGAAGATTTTAGAGAAAAGAGCAATACAAACAAATTAATATAACTCACATCTAATATGGGGGTTGTTGCAGGCTCAAAAGCTTTCAATTTCTCAAATATTCTGTAGAAAAAAATGAAGGCTAAAAACTGCAAAGGTTTCCAGTCTGCATTGCGCTTGATAAAAATCCAAATAATCTGCAGATGCAGAGGATGTAAATAAACCGCTAGAAAGAAAAGTGTGCAAGACATAATACTTTCTGCAAATGACATAAACATGTTTGGACTTGACTAACAAATATCAATACATATCACAAGTCAGAACAACATCACATATAAATTCTAAAAAATGGCTGGGCTCACATATAAAAGCATATTGTATCCTGAGATATTGGTAGTTCTTCGGTATTTTTAAATTAGCGATAACAAGGAAACTATTAAGTAACTTAGTGAAACAAACTAAATCTGATCCTTCAAATGGATATGAGAAACACAATCGAAAGGACAAATTATGATCACTTCCCCAATCAAAAGAAAGGACAGAGCCCATATGTGGTTAGATTCTGCAACAAGCAACACAAGGAAAAGAGAGAACATAAAAATCGAAGAAGTAAAATAAGCACAGCAGGCACAGTGATACTAGAAAATTTGAAATTAGCCAGAGTTAGCATAAGGTAACAAGATCCAGTAGTGTCTTAAATATTCATGTTAATTCCAACTATTCCATAGTTCTGAAAAGCAATTGATATCCAATTGTGTTTCGTAAGGATGTTCATATGAGGAAAAAAAAATAGGCAAATCAATAGGCAATAGAATATTAAGGAGTTGGAGATGTAAACACAAAGTAATGAACTGCTTTCAAGCTGGCTAATAGAAACTCATATGATAATACAATAAAAGGAAATGGCTAGGAAAAGCTGAACTTTTACCTCCCTGTATGTTGATCAGCAGATTGTTTGGAACAAGTGAAGAAGAACTCAAAATAATCAGAGTTGCATTATTAGACATGAAGAGGTAGGAGATGGAAAGAATCAAATAAAAATCCATGTCCACATCTTAAACACATGATGCAACATCTAAACTACAATTTGGTAAGAGTAAAAAAATTCATTAAAAAAATCTGATAATTGCTTCATAGTTATAATTCCAGGTATTATGTCCCCATTCCATTGATTACAAATCATTCAAATATTACACTTTCTATGTGCAAATATGTTTATTGGTTAATTTTTCAGTTAAAACATTAGTCACTTGTTCAAGTACGATTAATCAGATTTGCAAGCATACACACATTCAGAACACAAAAATGAAAAGTACAATAGTTATAAAGGAATTTTAATATATCATGTAGAGCTTACAAAGACTGCTGATATTCCCATATTGATGCGCATATCCTTTAAACTAGACTTGGAGGACCTGCAGGTAAGTGGCATAAGTAATAAAAACGTGTCCAAGAGTATCATCCTTTAACCAAACATAATCAAGGGGAATCAGCCACCTTGAAAAAAATAGATGCTACAAGACAATAACATCTTATTCACAATGCAATACAATTTCCATATGCCAACTTGCAAGGATATATCTCATAATAGAAACTTGAAAAATAGATAAATCTATCTTTGTCAATTTATGCTGCTGGCACCCATTTATCAAGTAGGAATCAATACGGATAGAAAAGTGACAATTTCCACACGAATGAAGAGAATACCTAGGTCCCCATGGAACAATGGGTTGCTTATCAGCATACTTGATATCCTTTGATACCTGAACAGAAATAAACATAACTGAACACTGTCCAAGAGAATGAACAAGGAACATTACAAGAAAGGATGGATTGCCTCTCTTCAACCTGAAATGATCCAAATGTCACACCTTTCTTCCGGTTTGACAATTGCGACATCATGATCTTATCATATGCCTTCTCTAACTGAAGAAGAACACCAAATACATCACCGACATAAATGATTAATAGATGATCACCGCCCACACTGCATATATATCTACATTTACTATTAAAAGAAGTAATTTTTAACCTACCTTGGCAACAGCCGCCTCATCACCTCTCCCCTCAGCTTCCTTTCGCCTTCTGGCATAGGCTGTTTTCATCATATCAAACCCCGCAATTGGGTTCACACCAAGAACCTATAGCAGAACAGAAGCACACACATCTAAACATAGCCAACTTGTAAGTCCAGTAAATCACCAATGAATTCAATGAGCACAAATGGTGAACACCTCATAAGGATTCTCATCACTGTCTGCATACGGGCTCCCTGCTGCAGAGTTGGCCCTACAGACCATGCTGCGATGCTGCCTAGAAGGGACTCTTGAAAGCCTACAAACTCAAAAATCAAGAAATAAACCAAAAATGCAATGAGAAACATATAATAAAATGGAAATTTTGAGGCATAATCCTTGAAACTACCGAGAAATCAGTTCATACCTCATTGAGATTAAGAAGGGGCGTGCGGGGATCGAGAAGGGGGAGAAGCGGGCTCTTGGGGCGGTGCATGAGAAGGCGCTGGCGGTCGCCGTAGACATTGCTTAGGGTTTTAGGGGTTGCGCTGTCGAGAAAGAGCCGAGCTTTATCCATCGAATGCCGTCGAATGTTGGAATTTATGCAATTTTAACCTCGAATAAAATCCAAGTAACACCCAAATCCAATACATATAACAAGTTTCTATATAATCAAAGGGTCTATTTGAAAAGTTACCTCTACACAATAAAGTGGTGTTTGGGGATGCGTTCTACCATACCGTGGATTATACCCATACGGTATGGTACCGAATAGTAAAATTAGGTCCCAGCCTTCTGTTTTTAGGCTCAAGTACTGTTCATTACTGTAGCATTACTGTAGCAGAAAAAGGCGGCGCCACTGTAGCTTCGAACCCACCCCGAACCCAAAAACCAAATATTAGAACCCAAAAACAACACTCCAAGACCCAACTACGTAAAGCTACCGTGGGAACAGTGCCCACGGTAGCTTAGAAGTCACTGGTGTTTGGGGGGTGCCCTCCATGATACCTTGTGCCTTACCTTCCCTTGGCACCTGTAGCACCACCACTCTGCACCTAAAAATATACTACCAAGCACCTACAACCACCCTAGGTTGCACCTCTAAGGTAGTGTTTGGTTGTTTGTAACTCTCCATACATGTAGAAGAGTTACATGTATGAAGGGTTACATGATGAGGAGTTACAGTCATGTGTTTGGTTGATTATTTAAAAAGTGATGGATGTAACTCTCCAAATACATGAACGTATTAATTTTTGTGTTTTGGTTGTAATAAAAATAAATTGGATGAAGGGATATAGATTCACCTTATTGTGAGTGGTGAGGTTACCCCATTTTAAAATTAAAAGATATTTAAATATTTAAAAAACTAATAAATAGATTATTTAAATCAATTAAAATAAATTAATATTTTTGAATGTTGCATTTAAATTTAAAATATTTAAGTTAATTTAACAATACTCAAAATTAGGATATTTTAATTTAATATATATAATATTATTTTCAAATTACTTTAAAATAAAACCAAGTATTTGAAGCCATTTCATCTCCAAGTAATTAATCTGAATACTATATTATTTTCTAATTTGAAAATTACTTTCAAATTACTTCATCTCTAGAACCTAAATTTACAAATAACATCTTATAAGCAATTCTCCATATCCTGAATTTTCAAATAACATACTCATAAGCAAACATTCCAAGAATCATGGAAATATTAACTTTAAAATGACATATAAACCAAATGGATACCCATAACTTGTCCCCAAAAAAAAAGTCGATAATTATCAAACATAAAGGTAACATGTCCCACAAGAAACAAGCATTCCAACATAGACATAGACATAGACATAGACAAGAGTAATCCCACAAGAAACAAACATAAAGGTAAAAAGTCGATAATTGTCAAACATTCAACATAGACATAAACACGACATATGGTTTTAAATTAAAGTCTTCTACATGAGATTACTCTTGTGACCCCGGGGTGTCCAAGGTAATCTTCAACCATTAAACGACGCATCATCCTCGCTGGCTCTAAAAATCCCTTTGCTTTGATATTGTCTCCATTCAAATCTATGAATAGAGCGGTTGACATCTCGTGATTGTGTAGCCATATTGCATTATCTTCATGCACTCATTAGCAAGGTTTGACGCCATCATCACGTTGTTGTTGTTGATTGCAATAGATAACTTGTCAATACTAGTTTGCATACCACGCATAACCTCTAACTCATTCGACATTGACCTTTTCTTTCCTCGTGTTTTCTTTGACCTAGTTGAGGACTCCGAGGATGAATTATCAATAGGGGTAGTCATGGATGGTGTTTGAGTAGGAAATGGGGCAACATCATCTATGTTAAAGGCAAAACCTGTGTCATTGTCATCTAAGCTCACATTTGCATTATCTTGCTCATCGCTTTGTACATTTGGATCTTGTCCAAGATTGTCGAATGTTTGTTTAGCAAAATGACCGGTTGCTTGATTATTTCCACAAACAATACCTAGTAACTCATAGTCCTCAATAGATTTGTTAATATAAGGCTCA
Organism: Dioscorea zingiberensis; assembly: GCA_026586065.1. NCBI lineage: Eukaryota > Viridiplantae > Streptophyta > Magnoliopsida > Dioscoreales > Dioscoreaceae > Dioscorea > Dioscorea zingiberensis. The sequence goes on from CM048824.1 coordinate 13,479,013, forward strand.
GATTCTCGGATGTGTATCGCACAAAAACATGTACAAGAATATTAATAATTGAAGGAACATAAATATTCAAAGAGATCATTGAATTGATGAATCATGTGTTGGATTAATAAGAAATATGATTATCAAAGAGATCATTGGAACATAAATATTCAAATCAATTACATACACGACTCGTGAATAAATTGAACAAAATGTCATTGAAGAAGAAAGCTTAAAATTATGAATTCAAAAGCTTAAAATTATTAATAAAATACATATATAAGAAAACAATTCATTTTCATTGTACTTACTTGAACGTAGACCCTATATTCATCATCTCCCATTATTATCTTCTTTGTTGCATCATCCCAACCTAGTCCACTCAACTCCTTCAAGCGTTTGTGTAACATCCCAAAATTTCATAAGTAAAATTCAGTGAATTTCTGAAATTTTAAATGAGGCTAATTAACTTTAAACAGATTAATTAGTATTCATCTCAAGTTAAAGGAAATTAGAATTAAATGGACCGAAATCCATTCTCGCAACTATAGGGCCGAGAGAGGCCTTAATGGGCCACAGCCGCAGTTATATGTGTAATAGTTGGAGATGGATGGTCACCGAAGTTCGATTAAGTAAATCAAAGATTATTTAAATATTAATTAATCCGCATTAATTAAGTAGGAATATCTGACAAAGTTAGAGTCCCGATAGAAGTCGACCTGGCTTAGTCAAAAGCCAAGATTCAGCGGACTGGCCTGAGAGAAAGATGACCCGTGATATGCGCAATGCCGTCTGTCACTTGGTCTGCCCCGACCGGATTCCTGGACTGGCCTAAGAATTATTGGTAATTATTAATAAAATAATATTTTATATTGTGAGGTGACATAAAGAAAAAGATAAAGTATTATAAAATATTTAAAAGATAATACTTTTAAAAATAAAATAAAATAAAATAAAAAAAAGTAAAAGTAAAAGAAAAAGAAAAGAAAAAGAAAAAGAAAATAAAAATAAAAATAAAAAGTAAACCTCTGTCTTTAAAAAGACAGAGATGAGAGAAAGAGAGAGAGAAACAAATCTCTCTCTCTCGATCTCTCTCGCTCATGTAGACCACCACGCCTTTCCTCTCGGCTGAGCCGCCTCCAGCGGTACGTCCACGAGCCGCCCGGCCAGCGTCTCACACCGCCCGCTTCTCACACGCCTCCCCCAGATGCGAAGCGCACACCGCAAGTCACAGCCAAGGCCTTCGGCCCTACTCAAAGACGAGCGGCCCAGCCTGGCGGTCTTCTCCTGGCCGGGCCGCCTCGTTGACTCCGCAACCCAAAATCACGGGAACTATAATGCCATTACCCTCCCAAGCAAGGTCCCCTCCTTCTCCTTGCAAGCTTGATTGGGGAAAGCTCTAATTAAGGGCTTAGATTTGCATGAGAAATTTTAATTAAGGGTTGAAAAGTGATGGAATGATAGCAACATACGATATTGTTAGGAAAAAGTGATTAATGTTTGTAGATTTAATTGCCATGTATTCCGCTGTTAAATTGGAGGTTAATGGAGAATGGTTGTATTAATCCGGAGCCCTACTAATAGGAGGAGTCGCCTCGATTTTTCTTGGAAATCTAGGGGTTAAGAATTTTATTTGAGATTTAGTGTATACTTCCATGTTTAGTTCCTTAATTAGCTTCAATCTTTTGCTTGAAATGCTAATTAATAAGTTAGGGAAGTAATAATCAAGTATAATCCCTGAAGGAGAGTATGAAGTATGGAGAAATACGAGTATAATTGTGACTTTCATACTCATAGAAGCATGTATTAGTTATAAGATAAGAAAACATGCTTAGATGGAATCACATCATTACCGTATTCTATTTAGTTTAAATTAGAGAACGCAGACAAGAATACGGACTTGTATTTATAGATTTCAGATTTCATTATCGTGAAAAGGAAAAAGGTAAGAGTAAGTCTGTCAAAGGACCGACCAGCATCTAGCTCAAACTGCACTAAGGTGGAAATCTACCGCATAGCAGCTATAGTTTTACGTATTTTATACCTAATACGCTTTCGATTTTAAAAGCTGAACTTTGGGTTTCATAAAAGTTTATAGAGTTTTATAACCATTTCATGCTTAGTAATCGAATGTAAAAGAGAACAAGCCATGATACGTAAAAGACTACATTCTATCAAATACTCTGTATAGAGTGAGTCAAGAGCCGAGAGAGTACGACGTTGAGTTACGAGAGGGGTGCATTTAATTCTCTTTTCAAAAATAGCTTAACTATCCGTGTTTACTTCCTTTTTATAAAATCAAAATCCCCTTTCCATCCCTTTGGGATGCTCAACAGATCGTATATATACTCAACCCTATGAGACGGATATACTCACGTTGGTTCCACCATGCAAAGATTGAAGTAGATGTGTAGTCGAGAGAATAGTCTTGTGTATTAGATGATGTCGCGTTCCTCGCCTTCTAGAGATAGAGCTCATCTCAGAGAGAGAGTACGCGCATGCATTACCTAGGGGAAGGTTTCATATTTAATTCACAAGACAGAGAAATGTAAACTCGAGATATGCATTTTTTAAGAGAATATACCGATCAACGCTTACTGGCAAGATTCAATGCTTTCGAAGTAATTTAATTCAAAGATTTTCTATTCGGTGTTTACACGTTTCGCTTTTACTCTACAAATTTTATTATTTTATCACGAGTGCATGCTTATACCCGCGAGGGTTGTTTCGCCACCGAGCTCGGTAGTCGGGCCTCTTCTTCCGGAATTAATCGTTTTTCGCTGACGTGCTAGACAGAGTACTTCTAGAGGTTACCGCTTGGCCACGCAGTCAATGATGATGTCCCGTGAGTCGGCTCGGCTCGTCTAGTTTATGTTTATTTGCTTTCGGTGTTGTGAAACATTAAGATTAAGACAATGCTTATTGGCTTGTATTAATCTCAGATTGAGTTGGTGTTTTAATTTATTTAGTTTGTCAATTTCCTTCCGCTTTGTTATCTTTCCAGATTAATTATTGATTCTGACCTTTAGGTTTAGGGTTCATTCCTAAACCTCGGGTCAAAAGTGACATCCGGGTCCCGAAAGGATAAGGGTATACATTTGGTGGTATCAAAGCCAAAAAGATCTTAGGGATTAGATGATAACATATACTTTAGAGTTATAGGATCCACTAAATGCCATGAGACGACATTTAGTGGTATCGTGAGAAGGGTTAATCCTAAGGGAAGTCCTAGGGTAGTCGAGCCTTAGGGTGGGAGGGGTTGTGTCGAGAATAAAGTTTAATATTTGCTTCGAGAGAGTTAGAGGATACTCACACGCCTCTCCTTTTCGAATGGCACCAAAAGAGTCGCAAGGCCACCTCAGATGCCACTTTTGAGGAACTCGTATGGACGCATTTTACGGGGACCGCCGTAACTGCCGAGGTTCCCTGAAGTTCGAGGACGCCCCTGAACCCGAGGAGGTTCCGCGAGAGCCGTGAGACCAGGAAGGGTCTCACTCTTCATGCACCCGACCCTCAACAAGGAGGTCGCAAGAAGGACCCGGATTTTATCCGACGTACTATGCCCCGATTTCACCGGCGGCCTAATTCTATGGACCCGATTTCACCGGAGTAGTGGGCGGGCCCTGATTTCACCGAATGCCTTATGGACCCCGGATTCAAATGGATGTATTACGGGCCCTGATTCCAACCGAATGCCTTATGGACCGGGGTTCCACCCGGGAACACAAGACGGATCGATACTATCCGAGCATGTACTGACCCGGAGCAACCAACTAAATACAAGCCGCCACCGTAACCTCGAATGCAACAAATGTACGCACTGCATGACCCAGTAATCATTCACGTGATTTCCCGGGATACCGCCACCAAAGCGAGAAGAAGCACGCACCATTATGAATAAGGCTCTAAGAATGGGAATCACACCATTCGAGGGTACTACGGACCACTCGGAATAAAATTGGATCACTCGACCGAGCTTATATTTGAGGCTCTTATGTGCGGGAGGAAGAAAAAGTAGCAACTCCGTAAACTTTATCGTTAGCCGAGAGAGCCTTGCATGTGGCTCCATCGTGATACAAGTCAGCCAAAACTGCATCAGGCCGTGTTTACTTGGGACTGTAATTCGTGGGGCGGCTTTTGACGGAAAAATTCATGCCTCAAATCTACCGTGACGCTAAAGCACGCAGGGAGTTTCTTCACTTTGCTCCAAGGCGCCTTCGCATGGCGATTATGAGGCCAAATTCCATGCATCTTGGGAGATATGCACCCGACTATACCAATAAAGAACACCGTATGCCGCAGATTTGGCGAGGATTACGCGAAATTCGGAACATAACATCGCCACGCTGTCGGGATTCTGGACTTCCACGGGGCGGTGGAGGCCTGCAGGCCGAGTCAGAGTCAAGCATGGACCGCCAGGTTTACTATGACGGAGAAGTCAAGAAGAGAGGTATGCATGCTTGATTCTCAGCAAAGCTAGCTGTGCACACTGCCAAGAAGAGTAACTCTAGCAGCAGCGATGCCTCTTTGAGGAAGCGAAGAATCGAGGAAGAAGCCCCAACGCCTCTACTGGTGCAAGAGATATCATTCTAGGAGAGTGTCGAAATGGCCTTGGTAGAGTAGGTATTTGCTATCAACATCAATGTGACATTATAGCAGAAAGGAATGTCCCCTATTAGTTCGAGTGGAGTTCAAGTACAGCTTCCCCAACTCCAAGCCGGAGGCCAAAGTGCATGTGCCACCATCGTAGGGATACTCTGCCGTGGGTAGTAGTGGGAGCAATAGAGGAGGATCTTCGGGGAGATCTCAAGGAAGCCGAGAAGGTCGAGGGAGGCCGTAGGAGTTCAGTTAACTACGTGTGCCTTTATGGTGATACAACAACAGTCGCAACTTATTATTGGATGACATTCCGGAACAAGAATGAGAAATCATGGTTGACTCTTGCATTCCTAGTGCGTATTAGTATTAAATAAAGGACTTGTGATGTATAACTACTACTCTATATTTGAGGTCATGTTGCCTAGACTTGAGTGTGGCCCATATGTTGATTTTATTTGGTTTGATGATCTCGCGATACACGTATTATGTTTATGATTATCTAAGTCTTGGGAGTGTACATCTATCGTTATCAGTTTTAGTTATATCTTCTTGACGTGGCTGGTGTAACATCCGCCTTATCGAGAGATGCGTGTTACATTTAGTAGAGGCGTATTACATCTGGCCGTCCTCAAATTTGGGAGATCCGGCAACATTATCTTTATGATGGAGCTGTAGATTCTTCACCGACCACAAGAATTTTGAATCATCTAATGAGTTGGAAGGGAGATCGCCGAGTACGTTACAAGTGGTTTGATCGGTTAGCGTATCAAGGAAGCAGCATAAGAAGCCATCGGGGTTGTTAGTACCCTTGGAGGTCCCAAAGATAGAAGGTGGAAGATACGGTGATTCACGAAAGTGTTCCTATAGAAGAGTGTATCAAGAACAAGATAATACCTCTAGCTGAAGCGCCGGAGGTCATCTCAAGTGGAAGAAGCCACTTGGAAAAGAGAGGATCGAGATGAGCACACTCTCATTGTTTTAGTTACTATCGTAAAGGGAATTTCGTGGACCTAAATTCTTAAGGGTGGGAGAATTGTAACATCCCAAAATTTCATAAGTAAAATTCAGTGAATTTCTGAAATTTTAAATGAGGCTAATTAACTTTAAACAGATTAATTAGTATTCATCTCAAGTTAAAGGAAATTAGAATTAAATGGACCGAAATCCATTCTCGCAACTATAGGGCGAGAGGCCTTAATGGGCCGTAGAGTTATATAGAATAGTTGGAGATGGATTGGCACCGAAGTTCGATTAAGTAAATCAAAGATTATTTAAATATTAATTAATCCAGATTAATTAAGTAGGAATATCGGACAAAGTTGAAGTCTCCGATAAAGTCGACCGCTTAGTCAAAGCCCAGATTCGCGGACTGGCTCCGAGAGAGGAGAGATGAAGATGCCGCATGTGCATAATGCGGTCGGTAGTGTCTGGTGTCCAATCGGATTCCTGGACTGGCCTAAGAATTATTGGTAATTATTAATAAAATAATATTTTTATATTGTGAGGTGACATAAAGAAAAAGATAAAGTATTATAAAATATTTAAAAGATAATACTTTTAAAAAATAAAATAAAAGTAAAAGGAAAAAGAAAAAGAAAAAGAAAAAAAGAAAAAGAAAAAGAAAAAAAAAAAAATAAACCTCTGTCTTTAAAAAGACAGAGATGAGAGGAGGAGAGAGAGAAACAAATCTCTCTCTCTCGATCTCTCTCTCGCTCAGACCACCACTCGCCTCTCACTGTTCATGAGCCGACGACGACGCCCGCGCCCAAATCACTGGGCCACCGCCTCTCCCCACACAAGATCGCCGCGTCTCCAAATTGCGGCCCGTAGCGGAAGCAGCTAGCCCGTGACCGCCGCAAGAGGCCCTACCAAAATTCCACAGAAGGCCAGCCTTCGGCTTCTCCCTCAAGGCCGCTCGCTGACTCTAAATCACGCCAACTAACTAGCAAATACCGCCAAAATCTCCTTACAAATAAAGGTCCCTCCTTCTCCTTGCAAGCTTCAATTGGGGGAAAGCTCTAATTAAGGGCTTAGATTTGCATGAAATTTTAATTAAGGGTTGAAGAAGTGATGGAATGATAGCAACATGATGTTGTTAGGAAAAAGTGATTAATGTTTGTAGATTTAATTGCCATGTATTCCTGTTGTTAAATTGGAGGTTAATGGAGAATGGTTGTATTAATCCGAGCCCTACTAATAGAGGAGGTGTCAGCCTCAGATTTTCTTGGAAATCTATAGGGGTTAAGAATTTTATTTGAGATTTAGTGTATACTTCCATGTTTAGTTCCTTAATTAGCTTCAATCTTTGCTTGAAATGCTAATTAATAAGTTAGGGAAGTAATAATCAAGTATAATCGAAGGAGAGTATGAAGTATGGAGAAATACGAGTATAATTCGTACTTTCATACCATAGAAGCATGTATTAGTTATAAGATAAGAAAACATGCTTAGATGGAATCACATCATTACCGTATTCTATTTAGTTTAAATTAGAGAACGAGACAAGAATACGGACTTCGTATTTATAGATTTCGTATTTCGATTATCAGGAAAAGGAAAAAGGCATAGGCAAGTCTCACAAGGACCGAGAGCGATCTAAGCTCAAAACTGGACTAAGGTGAGGGAAATCTACTGCATAGCCATAGTTTTACCGTATTTTTATAATGGCTACGCTTTCGCTTTAAAAGCTGAACTTTGGGTTTCATAAAAGTTTATAGAGTTTTATAACCATTTCATGCTTAGTAATCAAGAGAATGTAAAAGAGAAGAAGCATTCATACGTAAAGACTACATTCTATCAAATACTTGATAGACTGTGAGTGGCTCGTGAAGAGCAGAGAGTAATGACGTTAGCGAGTTATGAGAAAGTGATTTAATTCTCTTTCAAAAATAGCTTAACTATCTGTTTACTTCCTTTTATAAAATCAAAACTCCCTTTCCATCCCTTTGGGATGCTCAGATTTGATATATACTCAACCTCGCGATTATCGATATATACTCGCTGGTTCCGGCTACGCAAAGATTGAAGTAGATGTAGTGAGAATAGTCTTGTGTATTAGATGATGCCGCTGCTCCTCGCCTTCTAGAGATAGAGCTCATCTCGAGGAGAGAGAGAGAGGGCATGTGTGATTACCTAGGGAATTGCTTTTCATATTTAATTCACAAGACAGAGAAAATGTAAACTCGAGATATGCATTTTTTTTAAGAGAATATACCGATCAACGCTTACTCATGATGGCAAAGCCCGATTTTTCGCACAATTTAATTCAAGATTTTCTATTCGTGTTTACACGCGCTTTTACTCTACTTTTATTATTTTATACGAGTATTATACCCGACAAGTTGTTTTTCGCCAATCGAGCTCCAGTAGCTCACCTCTTCTCATTAATCGCTTTTGGCAGTCGCTAGACGTGAGTACTTCTAGAGGGTCGTTTGGCCACGAGTCAATGATGATGTCCCGTAGCTGGCTCAAGCTCCTCGTGTCTAGTTTATGTTTTATTTGTTTTCGAGGCCAAACATTAAGATTAAGACAATGCTTATCGGCTTTGTATTAATCGTGATTGAGTTGGTGTTTTAATTTATTTAGTTTGTCAATTTCCTTCCGCTTTGTTGTTATCTTTCCCAAGTTAATTATGATGACTCTTTAGGTTTAGGGTTCATTCCCTAAACCTGGCTGGTGTGACATCTGGGTCCTGAAAAGGATAAGGGTGTTACATTTGGTGGTATCAAAGCCAAAAGATCTTAGGGATTAGATGATAACTGATATACTTAGAGCCATAGGATCCACTAAATGCCATGAGATGACATTTAGTGGTATCAGAGAAGGGTTAATCCTAAGGAAGTCCTAGGGTAGTCAGAGCCTTAGGGTGGGAGGGTTGTGTCAGTAGAATAAAGTTTAATATTTGCTTTCAGAGAGTTAGAGGATACTCACGGCCTGCGCTCTTTTGAACGGCACCAAAAAGAGTCGGAAGGCCACCTCGTATGCCACGGGAGGAACCCGTACCAGCTTATGGACCGCCAGAACCAGTGGAGGTTCCTGAGTTCGAGGATGTCCCGGAACCCGAGGAGGTTCCAGAACCGGCGGGAGACCAGGCAGAAGGGTCCCACTCCTTTCATGCACCCGACCCTCAACAAGGAGTGCAGCAAGGACCCGGATTTTATCCGGGAATGTACTATGCCCCCGGATTTCAGCCGGGAGCAGCCTATGGACCCGGATTTCAGCCGGGAGTACCGTATGGGCCCGGATTTCAGCCGGGAATGCCTTATGGACCCGGATTCCAGCCGGGGATGTATTACGGGCCCGGATTCCAACCGGGAATGCCTTATGGACCGGGGTTCCACCCGGGAACACAGTACGGATTCCAACCGGGAATGCCTTAAAGGATTTGTCGGTCTTCAAACCTTTCTCCACTTGGGTTGCCATGAATCGTAGGAAAAATTTGCTTTCAACTGGCCGCCAACGCTTGTTAGTGCCCTTGTTTTTGGCTTGGGAGTTGCTAGTGCCTTCCATATTGTGTCAGAAAATAAAATAATTCATAAATAAAATTTGTGATACATAAACAACTCCTAAAACATTTTATTAAAACATGTTCATCGAACATATAAATTCTAGATAACACTTTTAATTAAAAGTTTATCATATTCAATTTTTCAAGGAGTTCAAACACAAAAGCTTACTACATTCAAGTGTTCAAGGAGTTCAAAACAAAAAGCTTACCACATTCAAGTGTTCAAGGAGGTCAAATACAAAAAGCTTACCACATTCAATTGTTCAAGGAGATCAAACACAAAAGCTTACCACATTCAAGTGTTCAAGGAGTTCAAAAAAAAAAGAATACCACATTAAAGTGTTCAAGGAGTTCAAATACATTAAACAATTTAATTTATCTATTATTCCACAACTCATCCATTATCCTCTCCCGAAATTGCACCCATTCTCGAGCATCTTCACGTTGTTCCCTTCTTGTAGTTATAGTTTCCGACTGTGAAGCCCATTCTTCCTCATTGGAATTAACTCATCAACTCCATCATTGTGAGTATATAGTTATGAAGTGTACAAAGATGCCAAAACAATGTCCACTTGAGTTTTGAAAGGAAAAAAGGGCCTAGATGTAAGAATCTTGAAACCACCTTTGAGAGATTCCCAAATGCTCGCCTATGGAGGTGCGTCTTGAAAAGTGTCTATAATTAAAATGCCTCCCTCAGGAGTCTCGTGTGAGTTCGGATCCAAAATCCTTCAGGGATGATATCTAACACCCTAAACGGAAGATGAAACCAAAGCCGGTAGAGTAGTGTAACCAAAGATCAACGGTAATATTTCCCTAAACATTTCCCCAAAAATAATCATATAATATTCTGCATGTTTAAAGAGAAATCAAAAATTAAGGGCAACTATAATATACCTTCGGGGACTTTTCAAAGCCGCTTGGGTCTATTTAAGGCATCCTCTGTAGGACAAGGGCATCATGCTAACCCTCCCACCCACCTGCCAACACATAAGTAAAGCGTAAATCAAAGTCCACCGTCACGCTAAAACATTTTGTGGGAAAACCTTTTCCCGACCGGAATGATGCCATGTCAACAGGGACACTAGCATGTATATGAGTCCCATCGAGGGCACCAATACAATCCTAAGAACATATAGTATGAAAAAATCATAAGATAATAGTCCAACCATTAAAGACAACTAATTTTTTAAATAATTTGACCCATACCTTGAAGTACGGATATAACTTAGGTCTCAAGTGACTATATAAGGTGATACCTAATGTTGAAGGTGGTTTGATGTAGTCACCTTGTAGTCCGGCCCCATGGCCCATAAGACATGGTTGAAATATCTACTCACGGTCTCACCTGATCTAAGAAAATTGTGGCCAATAACCCTGTTACGTTGGTTATGCCCAACGGTATGAAGGAACATGAGTAATTGTTCTTCAACAGAAATATGTGCTGAATCCTTTAAAAGAGCACGTGAACGTAGGATAGACTCAAGGTTGAAAAACGCCAACTTGCTCATCCTAACCATGTTAATGCCGTGGGTCGTCATTACCACGGCAAGTAGTGATTAAGGTAGTTTTGCCTTTCTAATTTCCTTTGAGCATGGAACTGGCCCATACAATCTTGGTCTTGAGTAATACCATCTTAGGGAGGAAGAAGCATGCAAATGTGGCTACTATGGCGACCCGCTTTGTTCCTCCTTTGATATCTTCATATTATTTTGGATCTATGAATAAAGGAAAAACCATTGTAAAGTCATTTTGTATAAACCATTTCTAATATGAACCCCATGTATTGTCCATGAAAAGTATTAAGCCAATCATAAACCTATAACCAATTTTCAATAGTTTAAAAGATAGAGATTACATAACATAAGGAACTTTCAATCCTATACTAGGAGTGCATGATGTTATACAGTTGGATATTGCTATGTTTCGATACAGCAATCTGCTTAAAAATTAAGCACCTCGACATCATTATTAACAAGAAAAAAATTGAAAGAAAAAGAAAAACATCTACATTATTTGACTGCTGAGTTATCACTTGATAGTTACCTATAATAATAATAAAATTTAAAAAAAAAGTTAGTAAATAGTAAAGTTCTATGAGTTGTTTTTTGTTCATGAACCTTGGAGAATCTCAACTTAGCTTTTATTAATGTTTCTTTTGGCAAAACAATCGAAAAAGAGCCGCAAAATACCGCTTAAAGGTGGAGGGGCCAGGATAAATACATTAATATATATATATATATATATATATATATATATATATATATATATATATATATCTATATGCAGTTATATATATATATATATAGTGCATACTGTTATACAGTTGGTTATTTGATTAGATACATTTAAACAACTAACTATATTTAAATTATTCAATACATTGAATCAGCTGAAATATGTTTTTGAATCAGCTGAAATATGTTTTTGAATAAGATGATGTGCAAATTAATTACAATTCATTGAAGCATTTAAACAAACATCTACCATGCATGTTCAAACCCATCTCTACTATATAACAAAACCTTGAAATCCTTTGAAATTACAATCTATTCCTTCATAAATTTGTATCAGAAAGACAACAAAGATATACACCAACAGAGAGATAGAGTAAAGAAAACATTTGCAACTATAGGAACCATGCCCTCCTTAATGGAAGGCCTTACTCTTCATGTTAATAATCTTCATTCTGATTTGAGAACAAGCAAAGCAATTGAAAAAAAGACATGCAACTCAATAAGACAAAAAAGAATACTTATCTTTATCCAAAAACTTGCTTTGAATTTGAATAACAAATGCATGAATTCATACACATACAAATTTAAAGTCAAGATGGATAAATTTCACAAAGGCGAGGAACTAAAAAACTCACTTGATGGTGAAAGCAACAATCACAGGGTGGCCTCCATGGAGGAGCTCAACAAATCACAGGTCCAAGATCTAATCAAAGAAGGACAGCATGTCAGCAGAGAAGAAAATCAAAAAATGAAAAGAAAGTAGAAGAAGAAGGAATAGAAGAAGGGCCTACCCCTAATAAAAAAGGGACGGGAAATGGGCGGAGATCCGAGTACATGGGGTTCCGGGATTCCTGAGGTTCCGGGTTCCTACAAGTGGGCCGTGGAGGGATTCTGCTGTGCCTGTGGGTGCGGGGGTGGCGGGGGGAGATGGGGGTGATGAGAACCCTAAAATATGGATGAAATAGTAAGGGTTAATGTGTGTAACTCCTCATCCCATCATTTCAAGTGTAACTCCCCATACAAAGTTTTTGTATGGGGAGTTACACACACATAAATAAATATCCCTATCAAACAAAAAATGTAAAAAATAATGTATGGGGAGTTACCCATCCATGGATGTAACTCCCCATACACTCAACCAAACACTACCTAAGGCAAAATGCCTTGGCATCTGTAGCAAGGTATCTTAGAATTTACCGTGTTTGGGGTGCCCTCCATGATACCTCTCAAGGCAAGTAGCCTTTCCCTACTTTGCACCCACATATTATAAGCCCAAACCCCTACTTTGCACCCTAATTGTATGGGGTTGCACCCCAAGGCTACTTGCCTTGGGCTACAACCCCAAGGTATCTTAGAATTAACCGGTGTTTGGTAGGTGCTAGACCTGTCCGTGGGCCTGGGTACCCGCCCAGGCTCGAAAGCCCGCCCGAAAAATAGGCGGGTTTGGACAAAAAATTAGGCCCGTTTAAAAATGGGTCGGGCCTTGGTATGATGGTTTAGGCCCGGTGGCGGCCCGGCCCGGCCCGAATTATATATAAATAAAATTAATAAATTTATTATTTATAATTATTTATAATAAAATTGAACAATTTATTTGTATGCCTTAATTTAAAGGTGTAAAATGCTAGTATAATTTAATTTTTCTATCAAAAGTCACTTAGATTTAATTTATATTAAATTATTTTTATTTTAAAATGTAAACTCTATTTTTTTAGTAAATTTTTATTTTTATTTTTATTTAAAAATTAAATATGGGCGGATTTGGGCAGGCCTTGGTCAGGTGTTTACAAATATGGGCGGGCCTTGGACAAAAAATATAGGCCCGGATTCTATTTTTTAAAATCTTGGCCCGGCCCATGGACAGGTCTAGTGGGTGCCCTCTATGATGCCTTATGAGGCACTAGCCTTGCCCTACCTACACCTACATTATACAACCCAAAACCCTACCCTTCCACCCCATCTGCATGGGTTTGCACCCCCAAGGCAAGTTGCCTTGGGCTACAAACCCAAGGTCTCTCAGAATTTACCGTGTTTGGTGTCCGTGATATCCCAAGATGGTGATTGGATATCCCAGGATGAGTTCCATCTTGATGTTTGGTTGCCTGGATGAAGCGAGACCGGGATGCGCCCCCGTCCTTCAAATTTAGATGAGCGGCGTGTCACAGGACCAAACAAGACATTGAGTATCTGTTGATAGGTTCCCTAGAAGATCTCTATCCCAAGCTCAAGGATAGGTGCCAAAAACCAGCCGAAAGGTTCGTCGCATCCCGTGTGGTTCTTGTACGGAGTCTCACCAACAAACAGAGTTAAGCAAGCCTACAACAACCCACACAAGAGAAGGAAAAAAGCTAGAAACAAGAAGAGATCACTTGGAAATTTTTGAGTGAATGGCCTCTTGTGTATTCACTTCTCAATGTCTTACAAAATATACAACCAAACTAGCCACTAAGATTGAAAACCTCCAAAAGGTTTCTCTAATGGCCCACAAGGATCCTCAACATACAAGCTTTTCCACAAAATATACAAACAAACAAGGTAATGACCCGAGGTCCTTGGGTCCTCAGCCCTCAACTGAAGGGTCACCTTCTAGAGCCCACTGAAGAGTCACCCATCTAGAAGTCGGTCATCATGCTAGCAAAGTTCCTGAAATCAGCAAGCCTTGACATCCTTCCCGACAAATGCGAGTGACATCCTCATTGCGCCCTACTCCTTAAACCTTAGAATATGATCCCTGAATTACCAAAGAGAGTCTTCCTTCTCGGAATTGGCTTCAAAGTCCAGCTAGCCCTTCCACTTGACGTAGTATTCCTTGCTCCTTGCCATTTCCCAACGAGATACCCCTCTATCAACAAGAATACTCTCCACATCTCTATCAAAGGAGGCAGTAGTGATAGGTGGCACGCAGCTAGACTGTCCATAACTCGGCTCCTCCAAGTCTGCATGATAAGGCTTGAGGTTACACACATGAAAAACCGGATGGATCTTCAGCTGTGAGGCAACTCAACCATATAAGAAGTTTTGCCCACCTTCTTCAAGATAGGAAAGGGTCCTTAATACTTACTTAGCAACCCTATGTGTAGCACCCACGTCGATTTGAATAGTTGGTGTATTAGCTTGACAAGAACTAAGTCCCCAACATGGAACTCTAATTTCCTTCTCTTCTTGTCATCCCACTACTTCATTTTCTTGGTTGCCTTCTCAAGTAAACTTTGGCAACTCCCTCTATTCTTGCCAGCCATTCACTATCTTATAAGTAGTTGGGCTTTCTCCTATGTATCCTGCAATCACTGTGTTAGGAGTAAAGGGTTGCTGATATGTAACAATCTCAAATGGACTCATACTAGTGGCCTCAGTCTTTTACAGGTTGTATGAAAGAAGAGCTATGTCTATAAGCTCCACCCAATCTTTCTGGTTTGCACTTACAAAGTGTATGAGATATTGTTCAAGAAGTGCATTGACTCTCTCAGTCTACCCATAGGTTTGTAGATGAAAGCTAGTTGAGAAGTTCGATTCAGTACCCATCAACTTGAATAACTTCCTCCAGAGCTTCCTAGTGAAGCGAGAATCCCTATCACTGATGATGAACCTTAGAATACCCCAATACTTCACAATGTGCTTCATAAACAATCTGGTTGCCTCTTCCACTGCATAGTTGGCTGACATAGGGACAAATGTGGCATACTTGGAGAACCGATCAACCACCACCATGATTGATCCACATCGCTCGGCCTTGGGTAGGGCCAAGATGAAATCCATGGAGACACTCTCCAATGGACATTCAAGCACAAGCAAAGGCTCCAACAAGACAACAACTACCGTTTGCTCAATCTTGACTTGTTGGCATAGAAGACAAGTCTTTACATAGGCCTTAATATCATCCCTTATCTATAGCCAATAGTAGATATCATTCACTAGAGCCATAGTGCGATGTGTGCTCAGATGACCAGCCCACTTTGACTCATAACATCCCTTCAAGATTTCCTTCCTCAAATTCCCCCACCTTGGCATAAATTTTCTCCTGCCCTTGATGTAGAGAAGGCCATCTTTAAGCCAAAATCTTTTAGTTCCTCCCCTCTGAACCAGCTGCAATAGACTTTGAGCTGAGGGATCATGCAATATCCCTTTTTAACTTGCCCTCTAGTTCACTTTTTGCCTGAGATAGAGCAGTAAACCCTGTCTTCCGACTTAAGGCATTGACCGCCAGATTTGCCTTGTCGGGATTGTACTCAAGTTTACAATCAAACTCGACCAAGAATTCTTGTCATCTTGCTTGCTTTGGTGACAACTTATGAATTTGAAAGTATGCAGTTGCGACATTATTGGTTCTGATGGTGAACCTAGAGCCCAACAGGTAGTCTCCAAGTCCTAAGACAGTGGATGATAGCGGTCATTTCTTTCTCTTGCATCGTATGTCTTCGTTCAGTCTCATTGAGTTTCCGGCTTTCATATGCAAGAGGATGGCCTTCTTGCATCAAAACTCCACTAATTGCAAAATTAGAGGCATTAATATGTACCTCATAAGATTTTTCTGAGTTTGGCAGCCTAAGAACTACCTCCGCCATTACAACCTCTTCAGCCCTTCAAAAGCTCTCTGGCATTGGCTTGCCCACTCTCATTCCTTGCTCTTTTTCTGTAAATCACTCAAGGGAGCAGCTTTGGATAAGTATCCTTTGATGAATTTCTGATAATAATTGGCTAGTTTGAGGAATAACTGAAGTTGAGCGACTTTTGTAGGAGGTGCCCACTCTTGAATAGCCTTTATCTTAGCCTCTTCCATCATGATTAGGCCATCTAAAATCTTGTGAACCATAAATGATATACCAAGCTAAGCAAAAGAGCATTTCTCCTTCTTCACAAAGAGTTTGTTCTCCCTCGGCACTTGGAAGATAGTCCTGAGCTGTTGGACATGCTCTTCCAAGGTGTTGCTATACACTACAACGTCATCAAGATAGACAACCACAAACTTGTCTAGAATGGATGAAAGGCTTTATTCATGAGTGTGCAAAAAGTAATTGGAGCATTTGTTAAGCCAAAGGGTATGACAAGAAACTCATAAAATCCATACCTTGTTATACATGTAGTCTTTGACTCATCTCCTGGTGCAATCCGGACTTGATAATATCTCGAGTGAAGATCAAGCTTGGTGAAGTACCTTGCCCTTCCCAATTGATCGAACAAATCAACGATAAGGGGAATTGGAAATTTATTGTTCACCATCACCTTGTTTAGAGCTCGATAATCAACACATAACCGCAGTGAACCATCCTTCTTCCTTTGGAAGAGAACTGAAGCATCGTAAGGAGCTTTGGAAGGTTGAATAAAACCAACATCAATCAACTACTTTAGTTGCCTTTTTAGCTCTTGTAATATATGGGGTGCCATCCGATAGGGGGCTTTGGACGGTGGCTTGGTTATTGGTTCCAATTCAATAGCATAATCAATCTCCCTCCTATGTAGAAGTTACTTGGCAGCTCCTTGGGCATCACATCTCGGAAGTCTACCAAGACTTGTGCAATTCTTGGTGGCAACTCCTTATGAGAACCATCACCTTGATCCTCAAGCTTCAAAGCCACCAAGAAAGTAGCTTCACCCTTATTGAAGCCCTTGTGCAACTGCATGGCCGAGAGGGTATGTATCCTCTCTGGCTTGTCTTGTGACTGCCATCACACAAGACATGCTTGTTGCATAATACATAGGGTATTAGAGAATGGAATTGGGATGGCCTATACCTTGTCCATGAACTCCATTTCAAGCATAATGGAAAAATCATCCATTGGGATCACCGAGAAGTCCAACACTCCTCTTCATCCACCTATGTGCAACTCTACTCCACGAGCCACACCTTCAAGGGGCTTAGCGTGTAACTAAATTCACAACTTTTATCGAACCGGGGTTGAAGTCTCCAAACTTCTCCAACTAATATGAAGTTATGAGTAGCCCCGATGTCTACCAGCGCATGAGAGGACTTCCCTCTCACCAAGACATCAATATACATCAATCCCTTGGTCATAGGCTTAGGTGCCTCTAACTTGGCCTTGATAGTATTCGTGAGTTGAATGGAGCTCATGTGCACTCATTCATTTTCCTTCTCTTCTAGTTGTGTTGTCATTGTGTTGATTGCTTTTCTCATGGGACAATCTCTGATGAGACGAGGACCATCACAGAAGTGGCAAGCCCTTGTAGGAGGTGCTTTTCCTTTTCCCTTGTCTCCAAGCTTGTCCTTCCACACAGCTTAGCTACCTTGTCTTCTCCACCTTTGTCATGAGACTCTCCCTTACCTTTGTTGAAGTAGTCTTGGCCACCCTTGTTATAGGTGCCTTTCTGCACCTTTGGCTTGAGGACATGCCTCTTGTACTCAACAAGAGACTCTAATACAGCTATAGTCTAAGATAGGGTCTACACTGATCGACGTTGAAGTTCTAGCCTTGCCCATGGTTGAAGCTCACTCATGAAATAGAATAACTTGTTTTCTTTACTAAGGTCAACAATGTCAAACAGAAGATTAGTGAACTCAATCACATAGTCACGGATGCTAGTAGTATTGCTTGAGCCACCGAAACTTCTCATTGGCTTTCAACTGAGCATTGCCAGAATAGAAGTGCATATTGAAATATTTCTTGAACTCCTCCCATGATTCAAAAGAGAAAGAACTTTGCTCAATCTCCTCGTTGTGCCTTCTCCACTAAAAGAAGTGCATTCTCAATGAGGAATAAAGTGGTAATAGAAATCTTTTCTTCATCATCATCAACATATGCAAATATCGGAGATACCTCTCCTGCCATGTTTTAGAGAAAAGTATCCAACTCTTTAGCTATCAACCTACACCGTCTCACTAGTAGACAGAGTCAAGCAAGCCTATAACTATTAGGGTTTCATGTAATTATCTCTTTATGTGTTTAGTTATTATTTTACCCATGTAATGGTATTATATATACCCCAACTTATTATCAATAATATTGAGTTTTTCCCTACACAAACCCTAGATTTTTTTTCCCTATCATGGTATCAAGAGCCAAGATCCAGAAACCCTAGATTTTTTTTCCACGTCGTCTGTCGCACGTCGGCCACCGGACACCAGCCGCACACTGGACATCCTCTGCGCATCACCTCCGGCACGACCGCTCCCTGGCAATGATCCTCAACTAGTTGCTCGTATTATTCAGCAACTTAACACGAAATTTTCCACCAATGATCTTGGTGTGCTCTCCTACTTCTGTGGTCTTGAAGTTACCCCGGCGTCTGATGGTGTGCTTCTTTCTCAGCACAAGTATATTGTTGATCTTCTGTAGAAACACAACATGCTTCACTCGAACCGGTTTCTATGCCTCTTGCTGTTGGTGCCTCTCTCCTTCTTCATGATGGGTCCTCTCCTGTTGATGCTACCAAGTATAGACAGGTTGTTGGTGGTCTTCAACATTTACGCATGACTCGCCCTGACATTTTTTTTTGTTGTCAACAGACTTTCTCAGTTCATGCATCAGCCAACTGAGCATCATTGGGGGGCTGTTAAGCGCCTGCTTCGGTATTTGAATGGCACCAAATCTCTTGGCATTCGGCTTCGGACACATTCCCCTCTTCAGCTTCACGGCTTTTCTGATGCCGATTGTGGGGGGGAGGGGGTAATCCGGATGATCGCACCTCCACGGGGGCCTATGTCATGTTCTTGGGTGTGAATCTCATCTCCTGGAGGTCTACCAAGCAACGCACTATTGCTCGGTCATATACTGAGGCGGAGTATCGTGCTACTGCTTCTGCTGTAGCTGAAATTTAATGGATCAAAACACTCCTTCATGAACTGCATATCCTTGTCTCTTCAGCACCCCCTATTTACTCGGACAACCTTGGTGCAACGTATCTATGTGCTAATCTTGTGTTTCATTTAAGAATGAAACATCTTGCCATTGACTATTACTTTGTTCGTGATCTTGTTCACTCCCCCCTTCTCCGGATTGTTCATGTCTCTGCTGCTGATCAACTTGCTGATGCACTATAGAAACCTCTGCCTTGTCCTCGGCTACTTGACATTTGTAACAAGATTGGTGTTGCTTCTCGTACACCATCTTGATGGGGCCTGTTAGGGTTTCATGTAATTATCTCTTTATGTGTTTAGTTACTATTTTACCCCTGTAATAGTATTATATATACCCAAATTTATTATCAATAATATTGAGTTTTTCCCTATCAATAACAACCCACACAAGAGAACAATCCTCCTCCTATCATAAGATTCAGGCTTTGGAGCATCAACCTTCACCGTCTCATGCTCGACAGGATATAAGTTGAGAACAACCCTATTACATGAGGCCCAATCTTCAACACTCTTCATCTCCTTCAAAACACCCTCTTGGAATGTTGCCATGTCAGTCCGCATGTGATCCATTTGGGACTGGACTTGTTCCATGAAGCTTTCCATCATGGAGTTGAGAGTTCCCTGAAACTTCACCCAACTGAACTCCTCTAAGGCAGTGCCAAGGTTTCCATGAGTTGGGATTTCCTCCTCAAGGCGACCAACCATGTAACCCACGGCGTTCTCCATTCAAACGAGCCATGTCTCCATCATCGCGAGACGGCGACAAGACTTTTCTATTTTTCCTTTCCAATGCAGCCTTCATCGTAACCCACGTTTCAAAGAAGTTTGGGAATTGTCAGCCATATCTCACTGATTCTCCCCACAAAGCCAACCGACACTTGGTTTTTGCCACAAGAGAGCAACCAACTTTGATACCACTTGTCACAGGACCGAACAAGACATCGAGTATCTGTTGAGAGGTTCCTGAGAAAATCTCTATCCTGAGCTCAAGGAGAGGTGTCAAATACCAACCGAGAGGTTCGTCGCGTCCCGTGCTGCGCTTGAACGGAGTCTTACTAGCAGATAGAGTCAATCAAGCTTACAACAACCCACACAAGAGAAGGAGAAGTGCTAAAAAGAAGAAGAGAACACTTTAAAGTTTGAGTGAATGATCTCCTATGTATTCACTTCTTAGCTTCTTACAAAGTATACAACCAAACCAACCACTAAGGCTGAAAACCTTCTAGAGGTTTCTCTAAGGTCCACAAGGATCCCCAACATACAAGCCTTTCCACAAAATATACAAATAAACAAGGTAATGACCCGGAGGTCGTTGAGTCCGTAGCCCTCTACCCCACTGAAGGGTCACCTTCTAGAGTTCCATTGAAGAGTCACCCATTTAGAAGCCTACCATCATGCTAAAAAAAACTCCTGAGATCAATCCTGAAATCAACAACCCCTGACATGCATCCTCCAAATCAGAGGCCTTGGAGAAGGGTGAGGTTTTTTTTTTAATATTTAAATTAATATAATAATTAATAAATTTTAAATTAAAATAATTATATATTAATTATTATATTAATTTAAATATTTAATTTTATTAAATTTGAATATCTATAATAATTTTATAATTTTAAAATAATGATTATATAAATTATTTTACATCTTTAAAAATATTTTTTAATATATAATAATTATATATTAATGATGAATATGAAATATTATTATTATCTATTAATTAATATAACTACCATTATTTATTTAATTATAAATATTTAATATTATTTTAATTTTAAATATTATAATTTAAATTAAAATATTTATAATTATATATAAATTTAGTTTATCTATTTTTAATCTTTTAAATAAATTATGAAACACAACTTAAAATACCAGCCTTTGCAAGCATCCCTTCTCTGATCGGATCAGAAGGCCCTCAAATTTCAGTATTTCACCGATTTCCTAACCCTAGACCTCATAGGAAACCCTAGCCGGCATCAATGGTGTGCATTCGCCAAGCAACGGTGGAGGACCTGATGGAGATGCAGGCCTGCAACCTGTTCTGCCTGCCGGAGAACTACCAGATGAAGTACTACCTTTACCACATCCTCTCATGGCCCCAGCTCCTCTTCGTTGCCGAGGACTACGGCGGCAGCATCGTCGGCTACGTCCTCGCCAAGATGGAGGAGGAGTCATCGGAGCCGTGCCACGGCCACATCACTTCGCTCGCTGTGCTCCGCACTCACCGGAAGCTCGGCCTCGCCACCAAGCTCATGACTGCCGCGCAGGCCGCCATGGAGTCCGTCTTCGGCGCAGAGTACGTCTCCCTCCACGTCCGCCGCAGCAACCGCGCGGCCTTCAATCTCTACACGTCAACACTTGGCTATAAGATCCATGATGTGGAGGCTAAGTACTATGCTGATGGGGAGGATGCCTATGACATGAGAAAGCAGCTCAAGGGACGGCAACATCATCACCATGGTCATGGCCATCATCATCATCACCACCATCATGGTGGTGGGTGTTGCTCTGGGGACTCCAAGGCAGTGGTGGAT
The DNA here is from genome assembly GCA_026586065.1 of Dioscorea zingiberensis. NCBI lineage: Eukaryota > Viridiplantae > Streptophyta > Magnoliopsida > Dioscoreales > Dioscoreaceae > Dioscorea > Dioscorea zingiberensis. The sequence goes on from CM048824.1 coordinate 13,500,676, forward strand.
CCTGGGAATGCGGGAGCCGGGGCGTCCACATCTGGGGAGTGAGTGAAAAATGGCGCCTTTGAGGTAATCTTGCTATGACATCGGAGTTCTTAGAAGCTTGTGATCGTGCTATTAGTTCTGTGTTGTTAAGACATCTATGCAGCGTCTACTGGTATGGTTTTGTTGCGTTAATACTGGATTTTATTGCCTGGAATGCAAGAAAATTGGGATTTTTGTTGCAGTTATATAAATGGTTTGGCTGGTGATTATGCTGGTGCAATTTGTGATCTTGGTTTTAGTTTTTTTTAGGGTTGTGTTAAAATTTGATTTGTGTCCTTTGGATGGTTGGTTGATGATTTCTGCTATTATAAAGGGTGATAGTTATGGAATTGTAGCAGAATGACTGGAAATCTTTGTATGTTTTTGATAATGATCTTCTCTAAGTGAAGGAATTCTACTTCAACGTGTTTCTGGTTTGGAATGCCAATTGTTGAAGAAGTATTGAACTTTTAGGGCGATAAAATCCTATTCACAAAACCAATTGTTGTTACAGAGGTCTATGGCATCTGAGTGTTGGATAGTTGTGTGTTCCTTAGTGATCCTGCAGTCATATTGGTTTCATTGGACTGGCTCTTCTTTGTTTTGAGGGCAGACTGGCTGAACCTCTCCATATTCTATTACATTGGCATTTGTTAAAAGCTGCATAGAAGGCCGGCTTGTTTGATATAAGACCATAACTGTGCACAAAATGAGATTCGGATATTTTATAATATCCTTTAAGTCAAACAAATTAACTTCAATAGTTTGCCATCTTTCAGGATTGCAAATACTAGAGCAAGATACATTCATAATGAGTCTGCAGGTGGAGAAAAATTTGAAACAATACCATGATCGTCAGCATTCAGGTTTATTACTACTTGGAGTTCTGAAGAGTATCCATCTTCTGTATTGTTACCATAAGAGCTCCCGGATTCACCAAGCAAGCTCTTTTCCTCTTCAAGATGATTTTCCTCCAACCATGGATGTTGCCCTGATCTTCTTGATCTGTCTAAATACTCTGCCACTTCTTTCATTGTTGGCCTCTCATCTCCTTTGATGTTTAAACATTGTCCTGCAAGCTTTGCAACCTCTTTGAGTTGTGTTGTCGATGCATTGTTCTTTACTTCATCGTCCAAAATATCAAGTAGGCGATTTTCTTTTAATGCAGAAATGAAACTTGATGAGAGGCTCCTCTCTTTTCCAGATGTTTCGAAGTAAATAGCCTTCTTTCCTGTAAGAATCTCCAAGAGAACTACTCCGAAGCTATAAACATCACTTTTCTCAGTTAATTGACATGTTTGTAGGTATTCTGGATCGAGGTAACCACAAGTGCCTTTCACAAGTGTTGCCAATTGAATTTCATCCATAGGAGCTTGCTTTGAGGCCCCAAAGTCTGACACTTTTGCATTATATTTGGCGTCTAAAAGTATGTTAGCGGATTTGACGTCTCCATGAATTATCGGAGGAGAGGCTGATGAATGCAAATATGCGAGTGCGTCAGCAGTTTCTGCAGCAATCTTGAGACGAACTTCCAAGGGTATTGGTGTATTGGAGCTCCTCTCATGGATATACTGAAAAAGAGTCCCGTTAGAGATGAATTCATAGACCAACATGGGGACTTCCACTTCCAAGCAACATCCTAAGAGCTTAACAACATTCCTGTGGTTTATCTGTGAAAGGATGAGCATTTCTGTTGCAAAATCTTTAGTCTGGCCTGCATCAATTGTCTTAGACTTCTTGATTGCTACCACTCTGTTATCTTTCAAAGTTCCTTGATAAACAGTACCATGGCCTCCATGTCCTAGGATTCTCTTTGTGTCGAAATTATCTGTTGCCTTTTCTAGCTCCTCTTTTGAGAATATTTTGAATGAGGCACTTGTATGTGATTTGATGTGTTGCTGTAATAGTAGGCCTCCATTTTCCTTGAAGAATTGTTCTCTCATTTTCATATACTTTCTTTTCTCCAATGCCAGATATATCCAGGAAGCTAGAATGACTAGAAAGAAAAGGCTACTGCCAATGCCTGCAACAGAGAAAAGGAAGATGAGAATTGAACTCTAAGGATTTTCCCTTACAAGTGCCCTTTAATTGCAGAGTCCATGATAATTATTCACCAGTTTTCTTAGGAAGTTAAGAATCCATAAAATGTGGAGAGCTTTTAGACTTGAAAAGCCTGTGCAACCTTTTTGTTCTATCTCCTCTCATTATTTTTTGCCATCTGTTTCTGATAGAAATTGATATATCACTCTGATAATAGGTAGGTTCTTACCAAGAAGGATGATTCACAATTTCTCAGATATTACATGCTAAAAAATAAAGTAGAATTACCTAAAATCAGCTTAAGGGATAGTGGAAATCTTTCTGAGTTTTTCTTGCAGCCTCCTATCACAGTAGGATCACCATGCCATCCTGGTGGGCAGGAGCAGTTATAGTTCCCCTCTGTATTGTGGCAGTTCCCATAGCACGGATACTCTTCTGGAAGGTCACATTCATCAATGTCTGCCAAATCAAATGCAGGAGTTTCAGTTAAGCATGGATACAGTAATACAACTTGAGGAAGTGCAAGATGGAGCCCGACCTTGGCAGCCTTTCGTGAGGTAAGGATTGCCATAGTATCCCTCTAAGCAGCTGCAGAAATATCCAGGACCATTGTGAGAATCATGACATTCACTATTATTGCTGAGGCATGCATAAGCCGTTGCATTGGCCTTTGCTTCTTTGCAAGTGCCTCCTTGTATGGACCAATCCAACACCAACGGCACTTGTCTATCGTTCCTCCAATAAAAGTCATAGAGATAGATGTCTGAGGAATTGAATCTGAACCAGTCCTGGTCGGCTAAGAAGGCGTAGCTGCAAGGATTGAATGCCCAGACTGAACTGTGGTTGAACTTTGGATCAAACACCACTTGGTAGTAGTTGAGTCCCTTGGGGATGGAGGTCTGGCAACAGCCAATGCCAGAACATGAGCCATTGATGACACTGCTTTCATTCTTGCACACTGACAAGCACCCAGTCATGTAGTCATCTTCGTCGGGACTGCTGAGGATGTATGCCAGTGTGTCGCAACCGATTGCTGTGAACTTGTTGCTTGTGTCGGAGAGTTTGTATGGTGAACCTTTGTAGTTTAGATCGATGGGTGCGTTGGAGGTATGGTTCTTGTCCATGTTGCCGAGATCATCATAACAAGCAAAAGCAATACGCTTGTATACACGTGCTTGGCTGAGCAGCAGGGAGATGTTGATGAGCTTCAAGGTGCCAATTAAAGGCACCGAAGTGCCATTGTTCAGGTTGCAGGTGATCTCAAAGCCTTCTTTGAAGCAACCAGTGCCGATGCCAAATGGGTAAGGAATGATAATGTCACCGCAGCTTTCTGGGCATCCGGGCAATGACAAGTTCAGAGATGCTACCATGGTGAATGCTGCTGCCTCTCCAAGGATCAACAGCTCCATCAACAACACCTGTATGCGCTTCATTCTCATAGCTGTGAATTGTTTGATAAGAGATTAAAAGCAAAGTGCATATGGTTTAAGAAGGTAAGACTTATACACCAACACAGACTAGTTGTTAATCTTTGATTGTCTGAACCTCATATGCCAAGGTATGTTTGGAATCCTTAGAAACACTCTTGGATGTTGTGATTTATCTATTTGCCGGCCCCTAGAAGCCAAAGGCTTGAGGTTTTTTGTGCTCGTCTTATGGTGTTTGTTTGTTTGGAGCTTTGAGTCTTTGAGTCTTTGACCATTGGTGATTTTTTAATTAGGAGAAAGGAAATTAGCCATATGTTTCCAAGTAAACCGGGGACTGCATTATCAATTTGGGACACTGGGAACTTGCTAATTCATTTTCGTCCTAGAAATTTCCTTGTTTATGCCTTAATAATCAAGGCTCAAGTATTCTACACATCCATAGAAACACAATTTAAACTTGGTTGATTATGTTTTGGAAAGATCTGAATCGTCGGCAGACTTGAACTCTGACGTTGAAACTTTTACTACCAATGACCAAGTGGTCTATTGGCATTTGAGTTCTTGCAAGAATTCCAATAACCAAAAAATCTCGGGTTCGATTCACGGTTAAGGGCATATTTCTGACAGTATGAGTAGTGGTTGCGATGGGTGATCCCAACGCCCACATATGTGCAGATCCCGCCCTCGTGTCTGCTCTACCAAGGTTTGTGCACACCCTTTATTTCTTAGCGGCTTACTGTACCAAAAATAAACATTGCAACTTTTACTTCCAAACATCCTAAGAGCTTAACATTCTTATGGTTAATCTGGGAGAGTATGACCATCTCATTCACAAATCCTACCTCTTGGCTCTCATCAAACATCTTAGCTTTCTTTATGGCTACCTTTCCCCTATTAAACAGTGCCCTGACCTCATCTCCCAAGTTTTAGTGCTTTATCAAACTTGTTTGTTGCCTTTACCAGTTCTTTTCTTTGAATATTTTGAACATGATTCCTCTTTCTTTCCTGATTTTGTCATATAATATCACACCTCCATTTTGCTCAAAGAAACTTGCTCTTTATCTCTGTCATGCCATCGTAGTTGTCTCGCCATGCAGAAGGTGACAATTGAAACAAGTAGGATCATGATAAAGGGGCTAATTCCAGCAACATTTAAAAGTTTACTTTATATCGGAATTCTGAAAGAAACCAATAAATTAGAAATTTTCTGATATAGCTCGTGGAAGATAACAACTACCCTACAACCAACCACCTTCAGGAAATGGGAATTTGGGGTTGCAACCTCCCTGAACATAAGCATCACAGTGATAACCTGATGATATGAACATGAATAGTTTTCTACCAACGACCTAGTGATTTGGATTTGTTAGTATCTCGATCCCCGCAAAAATTCCAATGACTAAAAGATCTCGGGTTTGATTTGTAAGTGAGGGCACATTTCTGGGGGTGCACTTGGTTTCTTAACGGCTTGCCGCTTATATTACCATAAAAAAAAGTTCCCTGCTGTATTAGTACACCTCCCATTGCAAGGGAATTTCTCGGGAAAATCACACTTGTTGGTGTCTACACACAAACTTTTGTAAGAAACACAACTGATAGAGAACCTTGCATCTTGAGAGAGAGAGAGATGATGAGAGGAAGAGACCTTGGCATCCATTGATGAGATAAGGATTGCCTTGATAATCAATGGAGCAGTTGCAGATACATCCAGGGCCATTCATTGAATCAATGCACACACTGTTGTCACTGAGGCAAGCATAGGACTCCTTGTTCTTTGACACTTCTCTACAAGTAATGTGCTCCAATGGCCCAGTCAAGCACCATAGGAACCCCTCTTGCATTCCTTGAGTGATAACCCGACCAGAGATCAGTGACATCAAACTTAAACCAATCCTCCTCAGCCAAGAAGGCATAGCTACAAGGATTGAAGCTAGAAATCTTAGTGTTGTTGAATTCTGAGGCAAATTGAACATCAAAGTTCTTGGGAATAGCCGTCTGGCAGCAGCCCCTGCCATTGCAAGAACCAGCGTGGACGCTTTCTTGGCGGTCACAGATTGAACGGTAGCCACTCATGTAGTCATTGTTGTTCAGGATGGAAGCCATGCTGTTTTTTTTTTTTTTTGACAAGAGGGAGCTTGCAAGCAAGCTAAACAAAACAGAAAAAATTAGACTACAAGATACTCAAAGGTAAATCAAACTCAGAACTGCAGACCAACTGCTTCTAATGCCTTCTCCAGCCATCGGGGTTTATCAGTCCCTTGATGAAATAAAGATAGGTGGGGGTTTCTTCTTCCATAGTTCGCCAATAGATCTGCGATGCCATTGATTTCTCTTGGACAAAACAGGAGTTCAGTCCGTGGGTGTCTTTCCATGATGGCTTTGATCCTTAAGATGTCTCTGTGGAAGCTCCATGTTGCTTGAGGTTCAGGTCTGTCTAATATGCTCAGTGCCTCAGTGCAGTCAGTATAAATCTTAATTGGCTCCAAGTTCCACCTCTCAGCTTGTTCCATTGCTGCGCCAATTGCCAGGACTTCAGCTTGAAGGCTTGAGTCAGCATAGTTCTTGTCAGCACCTGCCAGGATCACAGTCTTTGTGCCTTTCACCATTATAAAACCTGTGCCACAAAAATTTTGTTCAGTACACCAAGAGGCATCAGTGAATAAAACAAGAGATGAATTGTGGATAGAGATTAGAAGAAACTCCCTGAGTTTGACTTTGTTTTTGTTGAGCTGATCCCAGGTAGTATAGCAGGCTTCTTGGAATAATTGTGCAGGTTGCTTCCTGTTGTTATTGAAGACCAAATCGCATCTGGCCTTCCAGATACACCATGCAGGGGCGGCATGCAGGGGCGGAGCCAGAATATGCAAGGAGGGGGCAAAATCAAACATTAACAATAATATTTTAAAATATAAAATAAAATTACCACTAATGATTGCGAGGGGGGAGCTGAATCCTTCGATTTTGCATGTTTTGAAAACATTGCAATATTATTTCTTCATCAATTTTAGCAAATATTTCTCGCTCAATATAGCATACCATCATGTTGTTCAACCATTCATCGCCTATTTTGTTTCGCAAATCTGTTTTAATGATATTCATTGCTGAGAACGCTCTTTCAACTGTTGCTGTTGCCACCGGTAAGATTAACGCCAATTCGATAAGACGATAAACCAATGGAAAAGTCAAATGTTTATCAGTTTGAACCATTTTCACTGCAAGACTTGCAAGATCATGACAACTTGAAAAATCAGAGCTTCTTCTCATATCATGAATATATATGCGAAGTTGCTCTTTCAAGATAAGATGATCGGATGCGGAGAAATCACCAGAGTAAATCTGAGCAAGTCGAACAAGCATGCCATGATCGAATCTGGAAAAAGAGTTTCTTGGATCAAGACAAGCAATGCATCTTAATAACTCTGTAGAAGTTTCACTAAACCGGTTATTCATCTCAGCAATAAGTAAATCAATCACAACAATAAAGATCTCTGCATGATAATGATGGTAATAAGTAACCAATTGCCCACCACGTCTTGAACGACCTCGAACTGGTATACTATCTTCCATATTGGGCACTGAAACTGACATTGCAACACAGAAGCTCCTGACTTCTTGTAAAAATGTAGCCCATCCATTTTCTCTCAAGTCTTGCATAAGTTCTTTCACAGTTACAATCAACCCCATTGCATTAACAATATTTTGATCTTTCTGCTGTAAGGCATTTGATAAGTCATTAGTTAATCCCAATACTTTGATCATCAGATGTAAGATAAGTATAAATTCAAAACTCTCCATCCTTTGTATCAAACCCGATGCTACGCCTCTTTGTTCTGCAACATTCCCATCATTACACACATTCTCTAACACTTCTAATACTGATTCCCACATAGTAAATAGGCGGATTAAAGTTGTATAATGTGAGCCCCACCGAGTATCACCGGGTCTTGCAAGATTAGTCTCTTGATGTTGACCTCTTCCTGAAAAGATCTCACATTTCTCCAATTTCTCCACAATCTTATCATGATGCTTTTGAAGCAACGCATCTCTTCTTTTACAAGAAGCACCCACAATGTTCACAATCATAGTGACATAGCTAAAAAAATCACTAATAGCCAAAATGCTCTTAGCAACAGAAACGACAACCAACTGCAATTGATGGGCAAAGCAATGGACATAAAAAGCAAATGAGTTTTCATTCAAAATTAATGCCTTCAACCCATTAAATTTCCCTTTCATATTTGAGGCTCCATCATATCCCTGCCCTCTCAATCTAGAAATAGATAAACCACAACGAGCAAAAAATCCATCCAAAGCTGTCTTTAGTGAAGTGGCTGAAGTATCAACAACATGTTCAACAACAAGAAATCTTTCAATTACTTGTCCTTTCTTATTCACAAACCTCACAATTACAGCCATTTGCTCTTTTATTGATTTGTCACAAGACTCATCAAGAAGTATAGAGAAATGACTATCTCCAATCTCATCAATAATGGCCCGCATGGTCTCTTCTGCACAAACCCTCACTAACTCTTTCTGTATTTGTGGAGAAGTCATCTGATTATTTTCAAGAGCATTTTCATTAATCACAAGGCCAACACTTTCAACTCCCGTCTCATACCAATTCAGCATCTCTAGAAAGTTGCCCCTATTTGTGGAACTAGAAGATTCATCATGTCCACGAAAAGCAAGACCTTGCAACAGAAGAAATCTAACAACACGTAAAACAGCAGTAACACGAGCTCTGTATGCAATCTCCATCTCTTTGCTATGAGAAGAGAATATATGCGCCACGCTTTGCCTCTGATTTTTGAAATCCTCACAATGTCGCCTTGCATTGTTGTGGTTGCTATTAACTCCGCCAACATGCTCAGTAAAAACTTCAATTGCCTTCTTCCAATTATTAAACCCTGTCTTAGTGAAGGCATCAATCCTAGGTTTTTCACTCCTTGGCTGCTTAAAAAGATAACAATAGAAACAATAAGCTCCATCTTTCTCCACACTATATTCCAACCAATCAAATTTCTGAAACCACACTTCTTTAAAGCTTCTCAAGTCTTTTCCTTGTTGTTTTCTAGGAAAATTGTGGCCAATTGGTTGACATGGACCCATTAATAAATACTCTCTCCTTACTTGATCTCTTATTCCTATATCATATTCCTCAATTGGTTTTCGAAGCCCTGGGTCAGCAATAATATCACTCGGATCAAACTCAACACGACTTTTCTTTTGTGCAGCGGTACTTGCATCAGATGATGAACTTGTTCTTGCTTCGATATTCTTTGGTATAGATTTAAAAAACCTCTCCATATCTATAAAATTGATCAAATTAAATATATAAATGAATTGAACTAAATCATAAATTAATAAATTGTCAAATCAAATATGTGTAACACTAAATTAGATTATTTATCCTAAATTAATTTTAATCATATTGAATTAGATTTACACCTTAACTCATAATAGAAATTTTGTGTGTGTATATATGTTTTAAATAATTTTTTTGAATTTATTTCAATAATTTTTAAAATTTTAATTTGTATTAATTTTTTAAATTTAAGATCTTATAGATGCATGAAGTGATAACTTATATATAATTTTTTTTTACAAATATAGCCTGCAGCTCTCTTGAAATTGATGAGATTGCCTGTTATCTCAGTACAACACACTACCTCTTAATGGTGAGCTTGATTGAGGTGACAGCTCAAAAACCAAATTTGAAACACACTTCCTCTTTGTTGGTTTCTCAGTACAACAGTCACTTAGATGTGACTGAAGCACAGCCTCTTTGAGGTCTTCGCCGGAGCTTCTTCGCCGGAATCCTGCTGTCGACGCCAACAACACCAGCTTCACCCTGCTGTCAACACCACACGGCACCAACACCAGCTAGTACAACAAAGACCCACCCAAATTGCCTTCACCACTTCGGCGTCTTCACCACCTCACGGAGTCAGCCACCGGGAAGCACAGTCAAGCATAAAGGTGTCCTAGCATAGCTGTCTCCATATATCTTCTGAGGGAGGAGATTCCTAATATTAATTCATGTGTAAATAATCCTTTTTACCTGAGAGGTGGTAGAGATACACATCACACTTCACACATACCATCTTTGATGCAAAATAGGAGTACACTGAATGGGAAAATAGGAAACGCCACAATAATAACAACATTATATATCACAGTAGAGCAAAAACATCACGACTCAAAATTTTTCTGTAAAAACAAATGGATTTATCAAACATCAACAAAGAGAGCCACATGATTGCTACTTAGAAATACAAGAGAACTCATAATGAGATGGTTTCAAAAGCATTATGTTACCGCTACTACGGCTATTACATCTTGGACTTGGCATCTTGCTAAAATTTGGGGATCTCATGTCAAAACGCCCAATTTTCCTCCGAACCCTAGAATGAACCAAAAAAAAAAAACACTGAGGAAAAGAAAAGCAAGCAATTAATGCATCCATCTACTTGTTCGCCTCCTCGAACAAAAGGGCTAAAAAAAATCACTAGATAGCATCTCAAAAGCCACAAATTGGAATTAGATGGATGAAATAGTGATTTCACACTCACTGATCATGCTATCCCTTCTCCAATAAGCTGTGGTTTACAACCCTCAAGAAACGAGAACAAGATAGGTCAGGCTACAACTACAAGCGGCGGCTCTTCTCAATTCTCCCAATATATTCAATCTGTTTTTCAGAAATCCATCTTCTATATATATCTATTATTCTATACAATTTATATTTAATCGGATCCGGGTTAAACATCCAACCCGAATCCGTTAAGACTTCAGCTAACAGTATTATATATTTATATTATACAATGACAGCCTCGTGATCAGCGATGATAACTCAACTGTCATATGGTCGACGGCAACAACAAACGCGAATCCAGTGGCGCAGCTCTTGGAAACAGGCAATTTAGGGGTCGGAGTCCCGGGCATGAAGTTGGGGTGGGACTTACGTTACAGGGGCGGAGGGATAGGGGGGGTAGGGGGGGCGGCCGCCACAGAGGAAGGGGGCGGAGGGGAGACAGGTCCATTGACCTCACTGGCGACAGGGGGGCGGCCGCCTCCCCTGCCTCCCCTGTCCCTCCGCCCCTGCCGGCATGGACAATACATGAGCCGAATCGGTTAGTTACTGAACTGCACAAGGCTGGTCTGGTTGTAGCAGATAAAAGAAACAAACTAGTAAACTCTTTCGTTTCCTTGCAACAAGGATATGTCAATGATCTCAATATTGCTGTGGGTGATGCCTAGGTAAGGTTATTTATTGATGCATGATACCTCAAAGCCTTCTTTCCAGCAGTCTATACGGATGCCAAATGGGTAAAGGGATGCATCACAGCTCTGCAGCTGTCTGGGCATCCGGGCAAAGATAGATTTGAAGATGATGATGATGATGATGTTTGTGGTGTTACAATAGCTGTTGTCATTGCCATTGCCATTGCAAGCTGCAGCAGTAGCCGCATCTGTATGCACATCTTGTCATCACGTCACTGCAATGCATCTTATTTTTTAAGACAATTTATAGTTCAGATTTGAAAGGTAATCTTGCCTGTTGAACAAGATGCTCCGAGTGAGCAGGTGAAAGATGAAGCCTTTGGTTTGAGAACAAGTGGAGGTTAATCCAAGTGAGTCGAGTAATTTACATAGAAGGTTTTTTTTTGTGGGATAAATGTAAACAAGTCACATGTTGTAAAATCCAAAATTAAAAAAATAAAATAAAATAAAATTTTCCACCATTACGGCGCCACCTTCACCTTCTCCCTCTGTCTTTTACCCACGCGTGGGATCTCCGGTCAACAACGGCGGCGTGATTAGCCTTGGAAGTGAAGGTGATTGATTATCAATCAACCTCCTCAGCCTCCCTCGAGGCCTATAAAGAACCGGGGTCACATGAACACGCTGTGGAGCACCAACGAGGAAACAGAGAGGGAGAGAAAGAAGGGAAACCGCTTTCTCCGGCGAGGTGGGGAGGGGAAGTTGAGAGGATCGAGGGCTTCCGGTTTGCAGCAACCAAGGGGAACGATCGCGCCACCTCGGGCCGTGGAAGCATCGACGAAGCATTACACCTTCAAAGATCTCTGTGAGCTTTTTATACCTCGTCTTTTAATTCTACCTTTCGTCAAGCAACAAGAGAGAGAAGAACGCTGAGGAAGGAGATGAAGTATTGATTTTAATTAATTAAGATGGGTTAATGGTTTTAATAAAGTTAGATAAGGTATTAGATAATTTAAATGATTAATTTGATAAAGAAAAAATTTAAAAGTTGTTAAAGATGGATTAAATCAGCCAATGATTAATTAAGGTGATTAATTAAAGGCTAAGTTGAAATTAATTTAATTAAAGGGTTAGGATTAATTAAATTACTGATTAATTGATTAAGGCAAATCAATTAAAATAAAACCTAGGGGATTAATGGTTGGTTCAACCGGGTTTGGGCTTGAATCCACTAATTGTTGGGTTTGACCATTTAATTGAAGGCCAAGTGGCTATTAAATTAAAAAGGCTTAGTTAAGGGATGAGATTAATCAATTAAAGATAGTTTAATATTGATTAACCTAGCATTCATTTGGGTTTGGGCTCAAGGTGACCAGTTAATTGGATTGGACCACTTTAAAAGTGGATTCATGAATTAAGTTGATAATGATGGTTGAGTTAGTTTAATCAATTAAATGAGTTTAATTGGATTAAACCAATGAATTAAGTTGGACTAATCAAGTTGGAATTGGGCTTGGGTTAGTCACATGGGCTTGATGGGTTGGGTTCAAGTGGTGAATCAAGGATCAAGTTAAAATGGGATAATTAAATCTAAACCATTTAATTTATGAATTAATTAGTTGGATGACCAATTACTAATTAATTATTTTGGGGTTAACTAATCAGTTGATTAGATTAATAATCAATTAGTGACAATTGAAAATTGACTAATTGGTAATTAGTTGAATGATTAATTTGGGGCTTGGAGAATTAATCAAAGAGTTCAACTAGTGAGTTGAAATGGGCTTGGGCCTAATGGATTAATATGGGCTGGATTAGAATTAAAGGCTTAATTAAGAAATTAATCAAAAGGTTGAGATTATTCAAAAATTAGTTAAACGGTTAACTAATTAAGAATGATAGTTATTAATCATATAAAAAGAAATAAGAAACGTAAGAGTGAGGGTTTGAACCCAAGACCTCTAACATGGGTTTGGTGGGCCTTAACCACCAAGGCAATATCACACTTGTGATATAAAGAGACAAGTTTGGATATATAAACCCATAGAAGGAAATAATGGGGATTAAGAGGCAAATGAAAGGAATGGAACCCGGGATCTCTAGGGAGGGTGTGGTGAGCCTTAACCACCAAGCTACCTAGGTTTTCTCGTGAGAATAGCCTGGAGGAATATTTAAGGGGGATAATTTAGATTCTGGGAAGGCCCCATTAAGTCGGTCAATTCCCAATTAGGACATCGCGTATACATAATTAGAGGTACACTATGATGTCTATTCTAATGTAGTATCTACTATCGAGTTTGACGTAGATCTTGCTGCAGGAGTTGGATTCGCTGGAACTCCGTGCTTACTCTCGCGTAAGTCACCATGCCTAGTTACCACCCATCATCGGGTTTTCTTGTCTTGTTGTATGCTATCCTGTTTAAGTATGTTATTTCCTCGATATGTTTCTTGGATTTGTGCACATACATGTTTGTTGTTTGATTCCGTTCATAGTATGTGCATGGTTGATATGCTAGGGGAAGTAGGGTGTTACACTGCTTTTGATATGTGAGTTAGCCCATACCCACCCGTACTAATTTGATCATAGGCACATGGTCTGTGTAGGCCGGGAGGTATGTGCTAATCAAATAGTTACTCCGCTACAGCGATGCGCTGAGGTTCCTGGTTTGAGAGATCGCTTCGAGGGGATCTGGACACTCACTCCGCTTTCCATGGCGAGGGACGATACGCCCCACTCGCCGGTTGACACGTATCTGGCCATGTCGACATATCGTGACGATGGCGCCACCGAAGTTGTGACAGTGGGTCAGCGTCAAGGCGCTTTGGTCAGGTTAACTGTCCTGGGATCGCTTCGATCAGCCATGATCTTTGAGCCGATGGCTAACTTTGATAGGAGTTGTACCTGTTTGCTGGTAGACCCCTAGGGACTCCTTTACGTACGCTTGATCATGTTTTATTGTACCTTTGGATTTGTTGCGTAGGAAAATTTAATCGAAGCTTCCATTCAAAGCTCATGTGACTTGTTTTCCTCTTTCTTTCTGTGTCCGAGAAAAGAGGGAGACTTAGAGGACGAGAGAGACGAGGGAGGGGATCATTTGACGAGGTGGAGGACCTCGCCATCTTTACTTTTGATGAGATTTATTGCTTTTAGGACCCATGTAGGGCCTTGTTGTTTAGGGTCCCCAACCGGATTTGTGGAACCTTGTTATTAATATGTTGTTAAACTCGATATTTGATTATGACTCGGTTTATAACTGGATCGTTATGTATTATCTCGCTATACTTATCTAGGCCTTGTATCCTAAGTGGGCCCGCCTCCACTTAGGTACGGGCCGGCAATGACGCCCCTCGGTCCTGAGATCGGCCTGGCGTTACACATGTCATGAACGTGATTTGAACCCCTGACCTCTTCTTGTGAGATTAAATAAATTAGTCAACTTTCTTTATAAAGATTGATTATTTAGATAAAAATTTCAGTGTCTTCTGAATTTGTCTTAATTTGTCTTATTTTGCAGTTGTCCCTTGGATCATGTTGATATATATTTCTATGTTTGTTCTGTTCTTAATTCGGTACTTTTAAAATGAGCAGCAAACACCAGCCTATTTTTGACACTAACAAAGAGATTCTATACATGTTATTTGAATGGGTGTGATATTTTTTTTGTGATAAAAGTGGATAAACCACATTCCTTTATTTAGATAATTGACGGTTACATAGGTTGAATCCTTGCTGGATTCATTACAAGGAGAGGTTATCTCTCTTAGAATTCCCCAGTATCCCTGGTGCCTTGTCTATTCAATAGGCACCTATTAGAAATTCTTTAGTCAGATTGGGTATCTTCGAAGTCCCTCCCTGGTGAGTGTTAGGGTTCTTCCTCCCTAGTGAAAGCAAGGCTCCTCTGTACAATTGGAACTTATGTATCAATTTTTATTAGATAAAATTATATTTTTAACTGGTAATGAACAAAAGATCTCTCAAAGTTCCACAAATCCACAAAAAATCCACCAAAGTTTGCAGTATCCCAAAACATCTCTCTTTTTTGAGACTTTGACTTTTTAAACCTTTCGTCCACTAACAAAGCTACTTTTGCTCAAGTATGACGAAAATGCCCTTCAAAGCATTAATTGAAAAAGGTGGTCAGAGCTGGCCCCCAAGGCATGCATTTAAAATATTATGGGAAAATAGCATCCAATATTATGAAAATGCCCTCAAAAAATTTAAAAGTTTTAAACAATGTGGTGGTTGGCCCCCTCGTAGGTATGGATTTAGAATAATATGGGTAAATAACATTCAATATTACAAAAATACCCACCAAGGCACGCACTGGCGGCTGGGGCGATTGCAATCCCGAGCAGGCCGTTGATGCACCGGCTCCGACGGCTCCAACTGAACAACCGGCTCCTCGCCTGTATCATCACTTCTTACGGGGAAGCTGGTGAAGAAAATCGCCCCGCTACAGTCTCGGCAGGTTGACCTGGTCACAGTCTCCTTAGGTCGCTCGCCCCGAAACCCTCCATAGAATAAGAAGAAGACTTCCCGCGATGCTAAAACATTGAAAGATGTTGACAATGACGACATGGTCACACTTGCCGTGATCCTCGAGGAGGCCAACATGGCCTACATGGCCAATGAGGACACGAGGCCAGTGAGGACAGACTTTATACCGAATAATAAGCGTCCTGCCGGTTTCATGCGGCTGGAAGAACTGGAGGAAGCAGCAATTGGGTTGTATCTCAACTACAAAACTTATAAGTAAGTTCTCTGTTTGTTCATTAACAAAATTTCCTCTTATTTACTTGGGTTTTCGTTTAATATTATGAGTTTCCGTTTAACATTCTTAATTTTCGTGTAAACTTACGAGTTTTCTCTTAATATTATGAGTTTTCGTGTAAGATTTTTCACTTAAAACTTTTGGTTTCCATTTAACATGTCGTTTACCACCCAGGACCATTGTATGGAAGAACGAGTGGTCATTCACAACTTGGGACCATCTATACACATTGCTCGAGGGGAAGAATATGGTTCCCGATGATGTCATGGACTTTAAACGGAAACAACGGACAATAAGCGGAAACACATATATTTAAGCGGAAATATGAAATACAAGAAATATAAAATGAGCTTTGACATGCTGACTGGTTGGTTGGTTCATCCAAGAGAAGGCATGATATTCATGAAGGTAATGAAGAGCTAGAGAGCATGCCCACCACCTTTTCAACGGTATCGACAATGAGGTCGACAACAGTGGCGGAGTCAGGAAGTTTATAATATGGGGTCAATATTTTACAATTATGTAGAGTTTGAAAACCAAAAATTCCTACAATAAGTCTCTTAACATATTATCATCATCTATAATACAAGCAAATCATGTATATATTTAAAAATATAGTTAAAACATTATAAAAAAGTTAAAAATACAAATAGATCCGCCACTGGGAGAGAGTAAAGTTAATAAAATGTTACTTTTTCAGTTTTTTTAAAATCATATTTATATTATATTATTATAATGTTAATATTATATATATATATATATATATATATATATATATATTAAAAAGAAAACTTGGGATTTGAAAAAAAGTAAAATGTTACTTTTTCCAAAATCAGCTTTTATATTATATTATTATATATATTATGTTGGGCGGATGATGAAACTTATGGACCCAAGATTTCAAAATAATGGGGGTCATTTACTATTTTAAATAACATGTGTATATATATATTTAAAAGTTTTGGAAATTTTTGTTGGGTCATCTGACCCCACAAAAATACATATAGATCCGCCACTGGTCGACAACAACGCTGTTGAACACGTGATATATGTGGCACATATGCTGAAAGTCTACCTCGGTATCAATTGGGCAAACAGTTTGATGTGAATCCTGTGTGACAAACTTCACCTTTACCCAGGAAACTTCAAGATCTCATCGCTGACATATCTCGGCTAGCATTGATGCCCAAGAGTTCAACATGGTAAATTGCAACACTTGTCCCTCCCCCTTGTATCTGGCGACTACACAAAAGGTCTTTATTGACAACCTGCAGAAAAAGCGTCTTACACTGACATGGTTTTAAACTGCACGAGATATGAAAAACTTCTTTCGGAAAAAACGAGAAAAGGAACTCACGATGAAGGTGGATGTTTCTTCAACTAGCCTTGGCCGGTGACTCACCAAGGAAGAGATGGACACAAAACTCGTCACACCGAAGAGCAAATGGATCTAATGAAGAAGAAGATCAGAAGCTTGCAACGAAAGGAATTGATAAAGAAGAAAATCATAAGCTTGCAACAAAAAAGCTGGGAAAAAGTACAAAAAATAGGCGAAAAGATGGCTAAAAGGCGATGATGTGATTGGTGGAGTATAAAATTCAAAACTTATAACATGATTTGGCAGGAAAATTCTCTCCAAAAGAATGGGCAAAGCTGGTATTTAAACAAAAAGTAACAGACGGAGTGAGCCTCAAGGGTTGAAAAATAGGGAAATTAATTATAGGTCCCTGACACTGTTTGCTTTTTCCCTATAGGTCCTTGGGGTAGGTGTGTTGGGGGGGTGTAGCAAATAATGGGAGGGTAGGTCCCTGGATACTGTTTCCAGGGACCTATAATTCATTTGCCCATATATAACTTTATAAAAAAAGGAGGGATTGTTTGGGAAAGTTTAATGTCAGAAGGACTGTCTGGAAAGTTTGAAACCTTTCAGGGACCTATAAATAATTTTTCCCATTTTTAATGTCAAAATAAAATGAGAAAATTGCTTGCATACCCCTCAAAAACTATATATTTGCTTATATACCCCCATAAAAATGCTATTTGCTTGCATACCCCTCTAAAACTATGTTTTTTGCTTATATACCCCTGCTGTTAGTCACTGTTAGTCATCGTTAAAAATTTTAAAGTTAACTGCAGTTAAATCTCAACTATAGTTTAAAAATGACAGAATTACCCTTTTGAGGAAAAACCCTAAATCCCTATTCAATTCTCAAACTCCCCGGCCCCTCCTCCCATCGCGTTCTTCCTCTTCCTCCCATCGTGTGAATCCACAGCCAAGATTGGGAGGTTTTTAGAAACCTGAGAAAAGGGAACTGGGCAAGCATCTCACCCTCATTCCCTTCTCCCTTTTCTCTCCTGTTGCCCCTGCAGAAGTGAGGCAAGTTCTCCTTGGTTTCAGTCCTTGTTATATGCAGCTTCCCATCTTTCATCATTTCACAGACAAGATTGATAATAGATTTGAATATGCACAGCCAAGATTGGGAGGTTTTTAGAAACCTGACAAAAGGGAATTGTGCAAGCATCTCACCCTCATTCCCTTCTCCCTTTTCTCTCCTGTTGCCCCTGCAGAAGTGAGGTAAGTTCTCCTTGGTTTCAGTCTCTGTTATATGCATCTTCCCATCTTTCATCATTTCACAGACAAGATTGATAATGGATTTGAATATGCTTTGTTAGTTTGAGATGCATGATTCTTTTTCATAAAAAAAAATCAGGCAAGAATGAAGTCACCGTGTTTCAAACGCTTGCTTATTCTAAAGGCACATATTAATTCTAGTTTACATTCGATGTGTAAAATATTTTCATGCGCCTAAAATAAAATATTTATATCTATATAGCTAAGCATATTTTGATCTTCCAATCAACACCATATCTTAAAAGCAATGAGTTAAGATAGAGTAAAACAACATATTAAGCTTCATTCACACAAAATCCACATCTTTTTCCTGTTCACGTACATCTATTCTTTTGGCAAAGACACCTGCTAGCATCCATCAAAGACAAATTAAGCATATTTCTGGGCTCCAGTAAATAAAACACAGCCCTTAAACCAAATCCCTGATGCAATTGAGCTCATGAACACATCTTTATCTTTTCTCTTTCTCTTTTTCTTTTTCTTTTCCTTTCTCTTACAGTTTTGTGTCTCTAAAAATCTGCACCTTCACATTCTTAAAATCTGAATTCCTGGCCATGGAAAATCTGCATTTTTGTGCTTGCTAAAATACATCATAGGTCTGATATACATTTGAAGGAATCTGTTGTTTTAGTGCCTCATAACCTGCATATTTAGTGGATGAAAATCTCTTATCATGACCATTGAGACCTGCATATTGAATGGTTGAAAATCTATTTCATGGCCAAAGAAACCTGCACATTATATTGCTAAAAAATCTATTTTCTAACCATTGAAACATGCACATTTTATTACTGAAAATTCTGCACCTTTAGCATATGAAATCTCTGTAGTTTGAGCCTAAAAAACTTACAGTTTTGTGTCTCTAAAAATCTGATCATTCACATTTTTAAAATCTGAATTCCTGGCCATGGAAAATCTGCACTTTTGTGCTTTCTAAAATGCATCATAGGTCTGATATACATTTGAAGGAATCTGTTGTTTTAGTGCCTCAAAACCTGCGTATTCAGTGGATGGAAATCTATTATCATGACCATTGAGACTTGCAAATTGAATGGTTGAAAATCTATTTTCATAGCCAAAGAAACCTGCACATTGTATTGCTAAAAAATCTATTTTCTAACCATTGAAACATACACATTTTATTACTGAAAATTCTACACCTTTAGCATCTGAAATCTTTGTACCTTATTTACTTGTTTACTGATATTTGATAATGCAGGTTGATCGGATTAGCTCATCTAAATCTTTTTGGAGCCCATATTATAGAGATTGTAACAAATTAATTTTGATGTAAGTTAAAAGGAGTTTCCCATTATTAGAGTAACTCATGTTCACTTCTTAAATTTTTCTTTAGTGAATTATTGTCTATTTCTCATGTTGTTTTTCCTTCACGTTTTGTAGGGAAGGTTCTTCTATCTTAAGGTTCAGGGTTAAATATGGTGGATATTTCAAGAACCATGGGGATGCTAAAAAAAATATTGTTTGGGGAGACAAAAGACAATGGTGATAGATGGAGATTTCTACAACTTGAAAACACTAGAAGAAGACCTATCACAGTTTTTTACTTGGGATATCAACCAAATTCCAAGGTATTGGCACATTATGAGAGGTGTGGAGCCAAAGAAGTTTGTTGAAATCTTTAGTGATTCTGATCTTCTATATGCATTAGATATGTACAAGGATGATAAAATATGTGAGATCTATGTGGTGTTAGATGATGCTACACCTGTTACAGTAGAAGAAGGGTTGGAAAAATCAAATGAGGGTACAAGATATAACCTAAGAAGGCAAAGTTATCAAGTGCATCAAATACAAGGAAGCTCATGTGATCTAATTGAAGCTAAACGACTAATTGAAGCTAAACGAAGACATATAAGTGAAATGCAACAAAACAACAATGCAGATGTTGAAGATGAATCAGATAAGGACTATGTAGGCATGGATGGTGGCATAATGGGAGAGGATGACATCGAAAACAATGGCAGTAGTGATGAAGATAGTGTTTCTAAATGAGTTGATGAAGACATGGAGATTGAAATTAAGTGAAAAAAGTTATCATTCTCTCTATAATAGTAGTGAATCCGATGATGATGAGCAAGTTGAAGCCTTTGAAGGTGAGATTTATGAAGTTGATGAAGATAACCCTATTATAGAAGTTGGAAGAAAGTTTGAAGATGTATATCATTATAGAAGATCATTGGAGCATTTTGCTATATTAGGGGAGTTCTCAATAACTTATATAAAAAGTGACCAAAGAAGAGTTACAGTAAGATGTGCTTCTAAAGATTGTCCATGGAGGGTTCATGCATCTAGACTACTAAAAGAAGGTGCATTTCAAGTCAAGACAATGCAAGGGGAACATTTATGTAGTTCAATAAACAAAAGTGGAAACAAAATGGCTACCAAAAATTGGGTTGCACATAGAGTAATTGAGTGGCTCAGAAATGAAGGTGAAGTGCACCATCTGAATTAAGAAGAAGACTAGTGGAGAAATATCACATGGAGTTACCCTACCATAGAGTGTGGAGGGGAAAGGAGATTGCAATGTCTATTATTCATGGTTGTTGGGATAACTCTTATTCGAAGATCATGGCTTTCAAAGAAGAGTTGGTTAGAAGAAATCATGACACTGTGGTGAAACTTGATAGGGTACAACAAGATGATGGATGACATTTTAGAAGGATATTTATTAGTATTGGTGCTTGCAGTATGGGCTTCTTGACTGGGTGTAGGCCTTTCTTAGGCCTAGATGGATGTCATCTAAAGGGCAAGTGCAAAGGTGTCATGCTAGCTGCAACTTCAATTGATGGTGCTAATAGATTGTTTCTAGTGGCCTATGGGATTGCAGAGTCAGAAAATATTGAATCATGGACATGGTTTCTGAGTGCATTGTATGAAGCAAGTGGAATGCATGATTTATTGGTTTTGGCTTCATACAGACAAAAGGGGTTAGAGGCTGCAATTTCAAAGATATATCCTCTTGCTAAACACAGGACTTGTGTGAGACATTTATATAAAAACTTCAAGAAGAAGTTTGCGGGAAATATATTACAAAAGATTGTTTGGACAGCTACAAATGCATTTACTACAACAAGTTACAATTGTTCTCTAGAAGAGTTGAAAGCAATAAATATGAGAGCATATGAATGGTTCTTAGACTTGGAGAGAAGGCGTGAAATTTGGAGTAGATCTCAATTTGGAACTATAGCCAAGTGCCATTACATCACAAATAATATTTCTGAAAGCTTCAATGCATCGGTTGCTGATCCAAGGCATAGGCCAGTGTTGGATTTATTAGATATTGTTCGGCAAAAAATAATGGAGATAATGGATAAAAGTAGGACTTTGGCTACTAAATGGAAAGGGAAAGTTGTTCCATTTGTAATGAAAAATGTAAGGGAGTTAAGTATGGGTTTAGCTGAATATCATGTCAGAAGAAGCAATGACTTTAAAGCAGAAGTATCCTACAAGGACAAAAGATATGAAGTGGTGCTCAATGAGAGGAAATGTTCATGTAGAAGATGGCAAGTATCAGGTATACCATGTGTGCATGCCCTTGCTTTTATCCATTCCATCAGAGGAGCAAAGTGGGAAGACTATGTTGATGATTATTTTTCAGTGGATAAATAAAGAGAAACCTACCATATGGAGGTGGCGCCTATGCTCGATATGAATGAGTGGGTCACTGGTGATGATGGGGAGCCTCTACTACCACCTATCTCAAGGAGGCCAGCTGGCAGGCCTAGGAAAAGTAGGATTAAAGGTTTTGATGAAGTTAAGAAAGGTAGGCACAAATGCAAAAGGTGTGGATCATATGGTCATCATGCAAAAAAATGTAAAGAGCCTGAGAAAGAAAGTGATCCTTCAATGCAATCTATTGCTTCGTCATCTAGTACTCAACAAGTCTACAGGTAAGCAATAAATGTTTAGGTAAGGGCTTTCGTACATTCATGTCATAACAAATACTAACAAAGAATATTTTATGTAGGGGAAGATCAAGATCAAGGGGAGGATATCATGTTTATGTGCCACCAACAATAAAGGGAAGTGAAAGGCCTAGGAAAATTAGGAGGGAGACTCAAAACCAATGAGTTAGATGTTCTACAATGGATGCTTAAGCATGTATGTCTCCATTTTTATCCCTTTCAATCAAACATATTTTTCTTTTATTGTAGTTGAGTATTTGAGTATCTAACCCTTTTATTGTGCAGGCCTTTTGAAAGTTCTGCCGGGTTGTTTGCTTGTTATATGATATGTTGCAACACAGTTTGCAACTCACTACTCACAGAACGTTTAGAGGATAATAACAAAAACATTCACACACAAACAAGCAAAATCACACAAGAAAAAAGGACACATAAGGTGGTAACCCAGTTCGGCTACAAAGCCTACATCTGGGGGGCCATGCCCGGAGATGAAAATCCACTAAAAGAGGATGAAACAAAAAGTGTACAAACAATTAACACTCATACAAACATCATCCCCACTCTCCCCTCAATATTGCCGGTGTTTCTTTTTCCCCATCTCACCTCTAAGGTTCTTCTCTCGAAAAACCACCGTCAATATCCAGCAGAGTCTTCAGTAGATGCGCGACATCCCTAAGATGTCACCTTTCTCTTTTAGTATCGCCATAATCTCCGCAGCTAATAAATTAGACTCCTTCCAATTCTGGATGTTGCAACTTAGTTGTAACAAGAGTTGCAACATGACCCGGCTGACGAACTTGACCAAGGCTACAGCATCCATTGCACCTCTCTCAAGCAGACTCAAATTTCATCATGGCGGTCGCACTCCACCATAGCGCGAACACCTCAATCAACCTTCATCTCGATCATGCAAGGTTGAGTTGTTAGATTGGCTCCTCCAATCTCTTTCCAAGTTTGGTCACAACTTGGCTCATCATGCACCATTGATTGACTCCATATTTGTTCTTCAATCATCCAAATATGGTGTCCAATTATCCCTTGATTTGGCTTCAATCCAGCACCTCATCAATCACTAATATCTTGCCAAATCAATTCACCAATCAGCTCCTTTCTATACATGAAGAATCTCAATCTTGATTTGTATCACCCAAGCAGCGTGAACATCATCTTATTGAACAAGTGAACTTGTGTCAAATATTGCCAACCAAACCAAATTGCACTAACAATCTCCCCCTTTGGCATTATTTGACACAATTACTTCTGCCATATCGTACCAGTTACATCACCATCAATAACTGACTCTAGGTCTCCCTGGTATCTCCCCCTATCCTTGGAGTAGACTTAAACTGAACAAACACGGAACACACAACAGTCAGTTACTAATAGAAAAAACAAGAGGGACTGGCAGACTTACTCCTCCCCCTTTGTGGCACATAATGACAAATTCGAGCTGATCTTCATAGCATGGTTGCACCACAAGTTACAACTCCCCCTGAAGAACCTGAAACACTGTCTGTTGCAACTGCAGTTGTAACTCCCCCTGTCAGATAGCCTGCCTTACTTTCACTGCAAACAACATGTAGGCAAATAAGATACGGTCGTTTGCAGGTCCTCCCCATAGGGATCAAACTCGACACAGGCCTAATGCACCCCGCAAATACTCAAATCTGGTAGAGTCAAGGGGCTTTGTAAAAATGTCAGCGAGTTGCTCTTCTGTTGCAACATGATCCATGACAACAATCTTGTTCTCAACCA
Organism: Dioscorea zingiberensis; assembly: GCA_026586065.1. NCBI lineage: Eukaryota > Viridiplantae > Streptophyta > Magnoliopsida > Dioscoreales > Dioscoreaceae > Dioscorea > Dioscorea zingiberensis. The sequence continues at coordinate 13,524,470 of CM048824.1, forward strand.
AATCGCGAATGAAATGATGTCGAAGATCAATGTGCTTTGTTCGGGAATGTTGCACAGGATTTTTGGTGATATCAATGGCACTTTTATTATCACAAAATACAGTCATCGGTCCTTGTGGCAACCCATAATCCTCAAGCATTTGCTTCATCCACAACAGTTGTGTACAACAACTCCCTGCAGAGATGTATTCAGCTTCAGCTGTAGAAAGTGAAATTGAACTCTGCTTCTTACTGTACCAGGTAACCAGATGTGTGCCTAGGTAGAAACATCCTCCAGAAGTACTCTTACGATCGTCTATGTTGCCTGCCCAGTCAGCATCACTGTAACCTGCCAAGTGTGCATTAGAATCTTGCGAGTACCAGATGCCATATTCAGTAGTACCTCCAACATAGCGAATGATTCTTTTGACTGCAGTTAGGTGTGATTGTTTTGGTGCAGACTGATAACGAGCACAAACCCCAACACTGAAACAGATATCAGGACGACTTGCAGTAAGGTATAACAAGCTGCCAATCATGCTTCTATACAGGCTGGGATCCACATCTTTACCATGTTCATCCTTCGATAACTTGTCACCAACACCAATTGGTGTTCTAACATGTCTTGCATTTTCTAGCCCAAACTTCTTCACAAGATTCTTAGCATATTTACTTTGAGAGATGAAGATGCCATCAGGGCTCTGCTTAATCTGAAATCCCAGAAAGTAGCTCAATTCTCCTAACATACTCATCTCAAATTCCTGCTGCATAAGTTGTACAAATTCATCCACTTGCTGCTGAGATGTTGATCCAAACACAATATCATCGACATAGATTTGTGCAACCATGAGATTCCCTTGCGTTCTTCTAATGAACAGTGTTGTGTCGACTCCTCCTCTTTGATATCCTTTCTCAAGTAAAAAACTGGTGAGTCGTTCATACCAAGCACGGGGAGCTTGTTTTAGACCATAGAGGGCCTTCTTCAACTTGTAGACATGATCAGGATTATGAGGATCTTCAAAGCCTTTCGGTTGTTCCACATACACTTCTTCATTTAGGATCCCGTTGAGAAAAACGCTTTTGACATCCATCTGATATAATTTGAACCATGCAGCAAGCCACAGCCAGCAATAGCTTGATGGACTCTAACCTGGCAACTGGTGCAAATGTCTCATCAAAGTCTTTTCCTTCTACTTGAGTGTACCCTTGAGCAACCAGCCTTGCCTTGTTTCTAACAATATTGCCCTTGTCATCGGTTTTGTTTTTGAAGATCCACTTTGTTCCAATGACATTTACATCTTTGGGTCTAGAAACCAAGGTCCACACTTCATTTCTGACAAACTGATTGAGCTCTTCTTCCATAGCTGTAACCCAATATTCATCAGTCAATGCTTCCTTCACATTCTTAGGCTTGATGAGAGAATTATAGCACATGTATCCAGCCAGTTCTCGGTAATCTACTCTTTTTGTGTTGCGAGTACGTCTTCCTTCATCGACATTACCAATCACCTCTTGTATTGGATGGTTCTTCCGTACTCGTGAGGATGGCTCTGGAATGTTTTCTACTGATCTGTCTTCATCATGTCTTTCTTCTGCATCAATCTCTGATCCGGTGTCGCTGGTTGTAACTTGTATTGTAACGTCAGTTGCGACTTGCTGTCTGTCTGTATCTTGAGCAGTATCTGGTGTTACAGGTGGTGTTGCAACCGGCTGTTCTTCTTGTACATCATCAACATTGAGTTCACTGCTCTGAATATTCAGATCGTTGGGCTCTTCTGCAGGACTGTGAGTCTCCTCAATATATGCCTGATTGACATAGTCATCAACAACAACGTTTATAGATTCCATTACCTTATTGGTCCTTGAGTTATACACCCTATAAGCTCGGCTGTTTGTGGAGTACCCCAAAAACACTCCTTCATCACTCTTCTTTTCAAATTTTCCGAGTTGATCTCTATCTTTCAGAATATAACACTAACTACCGAAGATATGAAAGTAGCTAACACTGGGTCTTCTTCCTTTCCAGATTTCATAAGGTGTCATAGTTGTAGAAGGACGAAGATACACTCTATTTATAATGTAGCAGGCAGTATTGATTGCTTCTGCCAGAATCTAGTTGGGAGTTCCTTGGAATTCAGCATTACTCTGGCCATTTCTTGGAGTGTCCGATTCTTGCGTTCAACTACCCCATTTTGTTGAGGAGTTATAGGAGCAGAGAATTCGTGTTGAATTCCATGTTCTCTACTAAATTCGGCAAACTGTGCATTTTCAAACTCTCTCCCATAATCACTTCGGATTCGGACAATCTTTCCAATAGAACAATTCTTCTCATTTTGAAGCTGTGTGCAGAGCTTCTTGAATGCTGCAAATGTCTCCGACTTGTCTCTGAGAAAGTCTACCCATGTAAATCTAGAATAGTCATCAATACACACAAAGATATATCTCTTTCCTGACAGACTTTCTGTTTGTGTAGGTCCAATGAGGTCCATGTGTAGTAGTTCTAGTACTCTTGTTGTAACAGTGAACTGCAACACTTTGTGAGTAGTACGTTTCTGCTTTCCCAACTGACATGCACCACATACACCATCCTTTTTCTGTACAAGCTTTGGTAATCCTCTTGCAGCTCCCATCTCAGCAATCTTCATTAAATCTCTGAAATTTAGATGCCCAAGTTTCTGATGCCAGATGTCTGTCATGTTGTAAGATGAGTTGTAACATACTTGTGACTTTTGCAGCAGATAGCAGTTGTCTGATGATCTGAACCCAGTTAGAACACACTCATTGTTGTTATCATAGACTGCACAACTGTCCTTGGTAAACTTGACAACCATATCTTGATCACATAGTTGACTAATGCTCACAAGATTAGCTTTCATGCCTTTCACATGCAAAACATTCTTCAATTGTGGTACACCTGACATCAACAACGTTCCTCTTCCAATCACTGGATTTTGTTGACCATCACCAAAAGTAACATGCCCGATCTCACATCTCTTGTAACTAGTGAGAAGATCTTTGTTTCCTGTCATATGCCTTGAGCAACCACTATCAAAGTACCAATCATCTTTTGAAGCTTTTTGTCCAGAAGTGTATGCTACTAGACTTCTTTCATCTGTCTTTTGAACCCACCTTTTCTTTTCTGAAACTACTCTCTTTGGATTCTGCTTTCTTATCCACAGTTGTCTGGTCACATAAGTCTTTCCTTTGATTCTCCTGCTTCTGGTTGCCTGTTCAAACCAAAGTACTCTTCCATTCTTTAGATCTTCTTTCAACTTTCTGCATCTTGACCTCATGTGTCCACTCTCTCCACAGTGGTAACATGCAGGGATTAATCTTTTCTGCTGTATCTTGACTCTTCCTTCAGAAGTTGTACCTGATGTCGTAACACCACTTGCAACACCCTTCCATCTGCTGAAACCAACCTTTTCCTTTAACTGAGAGGTGAGTGCGACGTAGTTACTGCACAGGGCATGTGCTTCTCGACTTTCCTTTGACCCACTGTCTCTCCGCTTAGTTTCTACAACATCTGTAACATAGGTAGTTGCATTTTCCCTTTTCCTTTTTATATTTGTATATCCTCATTGTAGATGACCTGTCTTTCCATACCCCCAACACCGAATATTGTTGTAATTCTTCACATCTTCCACTTGATTCTTCCACTTACTTCTCCAGGGGTAGCTTTTCTTGGACATGACTTGTTTGAGCAATTTCTTGATGTTACGGAGTATGGACATCATATTTTCATCTTCATGTTGTGTCACCTTCTTTGCCTCTACACTGGAAGTTATCTCTTTCCTTCTTTTAAAATTCAGGTTCATTTCAAAAGCCTGTAGTGACCCCATTAGTTCATCCAATCTCAGAGCATGAATGTCTCGAGCCTCTTCAATTGCAGTCACCTTTGCTTCAAATCTCCTAGGTAGTGACCGCAGGGTTTTTCGAACTAGTTCCTCATCAGAAAATTTCTTCCCAAGCTGGAAAGCCTGATTTGCAATGTCCATTAATTTGCCATTGAAACTGCAGATGGTCTCCTCTTCCTCCATCCTGAGACGTTCAAAGTTAGATGTTAACATTTGTAGTTTTAAAGTGCGTACCAGATCTGTTCCTTCATGTATTCTTTGAAGTGTGTCCCATGCTTCCTTGACCGAGTCACATGTTGCAATGTATTTGAACTGCGCTTCATCGACTCCACCAAAAATTGCATTTAGGGCTTTTCCATTAGCATTGGCTTTGTTTAGGTCTTCTTGGGTCCAACTGCTCTTCTTCTTCTCGACCTTATTCTTCTCAGCATCAAGACATGTTGGAGGTTCCCATCCATCTTCTATGACAGTCCAAACTCTTTCATCTATAGATTTGATGTATGTCCTCATGCACACCTTCCAATATGCATAGTTTGCTTCATTTAAAAGTGGTAGATAGCAGCTGGAGACTCCTTCCCTTCCGGCCATTGACAGAACTCCTTCCAGGACTTCACCGACCTTGAAACCAAGGTATACTCCGGCGACTGGCTCTGATACCAATTGAAAGTTCTGCCGGGTTGTTTGCTTGTTATATGATATGTTGCAACACAGTTTGCAACTCACTATTCACATAACGTTTAGAGGATAATAACAAAAACATTCACACACAAACAAGCAAAATCACACAAGAAAAAAGGACACAGAAGGTGGTAACCTAGTTCGGCTACAAAGCCTACATCTGGGGGGCCATGCCCGGAGATGAAAATCCACTAAAAGAGGATGAAACAAAAAGTGTACAAACAATGAACACTCATACAAACATCATCCCCACTCTCCCCTCAATATTGCCGGTGTTTCTTTTTCCCCATCTCACCTCTAAGGTTCTTCTCTCGCAAAACCACCGTCAATATCCAGCAGAGTCTTCAGTAGATGCACGACATCCCTAAGATGTCACCTTCCTCTTTTAGTAACGCCATAATCTCCACAACTAATAAATTGGACTCCTTCCAATTCTGGTTGTTGCAACTTAGTTGTAACAAGAGTTGCAACATGGCCCGGCTGACGAACTTGACCAAGGCTACAACATCCATTGCACCTCTCCGTCGCGTACTCAGCCCATCACGGTCGCACTCCACCATAGCGCGAACACCTCAATCAACCTTCATCTCGATCATGCAAGGTTGAGTTGTTAGATTGGCTCCTCCAATCTCTTTCCAAGTTTGGTCACAACTTGGCTCATCATGCACCATTGATTAACTCCATATTTGTTCTTCAATCATCCAAATATGGTGTCCAATGATCCCTTGATTTGGCTTCAATCCAGCACCTCATCAATCACTAATATCTTGCCAAATCAATTCACCAATCAGCTCCTTTCTATACAGGAAGAATCTCAATCTTGATTTGTATCACCCAAGCAGCGTGAACATCATCTTGTTGAACAAGTGAACTTGTGTCAAATATTGCCAACCAAACCAAATTGCACTAACACCTTTCAATGGCTTTATAATAGGAACAATATGCATATGATGTTCTACAATGGATACTTAAACATGTATGTCTTCATTTTTATATTTTTTGTTAGCTATTAACTATGAGTTTCATTCTTTCTTTGCATTATTTTGCTAATAATGATTTCATCTATTTTTAAGTTCTAATTGTAAATTCATCTTCATTTTTCAGGTTGATGTTAAGGACGGAGTATGGAGTTGTAGCTATTCGGGTTATTTGAGCATTATTGTTATTTAGAAGTTTAGTGTGTTTTTGTCTCAAAGATTATATGTATTATTTTTCTTGATGTTGCAAAACTTGATGTTGGGTGTAATTTGTTTTAAAGAACTTGATAGAGAACTTGTAATTTGTTTTAAAGAACTTGATGGGAAACTTATTTGTTTTTTTTTAAGAAATTATTGAACTTGTTTGTTATAAATTCATGTCATTATATTTTCACTAGTTGTATCTAATAGTTTGTTATAGATTGTCTTTGTTTTATTAAAGTTTTTATATATTGTCACAGGTTGTAAAAATCATGTTTACAATTTTTTGAGGGCATGTTTGTAAAAATCATGTAATAATGTAAAATTTTTGTGTATATGTTAGTAAAGACCATATAAATATAAAGGATATTTACTAAAAAAATTAGTTTTTATAAATTAAAAAAATATTTAAAAATGTATATAAGAAAATTTATATTGGTTATTTATAATTTAAATAACTTAATGTCTATAAAATATAATAAAAAAATTAGAGGGGTATATTAGCAAACCCATAATGATCATTTGTTATATGAAATATTAATGTCTACAAAATAAGAAAAACAAAATTAGAGCGGTATATAAGCAAACCCATTTTAGTAATTTACCCACATTTCATCAATTGATTTAACACCATCAAGGGTCAACTTAACCATAAGGGCATATAAGCAAAAATAGTTGATTTGGAGGGGTATCCAAGCAAATATCATTTTTATAGGGGTATATATGCAATTTCAAACTTTTATAGGGGTATGCAAGCAAAAAACCCTAATAAAATCCATTTTTCTAAGGAAAAAGGACAATGAAAGTCAAATAAATATCCAATATATTCTTTTTTTAATTATTTTTTTAAATTTTAAATTATTTTATTTGTCAAAATAGCCCAAATTAGTATTCACGATGTTAAACATTTAAATAATTTTTGAGATATTAATGATAAACCATAACAATTTATCATTTTCCTGTAGTTATCTAGAGCTAAATGGGATCATTTAGTTCTCTTTGATGTTAAAAGGCTTTTAAAAAGAGGGGTTAATTATAAAATATTATTTTTTTTAAATATTTTAAAAATTATTTAAAAATGAATTTTAATTCTAATAAACATAAGTAGCTTAGGACCATTTTGATAAATAAAATAATTTTGAGTTTAAATAATAAATTTTTAAAATAATATATATTAGAAAATGACCGAATATTTTAGAAAGTTTTAAAAAAGCTTAACTGCCTTGGTATTAGATAAAATCATTTTAGCTAGTAAATCTACTGGTAAGTTCATTCATCATCAAGCTCTCTAGCTTAAAGTGTTGATGTGACAAGACTATCCAAGAACATCCGAATTTTGAATCAGAATGGGGCATTCTGGTCAATGTACATTTCATTAATTTTATATTGTAAATAATAAACAAATGAACAGGCTCGCATTTAGATTCAAATGAAGAGACGGTGTATGTTATGTGAGAGAGAGAGAGAGAGAGAGAGAGAGAGAGAGAAGAGGATGAGGTTTGTGGAGCAATGTCTGTTCTTCTGGCTTGTATGGTTTGGAGTTGCGTTAGCAGCAGCAGAAGTTGGAAGCAGTTCAACAGAAGAGGAGAGAAGAGGAAGTCACCAAGTTATGTCTGAAATGAGAGTACCAGGGTACCTGTACACCAGGACCGGAGGAAGATGCACTCCCCAGTATGTTCTCTGCTCCAATTTGGTTATGAAAATTTTCCCCTGTTTCTGCATTTTGATGTTATCTTCTTTCCTCCATAAAATCCTCTTTTTCTTTTTTACATTTATCTGTTTGTGATTTTGATATAGCCCATTCATATAAGGGCCATTTTTAAGGTACTGTATGGAAATTTATGAGTTTTAGGATAGATGCCATTGAAGGGAAGTGAATCTATTGTCAGAGGAGGCTCTAGATCTGGTTGAATTCCTGGTTGATGAAATGAAACTTGAGAAATTGAGATACCAGTACTTCGAGACAAGCCAAATGTTTTCAAACTGAACAATCTCTTGCTATAGCTTTGAATCTAAGTCAGGAATTGAGTTAATTTCCAACAAAAAAGGAAAAATTGATAAACTGCACATTTAACTGGCTCTAGTGTTTGTATCATATAAAGTGCAGCAATATGATGTGTTCAAGCTAACAATTGGGTTATGAAAAAATGTACTTTTTTTACACCTTGAGTTACAATGAAGAGTCAACAATCCTTTCAGCATAGTTATCTCAACTTCACCAAAAGTTCCATTCTTGAATTGATCTATGTTGCCTGGTCTTTCAATGCAAAAACTGGTTTATGATCAAAATCTTTCTGATATAATATTTGGGTGAATGTCACTCCCTGAATTTGGCCATCAATGTTTTACAGTTTCAGATAACTCTTTGTAATAACCATCAATCTCACAACTATGATGTAAACTTCATCTGAGAATTTCAGTATTTTGTATCTAACTTCAGCTCCTGTGCTTCATATAAATGTGAGAAAACCAGCTTGTAACATATTTCTGCAGATACTGGAGCAGTGGAAGAGAGACATGGCCAAGTACTGTTCCTGAGGAATCAGCAATCTATAAAGTATTTGGATCAAGGGTGTTGGAGAGATATGAGCCAGGAATGACTCTGCTGGAGGCTATACAGAAGAATGATGATATCGGTGGCACTGTTTTCACCAAGCTAATCAAACATTCCAGTGCTGCTCTCCTCAATGCCTATGCGAGACCAGGCTACCGTTTCGCTGCTTGGGAGGTCAAGACACTGCTCCTCGAAGCTCTAGTCTCCGAGGATGCTGCTGCTGCACAGGCTGAGCATTTTGCTCAGGCTAACAGTTTATGCTCTTAGTGATGCTGCTGTTCTTTTCCCTCTTTGTTGAACCTTAGTCCTCTGTTTTCTTTCACTTGTGATCTTCTGGTACTTTGAAAAAGATGATCAGGTTTTAAATATCAAAGATGTTATTTGTTATTCATTGGAAGCTGATGGCTTACATTGAACCTTCATATAAGAAGGTTTCTTATTGTCTAACATCTAGTAATAATACTTCATAGCCGGCTCTCTCTACACTCATTACATCAAACATTAGTCCTGATCTGAGTTCTGGGAGCGAAGATCTGCAGCTCCTCAGCCCTGCCATACTTCACCCTCCATGCTTGCTCCCTTGAGATCTGATAGATATTGGCAATCACTTCCACCGGCAGGCCGCGGAACACCGAGCCTTTCCCGAAAATGGGGTTGGTAACTGCATTGTCATTGGTCCGGAAAGCCACCCACTCGAAACCTTCATTACTGCTTGCCTTTGTCAGGACAGCGAAATTCTGCGGGACGAGGATGACTTGCCCTCGGCGAAGCTCACCGTCAAAGACAGGCTTGCCCCGGCTCCCAACTATCTGCACTCGAGCAGAGCCCCTTGTTACATAGACATAACTGTGTGCATTGACGTTCCAGCGTGGTCCCAGGATTGCATTCTGCAAACAATCAAACATCTGAGCATTCACCACTCCATTACAACACTGAGGACTGGTACTAATGAAGTTAAGGACTATATACCCTGTAGAGGACTCCCCTCTGGGCGCTCATTTGAAGGTTTTGGAGGATGGGGAGATCCTGAGAGCTGACGTGAGTGAGCCTTCCACCACGCGGGTTAAAGATGTCGGCCTTGGACGGATCGTTGATGTTCTCTCTGATCCTAAATGAGCAGATATTATCGGCAAAGAGATTGTTGGGCGCATTCTCATCATCTTCATTATCACATTGTTCCTGCTGCTGTTGTCTTGATGGCCTTGATACATGAAAGCCCTGTTTAACCCAGATAATATGGCCTCTCTGATCATCGTCACCCTGGAGCCTCCTCACTGTCTCTCTGCTAACTCTGAGAACCTCACTCAGTTCATCTTCATCAAACCCAGTCAGCACGCTGATTCTTCTCTTGTCCTCCTGCTCCTCCACTGACTGCTGGCTTCTCTTCTGCCTTCCAGCAAGCAAGAATTCCTACAAACCAACAAGTTAGTGTGGCAATATTGATTCAATCCTTAATTGCATACATGCATGTTGAGTTAGCTTTTTCACTTACTCTGTGCTCAAGATCAAGTTGATTGTCTCTGTTGTTGGTATTGAAGAGGGTGACGGCGATGACCGGAGTGTCGCCGTCGTTGTAGCACCAGTGTGCTACTCCGGGGGGCAGCGCTATAACGTCACCACGGCGGAATTGGTGAATCTTCTGGTGCTGGTCTCTTTGCTTGAATGATTCTGAAGGTTCCTGTTGCTGTTGTTGCTGCTGCTGCTCGGATTGCTGGAACGATTGGAATGATTCCGGGCATCCCGGCACCAGTGTTCCGGTGATACCTTGGCCTGCTTGTTTGTAATAAGTCTCATCAGAAGATGTTATATATATATTAACAGAGAGAGAGAGAGATGGACCTTGTTCGATGTAGGTAAGACGAGCCGCGTTGTCGAAGGAGAGCTGGAGGAGGCCGCCGGGTTGGATGACTGTTCGCTGAAAGGAGACGCCTGCGCAGTTGAACTGGTTGTCTTTGGGGTCCCAGTACTCGGTGTAGCCGGCCTCCGCGTCGACGCGCCTCGTTGGTTCAAGAACACTCAACTGGTCAAAGTTGCACTCTCGTCGCTGCCACTGCTCAGAGAACCCGCCTCTGCCCTGCTGCTTCGCCGGGAACCAGCTTTGGCTCTGCTGTGACTGCTGGGCCAGTGACCCATTGCACAAGATGAGAAAACTTAGAGCAAGAGAGAACACAAGAGTCTTCTTGTTTGCAGCCATGGCGGTGAAGGTGAAGGTTGTGGTGATGGAGATGGAGGAGTAGGGTATTTATAAAGGCTATGGAGGAGCCTGGTGAGGACACGTAGTTAGTGTTAGGTGGCTATGCGGCCACTCAGCGCCGCTGCTGCATGGCAACCTCGGCTCGCCGCATTAGAGATATGGATAGCCTTATCTGCAATCCATGCCCGAGCTCCACTTGTTGAAGCCCTGTGTTGCATGGCAGCGACAGCAGAGAGGTGGCAAGAGGTTGTTGTACATCGAGACAAAACTCCATGCAAAGGCATGCTTTCCAGCAAGCTCTCCTCTCACTATAAATACCTCCCATTCTTCTCCTCTTCTCATCCACACCAAACTTCATCACTTTCTTTGAAAGGATAGAGATCCCCATGGCCATCAAGTCTTTTGCTCTGTTTTTCCTCTTTCTTTTCTTTGTTTCTCGCTGCTTTGGTGAGTGTGAGGATCCTCAACAGCAGCAGCAGCAGCAACTGAATGCTGCCCGGCAATGCCGGCTGCAGCAGCTGTCGCCGAGCCGGCCCTCGCAGAGGGTCGAGGCAGAAGGCGGCATGACCGAGTTCTGGGATGAAAGAGAGGACCAGCTCCAGTGTTCCGGTGTGTCTGCAAGGAAGCACATCATCCGTTCCAGGTCCATGCTCGTCCCCCTTTTTGAGAATGCCCCTGGAATTCTCTACATCCAGCAAGGTATCTCTACCTATCCATCTATAATTCTATATGTATGATCATGAATAGTTAATTTGAATCTTAGAATATATATAACCTAACATTGCAAGAGTGTTTGCTCGTTTGAATGTTACCAGGAAATGCCTTGGTAGGAATATCCGCCCCAGGCTGCCCGGAGTCATTCCACTCCAGCCAGAGGTCTCCGAGGCCCTTCGAGGAAGGCAGCAGCCAGCAATTCCAGACAGACAGCCACAATAAGTTGTACAGAGTCCGGCAGGGCGACATCATGATCCTCCCTGCTGGCACAACACATTGGTGCTACAATGACGGCGATCAGGACCTCATTGCCATTGCCGTGTTCGACCTCAACAACCAGGCCAACCAGCTTGAATCATCTCTCAGAGTACAAACATATACACATACACATATATTCCTTGAAAGAATGCATGTCTAATCTTATATATTTCCTTGCAGACATTCCTGCTCGCCGGCAACTTCAGGGAACAATCAAGCTCCACAGGACAACAATATGAACAAGAAAAGGATCCGCAGAGGTCAGGTCCCCATGATAACATAATCAGAGCCTTTGATCAACAAATGATCTCAGAAGCACTTAACATCCCTCAAGACATTGTGAGGCAGATGCAGAGGAGTGACAAGAGAGGGCACATGATCAGAGTAGAGCAGGGACTGAGCCTAGTCTGGCCTGAAGAACAAGAAGAACAAGAAGAGTGCATGGATGAGGCAAGACCAAAAGAGAGCCAGTTTGCCAATGGCTTGGAAGAGGCCATCTGCTATGCTAGAGTTCAGTACAACCTTGACAGGTCTGAAGACAGCGATATCTATTCGAGACAAGCAGGGAGACTGAAATCCGTGGACTTGAACAAGCTTTCAGCTCTCAGATTCATTGACATGAGTGTGGAGAAGATCAACCTCCGCCCGGTAAACATAACTATAACTATTATATCTTCAAGTACTTGTGAGTTAATTTCTGCTTATAAGCTGATAATCAATTGTTCATGTATGCAGGGTGCCATGTTTGTTCCACACTGGACGATGAATGCACACACAATCATGTATGTGACACGAGGAGAGGGGCAGGTGCAGGTGGTGGACAACCGAGGGAGGAACTTGTTCAATGGAAGGGTGAGGCAAGGGGAGCTCATTGTGGTTCCTCAGTACTATGTGGCGATGATGAAGGCTGGAAGGAGTACTGGATTTGAATGGGTGTCATTCAAGACCGCGGGGATGCCGGTGAGGAACCCATTGGTCGGCCAATTGTCATTGTTCCGGGGAGTGCCTGTGCAGGTGATCGCCAACTCTTACAGGATCTCCATTGGGCAAGCTCGGCAGCTCAAGCAGTGCAGGCAGCAACACTTCATGCTGTTCCCCCCTGCCTCCTCATCTGCTTCCACTGCTGCTGCTGTTGCTTCAGCATAACTTCTTGGTTTTGTTCAAGGAGTAGTATAGTAGGGTTAGAGTATGTAAGAGGAGCATGAAAAGAATGGAGGTGTTCTCTCATGTAGTCCTTGGCAAATAAGGGTGTGGGCACCATGCTGTGCGAGCTTCTTGACGAAGCACGTACACCTACTTTTGATAATAAAATGGAAATGGCCTTTGATTAATCATCTCTTTCTTGAACTTGTGTGTTAGTTATTTCTCGTTAATAAAAAAATGAATAAACTAGATATATATTATCTCCCTAACCCTCTTCTAGATAAGGTTTTAATTTTTCTAAAATTTAATTAATTTAATTATTAATCAAAATTTTAAAATTTTAATTTTAATAGTGAATATTAATTATTAGTTTATCTACATATATATAATTAAAAGTATAGGTAATTAATTAAAAGTCCTCGGCACTGTTTGCTTTTTCCCTTAGGTCCTTGGGGGTGTAGGGGTTTAGTGTAATAGTGTTTTGGGTGTGTGTGTTTTGGGTGGAAAATAGTACCAAATAATGCCAGGGACTAATAAATAATTTTCCCTTAAAAGTATCTATTTTAATTAGTATTAATTTAGCTAGTTTTACTTATTTTACAATATTTCTTTTGATTTCAAATCTAAAAATTAATTTGAAACAAATATAATCTCTGTTGATCCAAAAATCAGGAGAAACCCTAATTTCCAATCATCGTTGAATTTATAGTTGAATGGGAGACCAAATTAAAGAGAAACCAAAAGGAAATCAGGGTAAAGGAGAGGAGAAGACACATATTTACGTGGAAAACCCTAAATCAGGGAAAAACCATGAAGACCAAAAGATCAGGTCCACTAATCAGTGAAGAGATTACAGGATACATCTTAGTGGAGTGGAAAAGAAGAAAAAAAGAACTGAGTCTTCAAAGTGGCAAAGCTTCGCTACTGTAGATCCCCCTTTGAATGGGATGGGCTCCTCAATTTATAGGCACTGAGAGGGGAGGGAAACTTGGGCGGCAAGCTTCTTCTTATTTAGTCACGTTTGTGCTAGGTAAGCGCCAGCTTGGCTCCAGCTCATACTTCTAGAGGATTCTAGATGCCAGTATGGCTCCTGCTCATACTTCTTCTAGTAGGCACCGGCTCACCTGCCAACTAAACTCCAGCTGTTCATTCTTCTAGAAGAATAAATGAGCCTTCGGTAATATCTTCAGATTTTATCTGTACCAAACGGTTTGGTATAATGGGAGCGGTTTGGTAGGTGAGATTCCGGACGTGGTGTGTTCTCTACAGAATTCCAAGAGAAGGCTTCTGTGATTGCTCGAGGAGGGTGTGCCTTCTCGGAATCGGAGAGATAGTGTCCTCCCTAGTTATCAGAACCAGACCGGATCTCCGGTCTGACCGGTTGAACCGGTGGGCAGTTCGGTCCGGTTCTTAGATTTTTTGGTTTTTATTATTTTATTATTAAAATGTTATTAAAATAATATTTTAATAATAAAATATTATTTAAAATAATACTTTTTTATTTAAAACATGTTTTTTATTATTTAAAATAGTTTTTACAATAGTTTTTAAAATAGTTTTTTATTATATATATATATATATATATATATATATATAGTCATGATAACATCAGGCCGACTGTAACACTGTGCATTCTCGATCGCCTTCACCGGGATTAGGCCGGTCTTGGGCAAAAGGGACTGAGCGAATGAATTGGAAAGCAAGCTTGGCAGTGTGTTTAGGTAAATAACTACATTCGGGTGATGTGCCACTGCCAGTTGTGGTGCCACTAGTGGCGGACGCGGCCCCAAAAATTTGGGGTGTCTGAACATAGAAACTTAATAAGCTTAGAAAATACTATTAAATCATCGAGTGTTTTACAAAAAATACATAAAATATAATTTGGACTACTTGAGACGAGAACTTTGAGGTAATTGCATCACACGAGTTCTCATTGCTTGATAACGTTTTAAAATTCGCTCATCTTCAACTGTTTTGAAAATATCCTTCTCAATGTAGACTACAAGACTATCATTCATCCACTCGTCTCCCATTGAATTACGTGAGGCAGTCTTTACAGTCTTCATCGCAGAAAAAGGCCTTTCAACACTTGCGGTGGCAACAGCTAAGATCAATGCTAACTCAACCAAACGATACACATTTGGAATAACTCTATGCAATTTGGTCTCTACCAGCTTTTGAGCAAGATCTCCCAAAGTTGTAACATCAGAAAATCTTTCATCACGCCGCATATCACTTATGAAAGTCAAGAGATCTTCTCGAAGAGATAAGATGCTAGCTTGTGAAAAATCATCTGGATAGAGTTCAGCAAGACGGAGAAGCTTAGCCACGTTGAATTTAGAAAAAGAATGAGCTGGATCAAAACATGCTATACAGCTGAGCAACTCTGTGCTTGTTTCAGGAAAACGAGTGTTCATCTCATACATGATCGAGTCAAGGACCTGAAAAATTAGTTTTCAAGGAAATAAGAGACAATAAGTTCTTTGGTAATGGCATGAACAATGAAACAATATTGATAGAAATAATACCTGACAAAAAACATCAACACGGAAAAAATGATAATATGTAGTGGTAGGATCTCCACGCTGCTTGGATCGACTATGGGATTTGACAGTGTCTTCCATATTAACAATGGAGATCATATTTTTCTCACAAAATGAGTGAACATCCTTCAAGAAGTTATCCCATCCGACATTCCTCAAATCTTGTAAGTTACTCTTCGTACATTCAATCAAATTGACTGCATTGAGAATATCTTGATCTTTTTGTTGCATTGCTTGTGCCAAGCCATTTGTAATTCCCAATACAACCTTCATCAAGTGCAATACGAATACGAATTCATAACTTTCCATTTTCAATATCAAACCTCGAGCACTAACAGGAGTTTCTCCAGCGGGACCATCAATAGAAACATTTTCAAGTATGTCTTGTACCGAAGGCCACATATGTATTAGACGGATAAGTGTTGTATGATGTGACCCCCAACGAGTATCCCCTGCTCGTCGTAAGCTAGTCTCTTGATTTTGACCCCTGCCACTTGATATTTCTCCAGTCTCTAATTCATTGACAATTCTATCAATTTCACGTTGCCTCGCTTTGTCTCTTCTTTACATGACCCACCGATAATATTAACAATCATATTGACATAACCAAACATATCGGTTACAACATCTGTGGTCTTGGCAACAGAAACAACCACCAACTGGAGCTGGTGAGCAAAACAATGGATGTAATAAGCCTGTGGATTTTCTCGCAATATCAAAGCCTTCAACCCATTAAACTCACCTCGCATATTTGATACCCCATCATATCCCTGTCCCCTCAATCTTGAAAATGAAAGTTTATGCTTTGCAAATAATTCATCAATAGTTGTCTTCAAAGAAGTAGAAGAAGTGTCAGTCACATGAACTAATCCAAGAAATCGTTCAACCACATTTCCATGACTGTTAACATATCTCAAGACAACTGCCATCTGCTCCTTAACTGAGACATCTCGACATTCATCCACCAATAAGGAAAAGAATTTATCCCCTAAGTCATTGATGATGATGCTTGTAACTTCTGAAGCACAAGCATTTGTGAGCTCTTTTTGAACTCGAGGGGAAGTAGTTTGACTGTTCGCTGGGGCATTTTCATTAGATGCCTTAGCCACTTCTTCACACCTTCTACTTATCAGGTTAAGAAGCTCCAAAAAATTACCCCTGTTCATAGAATCTGAAGACTCATGGTGTCCACGAAAAGGCAAGCCTTGATTCAAGAGATATCGTGTCACATCTAAAGCTGCCTTCAAACGGACCTCATATGCAATTTCTGATTGAGTCCCGTATGCTCTCATAACTTGTGACACGCTTTGCCTTTGATTTTTGAAATTTTGGTACATAACTCGAGCATCATTATGTGTGCTATTACTCTTACCAGTATGTTTCTCGAATTTTTCTTTTCCTTTCTTCCAATTGCAAAATCCACTAGTAGTAAAAGTATCGTCTCCTGATTTTCCTACACCTTTATTCATATCCTTAAAAAAATAACAATAATGACATAACACTTTATCCACTGATACACTGTAATCTAACCACTCATAGTCCTTATACCAATTATCCTTAAAGTATCTATTCCCATCAACAAATTCTCTTGGAGGATAGTTATGACCAATTGGTTGACATGGACCTCGGTTTATATAGGTTCTTCGAACAAGATCCCTAACATTAACATCGAATTTCTCAATCGGTCACGTGAATGCGGGATTAAGGCAAATCATTCTCATTGAATTCTACACAAGATTGTTGAACTTGATTCGGTAGATCAGAAGACAAATCATTCTCATCAATGGATGGTGTTGAACTTGATTCGGTAGATTTTCGTTTAAAATATCTATGAATATTCATATTTCTACAATGTGCAAGAAAGAAATGTTAGATTCTGTTAAAGGTTTCAGAACTTTACTGGAAAAAAGTGATATAATCAAGTATTTGGGGTACTAATTAAAATTGGTGATAAGAATGGTTCCCCAACCCCCTACCTATTCCACAAAAAATCTCCCATTACCATATATCAGAACAGACCAAACTGTGCTTAAGAAAGTAACCAATGCATAACATTTTTCAGGAGTATATAACAAATTTTTATTGAAAGAAGAATTATTCTTTCCATTATTCATTAGGGTAAACAGGACAATCCCTACATTTCATCAATCTAGTGAGGAACATAAGAAATGCATAGCACTCAAAAATATATATACAAACAAAAAAAATTCAACATCAATCCAAATAAATTTAGAAAATGTTTTTTTTTTAATTTATTTTTCATTCTAAGTTATAAGAACAGAGCTGCAATTTGGTTGAAAATCTATACAAGTCTATCACAAGAGCAGCAACAAGAGTAAAGGATAAGTTCAACATGGAAAGAATTTCTATTAACACATCAGTAATACAAGATACATGGCTTTTTGAAACCCCTCTACAATACAAACCAACAACACTCAATATGGATTATGATTTGCTGCATAAAACCATCAAAAACATCATGATTCATTTCAGGATGACTGGGGTCTGGGATGCTGAATTAGTTACCAACATTTTTGGTCCTATATTGTCAAACAGAATACTAACCATGCAGGTTGACCAAAATTGTGAAAATACCAAAATTGTCAGACAGAATAGCATGGCAGATTCCATGGCAAAGAAAGCAAGAAGAACAGGAGAAGAAGAAAAATATACAAGTGTAGAAGCTTTCCCTGAGGCTGAGCAACTACAAATACTGAAATACTGTTACTGGAAATGCAAAGTAACTAGAAGTTATCACGTTTAGTCTGCAGACTCTCAATTACCAAAAAAAAAAAAAAAATTGGTTGAAAATCATACCTTTAGTCTGGCTGCAGTAGGCATGACGGGAAGTCGGTGACATTGGAGGCGCCCGGCGTGGAGGAAGAAAGGCTGGCGCGGGCGACGGGCTGAGCTTCGCAAGGCGTGCCAGTGAAGCTCGGGCTTGGGCTGAGATCTCGTCGAGGAGAAGGTCGCCGGAGGTCACGTGCGAGAGAAAGAAGGCGGAGGGACGACGTGGAGGTGGGAGAGGATTCAGGAAGACTCGGGAGAGGATTCAGGAAGAAGGAGAAGAGGTGAAGAGCCCTCAGGGAATTAGGGTTTTATTTTTCTTTTTCAATTTGTATTTTTTTTTTAAAAAAAATATGCTGAATAAAGGGGTGGTGGGGCAGTGGGGGGTGGGGGGGGTGGGGCCCTGGGGGGAGGGGGGATAGGGGGGTTAGCCGACCCCCCACGACCCCCCTCAGGTCCGCTACTGGGTGCCACCATGGACGTCGGCCGGCGGTGGGCACATCTAGCAGGTAAGGACACCATCGGGTGGGTGAAGGAGGAGACGTACGATAACATGATGAAAAGCTAGGGTTAGTTAATAACTTAAATGAGGTTTAAAATTTTCTTAAAATATTTTAATATTATTTTATTAATAAAAAAAGTCACGTCACTCACCTGGAAAATCTGACAGGTGTTAAAGGGAGGACTAGGGACTAAAGAAGTATTTCGAGTAAATCAGAGGAATTTAGGGTATTTGGCAAAATTAATTTTTGATATGTACTGATAATGTAATAAAACTTTTAAATACTAATTAACAATTATAATTTATTAATTAATTATATAGAAAACTATACTTATTCAATCTCATTCCAAATGATGTGATAACCTCACATTCTGCACCACAAAATCCAGCCTTAATAACTATATTGGGTTATGAGAATCTACATTTATATTTATTAAAAATTTACATACGTATAACCAGACCACTTATATATATATATTGGATATGTTTATGTAATTATTTATTTTACTTTTTGTTTCTTAAAATAGCAAAAAAAAAACTTTAAAATGTCCAAAATGCCGAGTCAAGGTTCATTTATTATCAACATGACAACCAGGGATTATTACATCTCATCTGGTACACCTTTATTACTTGCAAGGAGAGGATTAATCTAACTCCTCCATATCCTTCTCTTCATGAACCCGGCCCTCACACATTACACCAATCTAACATGAACCAGCCGCAGCACTACTGGCAGGAGGAAACAACAAGAAGTGCTGCCGCCTGCACTGCTTCAGCTGCCGGGCTTGCCCTATGGAAATCCTAAAAGAGTTGGCAAGCACCTGCACTGGCGTTCCACTGATCATAGACGAACGCCCAGACAACTGGCTGCTCATCGGCATCCCCGACGTTTTGAACGCCACCCATTCAATCCCATTACTTCCAGCCTTATTCATTGACACATAGTGTTGAGGGATAACAATGATCTCTCCTTGCCTCACCCTCCCGTTGAACACATTCCATCCTCTATCGTCCACCACCTGAAGCCTTCCTTCTCCCCTTGTCACAAGCACCACTGTATGCGCATTCATCGACCAGTGTGGTGAGAATATGGCACCCTGCATTCAAATGATCGTAACTTTAATTAGTATCTAGCTCTAATATGTACACTCTCTTGATACGTGCTAGCTACTTGTCAACTGGCTTGGTACCGGACGGAGGTTTCCCTTCTCGGCGCTCATGTCGATGAGCTTGAGAATGGGGAGCTTGTTAGCATTGACGGAGTTGAGCCTTCCGGCCTGGCTAGAGAACACGTCGGCTTCTCCACGGCGGTCAAGGTTGTACTGAACTCTGGCGAAGCAGAAGGTCTCGTCAATGCCATTGATAGCTTCTTGATCCCTCCTCTCCTGCTCACGTTCATATACTTCAGGCCGGAACATGGTCTGCTGTTGTTGTTGATCCATAGTCAAGATGTGTCCACGAGTGTCAGGTCTCTGGATCTGCTTCACCGTGTCTAGAGGGATGTTGAGCACCTCTGACAACATTTGGGAGTCAAGAGCACTGACTAGGTTCCATCTGTTTGGCCTCCGCTCTTCTTGTTCGTAACCGAATTGTTCTTGTTCAGAGAACCTTGATTGTTCTTGAATGCTTCCGGAGAGCTGGAAAGTCTGCAAGAAGAAGACATACATTAATTCGTCACCTAATCATGAACCATATATGGAAGAAGAGTGGTTAATTAATTTGTAGTGTATATATATATACTCGGAGAGAGGGTTCGAGCTGGTTGAGCTGGTTGTTGAGGTCGAAGATGGAGGTGATGACGAGTTGTTGATCGCCATCGTTGAAGCACCAATGCACCGCGCCAGGGACGATGGCGACGATATCGCCCTGCTGGATTCTCTGAACCTTCTGGTGAGTGTCTCTCTCGAGTTGGCTCCTGCCGGCTTCCTCGAAGGAACTCCTCGAACTATCGCCGGAAGAGAACGTCTCAGGGCAGCCCGGGAATGTTAGTCCAAACACAGCTCGTCCTGGTATCATTCATTCATTCATTGAAACATGCACTCAAACTATATATGTATCTTTTAAGAGATAGATACGTACCTTGCTGGACATAGAAGAGGCTTGGGGAGTTCTCAAAGGTGAGGGCGGTGATGCTGCCTGGCTGGATGATGTGCCTCCTGACGGAGACGCCGGCGCACTGGAACTGGTCCTCAGTGTCGTCCCAGTACTCGGTCACACCGCCTTCTGACTCGATCCGGCGAGAGGGGCGGCTGGCAGACAGCTGCTTTAGCCGGCACTGCCGAGCTTCTCTCAGATGCTGGAGCTCCTCGGGATCGCATTCAGATTCCGCGGCACAGCGAGAGACGAAGAGAAGGGAGAGGAGGAGGAGGAGGAGGAGAGAGAGACGCTTGGTGGCCATATGGAATTAACTATAAAGCTAGAAGCTTAGTAGTAAGGAGGGGTTTGGTGTGGATAGAGAGAGGTGGGAGGGGTTGGTATTTATAGGAGTAGGAGGAGGTGGGGAGAAGGGCATGGGGTTTTGTCCGGATGTTACCAAACTCTTAACACTTAGCGCCTTCTTTGCATCCTTATCTCGAGCCCGGTGACGCAGTGGACGCCATGCAAAACGCTGCTGTTACAAGTGGAGTGAGAGTTTGGTAGGACCTGCCAAGCATACGCGGCGGTGGGAGAGCGAGGGAAGAGCAGTCGGCGGGCATGCAGAAGCGGTCTTGGATAGAAGTGGGTTTGATAAACAGTGGGTATAATACTGTTCAATCGAGAGTTATTTGAAGAGTTTTTATTTGTCATCCCTAAAAAAAAAAAAAACAAATTATTTATCACTCCTTATTTTTCAATAATACTCTATTAATTTTTTTTTTATTTTAGTTGTTACACCTCGAATTAATTATCTCAACCAAAGGTTTTAAATAAGTTTTTAAAAATATATAAAAAATAAAATAAAAGACAAAAATATTCCTTAATTTCATAATTATTATTTACACATGACTAATAAATAATTAAAAAATTATAAAAAGAGTTATAAGTAAATTATGAGTCTGTTAAGGGAGCTACAAATAAATTTATATTAAATTTATAAAAATATGATTCATATATATATTTTTTAAAATTTTTAATAACATACATTATAAAAAATTATTTGTAAGATATTTAAAGTAAAATAAAATAATTAGATTTTCATTAAAAATTATATTTTTTAGAAGGATAATAATAATAATAATAATAATAATAATAATAATACATGTTATCACAAACCAAATACATCTTTCAGGATTATTGAAAATAGAAAAAGTGAGAAAAATTATTGCAAATAAAATTTTCAATTTATATATATATTATAACCTTAGGTTTTATATTTAACCCAGATAAAAGTATAAAACTTTAGTCAAATGGGTGACAAACAAAATAAAAATAAAGAAAATGGTTATGTGGTATTATTGATAAGTGCGGGGATGATAAGTGATTTGGTTATTTTTGAGGGGTGACAAATAAAAAACTCTTATTTGAATATTAGAGGAAATATATGAGGTTTTTTTTCTCTCTTTAAATTGAGATAAATCATGGAATTTGTTTATAAGAGCACTTACACCAAAACTCCTATTCATGAGCAAAAAGTGGCAATTACTATTCACCAAAAAGTGAATTGCCCTTGTTGCAGGAAAAAAAAAGTTTCACTCTAAACTCCCTTTTGCTCATAGCAATCACTATTTATATATAAAAAAATTATTATTTTATATTTTTGGTTGGTTTGCATTTGTCACGGGCCACTAAAATAACTTTCAAATAATTTTTTTCTGATTTTTAAAAATAATTTTAATATTTTATAGATTTGTCATATATCAGTGTGTGGTTATAAGAAACCAAAATTTAGATTTTCAATTATCCACTTAACTATTAAATTGTCATAGTCAATTTGTAGATATTAATTATCTATATAATTATCATTCCCCTTCTTCTTTATATATATTTGTCAAAACGTACAAGTTAATTTTATTTAAAAAAAACATAAAAGCTAATTCATAAATTTAAGACTAAAAAATAAAAATTCAAAAAATAAAGAGCATTTTTTTTTAAGTTGATTCATAATAATTTTTAATGATTTTTTTTATAATTCTTTGGGTTTAAAAAAACTGTGGGCCCCATTCCTACCCATTTGATTAACCGGGCAACCTTTGTCTGGATGTTTGCCCGGTTTGGTGGACCAACGGCCTGAGCACGCAAAGAGGATAGCCGTGAATTTATTTATTTATTTATTTATTTAAAAGGGCAACATTAACCTTTTTGCCCTAACCGGTGTAAGTGTTGTGGTGTTGTTTGATCAAACGTTGTTACTGTTTCATTTAATATAATTATCATCATAAACATATAAACTACTTTTGCAATATTTTTTTATTTTTGAAATCCATAAGTATTTTTATAAGTAAATTTAAAGGCCAAAAATAGTCTAAAAATACTTGAACTTATAAAATACCTATTCCTGATATAAGGAATTGGACTAGTCTATCCTCTTCGGCACAACGAAGCTCCCACAAAACAATACAAAATAGCTTGGGAGAACGATCACGCCACAATAGCCCCGTCATCACCCCCCGTCTTCCCGACGTACACAGACTCCTCAAAGCGAAACCTAGGTGTGTGGAAGTGTACATGTGCAACCGGGTCATCGATGGGAGTAGTGCCAACAGAACGATACATGGTGCCGATGTGGTGTAATTTGGCACTATAACATAAGTGCTTTGTGGAGCACTAGGCTGGTTTGTAATGACTAGTGAGGCACACCAAGAAGGTTAAGAAGGTTCTAGGAAGAAAAAACGAGGTCGCAAAGACGCCAAGAAGCCTACTCCAAGGCCGACGCTAGCGGCCTCAACAGAGCTCCCCACCGTGACCCCCAAGCCTTGCCTAGATAAAGACATACTACATCTCCATATATGGTCCTCGATAACCTAATAATCACTAGGCCTCTATTGTGGTGGATGGCAGAACGATACAACGCTAACTGACAATGAAGCATTAAGCCGCAATAAGATGGCCGATTCCTCATCTCTTTCTTGTTGTTGGACCTAGATCGACTGGTCGATGAGATGAAGATGAATTAGATGATGATGATACTATTAGGCTTCTTCATCATCTTCCATCCATGGACGACTGATCTTTGGAACCTAGAGCGAACGGATAAGAAGAGGTTGTAGAGGGTGCTCCACAACATGCCGCTCTTTTACTTGTACCATGACAAAACGCCATGAGTTATGAAGCCCATCATGGACCCTGTCTACATTGATACGCACTACAAAGCATACATATAACGATGTGCAAGTAGTCATTATATTTGGCGACGCCACTGCTTCCCGTACATAGTCAAGTGTAGCTGTGAAGCCCGTAATTTTTAGGAAACTATGTTTTCATTATTAGGTTATTATTTTGAATTTTGTAAATAGAATAAAGGAGAGCCTCCCAAGGATTTTTGTTTGAATTTTAGTTGAAATAAAGTTTTTAGTTATTTTCTTGATTAAAATATTAATAGTGTTCCTAATATTCGACTTTACAAAGTAGTTATGTGGATAAATATTATGTTGGTAGATGATAATAAGAATTTGATTAGAAGATAAATCTGAGCACTTAACATAAATAGATGAGAGAGCATATCTTAATACAAATAGTTTTATAAAAGTTGGGTAAGGAGATGAATCATGAAACTAAAAGAGAAATTTCAAGTAATTAATTCATAAATTTAGAATATTTGAGGTCGTTAAGGACCCAATGGTAATTTTGGAAATAATCAGGACTAAAGAATGATGTGTTCCTCTCTAGGCCCGGGGTCCTAGTTGTAATTTTAGAGAACTCAGGGACCCAATAAGAATTTTAATCTCTCTCTGTGAGGAGGACTTGTATGTAATATGAATAACAGAGAGGGACTTATTTGAAAAGTACGTGATACTCAAGCAGTGAAGACAATAGAAAACAAACAACGGCCAAGATTAGATAATCAAAGAAAGGTGAGTAAGTTCGAGGCGATCTGAGGAGGATCTGATCGTCCATTTTAACCAGCTATGCCAAATATAGAAATAAACCTACGGTGCAGGTCAATCCAAACCATTCATCCGGATTAATGAATGAGTTCGAGGCATTAACAACTCAATCCAACCGTTAGAAATGAGCTAATCACGGCCGTTGATCAAAAGATGGGATGGATACGAGACACATCAGTAAACCAAGACCATTGGATGATAAGCATCTAATCCAGGACGTCCATCCGTAGAGGACCGATCACGAGGCGCTGCGAATCCACCTTTCCCCAGCCTTCGCGACGCCGCCGAGTCGCCGCCGCGTTACCGCCGGAGTTTATCCGATCTGCAAAACTAAGTTAAAACAAAATTCAAAACTCGAGATAAATCTGGATTTAAACGCGTAATCCTATCAAAAATCAAAACTTAAAAACCTATATCAATTCTATAAATACAGAACCCCATGGTCGATGAAGATCATCTGAGAAACGACGACGTCTTCCCCGTCAAGCGCCAGAGGAACGGAGAGTTAGAGAGACAAGGAAGAAGGAGGAGGCGTCGAGATTGACGAACGGGAATCACCTCCAGGCCAGTGCGAAGAATACTGAGGAGTTGCGACGCAGGACACCGGCGAGCGACCGTCCCCGGTGAGTCACGTCTCTCTGACTTCGTTCTTGAATTTCTCGCATGCATGACACCGGGACGACGAAAGATAGAGAGAGGAAGAGGGAAACAGGGGGAGCGCTGAGCATTCGCCTGTCCACAGACGCGGATGATGCGCCGGCGAGAATCATACTCAACCGAAGACAGGGGGAAGGCGCTCCAGCAACGCCTGCAGCACCTTCGGCCGATAGGAACCGCTAATAGAGGCGATTCCGGCCGCTCAGGTGCCGCTGGAGACAGCTGCGCATCTCCTTCCCTCCGTTGAGGCTCGGTCTGGACTCTGGAGGTTAACGATGATACACTATTAACGGGTTATCGGGTCTAATCCATAGGCTAACGGGTTTCGGGTTGAATTTGAGGTAAATAACGGGTTTAGTTGTGTTAACGGGTCGGGTTTGAGTTGATTGGGTCCAATTTTGAATGTAGGGATATGGTCTGAACAAACTTGGACTGGATTAATTAACTGAAACTAATGGAATCAATTTAGATTGATTTATTAGTGAAACCGGTTAGGTTTAACCCATTAGAAATAAACTGAATTGACTTGATTAATCCAATTGATTGGGTTGAGACTTAGGTGGAGTCTAGTCGATTAATGTTAGTTGATTAGATACAATCGAATTAATTGAGTTCAATAGGCTTGGTCCTAAGTCAAATAGATTTAGAGACCCGTTTGGGCAGGAGATGATTTTAAACCAAATTGTATAGGTTGGATAGGCTAATTTGCGGACTCGAACTAGTCGAGTAAAGTTGATTTGGGCTTAATGACCTGATTTAGTTAATTAATTGGTAGAATCGATTAATTAAATTTGGGTCCCATCGGACATAGTAGGATTAAAATTTAACAAATCTAAGCCAATTGAGGTAGGTGGGTCTGGTCCACTGGATGGGCTTATTGGTGGGCCATGATAGTGGAAGAAAATAAAGATAAAAGAAATAAAACCTTGTAGGCAATGAGAGTGGAACCCATGACCTCTTGATAAGGGTAGAGACCCCTAACCACTAGAGTACATTGACTTTTAATTAAGAAGAGGAGTAGATTATTAAGAAGGGGCTGACAGAGACCCATTAGTCTCGAATGGGGCTTAATAGCGGACCAATCGCATGCATATAGGGTTTACGCATAATTACCACTGTTAATATAGATTTATTATCAGGATCGACGTTGATGCGGGGGAGTCGGTTCCTTGGAACACCAAACTTTGTGACTTCAGTAAGTGTACCCGCCTAGTACCCACCCAGTTTTGGGTTTTCTTGACTATATGTTTTTGTTTGAGCTTCCTTGCTTGATTATTTGTTGATCCCGATATTGTTGATTATCTTTGAACTATTGCCTCCTTGTCTATTGGCCTTGATATCATTATGCTTGATCTGTTTTGAATTGCATACACGTGTTCAAGATCTTTCTTTATTGAGTTTCGTGATGGTGTATGCATATTGGTGTGTAAGCTTTTTGTCGACATGCGCAGGTATACCGATCACGCCTTTCCCGCTGATCTAAGCACGTAGCCGTGGAAACACGCGGAGCCTGCCATTCGGCCCCGTTAGCGGTCGCCTTTTCTCGTGGTTGTAGATTCTCCCTTTGTGCGACATTGTGTGTGCGGGCGCCCAGGGGAGGATACTCAAGGCGCCCGTAGTCCTACCTGTGGGAGGGAACTCGATGTCCACCCGCTGGACGATGATACCGGCCGTAATGCATGTTGGAGCCTGCACTCTAGGGTCTGACTTAAGATAAGATAAGATGGCTGCCTGGGAGATGACAAGAAATTCTTTGGACTCCGTGTTGTGTGCTTATAGGATAGTAATCCTTGTATGTTTGACCTGATCTTGTTTTCTATGATATGTTATGTTCGAGTGGATCACTATTTCTTGATATCTGTGTCGAGTTCATTGCTTCCCTTGCAGGTATACTTACTGAGCTTTCCTTTCGAAAGCTCATTCCTTTCTTTTTCCCCTCTTTCAGGTTTGAGGATTAGCTGACTCAGGTTCAGAAACGTACGAGGGGACGGGATACTTTGCTGAGGTTCGGGGACCTTGAGTTTTTTTATGAGTGTGTGAGGTTTTTATTCGACCCTGTATAGACCCTTGTAGGGTATTTTGAAACATGTATTTGTAATCCGCTGTGAAACTCAACGATTATATTGTAGTTATTTTGTTAAGTATGTTATCTGCTTTTGATCTATTAGGCCTTGTATCCGAGTAGGGCTCGTCTCCACTTGGGTACGGCCGGTCTGTGAACGTGCCCGAGGTCCCGGGATCCGGGTCGGGGCATTACAGTAGCATCGAAATCCGGTGGCACACGGTGGTGGTGGAGCTGGATGAGGGCTAGTAGTTGCTACCTTGGTTGTAGGACTGGCAAATCAACACAGCTCTAATGGTTCCTTGTTGGAGCGACCAAATGTGCAATGACCCCCTAGGGAGGAGAAAGGCAATGGCGCAATAGTGGCACCATCCCACCCACCACCACTACCTTGACACAGCTCCGACGATGAATACATCATGCTCAAGAGGTGCATAAGCCTCGGGTAAATTGTCGACATCTTGGTGCTTCATATTACTATGTGCTACAGAGGCATATTGTCACTGCAATGTGACATATCATCCACGACACCACGTTGTGGTGTGAGCCATGGAAAGGCTAGCCTCTGTTGACGTGGAATACACACATGGCAATCTGTGGATATGTGAATTGGCAGATATGTGGGATGCCGATGTAGATACCACGTGAGATATTGATGTCGACATACCTATCGCTGATGTGGCAGCCACATCAGCAGCTACTGACACATGTACAGCTGACATGGCTGACACGTTCCCCTAAGAACAAGGAAACACGACATAGGGTGCCAAACAAGATGGGTCTCACTACGCTTGCTAGGATACCATCTCAACATGACCTCACAATGCACCTCTAACACCGACTACTAGCCACATGAGTGCTAACCAAAGATGGGGTCCATCACCCTCAGGGTATGACTTCCAGGCCTATTATGGGGCTCCAAGCTACGGGCTCGGGTTCGGGCCCAACCTGATGCAGTCCTCAAACTGGCCCCCTAAGGGACCTAGCCCAGTCAGCGCTAAGCCAGGCCCATCAAGGGAACCATCTAATGTTGGACCAGGCTCAACAAATAAGCCTAGCTCCAAGTCAACCCCAATGGATCGTGCCCATACTGGCTTTGTGACAAGGTTGGGGCTTCCCCAAATGAGTTGGGGGTCGCATTAGAAGCTCCTTGGCCTAGATAATAGAATGGAATTGGATCTCAACCAAGTCCCCTTTTCGATAAATCTTATGGTCATGGAACCTTATCTATGATTTTATTGACTGTGAATTCGGTAACAAACATATATAAACCATTTCATAATGCATGTGTCTGGATAACCCAAAATCTTGATAGTTAGCTCTAGATCTACCAATTAAGATAATGAATGTCTACCAATTTTGACATATCCCCCTTCAAACCAAGATCCAATTATAATTTTATCAACTTCTTTGATTTATTGGGAGAGTTTTGAATTCCAAAAAAATCTCGATTACTAGATTTTTTTAATTTTATTTTAGTTAAATATAGGGAATAGATAATATGGAAAAATATGAAAGAAAAAAAAACAAAGCAAGCCTAATACCTCCAAAGCCTTGCAGAAGAAATTATGTGAAGTACTACAAATACAAAGTAGGGAAAAGTATCTATACCTCCCCCCTAGGCTCCTATTATGTGTATAGAATTTTTAGCTAGTTCAAATGCACGAAGAGCATATCGACCAACAACACCAAGTTCTTCCATGCAATTGCTAGTCAACGGAAAAACATAAATTGGATACACCAACTCAAACACAGCGAGGCTCACTAGGATCTCGTAGGGATATCCTTAAGTATTAACGCACACTAAACAGACTTGTTTGTGTCCAAACATGATTTCTTTACACCACTAATTAGGTCAAGTTTTTCTCACACAAAGCGAGAATCAACCTTAATCACCTAGAAAGCCAATACTCTGTGGAGGAAATTGCGATTATAGTGTGTGAACTTGGACCGACAAAGCCCCGGAACTAATTGGCTTCCCAATGACTTTCTACTAACGGGGGTGGGAAATTGTCAAATATAGACTATCAATCTCTTCGAAGATTTATACCATAGGCAGGCTAATCTGGAGTGGATTATTTGGGCCCATATCCTCCTTATCCCCGAGAACAACTCACCAACCGTTATCTCGGACTATAGCCTAATTAGCTTTTACTAAAATGCCCGGTTAAAAATCATTTTCAAGGTGCTTGCAAACAACTTACAAGGGGGTGATATGTTATTTGATAGATGAGTCCCAAATGACTTTCATAAAGTGCCACTCAATCAAAAATAACATTGTTGTCGTAGAAGAGGTCATCTTTAAAATGAGATGTACCTAGTGAAATGATGCCTTGGTCAAGATTGATTTTGAAAAAACTTTTGATATAGTAGACTGAGACTTTCTTATCTATGTTCTTCATGCCCGTGGTTTCAAGCAGAAATGGATTAGCTGAATCAAAGCCCTACTATTAACATCCAAGGGAAAGATTTTAGTAAATTGAGAACTGATCGACTGGGTATATTTGGCACAAAAGAGGCTTGCGCTAATGGCACCCCCTCTCACACCTCGTAATCGTCCGCATGACAGACATATTTAGTAGAATGCTCACATAGGCATCTAGAGACAACAAATTTAGAATCTCCCAAATTAGTGCAAACGGCGCAAGGGACTTCTCCTTATGACAATATGCCAACAATCTCCTAGTCCTCTTCTAGGGAGGCATATCGCACTTTAGAGTTCTCAAGCTCATCTTTTATCTATTAAGGGCCTCTTCGAACTAGCATTAATTTCAACAAGAGTGTTGTCATCCCAATCAAGACGGAGGGACACTTGCCAAGATAATGAATTTTATACGCAGCTCCCTCCAAATCTTGTATCTTGGCTTACCTATTTCAAGGTTCAAACTGAGGAAAGAAGACTAGCTATGCTCATTGAGAAAATCAAGGGGAGGATTAGCTCGTGGAAAGGCCAACTCCTCTCATTAGGAGGATGAATTAGCATTCTCAAATTGGTTCTCATTGTCATCTTGAATAATTAGATGTCCATCTACCACCTCCTCGAATGGGTTATCCGGAGCCTCGACTCAATCGGCATAAATCAAGAATTTGCACCTCTGGACTTGTCAGCTAGGGACAACTCTGCCAGCTAATGAAACATGGAAGGTGGGGTATCATTAACATTAAAAACTTCAAAGTCACTTTACTCGAAAAATGATGGTGGAGAATTTTATCAAAGGAGGGCAATATTTGCTTGAAGATCCTCATATATGTAATTCAGAAGATTGTCCATGGACTCCTACCACCCAATACTGGCAAATGCATCCATTTTCTGGAAAGGTATCTACCAACATAAAGCACTAGTACTTGCAAATATCATCTCTAATGCGAAAAATGGTACCTTCCTTAACCGTTGGTTTGACAAATGGATCAAGGGCCAATCTCCATGGAACCTTTGGCCCTCCCTTCAAGTTTTGGTATGCAAGGCCTCAATCTCCTTAAAGGTCGCATGACAATTTGATTTAAATATAGTTCCAAGTACCAATAATTTAAGCTACTGAAACATAGAATTATTTATATGGTTAAAATATTGTCGAAGTTGATAATTTGTGATAGAAATATACATTTAAAATACTAAAATAAATTTTACAAATAGAAACATGTTTATTAAAATTCGTATTTCAAATAAATAAAATAATAACCTATGAAGAGATCTTTATAGATCAATCCACTTACCCCTCATACTTCATATTCTTTCCGTCAATTCCTTTGAGTTTCATTCTTGCGAACATACTCCCTAGGCGGGATACTTAACGCGTTAGCTCCTAAAAATTGGATAAAGAGTCAGAGAATTGGGAAGGTACAACGAGGTCTGTATTAGGCAGAAGAAAGGAACTGGGAAGCTGAGATAGGGAATCGTAACTGCATGATGATAGGAAAGACTTGGACAGACATAGAGTTGTCTGTAGTAAGAGCAAGAAACATTATTTTTTTCATTCAAGTAGTTATATTACAATCATGATAACACTTCTAGCTAATCTTTCTTTTATTCTCCTATAAGCTAGGAAGAGGAAAACCTGAAAGAGTGTGACTTTTCCTTTACAAAAAGCTAGAAAAGGATAGCTCATTCCAGCAAAAAATCAATCAAGAAAGGGTCAAAAAGTTTTTCAATAAAAGGACCCACAAGGGAAGGCAAGACATTTTTTTAAGGATAAGTCCCAGTTTTGGTCCCTATACTTTGACCTAATGTTCATTTCCATCCTTATACTTTAAAAATCTTCGATACGATCCCTATACTTTGGTGTTTTTATTCGAATATGTCCCTAGTGCTGACGTGGCGACACATGTGGCTAGTATGTCTGACGTGGCGGCTTACATCGCAAGGTTAGGATAACGTGGCATGCTGACATGGCATGACAAAATGGATTTCAAATAAACTATTTTTTTAATGATGGCGTGGCATGCTGACGTAACATGCCGCATGAAATAAAAAATTAACAGTATTCATTTTGTATGCCACATGTGAAGCCACGTCAGCACCAGGGACGTTATTGAACAAAAACTCCAAAGTATAGGGACCATATCAAAGATTTTTAAAGTACAAGAACAAAAATGAACATTGGGTCAAAGTATGAGGACCAAAAATGACTTTAATCCTTTTTTTAACCATAGGCATACTTTCGGGAGTTGGTGTATAGATCTATACTTCTATCCCCCCACCAAAAAAATTAAATAGGTTGGCCAAAAAACAGAGGAGGTCAAGCTGCTTCATGGATTGCTAGGCTGAGGAGAGATGATCAATTTGTTTATTTGGAATATGGGCTCTTCTATCTTCTACATAGGAAAAGGTAAAAAATAAGAGATAGTTTTATTCTTTGTTGCCATAAATAGGAATATTTGATATTCAAGGAAGTTGGTGACCTGATGATAGGGTAGCCAGTAATTGAAGCCACGGTGTATGGTGGTCGTAACTATAACAATTCTAAGGTAGTGAAATTCATGTGCATGGTGTTCTGTTACTCTCAATGGTGAAGATGTTCTTCATTGTGAACTTGATAACAAACATGCATAAACTAGTTTAGAAAGTATGTGTCTCGATAGCCCAAAGTTTTGATAGTTAGCTCTAGGTCTTCCAATCAAAAAACAACTCCTAGGATGATGTATAGGTGCAATATTTTGTTCTCGGATTGAGAAAACATGACAATACCTTGTGGAAAAAATGATTTGTTAGGATGGAAATACATACACCATATTACTACCAAGTGGGAAGTTCAAATCACTAAGATCTGGTTTACTTGTAAACTTTATATGATATACTTAGAGAAGGGGAGAGAGAGAGAGAGAGAGAGAGAGAGAGAGAGAGAGATGGGAAAGAACCAAGAAAAGACCACCCAAAGTCATATAGAAGAAATTAAGTGAAGTGCCTGTGTTTTTGGTAAATAGTCACCTTGGCCAAATCATTACGAACCCATTTGTGAAGAGGCATGCCTTCCCCTGAAGTTATGAGGCTATTATGGTAAGTTCAATCCTCTTCTCTTTGAAACAAGGAGTGCTTCTAGTTCTATGCATCTTTCAAATAATTTTTTCTTCTCCATATTACCATATCTCAATACTAGATGCATTGACGTATAATATACTGATGAGAACATCATGAGCTTTCCTTGTAATAAAACTAGTTGTTGTTGATACCTCATTCTCAATTCCTTCTCCCATAAACCCATACCTAGAACTCCTACAAGAGAAAAATAAAACCTCCCACAATGTACTATACTTTTGAAAATCAGTGATATGTTTTTATAATTTTATAATTTATGTATTTAAAATTCTAATATAAAAATTAAATATATTTGGGAGGATTTGTCATGATTTTGTCTTTGCATGGATCGTTACGAAGAGTTACATGTTAAGAAAATTTAGGCTAGAGAGTTTACATTGCAACAAAATAAAAGTATATGATTCAATTGACAAAAATTAATTTAAAGTTCAAGGATAATGGATAACTGAAGCTAAAATACATGTTAAGTCATATTAAGGCCATCTGGAGAGATTTTCTATAGCGAGGGGATAACCAGAAGTCAAAGGCTTACCGATTAGTGAAATGTAAGCAACTTTGCAAACCAAAGGAGTAAGGAGGTTGGGGGATTATCCATCAGAAATCATTCAATGAAGCGTTGCTTGGAAAGTAATGGTGGAGATTGCTGAAAAGAGAAGCCGAAATATGCCAAAAGATCATCTAGAGATCCTACTTTAGAAACTCCGACATTAAACCCTTTAAAAGGGCTCCAAGCAAAGCTTCCTTTTTCTGGAAAGGAATCATGGATTAACAAGAATTGTCCATGGTCAACATAACAACAAGATCAGAAAAGGGAAACACTGTTAATGTATGGTATGACAATTAGGTTGACGGGCAAGGCTCCTATAATAGACTCCCGGCCAGAACTAAGGAGGCCCCTATAATATGTTAGTGGACAAGGAGGCTCTCACAGTACAGGAGGCACATGAGTACATCACATAAGGGAGGCCAATTAATGCTAAGACCAGGGCCACTGTCCTTAGAGGTGGAGGAGATGCTACAACGCATGAAGGACATGATAATCACTGGAGGAAGCGGAAGAGAGGATTGTAGGTCCTGGAGACTAACTCCAAACTAACAATTCATGGCTAAATCGTTGTACCAATTTGGAATCGATGGCAGAGCACGAAGCCCCCTACCAATGTCCTTTTGGAAGCAAGCATGCCCCCTCAAAATTAAGCTCTTTGCCTGGCTAGCATGGAGAGACAAAATCCTAACCTTACAGAACCTGGCACAAAGGAATTGGCAGGGGGAATGAACTAAATGCTACTTATGTGACCTGGAGGACGAGACGACGGACTATTTTCTCATCAGATGCTAATACTCAACAGGAATTTGGGCTCACTATGGCCGACTCTTTGGGTACATGGCGACCCTAACCATGGTACAAGACCTGTGGGACGACTTCTCTAGAATGGTGGAAAAGGAAGCGCGGAAGAGCTAGCACCTCAAGTCTATGGCTATTATCTGGAGCATTTGGTTGGAAAGGAATCAACGATGTTTCCAGGATAAACAACGTGTTTGCACGGAACTCATTCGACGCATGGACTTCTTTCTTCTGTCTTGGTTCGAGGTAGTACAAGAAACTAAGAAGCCGAAGCTATAGCTGATGTAAACCATCGCGAGGAATAGCTTGACACTCACCAGAGGAAAGTAGGCCCAGAGGCCACCAAGCGCAGATTTTGAGGAGGAAGGCCAATTATGACAACAATATCACAAAGACCTGACCATGTAACCTGGAAATGTAACTAGGGTTCATCTAGGAACCTAAATATTATGTCAAAGGGATGTACCATGCTCAACTAGGAGTCTGCTTTGCAATTGATTAAATTAATAAATGTGGTTTATCTATTATTTTTTTTATAAAAAAAGTACATATTAAGTAGATAATTTTTCCTATAGTTATTATACTAATATCTCTAATAAAATTAGATATTGTGAAAACACAAATTTTAAGATAAGCATATTAATCTTGTAGTAAAGGGTATAAAGGTTTTACATTATTTATATATAAAAATAACTTTTCAAAAATACATGTATACTTGGGTTTTCTAGAATTGTCTGTATAAAAAAACTCTATTAATTATATGGGCCAGAACAATTGGGCTAGGCCTTGTTTATAGATCGAAGTCTGATCCAACTTACTATAATATATACTGTAGTGGCGTAATAGCCAAGATTCCTCACAGCACCCTTTCGATCTCATCCTCTCACTCAGCGTCTCTCTTCTCGCGGCGCAGCAATGGCGAAGGATCCCGTTCGAGTTCTCGTCACTGGTGCTGCAGGTTCGTCAAGATCCATAAACATGACTTCTCTACTCGGATCCATCTCCTTCCGATCTTTGCATCGCTATGTCGATGCGATCTTTCCTGTTTCTGATTGATGGCTGCGATGTATTTCATCCGATCCATCGAATCTTATGATTTTAAAATGAATTTTTGTTTCCTCTTTATCTGATTTCGTATCTGGTCTGCTGATCGGATGGAATAGTGTTCACTAAAGCCCTGTTGGTGATAATAGTTCTTTTAGTTGTGATCTAGTAGTTTTCTGAGTTTTTGTGTTTGTTTAGCTGTGGAATGGTGATTTTTGGTGTAATATAGGTTCTCTGTGCGTCCTTTTTTAGTGGATCTTTATGAATTAAGGTCTGGATAAGCTTTTGACATGAGTAAATGGAGATGAAGTTTGTTTAGAAATGTGAAACAATTTGATGGATTTGTTATTTAAGTGCATCAACTTGTCTGCCTGTTAGTACTTTTTGTGGGGATCACAGTTTGTTTGCGAATTTGTCAGTAAACTCTATAGAAGCTTTGACCTGCAAAATGGAAGGTGATGATTTTTTATTTTTATTTTTTTAAGAACTATGGGAAAATCAAGTCCCTAGCTTGATAGATAACCTTACGACCATCTGCTTAATGATTTGTATAATTACTCTATGTTAAGATTAGTGTTTGGTTTTAATATTGATGGTGATAAAATTTCCATTGTTTAATGCATTTTCTTCTTTATTTTTATTAATGTAAGATCTGCTCATGAACTTTTTTTGTGCTATTGATTATGAAGATGTGATAGTTTAGTGATAGTAGGTAACAAGAAAAGTTGAGGTAGGTCTAGAATTACATGGAGAGAGGTGTGTCTAAGGACCTACGTATATTAGATATTGAGCTAGATCTTGTTTTTCACAGAGCTACATGGAGACAAAGAATTCATATAGCCGATACCATCTAGTATGGGATTAAGGCTTAGTTGTTGTTGTTTGATTATGAAGTTTATTCTTTGTAAACTGTTATGGGTAAAATATTTGGCCGCTAAGATGTTGACACGTGGCCTGTTAGGATGATAGTACACGGATCGGATAAGTTTTGGAAAGCCAATTACATGCGGGATTCGGGGGCAGATTTTGGGGATGACGTGAAACCGGGAGAAAAATGTGGGATCTTTTCATCAACTTGAAATCTTTTCTACAAAAAGATCTCTCTTCTCCAAGAAGAGTGGGGCATCTCTTCATGAAGAACAAAAAGACTCCTCCAATCCGAGTAGAAGGCCGACCACCTCCACCTCCAAGCCCTTCGCTCCTCGACAAGCTTTCATGCCCTCTCCTATAAGCCCAAAGCCCTCATGCATCCTCTCCGACGGGTTCCACCGACGAGCATCTTTCTCCGGTCACCACCACCAAGATGTTTAAAGCCCCCTTTCTCCTCCACGCTCATCTTTATTGCGTGGAGATCTTTGATAGCAGTACAGTTAATTCTTGTAAATCACTCCCTACGCAGTGGATTTGCCCTCTCGGCCGGACATCGTGGTTTTTCCCTGGATTTACGGGGTTTTCCACGTAAATTGGGTGTGCTTTGTTTCTAGCTTAGGTGCTTGTTATTCCTCTTTGCGATTTGGTCCCCCAATTAAATACAAATTCAACCGCTACAGTAAAGTTAGGATCCAAACCGATTTTCACTCTAACAGTTTGGCGCCGTCTGTGGGCACTCGAACAAGAAGCTATCAAGACAATTGCAATGGCAAAGATCCCTAAGCATCCAAGCTTGTCTACGCTCGGTCTAAAAATTCTTGAGGGCTTGACATATCGGTCGCCAACAAACGATTCTCGCTTCCATGAATGGTCTGGCCTTAACGATCGGTAGAATCAAATTCCAAGTGAGCTCCAAGCTTCATGAAGGGACGTCTTCTTTCCTCCCTTAAAAAGTTCATTTAATGAAAAGCTCCAAGAGAGCCTATTTTCATAAAAACCTCTCATGTCGTGGTTTTTTATGCCGAGGTCGAGCCACCCCCAAAGTCATTCCATACCGAGACAGAACCATTCCAAGGTCATGGATGAACAGATCTCAAGGCTAAGACTGAGCTATCTCAAAAGTCCCCCCAAGGGGCCGAGCTTCAATGTCCGCAAAAGTCCTTCTTCAAGGCCGAACTACCATATTCGTTCAAAAGTCCTTTAAGGCCGAGCAACCATGTTCATACAAAAGCCCTTCACGAGTGTTCTCCGGCCCAAAGGCATATCCTCCTCGAATGCCAATCCCACGCGATCATAGCGCTTCGGGGGATATCTACAAAAGCTCTTCGCGAGCATTTTTCGGCCCGAAGGCATATCCTCCTCGAATGCAAATCTCACACGATCATAGCGCTTCGGGGGATATCTACAAGCCCTTCGCGAGCATCCTTCGGCCCGAAGGCATATCCTCCTCGAATGCCGGCCCCACGCAATCATAGCGCTTCAGGGGATATCTATAAAAGCCCTTCGCGAGCGTTCTTTGGCTCGAAGATATATCCTCCTCGAATGCCAATCTCATGCAATCATAGCGCTTCAGGAGATATCTACAAAAGCCCTTCGCGAGCATTCTTCGGCTCGAAGGCATATCCTCCTCGAATGTCGGCCCAACGTAATCATAGCGCTTCGGAAGATATCTGCAAAAGCCTTTCACGAGCATCCTTCGGCCCGAAAGCATATCCTCCTTGAATACCGGCCCCACGCGATCACAACACTTCGGGCGATATCTACAAAAGCCCTTCTCGAACATCCTTCGGCTCGAAAGGCATATCCATCAAGAGGACCGGTCCGCCACACCATTTCGAGCCATTCTATGCCAAGGCCGAGCCATTCTGTGTCGAGCCGACTGAGCTCCTACGTACCAAGCCAACCCAGCTGACCGAGCTATTTCATGTCGAGCCCGCCTTTATCAAACCAACAAAGTGAAGCATGGAACCCACCCGACCCAACTTAATGCTTAGCTCTCCGAGCCGACTGATAGCCGAGAACCACTCGGCTATCACTCGGACTCGTACACAAGCATACTTGAGGGGGGTCTGGTGTTATGGGTAAAATATTCGGCCGCCAGGATGTTGACACGTGGCTCGCTAGGATGATAGTACGCAGATGGGATAAGTTTTGGAAAGCCAATTACATGCAGGATTCGGGGGCAGATTTTGGGGATGGCGTGAAATCGGGAGAAAAATGCGGGATCTTTTCATCAACTTGAAATCTCTTCTACAAAAAGATCTCTCTTCTCCAAGAAGAGTGGGGCATCTCTTCATGAAGAACAGAAAGACTCCTCCAACCCAAGAAGAAGGCCGACCACCTCCACCTCCAAGCCCTTCGCTCCCCGACAAGCTTTCATGCCTTCTCTTACAAGCCCAAAGCCCTTATGCATCCTCTTCGACGGGTTCCGCCGACGAGCATCTTTCTCCGGCCATCACCACCAAGATGTTTAAAGCCCCTCTTCTCCTCCACACTCATCTTTATTGCGTGGAGATCGTTGATAGTTGTACAGTTTATTCTTGTAAATCACTCCCTACGTAGTAGATTTGCCCTCTCGATCGGGCATCGTGGTTTTTCCTTGGATTTAGGTGGTTTTCCATGTAAATTTGGCGTGCTTTGTTTCTAGCTTGGGTGCTTGCTATTTCTCTTTGCAATCTAGTCCCCCATTTAAATACAAATTCAACCGTTAGAGTGAAGTTGGGATCCAAACCGATTATCACCCTAACTAAACTATTGTTTTGTTTGAGTATACCCTGGAATTTGTAAAATAAATAAATTTAATCAATATAATTGAATTAAGTTTGCCTGAATGCATCACCATCCAGTAATTAACCTTAAGCTAGTCTGTTACACAAACCACTTTGTTTTGATATCCTCTTTATTAAAGAGTCAAGTGTAGAGTGGTTATTGAAGATATCCTGCATCCTAGAGTTTCACTAGCTTTAATTTGTCTCTCAAAACTATGTTGGTAGAATTTTATCCAGTATTCCTTTAACAGACAAGCAACAAATGCTAAAGAGTAATTTTGTATGTCTGAAATAGACCATGAGCTTATAGTTCTGTAAATATTGTACTGTAATTGACTTCTATCTGGGTTAGTTCAAGGCTATGCCATTTAACTTTTTGAGTTCATTTAGACAATAAGATTTTTTAGTCAAACGTTTATAGGTCTAGCCCAATGAATGTTTTCTCTGGGTTCCTGTTAATTTCTAAAAGAAATAGATGATTAGCAACACAGGCAATGGGCTTTCTCCTGAAAAGCTTATTTTCATTTTCCTGCCTTCCATCAGGTCTCCTTTGAAGCTGAAGTTGCCATTTGGAAGTAAAAGTGTTTCTAATGTCTACTTGATACTTTTTTTTTCTTCTTCTTATAAGTAGATGACTCTACAGTTACTACAATTACTGTTGCCATTTACATTCCGATATTTTATATGATCAAAGTCATGTAAGGACTTCTATGTTTGCAGGGCAAATTGGTTATGCACTTGTACCTAT
The DNA here is from genome assembly GCA_026586065.1 of Dioscorea zingiberensis. Classification (NCBI taxonomy): domain Eukaryota; kingdom Viridiplantae; phylum Streptophyta; class Magnoliopsida; order Dioscoreales; family Dioscoreaceae; genus Dioscorea; species Dioscorea zingiberensis. The sequence continues at coordinate 13,563,906 of CM048824.1, forward strand.
GGTTGCTCGGGGAGTAATGCTGGGTCCTGATCAGCCTGTTATCCTGCACATGCTTGATATCCCTCCTGCTGCTGAATCCCTTAATGGGGTTAAGATGGAGTTGGTTGATGCAGCGTTTCCTCTCCTTAAAGGTATTTTGGTATTTGTGTGCAACATTTGTATTCTTAAAGAAATTAATTGCAGAATTGCCTTCTTTCTTCAACTCATATTTCACTGTGAAGCTTATTCAAAATCTTAACCATGTTTCAGGAGTAGTTGCCACAACTGATGTTGTTGAGGCATGCACTGGCGTGAACATAGCAGTCATGGTTGGTGGTTTCCCAAGGAAAGAAGGGATGGAAAGGAAAGATGTTATGTCAAAAAATGTCTCCATTTATAAATCTCAAGCCTCTGCACTGGAGAAGCATGCTGCTGCAAATTGCAAGGTATGCTCCCCTTTGACTGAACTGTGCACCTTTCAATTACCTGGCTTCATTTTTTAACCAATGAATGACAAGGACACTCATAAAATTTCTTTTATTTTTTTTCATTCTGTTATAAACATTTTTTTTCTTTAACCTGCAGGTTTTGGTTGTGGCAAACCCTGCAAATACAAATGCCCTAATTTTGAAGGAGTTCGCTCCATCAATTCCTGAGAAAAACATTACATGCTTAACAAGATTGGATCATAACAGGGCACTGGGTCAAATCTCTGAGCGACTGAACGTTCAAGTCAGTGATGTTAAAAATGTTATAATTTGGGGGAATCATTCTTCTACCCAGTACCCTGATGTCAATCATGCAACCGTAAAAACACCAGCGGGTGAAAAGGCTGTCTGTGAACTAGTTGCTGATGATGCTTGGTAAGGATGTGTTCTTACATATACCTTTAGAGCTGCTTATTGTCTGAAAGCAAACTTCATTTGGCATCTAATGGTTTAAAGCTAATTCTATTTATGTAGGTTGAGGGGAGAATTCATTACCACTGTGCAACAACGTGGTGCTGCAATTATTAAAGCGAGGAAGCTATCCAGTGCCTTATCAGCTGCAAGTGCTGCATGTGATCACATTCGTGATTGGGTGCTTGGTACTCCTGAGGTGACTTTCTTTGTCATTTCTCTAAACAACTTGAAATATGATTTGTAATTAACAACATGCATTTCTTTTTTATATATTTGTGACAGGGGACTTGGGTTTCCATGGGTGTTTACTCTGATGGGTCGTACAATGTACCTGCTGGGCTAATATATTCTTTCCCAGTGACTTGTCGCAATGGAGAGTGGAGTATTGTGCAAGGTATGTCCCTTCATATGCTTGTTTTCTTCTCCTAAACTATGGCTTGAGTGCATACTTCTTCTTGATGATTATTTAAAAAATGGATGATAAAGCAATGCACCTTGCTTTTGTCTCTGTTTGTGACCTGTAATAAACTTATCTTCCCATAACAATATATTAGTCAGGAGTTCTATCTTAAGATTGGTAGATGGCCATTCTTAGTATCTAGATTCTCGATATCCCACTTAATTTAAAGCTTCACTCCTGCGTCACCACATTTGCTATTGACTGAATTTCTTTTCAAATTTGTGCATACTCTCAATTTACTTGCCAAACTGCATCATGGATGTAACTAGTGGAAAGAAATTCATTAATGGATCTAGCATTTTGGAAAAAGTTCAGTGGTTAAATATGAGAACCATTGAAAATATTAGTTCCGTAACTTCGACGCAATCACAAGAAATGAAGAAAAGTCATGCAAACTGACATGTGATCATTCAAACATCGCAGATCTTTCAATTGATGAATTCTCAAGGAAGAAACTAGATGCCACAGCTGAGGAACTATCCGAGGAGAAGGCTCTGGCATACTCTTGCCTCTCTTAAAAGTCTCATCAATTTCGTCTGAGTGGATTTCTGGCCTGATATGTGAGAACTAGGTGGAGCCTTTGAATAAGTTGTTGACTTTGTCATCGAAGCAGTGGTTATGAAGCTGCTTCTCCATGTATTATCTATCTATTTCCTATGTTTTTTTATCTGTACTTTTCGGCATCCTTTTTTGTTTGACCAACTTTGCAATCTATTCGCCACTGGTGTTTTGAAGCCTTGTTTATGGACTTTATTACCCAATAATTTTATATTTGCTTGTATAAATATGCAAGAATTTACAGCGATGACAATGATACAAATATCAGTGATGGGTATGACAATGAAACCAGCGGGTTTGTTTCTGGAAATATGCAGAGAAGTTCAGTAGTGCAAATGAAATAACTTGAATTATTAAACAATAGGCTATTCTTGCTCAATACGATAGGTTGATGTTTAAACTTAAGATACAGAGACGAATTGAAGTTCACGTGATGATATATATGATTTTGATAAGCATAGTATCTCCAGTCTCCAGATGAAGAACATTCAAAACTGGCAACCTATTGGTCAACAGGTCTGCTTTCCTTGCCCATATGTTCATTTCAACCTAACATCACATGTGCCTTTGCTTGTCACTGACTCAATTTATAGCATGTTTTTCATATTTTTATATTTTTCTATCACAAACAAAGACTTTCTCTGTCTCTGTAGGAAAAATTTTTTTTTCCAAAGTTATTACGTAATATATTATTTAATGTATAATCAAATCAGCCATTGTGTATCAGTTACTCTATTCATTTTATGATGAAATTTTGCGTAATATTAAGCATCGACTCCTTTCTACATGATGTAGTAAATTACCTTCAACCCTGTTTTTGTTATATTATTAATATGACTCCAAGAAAACAACCATTAGATAAAATGATAAACAGTTTTTTCTCTTTAATTGTTGGATGACCTCTTTTAAAAGTAAATGATTCAAAGAGTCGAAGGCTTGAAACATAAGAAATTGACTTGGTCCTATAGCACACTATCTTCCACAGTTATTCGTACGTATGTATGCATGCATGCGTGGGTTGACTGCACTATTGCAGTCATATTCATACATGGCTTTAAAGGTACACTATCATCATCCTATTACATCAAATATTAGTAAATGATTAATCTTTCTTTATCTTTTTTCAAACTCGACTTCATAACAGAACTGAAAAGTCTGGGTTTATTAAAATTTAATAGATTGCATGAATTATGGGCACATTACTTCATCAGTAATGAAACCTTAAATTAGATTAGACTGGTTCAAATTGTTTGGCAGGAGCTTTATTGTATCTTAAGAGATAAAGAATTTTCTTTCTTTTGTCTGTCGTGTAATTGTTTATTATACTGCAGAGAAGTGTATGATACATTTTATATTTTATAATTATCTTTCATTTCACTGTATTCCACTATAGTCAAAGTAGCCTTGCGCGTTGTATGATGTACCCTTTTATAGCATTTTCTATGAGATGCATTGTCATTTAGGTAGTGTTTGAAAGATCTGCAGATATGGTAAATTCTGAGATATCTTGGCTTGTAGCCCAAGGCAACTTGCCTTGGAGTGCAAACCAAGGAATAATAGGGGTGCAAAATAGGGTTTGGGTTTATATTATGTGGGTGCAAAGTAGGGAAAGGCAAGGTTGCCTCAAGAGGTATCATAGAGGGCACCATGCAGATATAGGATGGGGAATTATAATTATGTGTTTGACTGGATTGAAAAAAAAAAGTTGAATGTAAACTTTTATGTTTAGTTGTTTAAAAAGATTTGGATGTAGATGGATTTGTATTTTTTGTGCTTATTTATAAAATAATTTTACTAAATATGGAGAAATGATTACCCCTTTATAAGTGGTAAGATTACCTTTATTCGTTAATATGTTTTGAAATTTTGGAGATATGATTAGCCCTATTATAAGTGGTAAGATTACCCCTTATTTATTAATATGTTTTGAAATTTTGTGTAAATAAGAAAAATTTTGATATTTGAAATTTTATTTGTTTAAGTTAAAAAATTATTAATTAAATAATTCGGTAAAAAGACGGTTTGGTAATTTTATTAAAAAAATACTAATTTTCATTAATATATTATTTATAATAACATTTAATTAAAAATTTTGATTATAATGATTAACATAAAATTATCAATTGAGTGAAAATAATGGTAACTCCAAAAAAGTCAATTATTAAAATACATAATTTAGACTAATTTAAATTATAAGTAATATATTATTTAAAAATTTCGCTTTATTAACACATTTCACTAAAACTGAATGGATCATCTTTGTTAGTAATACCTGAAAAGTAGAAAAGTCTGGATTACAACATGTGCAAGAACACTGCTGGAGGTTGTTGGGACTATTGGATTTGACTGTGGGGCAAGGTGGTTAGGGTTGCTAGCCTGGGCTATCGGTGCTGTTAGAAGGGGATCAGGGTTACCGTCGGGTGCGCAAAAGCACAAAGGAAAACGAGAGAGGGTGATTGTAAATGAGAAGGTCTGAATAAAGAGATTTAAAATGAATAATGAGTTAAAAGATATTAGATAGTGAAATACTGGATGACCACATCCCATCATTTTTATTTGATGTGATTATCTAATATTTCTGGATAATCACATTTTTGGAACTAAATAATAAAAAATAAAAAATAAAAAATAAAAATAAAGAAGTTTTTGGATGGACATATCTCTAATCTCTATTACTTAATTACATGTGTGCCTTGTGGTTATGATATTATTCATTTCTCCTGTCGCACTACAGTTTAAATCGCTAAATAATGTATAGTTTTATATTTGATTATACTTTAAATACTATTAAATCAGGATATGGTGAAAGCGTGAAGTCTTTGGGGTTCTAATTATATATTTAAATTAGGTGAGTTCCCATTTATAAGATTTGGATCACTATCTAAGTAGGGTAGCTGATGTATAAATTTCAAACTTCATAGTCATCTTGAAACTGAAATTATATATGGCATTGACAACAATGACAAGTAGCAGTATATTTAGTATGAAATTCAATAAAAAAATAATATTTATATTTATTATTTAAACGTGAAAAGTCATAACGATGTGTTTTCAACTCTTCTCCAAGGAGACTAGCATCACTTCAACCATTTACCTAACTAATAATTAAAGGAGTTTTGACTCCTTTAAAGATGATAATATGATTGAATGTCGAATTCATTAATATCTAATTATTTAATACAACATGTCATATCGTAAGTTTGTTGTCATGCTGCTATCATCACAAGCAAAAAATTATAAAAAGAGTTAATATTCAAGAAGAGAAAATGTTTGAGTGTATTTGGAGTGGTTTTGAATTGTTTGTGGTTTACTTGCTTGTTTAAGCAACATCCTAGTAATTAATGAAACTTCATGATGTTGCCTTCTATGAACTTATATATGACTTAGTCTATTATAATTTTTGTTATAAAGAGAGGTTGACAGTTCAATACTGCATGTGACATGTTTTTAATGATTTGTTTATATTTATGTATAAAAAAATTTTATATTTGATGTTTTTTTAATAATTTTATTTTTATCTAAGTATTTTCATGTGATGCCAACTTAGCATGAAACTTAACACGAAATATTACAAAGAGTTGAACAATGGAAGGAATTCGAAAATTCTAGGATCATCAGATAAAATTGATTATTTAAAGATTACTATTGGTGAGCATAGAGTAAAATATAAAATGTATAAATTAATTTATCTAAAAGCAAAATTAGTTTTTTTTCCTAAAGTAGAGAGAGATTTAGCTCCATAATAAAAAAGTGGCATTCATATAAAATATATGGTTAGGGAGGATCTTAATTAATTGTTGACCGCGGGTGTGATAAAATTTATTTTATACTCATGTGAGATGCTTGCCAAACTCACTGTATGTTTTTTAATGTGATGAAAGAAGTGGTGTTTAATTTCCTCCCTAAACTCTAAAGTATATATATATATATATATATATATATATATAGGGGCCTTCTAGAGTGCGGTAGGTGAACACTTTGGTCAGTAGCCTCTATTTAGCCCAGAAATATATTTTGAAGGGTTCTCAACCGTATGGATGGAAAAATCATCGAAAAATAAGTTAGTTTGTCAATTTTCATACAATTTGGTGACCGTTTGGTCATCCCATTTAATGGTTGAAATTCTGAACCGTTAAAATTTTCCTAAACTAAGAACCGTTAAATGAGAGGACCAAACGGTCACCAAATTATATGAAAATTGACAGACTAGCTTATTTTTCGATGATCTTCCCATCTATACGGTTGAAAATCCTTCAAACATGCTCCAGGTGCCAAAATGGGAGGCGGCCGGATCAACACAGTGATCCGACCGGCCTGATAGTAGAATGATTATATATATATATATATATATATATATATATATATATATATATATATATATAAAACGAAGCAAGGGCCGTCACTCAGAGACTAAGGGGCCGGGATTTGATTAAATGATACAGTCGTTATAACTATTTGATCCACCTCTGCAGGGACAACAATTCACTTGGTCCAATGGGAGATCCACACCCACTCTTATGAGATTGGATAGATTCCTACTCTCAACAGATTGATTTATAGAATTTCCTAGGATATGGCAATTCGCTCTTCCACGCATCAGGTTAGATGACGCCCCGATATGTGTACAATGTGGAAACCAGGATAGGATCAACCCCTCCTCCCTTCTAGATTCAATAGGGAATGGGGAAACAAGGAGGGCTTCTGGGAGATGTTTAAGGATTGGTGGATGGGCTTAGACCACCAGGGTAATGGTGCCTTCATCCTTGTAAGAAAACTTACTCTGATCTGAAAGAGACTTCGAAGATGGAACTAGGAAGACTTCCAGAACTCCAAGTTGCAGAAGGAGGAGCTATTAAACCGAATGCAAGAGCTGGATATTGTTCAGGAGGACAGGGACCTGCGGGGATTGGAAGTTACAAAGTACATAACTAAGCAAAAAGAGTATGAAGACATCATCAGGGCAGAGGAGGCACATTGGAGACAACGCTCAAGGATCACATGGCTGAAGGAAGGTAATAATAAGACGAAATTCTTCCATGTAATGGCCAACCAGCATAAATCACAGAACTAGATCCACAACCTCAATTATCGAGCAAAGCTCCTAGTAGATGAGCTAAAGATCAATAAAGTATTCACGGAATACTTTACTAATCTGATTGGCACCGCTCGCAACAATAGATTTATCACAAACTGGAATAGGTTGTTTGACCATAGATAACAGTAGATCTACACCACCTTGACGCTCCATTCACGACCGAGGAGATCGGAAGTGTAGTCCAAGAACTGAACCTTGACAAGGTTCCCAGCCCGGACGACTTTCTTATGACCATATACAGGATCAAAGGCTGGGGATTCATAGAGGAGGACCTTATTTGCCTATTCAGGGACCTATATCATGGGCAGGCATAGCTGGAAAGATTGAACTAGGCGCACATCATTCTCACACCAAAGAAGGAGGCTCCGACAGAGATTGGAGATTACAGGCCGATCAACCTCATCAACTGCTCCATGAAAATTATCATCATGGTCCTCGTCAATCGGCTGGAAGCAGTCATTGCGGAAGTGGTTGATGAATCCCAAACGGCGTTCATTAAGGGAAGATCCATCCAAGACAATATCATCGCGCCCGAGGAAATTATTCATATGATGTGGAACATGAATGAAGGTGGGGTGCTGCTCAAGATTGATTTCGAGAAGGCCTTTGATATGGTGGATTGGGACTTCCTACTTGACATCCTATGGGAGAGAGCATTTGGTTGTAGATGGACATCGTGGATACAGGAGATCTTGGTATTATCTAAGTCCAAGATTTTGATCAATGAGCATGTTGGGGGGTATATTAGGCATAAAAGAGGGCTTAAGCAAGGGAATCCCCTATCCCTCCTCCTTTTTGTAATTGTCGCGGATACCCTAACCTCTATGATAAAGAGAGCAGCCAAGGGAAACATTTATCGGGGCATTCGATATGGTGAACGGGCTAAAGATGAGATTACATCACTACAGTATGCAGACGACCTCCTAGTGTTCGACTTAGGAGACATTAGTCACATGAGAACCCTAAAACTCATTTTTTACCTTTTTGAGGGCCTCTGAGGCCTTAGAATCAACTATGCAAAAAGCCACCTGACACCCTTCAAGATGGAAGTGGCAAGAGTAGAGGCATTGGCGAATACTATCAACTGCCCAAGGAAGGATTTACCAATAAACTATCTGGGCATCCCGATCTCAGGCCGAAAACTTAGGAAATAGGAATGAGAACAATTAATTGGAAAAATTTATAAGAGAATTGGAACATGGAAGGGTTGACTACTATCCATGGCAAGCAAGACCACCCTAATCAACTCGGTCATCTCTGTCATCCCTAATTTTTGGCTTGCCATATACAAGCTACTGGACTGGGTGATTAAGAGAATCGACAGATGCAGAAGAGACTTCTTGTGGTACGAACCGGAGATGAAGGGGAAGACGTATAGACTAGTCAACTAGTAGCGGTTATGTCAACCTAAGGAATACGACGGCTGGGGGATAGTGGACCTCCAATGCTTTAATAGGGCGATGATCAGAAAATGGTGGTAACAGGCATGCTAGTATATGCAAAAGCATAATACAAAACAAATACTATCGGAGCTCTTACATCAACCCACACAAGAAGGTAGCATCAAGGGCATCCCACTTCTGGAAGGGTGTGGCAGAGCAATGGAGTATGGTGGAAATGCGAATGACAACTATAGCAGGGAGGGGAGACATGGTGAACTTATGGTATGATAGGTAGATTCAGGGGTAGGCGCCGAGTAACCTATTCCCCTCACTCCGTGAGTCAGCAAGGAACCATCATATAACTCTGGAGACGGCATGGGACAACATAGCTTGGGATTGACCAATCCTTAATCAGGGACCGCTTACCAAAGCCGGTTACCGAGAGCTAGAGGACTTGATAGGGGCCCTCGCTAGGACTGACGAAGGAAGGGAGGACGCCAGGAGCTGGATTGTGGAAACCCATGGAACATTCTCGATCAAGTCACTCTATAATTTCATTACAGATGGAGAAGCGCGGAGCTCGTACCCCAATAACCTTTGGGGACTACCCTGTCCAAAGAAGATTAAGCTTTTTGCATGATTACCAATGGACAACAAAATACTCACCCTAGACAACCTGGCAAAGCTAGGATGGAGGGGGAGCCACACTATTTGTTACCTATGTAATGAGCAAGATGAATCTGTGCATCACCTGCTTACCTCTTGCCTTATTACAAGACAAATCTGGCTTCATTACTGCCCATTGCTTAATCTTTGTACGATCCTGTTGAGTTGTGTGGAGTCTGATCATACTGAACACCCAGTCACGCTTTTGGCAAGTCGAGTTGATGGGTATTTTGGGTATTACCACTATATTAGGGTTTTCCCCTTTATATTGTTTATCCTTATAAAGTTTTCATTATTCTGAGAAAAATAGTGAAACAACCGGCGGCCGTGGACGTAGCCCTATTTTGGGGTGAACCACGTAAATCTCTGTGTTTTGTTTTCCCTTTCGTTTTTGCTTTTGTTTCTTACGATCGCAAGGAATCTCGACGGATTCCTAACAGATCCCTCAGTCGATTAGGGACCTATGGGGATACAATAGTTTGGGGAAGAAGCTGACCAAAGAGATGCGCATGGGGTGGAACCTTACGGTCATGGCCATCACATGGAGCGCTTGGCTGGAAAGAAACCATCGATGTTTCCATAACAAACAACGCGTTTGCTCTGGTATTATTCGGGGGATTGCTTTCTTATTACTCGCCTGGTTTGATGCTGCTACAAACACCAAGCAACTGAAGCTGAGGCAGATGGAATCCATTGCCCTTCAGATCTCTGACCTTCGACCTAGGGGGATCATTGCAAGCACCGGAGAACAGGGACAGAAATGTGGGGGGGTAGGGGGAGGGGGTGAGGGGGAGGCCTTCGTGCTATCTTTATATCTTTATAACAACAGGTTTGGCATTTTTATCAATCAATAAATGAATGTGGTTTATCCACTTTAATCTCTCTCTCTCTCTCTGTATACATATATATATATATATATATATATATATATATATATATATATATATATATATAGTTGCTAATGTATAATAAAGGGACAATGTAAAACCCTAAAAAACATTGAAAAAGATAGTGACATAAATGACTTAGATATCAATCCAGACGATATTGAGTATATAAATATTGAAATATCTTTTGTAAATACACACAAATTATATACATAATTAATAAGTTTAAAAACAAAACAAGACATAGATAATTTAATTAGTAAATTAGATCAATTAGAAGTAATAGGCAAAAATCCATTAAAATATTGAAAAAATAATAAGATTTATTATAAGTGAGATATACTAAATACTGAATATGTTATTAAAACAATAAAAATTGAATATTCTAATGCTGATAGAGAAGATTTCAAAGTACACATAAATATAGAGAGAGAAAGAGGGCACATCATAGATATTGAAAAAGATAGTGACATAAATGACTTAGATATCAATCCAGACGATATTGAGTATATAGATATTGAAATATCTTTTGTAAATACACACAAATTATATACATAATTAATAAGTTTAAAAACAAAACAAGACATAGATAATTTAATTAGTAAATTAGATCAATTAGAAGTAATAGGCAAAAATCCATTAAAATATTAGAAAAATAATAAGATTTATTATAAATTAGATATACTAAATCGTGAATATGTTATTAAAACAGTAAAAATTAAATATTCTAATGCTTATAGAGAAGATTTCGAAGTACATATAAATGTAGAGAGAGAAAGAGGGCACATCATTTAGGGATGTTCCACAATGTCGTTGGATTTCCATCTAACGGCTACATCATGGTGTGTACAATGCCAAACCGTGGTGAATAGTAAAAAAATGAGCAGTACTAAACAATAAAAGGTGAACAATACCAAATAGTGATAGCTATTAGATGATGATCTAACGACTATCATCAGATGTCCCTAGGAACAATACTCTAGGGATGATGTCCCTATATATATATATATATATATATATATATATATAGGCATAATACTATGCGGCCGGCCTTATCACTGTGCAAGTGCGATCGCCTCCATTTGACCCATTTGCATAGTGTTTTGAGGAAATCCAACCGCATGGATGGAAAGAACATCGAAAAATAAGCTAGCATGTCAATTTTCATACAATTTGGGAACTTGTAGGGTTTTCATCTTAACGGGTGAAATTCTGAACCGGTAGGATTTCTATAAATTTTCACCCATTAAGATGAAACCCTACAAGTTCCCAAATTGTATGAAAATTGACATGCGAGCTTATTTTTCGATGTTCTTTCTATCCATACGGTTGGAAATCCTTAAAACATGCTCCAAGGGCTAAAATGGGAGGTGACTTTACTGAAATAGTGTTCCGACCAGCCTAATTGTATCATGCCCATATATATTATATATATATATATATATATATATATATATATATATGTATATTGATTTTCATTTTTGTTATTATTGTTTCTGCCACTATGGCATTATATTGACAAAATTATTCAGACTAATTATTACAAGATGATAAAACAAATTAATTTTAGATTTTTTTTTAAAAAATATTCATTCAGGTACATTAACACCTCGTATGCAAGGATATATAGTGGTGAATACTAACCACATCAATGAATTAAAAAAGTTAAAGAGGAAATTTTCTTAATATGTTAGGATTTTCTACCGTGTAAGTATGGACTGAAATGATGAAGCAAACAAGGGAAAAAGGAGAAATGACAACCAATAAAAAAATCTAGTACCACAAAATAAAGGTGGACCTCTCATTATCTTTTCTCCTTGCCTATCTTTTTAGCCAAACTCAACCATATATATATAATATATAATTATAAATTTCTTCACTATTTTTTTATATAAAAATAGATAAATCACATTTTTTTTATTTAATGATAATTATGATTACATAAGTGGACTCATAATCAAGTCCGACATAACGGGTGGAGTGCTCCTTAATTGTGTCTTAATCCCCTCAACTTCGTCCCTTTGATCCTTTGTTCCCATGTTGTAGCATTAATCTCTCATCGAGATGTGTCCTTCGATAAGCTTGGGTGTCCTCAAAATCTCCTCCGGTATATGTTGTTGATCCTCCTCACTAATGAGTGTGGGAGTTTTCTTCATGATTGATTCCATCACGATCAATTTTTAAATTTCTTCACTATTATTAATATATTAACAATATTAACAACTTCACTATTGTTAGTACATACTTCCCAAGTCCTCCACTCAGAGTCTCAGAGCAAAAGTATCCTATCCTTTTCAAACTCGGCCGTAATTCATCCATGACTTCCTTTTGTTTTTATGTAATCAAAATATTAACGTAGTGGGACTCATTATCAACAACAAAGTTTAATCAACAAAAAGTTTGTATTGTCAATTTCCCTAGCCAACCAAAGGAGAAAAAAAAAGAAAAAAGAAAAAGGAAAATCATATCATGTTACTATTCTTCAGTTTTCAGTTTATTCCTGCAACTCTTCTGCTTCCAGGAAAACTCTTAACCAGAAATCCATCCCTTCATGATCATCGCTTGAAGTGAATGACTGCAGGAAAGGCTGATGATCATCAAGAGAGACATCCATGGGCATCACCACTTCAGACCAGAAACTCTCATCAATCTCTGGGAGTTGATGATCAATTGAAGAATTCAGCCACTGACCATTAATTTTGTTATCTTCTGTGATTACTGATGTTGAGAGATCACTGTACGATCTTGAAGATGATACAATAGAAGAAGAAGAAGAAGGAGAAGAAGAAGAGGAATTAGAAGCTGTTTCCTTCTTACTAATAATGATCTTAGCTCTAGTGATCTTTCTCTTGGGTTGTTTAACCATCTGATCATTTGAGTTCACTCTCTTTTTCAAGTGAGTATGCCACACATTCTTGATCTCATTGTCAGTTCTCCCAGGCAACTTGGCAGCAATGGCTGACCATCTACATGATAAAAGATCATATGAAAGATTTGATCAGTTTTTAATATTGGAAAAGTACAAACACCTGATTTCATATATAAATAAAAGTTATGATTTCCATAACCATGCACATATATTGGATTTCCTATGCATGCTTGCATTATAAAAATGGGGGGGAGAGATCTCCAGTATCACATAAGAACTATATATTATACAATACAAGCACATGCATATGCATGGCAAAAGAAGATCAAGAGAATCTTTGATATTAAATGATATGTAGTTTTTATTTTATTTTTTATTTTTGGCAAGTTGTGCCTCTACTTTAATGATGTAGGGACCAAGGAAAAGCAAAGAGTCAGATATGATCAGGATGAAATTCATGGATTAATGGTGGGGGTGTAGTAACTAGTAAGTACTTCACAGTTCACAGCAAAGATAGGAATTAGGAAAAGTAGTAGTACTATATTATACCTATTTCCAAGAGCCTCATGAAGTTTGATGATAGTCTCTTCTTCTTCCTTGCTGAAGTTACCTCTTTTGATATCTGGTCTCAAATAGTTTGTCCATCTCAGCCTACAGCTCTTCCCACACCTTAGTAAACCTACAAAAGCAAAAAAGATTAAAAAAAAAAAAAGCTTAAAGCCCATAAAAAAAGAACAATGTAAAGAGACTCATGAATGAAGATGAAGAACATCGATCCGAGAAGATAAAGATGAATACTTACCAGCTTTTTTCGGTAAGGCACGCCAATTCCCATGGCCGAAACTTTGGATATAGGCTATAAGAATCTGGTCTTCTTCTCTTGTCCATGGTCCCTTCTTGAGACCCATCTTCTCACAACATGGAGCTCTCACCATCTTCTTCTTGTTTTGCTTATTCTTGTTCAAGAACTAGATAAACACAACAATACTTAACTCTCTTCTCTCTCTCTCTCTCTTTGTTGGTCTCTCTTTCAAGGGGTAGTACTAGGGGGGGCACAAGTGCAAGGAGAGCTCTCAGCACCCTTGGCTATTTATCCCAAGGATTGGAGGAACAACGTGCTGACATAGTATAGTATGGTCTCCCAATAAACAAAAGTGTCAACACGAGGCAGCTTCAGGGAAGGTAAGGAGAGACCCACATGCACTTCATTTCACATTGGTCATATGGAGATTTTAATTGGTTTGGCATCTATATGATGAGCTTAGCACTCTGAGTTCACAAGTGATCATCATGACATTTCTAAGGACCTCTTTTAACGTATAAACTCATTGACTTGGTCAGATTCGATTCCTTCTTTGATGATCATCCTGATCAAACCTCAAACTTAGTAACTCTAACTGCTTAATTAGATGAATGGATTAATTCGAAAGTGTGATAGTTAACTTTTCTTTGAAATTTAAGCTTCGATTTGGATGTGATTAAATGTGTGATTTGAAATTTAAGCTTCTATTGTTATTTTGGGTCTCTTGTTAAGATGGGGGATTCTCTTGTGAATGACCTAGGATCGAATTCTTACTCTTGTAAGGTGAGAGTCAGGTGTGGTGTTGTCCCTTTGTGAACTAACCTAAGGTCGAACAGCTACGCATGCAGTCAGATATAGTGTTGTTCTTATGTGGACTAACCTGGAATCGAACTGTGACATCTACATACATCCTTGATTGACTAGTTGCTTTGTAAAAAAAAAAAGTGTGTTGAAGAAGTTGAACTAAATAATCATATGATGAAATATGAGAGAAAACATATTGATTTTGATATTAATTATATGTTTTCTTTTGTTCTAGTTCCATGTAGCCAATATGTTCAACTGCGCCAACCGTGAGCATGCGGAGACTTCGGTCAAGAAAAAACTTGCCTTCATTAAAGTGACGTTTCAGCCTTGAGAACAATTGTAGGAGGAGGATGACCATGATTCCCATCTTTTAATTAAACTAGCTATGTTATCAATGTTTTTATTTTTATTTTGTTATTACTTTTTGTCGCTAACCATATCTTATAACCCTTTTATATAACAAAACTTTTTTTATTTATAACCAATATGATTTATTTATTTATTAATAAAATTAGATTGTGTTGATACAGAGATTTACTCCTCTTGTAGATCAGCGTAGATTTTCATCAAGCCTGTGATCAATGACTTCTCTGGGTCGCCCCATCAGGCTTTACAAGATCAACGCCTTCTCTAACAATAAGCTTTTAGGGATCGTAGGGAGAGAGTAGAGAGGATTCCGTCCAGGGAGAGAGAGAGAGAGAGAGAGTAATGCTAAAGCTAACTCTCAATTTTAGTGGAATCAAGATACAAGTTACCTTATTCGTAATTTGAGAACCTCCTTTTATAGCCCGTAGACCGTTGCTAGCCTAAAGACCGTTGGTTATTAGCTTGAAGACAGTTAGTTGTCAACTTTCAACGTCTTCTAAAATCCATCTTCCACTGTCGGGTGATCAGGCGGTTTTATGATGACAGTTAGCTTCTCATCTTGGCGCTTGTAATCATGTTACGTGCCTTGAGATATTTTCTCCCATAACAAACGAGATAGACTAAAAATTGATAATTTATTCCATTGACAATCTACTCTTATTGTAACCATTTATTAATTCATTTTTTTAATAAGGCGGATAAACCACATTTATTTATCAAAGTAGGACCAAGATAAGTGCTACAATCAACCCTTTCATACAAAATACAACATTTAAAAAATAATGAACCCGGGACTCATTGTAACTTGTATTGCCCTTTTCCACTTCTGTCGCTCTCGTCCCTCCTAGGTCTCGTCACCATCAAATCCCTGTGGGGGCATTCAGCGAGAAGTGTAGGCTCCTTTTGACTAAGCTTTGTGCTTTCTGGAGCATCAGCTTCTTTGACGGGTGGGGTGCATCAAACAATGATAACATGAGAAATTTAGTATCAGAGGGGATCATCAATGGCATAAATTATCAAAGTGTAGAATCTTCAACAATTGATCTTCATAATCAATTTATATATTCTTCAATAAATTTCATACAAGAAGAAAATTAAACGAAGGAAGAGCTTAGAAATTTCAAACATGATGTAAATTTCCCTACAATTTAATTTACCATATTAGAATTTGTCAGCTTATCCTAAGATCTTTTGAGGTTGCTGTGTCCTCTTCATGCACTTAGACTTAATCTTAGCTATATATTTTTATGTTATTACTTTCACCCTGTACTCCCAACAATTATATATATATATATCAAAAATGAAAGAAAAGGTCTTGAATGTTGTGAGTTTGATCAAATCAATCTTAATTGATATATCCGTACTTGTTTATAAGTTTTTCTCAAACTAAACTTTTGGGGTGGTTAATATCGTGCACGTTGAATTGAATTGGTTTTGCTAACGAGGTTTGAATTGATTCCCTAGTTGTGTGATTGGGTTGGTGATTAGTTGAATTGTGTGGATATATAACATGAGAAGTGATAGATGTTTTATTCTTTCTTTTACGGAGTTAGAAAAAGATGGTGGATCCTTGATGACAAAATGCACATGTAATAAATAAATCATTTTGTGCGGTAATTCCATGCACTCAAGCATTTCAATCTTAGAAAATGTTAGCTTCATATAAGGTAATTAATTACTAATTGCCTATTAGGTACCACTAGAATTCCATAGGAATTCTTAGATTCCTACGGGATTTAATATTTTACAGTAAAATTTTATTATGGTTGTATGGCAAAGTTTTTTATAATACAAAATTCGTAGGGAATAGTTGGATTCCATACGTAAAAATAAAGAGGTCTAAACTAAAATATATATATATATATATATATATATATATATATATATTATTTTATTTTTTTTTGAAATCTAAAAACATATATATCTCCACAAAAGTCGATAACTATATACAAATCCAACAATTTTTAGTAAAATGACTATTCCCTTTCTCCCCTTCCCCAAACCAATAATATTTCCAGCATACTCAATAAATTGTATATAAACAATTAAAGAAGATAAAGGTAAAATGATCATTTTAGCAAAAATTTATTGATAGTTAACCATAAGAATATATATGTAATTATTGGTATTTTGTAGGGAGTATATATATATGATTTTTATAGGGGCATATATTCAATTATAGGTTTTTCTGGCGGCTATAAATTTTTTAATATTAACTGTAGGAAATTTTTAAAGTATCCAAACACTCATTCCGTAGAAAAAAAAGAAATCCATAAAATTTGTTTTCACTTCCTATGAAAATAATTATTACGTAATATATTATTTTGCATCCAAATGCAGGTTTAAATCTCATTTTTATATAATATTTATTTGAAACAAACATTACAGAAATAGTTCATTTTATTTATTATTTTGGAAAAAATGGATAAACCATGCACATTCATTCATTAATTAAAAAGCAAGATTAAATATATAATTTTGTCCGCATTGTTATATGGCGCCAACGGTTACAGTTGGGCTTGGGAGCGCCCCTCCCCCTTGGGTATCCCCCTCCCCAGAATCAGAGTTCACAGTAGTTGCCCTTGCATCCGCCAATCCTAGGTCATCATCCCCGTCTGCAACTTTTTGTGCAAAACTTCGCTTGATTATCGTAACTATCGGCACCAGCTTCTGTTTCTTGGCAGCGTGTGCGACATCAAACCAAGACAACGTAAGAAAGTCTATCCCAAGGATTATTATGGAAAAAACGCGTCGTTTTCCGCAGAAACATCTCGGGTTCCTTTCATGCCAGATGCTCCAAGTAATCGCCATGATCATCAGCTGCCATCTTGCTTTGGCGTCTTTGTGAAGCCGATTTCCCAGAATACCACCCTCCTGGCCCTATAGGTCTGTATGTTACGTACGGGGGGTCGAGTTAATCTCAAAGAGCGGACAGTAGTGTCTCCAAATGTTTTGCGCTTCCGGGCACGTGATGAATAAATGCTCAGTTGATTCTGCATGTCTTGAACAGAGGTGACATTGTGTATCGCTTCCCCTCCACCTGATGAGGTTATCAAGCATAAGTAGTTTTGTTGTCTCATGCCAACCATGCGAATAGCTTAACCTTTGTGGGGCAGGTTATTTGCCAAATATCCTTCATAGGGCAACAAAGTCTGCCACCTATCAGGAAGTTATACAGGGACTTTACAAAGAAGTCCGTCCCCAACTACCAATGTCGCTAGTCCTCCCTCTCCTTCGTGGTTAAGCTTAGGGTATTTGTGATATTGGTGAAAGTCGTGCTCTCCTTCTAGGTTAGAGGCACAGTAGCAGCACCTGGCTTTGCCAATAACCTCTTTCTTGTTGTACAAAGATGTCTGAGTTAGGTATTAGTTGTTTCAAGGTGGCTAGTGTTGTTATAGGAGCGCTCCCGTTGAGCCATTTGTCATTCCAGAAGCTGATGGTATCCCCCTTCCCAGCTTTGGCCTAGATCCCCCGCTCAATTGCCTCCCAATGCGAAATTATTCCTCGCTAGGAGTAATAGGCTTGCCCAGGTGGTTTCAAGTGTGGGTTGGCGTAGGATTCCGAAAGTATGAGTGATTGATCACTCTGAGGTATATCCCCGCCTTGCCGTTCAAGATACGCCACCACCATTTGCCCAGCATGGGGGCATTGAAGATGCGTAAGTCAATGATTCCCCAACCCCCCTGCTCTTTGGGTCTACAAAGTCGCTTCCAATTTACCAGCCTATAAGAACTCTTCTTCATATCTGGTCCTCGCCATAGAAAATCTTGTCGTAGAGCATCAATGCGATGAGTAACCCTTTCCGGGAACTTGTAAATGGCCAACCAATAATTAGGAATGGTAGATAACACAGAGTTGATCATGGTGACTCCCCCCTCCCCCCCCCCTCCTCAATAACAGTCGCCCCTGCCACGTGCCAATCCTGTTTTTGATTTTAAGTATGAGCTTTTCCCAGTCTTCATTCCGTAGCTTAGTCCCAGATATCGGGAATCCCATGTATGTTATTAGCAGCTTCTCAGTTCGACAGTTTAATATGTTTGCCAGTGTCTTACGGGAGTGATATGTGGTATTGATAGGGACTAGCATAGTTTTGTGAAGTTTATGCGCAGCCCAGAGAACCCTTCATATAGGTAGAAGATTAGTTTGAGGGTACGCAGGTGCTCAATCCCTCTAGAATATAGTACCAAAAAATCGTCGGCATATTATAGTGATGTAATTTCCTCCCCCCTGTTCCCGCAGTGGATACCTTTGAATAGATTGGCTCTGTTGGATTTAGCTAGCATTGAACGAAAGACATTTGTGACTATAGCAAATAAGAAGGGGGAAAGTGGGTCCCCCTGTCACAATCCCCTCTTGTGTCTTACGTACCCCTGTAGTGTCCCGTTTATGAGAATCCTGGATTTGGTTGTCTGGAAGATCATTTGAATCCATAGTATCCATCTTGGTCCAAAGTCCCTTGCCTTGAGTACGTCCAACAGGAACCCCCAGTCAACTGTATCGAAAGCTTTTTCAAAGTCCATCTTCAGAAGTATACCTCCTCGTCTTCTTCTTCGCGTGATATTGATGAGCTCCTCGGCTGGAACTATGTTGTCCAGAATGCTCTTGCTCTTGATGAAAGCAGTCTGCGACTCATCAATCAGTTCTTGCATTAGTAGTTGTAGTCTATTGGATAGGACCTTGGTGATAATTTTCATGGAGCAATTGATCAAGCTAATTGGATGATAGTCCTTGATATCCCGTGGGAACTCTGTTTTTGGGATCAAGACAATGTGAGCCCAGCTGAGTCGTTCCAATTGTTCCTCTCCCCTGTGGAGTTCCTCAAATAGCTTCATAATATCCCCTTGCATGAAGTCCCACCCTTGTTGGTAGGTGTTCATTAGGAACCCATCCGGACTCGATGCTTTTTTCGAATTGAGCTCCTTAATGGTATACCTGACTTCCTATGTTGTGAATGGCTTCTCCAATCGACCCATGTTGACACGAGGTTGTTCGGAGAGAAGTTGTTCCCAGTTGGTGTTGTACCGATGTCTCTTGTGCTGCCTAGTAATTCTCTGAAGTGGGAGGCGAATACGCTAATGATGTGCTCCGTACTGGTGAGAGTGGATCCCTGATGCTCCAGCTGATGGATCCAATTCCTACATTTGTGTTGGTTCGCTACTGCGTGGAAGAATTTTGTATTATTGTCTTCCTCCCTTAACCAGGTGACCCTGGAGCCTTATCTCTACTGTTCTTCCTCCCTTTGGAAAATGTCATCATAACTCCTTTGATGAGTAATGAACTCCTCTGCTTCGTCCAGTTTAAGTTCCCGGGTCTCTTGAGAACATCAAGAGCCTTTATCTTCCCCAACAGCTCCTCTTTTTGTACCTCCAGCCTCCTGTAGGTTTCCCTGTTCCACAATCTTAGTCTTTTGCGAATGAGGGCCAGTTTCTTGTCCACCACGAAAGCCCCATTCCCAACATATGTGTTGCCTTCCCACCATTGCTTTATCATCTCCCAAAACCCTTCATGTTTACCCCATGCCCGGTTGAATCTAAAGATGACGTTAGGTCGATCGAAGATACCACATTCCAGTCAGATAGGTGTATTGTCTGAACTAACCCTGGGTAGTGCATTTTGCCAAATATGCAGGAACCTTGATACCCAGTCCCCTGACATCAAGAATCGGTCAAGCCGCGCCATTGACAGTGCATCCCTACCATTGGTCTAGGTGAATTGACGCCCATGCATTGGCTGGTCAAATAGTTGCAGTGTTTGAATGGCCTGTTCAAACAAATCTATATCCCACCAGGTACTAGCTCCTTGGTTGCGTTCCCCACTCCCACAAGTCGAGTTGAAGTCACCTCTGATTAACCAAGGTCCATCCCACCTTTGTCTGATATCGGCCATTCCCCTTAGAAGGCTATCTTCCAAGCTCGATCACAGGGCCCATACATTGTAGTAAACATCCACTTCTGTGCTTCCTTGATGTTGTCAAGAATCACAGTGATAGAGTAGTTGTCTGTGAAAGTTCTTATAGTTCTCAGGTTGTTGTTGTTCCATCCGATGCAACACCCGCCCCGAGTATTCTCAGCCGGTAGGACAAGGAGCTCAGGGTAGAGTTTCCCCCCAGCAATTGCCAGAATTGATCATCCATAGCGGATAGCTTTGTCTCTTGTAGGCTGTGTAAGAAGTCGTGCACAAGACAGAGCTTCTTCCTTTTTCCCAATCCCCTGACTTTTCATGATATGATTTTCATCAGATGACAGTCGATTTGCCCTGAACAAGAGTCCCAGAAGGCCTATGTGGCTCAAGTAGTACCTTCCTGGGCCCTTAAGGCCTCCATCCTCCTCATATGTGCTATGTATGTTGCCCTTTCTTCTTCATTCTAGCCAATTTCTACTCCCATCATAAGGGCCTTTGCTACCATGTCTTCTTCCGACCAATCCACTAGAGGGAGTGGAATGTTGATAAGTTCAGCTTCGTTAAACTCCACATTTATTGGCTTCTTCCTCTTGCTCCTTCTAGGGCCCTCCTGGCTTTGTGTATGTGGTGCCCGTGGATCAACTTGCAACTTTCTTGGTCTTCCCTTAGGTTGGGGGAGGGGTGTCTTTCTAGACAATATTGGTGTTTGTGCCGGTTTTAGAGGGGTAGTATGGTCCTTTTCCCTTTTTTTCTTGTTCTTCTTTCTCTTCGAAATACTCCCATACCCATCAGAGACCATGTTTAGGGACCCTCTAATGCTTCTGGGTTTCAGTTGGCACCAAGCAATGTTGGGGGCCTCTCCAAGTTGGGTTCAATTGTGTATGAACCTTGTTGATTATGTTTGGTTAAATTTATGATTGGGAATGAAAGTGAGTTGGGCTGGGTATAGTTTAACTAGGTTGCATTGCTTGGTGAAAGATTGTTACATATGCTGGGTGGGCCAATAGATTGGGCGAGAACCATCTCCTGTTCCTCCTAAATGCCAACGGGCTCAAATGGACCGGGTAGCTCCTCTGCGGCCCACTCTCCTGCTGCCCACTCTCCCTGCATTGCCTTTTCTCCATTGGGCCTCTGGGTCCCACTTGCGCCAGCTGGCAGAAGGGGGTTTGCTGGTGCCACTAAGTCAGCTCCTGCTTCCTTGGTTTGTTTTGAGCACCGGGCATGTGGTCTCACCATCTGACTAGGAGCCCCCAGATTGGAGCTGGTCCACATGTCATCCGCCACATCTTCATTTCCTACAAGGGAAAAAGGCTCAATGTCAGCGTCCGAGACTCCCCCAGTTTCCCTTTCAGGAACCAGCGTTTCATTAATCGAAACGTGTCCTGCCTGACGCTTCGTCATACCCTCTTGCTCTGGCCACTTAGCCGCTAACATAGCGGCGGAAGAACACTTACCCTTTGTTGGGCAACTCGAAGACCTCGTCCGGAGCTCCCTTTTGTCTGTCGGTCTTCGAGGGGCAGCCGACCGATCTCCACGAGGTTCCGGTATACTCCCACCCTCCGGCCGGCGACCACCTTCATGAATGAGGATTCCGGTCAGCGGCCGGCTTCCAAACCCTTTCGAAGGGCGTTCAGGACCCATCGTCGGCGCCTTCCCCTTCTCTTTGTGCGTCCAAATAGTTCATTTTATTATCTTGGCTTGAAGTAGCACAAAGTCTAGTCAAAAGAAGCCTTGAGTTCATTAGAGACCCTCCGTCGCAGGATATCAAAGCAACGAGGCCTCAATTAAAGACACCTTGCCACCAGAAAGAGCAAACTGAAGCATCTACCTCCATGACCTTGTTTTTCTACTATTATCGTTTGAACTTTTGTAACACAAGAATAGATGTACCAAACTCACATTGTCATAAATAAATATAATTTATTCACTTATTTTTTAAAAAAAATATAGAATGAAAATATACAAAAGCTCTATTTCTCTGCCATTCTACTCTAAGTCTCTCTTCTTTTTGGCGTATGGCTTCCTCGCTCTCTTTGCAACATCTACTCATTTCAAACTTAATTTGAAAGCCATATTTCGACTTGAACATTCTATCCTAATAATCAATCAATCAATAAAAATGTGTTCCATGCTCACAGTCACACCATTCGTATTTTATATGAAACTACTTAATTTGTCCAATTGGACCCACGGCAAGATTTAAAATGTGTGAAGCTCAAAATGAAATTGGAGAATTTGTAAATTTATTAATTTTTGGTTTAGTTGTATAATTTGTTACCCTTTTTCTATGTTTCTTCCACTGACTCAAGTCCAAAAGAAGGTCACCTGACCCTAAATCAATGGCTCGGATAAAGTCTGTCTCTGTGTTCCTTTTTCTCATTGATGGAATAAACGTGTATTGGGAGGTCTCTTTTTTTTCTTTCCTTTTTTTTTCCACATGTTGGTAGAGGGGGGCACGGGCCCGGAATGGTTAAACCACATGTTGGTAGAGGGGGGCACGGGCCGGTTAATCGGGCCCGGCGGGCCCGACCCGCCGGTTCCGGGCAGGCCAAAGCCCAACCCAGAACAGGCCCGGGCTACAGTAGTAGCCCGCCGGGCCGGGTTGACCTGCCGGACCCGGCGGGTCACGGGTCACCTTAGGGTGACCCGTAACCGGCCCGGGCAATAGTATAGAACTGGCGGGCCGGGCCCAACCCGCCGGTTAACTGGCCGGCCCGCCGCTTTTTTATTTTTTTTTAAATTTTTTTAAAATATCTAAATGTATATTAAAAAATTACAAAAAAATGTAAAAAAATGTAAAAAAAAACTATGTTATTTTTGTAAAGCCCCAATTATTTTAATTAGGAACCTTTAATTATACCAATCACTAATCTTTCCTTTAGTTAATTAAATTAATCATCCATGCAATTTAGGTTAATCATGCCAATAATTTGATTCATTCCTCTTTAGGTTTTCCAATTAAATTCTAAATTACCAAAATACCCTTGGTGACCACCATTAAATCTAATTAGGGATTTTAACTTATTAAATCTCCATTTTTCAAATAATTCATGTTTTTGGGGAAAATTACTTTAACCTCCAAAATTAAGATTTTATTTATTCCAAATGAAGAAATTCTAGGATTTTACAATTTTGATATAAAAATAGAATGAGAAAAAATTTTAAAAATCGAAAACTATAAAATTCATTATCCTACCCTCATTATTCAAATATTAGGAAAACCAAAAATATATATAAAAAATAAAATAAAAATATATAAATGGCAAGCTACTTAAAAAATAATGAAATAACAAAAAAAAAACTTCATTATTGACAACTAGAGATGCAAAAATCTCTCTTGAAGAAAAAAAAAATTCAATATATAAAATTCATTATTCTACACTAATTATTTAAACTTTATAAAAATCAAAAAAATTATAAAATCACAAAATATATAAATGGCAAGCTATTTAAAATAAGAAAATAACCATGAAGAACCTTAATTATTGGTAATCAAAAAATGTAAAAATCTCTTGTTAAGGAAAACAAACTCAAATCTATAAAATTTATTATCATTACCAAATTATTCAAACATTAAAAAAAATCAATTAAAAATATATGATATTTACATGTGTTTAAAAAATTAAAACAATTAAAAAAATTAAAAAAAAAATAGACGGGTTGACCCGGGTCAACCCGGGTCAACCCGGCCCGACCCGGCGGTCACGGGTTGGGAAATATTGACAGTAGCCCGCTTTGTAGCGGGCGATTCACGGTTTCTACCCGACGCCGGGTCAGTTGACCCGGCGGGTTTTGCAGGGCCGGTTCCGGGCCGGGCCGAGCCAAAACCCGGCCCGTGCCCCCCTGATGTTGGGTGAGTTTTTCACGCACACAAAAAGATGACTTTATTATTTATCATGCAATCAAATAATTACACCTCATTGACTTGTAATTACTTGCAATCAATGAAACAAAGGAAGAAATGACTCAAAGTCATTGGACAGAGCTGGTCAAAGTCATTGGACAGAGTTGGTCAATGCTTGTTTGATCGGAACCGTCCAAGTCAACCACTTCCACCATTATGTTTAACAAAATGTGGACATATTTTCAATCAACTTGGAAAATTCATCATCTTTGAACTTCAAGCTAACCAGTGGAGAATAGTTTATTTAGTCTTTTTTTTTTCTTCTTTAATAAAATAGATAAATTTTATGAATTTTTAATTAAATATGAAAGTTTAAGTAGATATTACACAACCATGTTACAAAGAAAAGTAATAAGGAAACATAAGCTTAAAGTTCCCTGGTTGCATGCATCAACTCTCTATGTCATATTGCTTGAGGGGTGATCATCTTTGAAGGCTTCATCGTCTTCGTTGATTTATAATTTGTGAGCTTCACTTCACCAGGTTTTCTACCATTTCCAACTTTGGTAGATCGCTTGGCTATTGGTGTTGTATCAAACTAAGATAGCTTAAGGAAAGAAATGCCACGAATAATTTTTAAAGAAACAAGTCATTTATCTTAAAAATATCTCATGTTTCTTTCTCCCAAATACTTCAGGTTACAGTAAAGAGTATGAAGTCCCATCCCCTGCTAAGGGTTTTGTCCATCTTTTTTTGGGAAGCCTAGGCAGCTTATCATGTATGTTAAATATCCTTTGGAAGTGTTGCTATATACAAGTGACATATGGGCAAACAAAGAGGAGGTGGGCCATCGATTCTTCTTCCATGTCACATAGGTAACATAGCATACGGGTCCCTCGCCCCATTTGCACTTATGTAGGTTGTCCAGTGTAAGTATTTTCTTAAGTTAAACTAGTCTGGTTTGGTCTTGATAAACTAAACTAATTTGGTTTGGTTTGAAATTTTGAAGTGATAGAATTAAAAGAAAAAGAAATCTCTGTTTATTAGATATTGAAAAATCAATGACTTGCTATGTAAAATAACGGTATTCTATTTGGTTTGATAATTGATATGTATTTTTCATAATTATAAACCATTTGAATTATCTTATCTTTTTGAATACATATTTAATTTGGTTGTGTCTCACACTCCTTGTTTCATTTTCCATTGACTCTACTTAAGTTGGCATTGAATTGAATTACCAAGCAAAAGATTTGTTCTTTCATAAAGAAGTGAAGAACACATTTTGCATCTTTCTTTCCAATATCTATTATTGCTCCAGTGGCAAGTCTTTCTTTTTTTCTTTTTCCTTTATTTGATGAAAGCGAGAATCTATTTCATCTCTCTCTCTCTCTCTCTCTCTCTCTCTCTCTCTCTCTCAAATTTTAATAAAGTTTGACTGGGTTGAAGGTTTCCATGAGTTACACCACTTCCCAAGAGTAGATTTCCAAGAGATGGTGTAACGTTTACATCAATCCAAAATCATAGGAGCAAGAAGTGTTTTGTGCATGTGAGAGCTCAAAACATGGCATTCATACCAAGTTCAGTGGCATTAAAATTCGAAAGTTAACAGTAATACCAACGGCCAAGGACTAGTCTTGCCTAGTTCCATAACCAGTGAAGTCTCTGGTTCTGGACATGTGGCAAGACGAGATTGGCTTTTGTAAAAAAAAATTTGACTTTTGTGGTGATGGGGCCCACCACCACCCCAAAAAAAAAAAAAAAAAAAAAACCAAAACCCCACCCCAGCCAATGATTGACTGCCACATGGCAGTAAACCAGGGAAACCAGTGAACTCCAAAACCAGGCAAGATGAATCCAACGGCCAAGTAATCTATTGATATCTTGGTCCCTGTAAGAATTCTTTAAATATGAACAGTGATTGTGATAGGTGGTCCCAGCATCCATATGTGCGTGAGCCACTCTCTTATGTTTGCTCCACCGAAGCTTGTGCATGTCTTTGATTTCTTAGCGGCTTGCCACTCATATTACCAACAAGAAAAAAAAAAAAAATCCAAAGTTAAATGAAATTGACTTTTGATTTCTCTAACTCAATAATTTTTCATTCAATCTTAATCTTGTACAAACTAAGGAAATGAGAGGCCACTGTTAAAACTGCAAGCATGTCATTAACTCCTCTCAGATAGAAGAAAGAATGAATTAGTACATCCTCTCAAGTAGAAGAAAGAATGAATTTGCAGATATAATCTTCAGCAAATTAGAATGCAAATCTACAACCATTTCCATCTAAAAATTGCTCGGTGTGCCATCCTCTGGTCTTAAGCTCTGATAGAAACATTGGAAAAAGAGTTTCCATCTTCTCATAAGCAGCTTTCATAACCATCCGGGATGTACTGCCGGACTTCTCCATTTCTGCAGTAAAAGCAGCAACCAACCATCCCCTTAATGCATCTTCTCCTGTCGCACTGTGCTCTAGGATCATATGAGTTTTTTTGTTTTTCTGACTTATTAGAAACTTCTCTTTGGGGAATATTTCTCTAAGCTCTTCGATCTTGGAAGGATTCTGCACGATGTTACGCAGAGGGAGCCCAACCTTGACGTTTCCAGCTTCCTCTATTAATCGGTCTGGGAATAGAAGATTCTCTCTGTATCTTAAGTCAGCTGGGCTTGATATTCTACCTGTCTTGAGAAAATCTGCTACAATCATGGCTGTCCTCTGAGGGTTCAATGTATTAACTGGGGCTGCTCGCATTTCCTCAGTCACACTGTAAATATGTATTGCCGAAAGTAGAGGGGCAACTATCAACTGCAAGAAAGTAAGGTCATCAGCAAAGAGATTGAGTTCTTATAATTAATATATCAAAATAGAGATCTAAATCTAGTCGTACATACAAGACCAATAACTAATTCAAGGCTGAAATACAACTCCGTACATTGATGCCAAGATCGGAATGCCATATCCACTTTATATATATCCAACACGAGGTTCGACAGTAGTTATTTATAGCATACTGTATTCCACAAATTTTGCTAGTGAGTCGGAAGTAGATTGCTTGTTACTTGGAACTCCAATTTGTGTGTATGATCACAGCCAAGTGATCCTGGAGAACAGTTCATTTAATTATGAGCTTGATCTGCCACTATTGCAAAATGTAGCCCTTGTTTTGCTGTCAATGGGCAGAAATACTATTATTCAAATGCTACAGAACCAATCCTCTCATATAAAATGGAAGGTATATTAAGGTTCATCCAAGGTGCCACTACAAACTAGCTCCAAATTCCACTTATATAACAGTAGCAAGAACTTTGAAGAAACGGTCAAATTGTTTATATTCTTCAAATAACCCTGACAAATTTAGGTCCTAATTATAAACATAATCTACTAGGGTGAAAACAGTCTTTGGTATTCATGAATAATTTGATAGTAACAATTAGAAATTTGAGAATATATGATACTTTATGACATGTTCACACAAGGAACATATATGAAATAGAGCTTTTGAAAGGGAATACATTGGAGCAATTTGATAATACAAAACTAGACAATAGTCATCAATTTGCAGGCAAACCAGGAATTCTATGGGGAGAGGATCATGTTGATATTGGGTGTATGAGTTTAATTGGGGCTTGCTTGGATGGAGGTAAATGACCAAATTTGAAAGCCCATGTAGTGGGGTTGCAACATGCTCATGTTCATTTTTCACTATTGGATTGAGTTAGATCCTAAGACTGAAATTGACCTATTTGAACCTTATATGGCTGAGAGGAAGAGGAATGAAGCATGAGCATGAGAGGAGCAATAAAGAGAGGGGCAGGGAGTTGGGAAACAAGGAAGAAAAGGGGATTTCCATGCTTTGAAGAGAGCTTCTTATTATGCAGCAAAGGAGTAATTCCTTGGAGACTTGTGCTTTGTTCACTGCTTGGTACAAAAATTAAAGGGTTTTAATCAGATAATGCAAGGGATTATTTTAATCAAATTCTATCTCCATTTATTCAAAAAGAAGGAATCATCTGAGTCCTCTTGCATTAATTCTCCACAGCAAAACAAGATAGCAAAAAAGAAAAATAGACATCTCTTATTCACTACCCAAGCACTTCTTTTTCATCAAAATGTAACAAAAAGCTATTGGGGGGAAGTTGTTCTCACATCTGCATACATGATAAATAGATTGTCATCTCATGTCTTAGAGTCAAAATGTCCTGTGGATTTACTCTCTAAGTTTTATCCTAATTTGAGAACCACAAATAATCTTATGCCTAAAATATTTAGGTCTACCCCATATGTACATGTTAATAGACACCTCCTAGAATTATCAAATACCTCTTTGTAGGATACTCACTAACTCAGAGGGGATATAAGTGCTATCATCCATCTTCCAGGAAATTCCATGTCTCTGTTGATGTAACTTTTGCTGAAGGGAAATCATATTTCTCCAAATCTTATCATCAGGGGGTGTTGAAGATAAGGAATCTTTATCTAGTGAAGATAAGGAATCTTTTTTGTTTGATCTTTTGTCATCGTCCAAGTCTATTTCCGTGTTTGTTCCAAAACTCCTGCCAAATAATGAGTCTATCTTACATGTGTCACATCCTGAGTTTATGTTGAATGACTTGACGGCTACAGAAAACAGTCACTGATAATAGGAGTTATGGGATAGTGTACTCAAAGAAGAAAGCTGTTGTTCCTGATCTAATGCAAGTTCAAGATTTCAATCCGAGCTATATAAATAAGATAGTTGTAAATTCTGAATCTACTCAACAGGAAAACTATACAACACCAGAAGCCCAAAACAATGATCTTAAACTCCTATTACAGTGAGGAAAGGAACTTGAGAATGTACTAAACGACCTCTATATCTATTATCCCGTAGTGTATCTTTCCAAAGATTTTCACCATCTCATAGAGCCTTCCTCATCAACCTAAACACTATTTCCATACTTAATATCCTGTCCAAAGCATTTTCTAATAAAGAATGGAGGAAAGCTATGAGAGTTGAAATGGATGCACAAGAGAAAAACAAGACTTAAGAGCTAGTTGATTTACCAAGTGGAAAAAGGCTGGTGGGATGCAAGTGAGTGTTCAACTTAAAATATAAAACTAATGAGTCACTAGAGAGATATTAGGCGGGGTTAGTAGCAAAAGGATACACCTAGATATACAGAGTAGATTATTAAGAAACCTTTGCTTATGTTGTCAAAATGAACATGGTAAGGATACTCTTATCTCTAGCAATTAACTTTAATTGGGAGTTGTAGCAATTTGATGTTAAAAATGCATTCTTGCATGGGGACTTGGGAGGAGAAATATACATTAGCATTTCTCCTAGTTTTGATGAAAATATAGAAAGCAATAAGGTATGTAAACTGAAGAAAGCTCTTTACAATCTTAAATAGTCACCCAAGGCATAGTTTGGACAGTTTGCCAAAGTAATGCTTGCTATAGGGTATAGACAAAGTCAAGGGGACCATACACTTTGTATTAAGCATTCTGAGACAAGGAGAGTCACGGTCTTGCTAGTATATGTTAATGAAAATCGTTATGAAAATAAAGAAAATGAGAAACATGTAGTGAAGAAGAGCTAGGAAGATAAAAATACTTTAATGGGAATTGAAGTAGCTCACTCAAAACAAGGAATCTTTATTTCTTAGTAGAATTATGTTACAGATCTTATAAGGGAGATAGGAAAACTGACCTACAAACCTGCATCAACTCCTATAGATCCGAATCACAGACTTGGAAATGCCATTGAAGACCCGACGGTTGATAGGGAGATGTACCAAAGACTAGTTGGAAACCTTATTTATCTAGCATACACGACCAGATATAGCCTATTCAGCAAATGTGATGCAGATGTGCGCGTATATCGTCGTCGATGCAGAACTTGATGTCCTAGTCTTATTTGGATTGTGTTATTATTAGGACTTTTATTTTGGATTGTGTTATTATTAGGACTTTTATATTAGTAGTCATTGTTATGGTACATAGGGGTATTTATGTCTTTCATTGTTCTAGGGTTTCCTATATAAACCCTTGCTATGGAGTCTGTATTTTCAGTTTTTGATTATTATTATTATTTTGAGTTCTCTCTTGAGTCTCTCTAGCTTGGAGCTTGCTCCCCTTTCTATCTTGAAGCTTTCTACTTTCTTTCCAACTGATTGCATCAATTGGTATCGAACCAAAGATCCAAGAGAAGAATCGCCGCACAGTGCGTAGATGAGAAGGGAAACATAACCGATCTTGAGTTCGGCGCAGAGAATCAGCGGAATATCCTGGTCAGCCAGATCCCTTGTTTTTCTTGCTTCTACCTTTTTTTTTTTCCTTTCCCAGTTTCTTTCTAGCCGCCTTCCTCTCCACTCTTCTCCTTCACCGCCGACCATAAACCTTCTTTATTCCCAAAGCAAACCCTAGAAACCCAAAAAAAAAAAAAAAATCTCTGATATCTTTAGTTTACCTTTTCACATTTGAATACTATCTTCCAATTCAAAATCCTAGCCTTATCCAACTACCTCATCCTTATCCAAAAAAAAAAAAAAAGAAAGAAAGAAAACAAAACAAAATCCGTTTTATCCAGCAAACAACACAAAAAAAAAAAAAAAACACACTAATCAGGCCTATCCGTTTTTATCCAGCAAAAAAAAAAAAAAAAAAAAAACCCCACACCCACAAAAAAACAAACAACCAACCAAATCCATCAAAACAAAAAGACACAACATATACCGCGTCGCCCGCCTTTCCGTGTCCAGCCTCGACGGATCTGCGAACTTCTTAATTACGTGACGAGTTTCCCCAAAATCGCCGACCCGCGTGATTAGTTTCCACGCATCAACATCAGCCCGCAACGCCATCATCTTCGGCCACGCCACCGCCACCGCCACCTTCGGCCCCTCACCGCGTTCACCATCATCGCCGTCTTGAGATCCAAGAACCATACCGCTGCCTTCACTCCTCTCCTAATCGATTGGTCCGCGCAACGCGCCGAAGCCTTCCACAACATCGCCGCCCATGCGTCCACCATTGGATTACGCTTCAACTCCAAAAGGGGCGGTGCTACACAATCTCGATTTTTTTCCTTTTGTTCTTACTTTCATAAAATTTCTAGCCCTCCTTTTAGCTGCGTTCATAGTATGCATGCTAGACTAGTATCTTTGTTTTAATCCAGGTGATTTTATCGCGTGTGCTTATAATTAAGTTTAAGTTAAGCGTTCTTACTCAATTTTAGTCTTCTCTCGGCATTTTCCTTTTATCCAACCTTCTTCTATCCACTTCCCACCACCATGACACTCAAGGGACCTCGAACACCGCTGGACCAAATCAAAAGGAGACCTCCCCAGCGACTTGATGCCTTAACACAAACCCTAACACAATCCCCGCATGACACAAACAAAAATTTGATTCTTTAACTGAGGCGGTCTCCCGATTGACAATAAGGTTAGCATAATCTCAAGAAGGGGTAAACAATGGGTCCATGAGTGGGTGAGGGAACTTCTTCCCTTCATCAACACTTTCTCCAAGTCGGCCGCCTCCTCCTACTTTCATGCCACTAGTCATGATCCGTCGTCCTAGAACCCTTACTCCAGGACCTCCCTTGGAGAATTTCCTCGATGCTGTGGTTCTCCCACGACACCATCACGAGGATCCTTTCCTCCTCGATGGGGACTTAGGTGAACTTCTGGCCGCGGCTCCCTTCGGGGTATTTCTTCCCCAACAGCCTCGGGTTGACCTCCCCATGTGGGACTAATGATGATATCACCAAAGCGTGTCCGCGTGACCGCCCAAACTTTGATGGACACCTTGATCCCAATATCTTCCTTGATTGGCTTGCGAGAAATCGAGCATTACTTTGATTTCTATTCCATGGCGACCTCGGAAAGCGCATTCGTTTCACCAAAATGAAGCTCGCCGGTCCCCGCCAAGCGCTTATTGGCTCAAAGTCGAAACCGCGACTTAGCTAATATGGATGAGCCACCTATTACTAGTTGGGTGGAGATGCATGGCTTAAGGGAGAAATACATTCCCACCTATCATGGCGGCATTTGCAGATACCGTTGGTTAAACTTACGCCAAGAGTCCCTCCACGTAATTGCCGTAATATATGAACCGCTTTGAAGACCTTGCCTCTCGCGTGGACGTTCAGCGAGGCGTGGACACAGCGATTAAATTTATTAATGGTCTTGACTTGAAATACAACAAGAGGTCAACCTTCATGCCCACTACTATAAGCGAAGCCTCTCACTTAGCCCCTGAAGGTTGAAAAAACTTTATATAGCACCCATTCAGAACCTCGACACGCTTCTTACAATAAAACCGTGTCCAATTCCAACCCGTGCAGCGCGACCTCGCATTACTCTCGATGGTCCAAAGCGCGAAATTCACCTTCCCAGTGATCCCAAAGATCCCTAAGGATACTCGTTCACTCACCTAAAAAGCTGCCATCTTTAACTTCGTATCCGTTGCTTTAATTGGTCAAGGCACCGGGTCATGTAGCTTCTAGTCAGTCCTCATCGCGACTCTTACGATCGCGACCATACGACACTCCCGCCGATCTAGACGTAATTAGTCATCACTTCCTTAGATCCCACGCATTTGACGGGGATGAGGTTGGAGGTTATGTTGGTGACCCTCTTTGCTGCCATGCGTTGCATCCTCTGATACTACTGTGATGATTGGCAAAGAACCACCATATATTCCATACTTTTCCTCAAGTCGCGGTGACAAAGTGTGTAAACTTGTCATTGATGGAAGGCGATTCCATGAATGTTGTCTCTACTACTGGAGTCGCCGGTTGAAGCTCACACTGAGCCTCACCTCAATACTCTGAGTTGCTTGGGTTGATAAAACATCTCTTCAAAGTGTGTCTCGGCGTTGCCTTGTGCCCCTCCAAATGGGCAACTATACGACAAAGTGTGGTGCGATGTATTACCCATGGATATTGCTCATATCCTTCTTGGTAGCCCTTGGCTTTATGATCTTAATGTTACTCATCATGGTCGCGTAACACTTACGTCTTTATGCACAGGAGGCAAATCCATCATGCTTACACCTCGCTGCGTCCAAATCGAGAACGAACCACCAAAAGCATCACCCATCCACGCTTGCGATAAAACCATTAACTCTACTTACACCTAAAGCCTTTGCGACAAGAGAGTACTAGTTGGGCATTCTTTTTCTGGGTGGTGACTACTATGACTTCTCGGACTTCGTCCTTGACTATATAATCCACGTGATTGTTTCTTTACTTGAGGAATTTAAGGATGTTACACCTCGACGAAAGTTACGTGAGCTTCCACCTATCTGGGACATTCAAAGATACTATTGATTTTCTCCTAGGTCTCACTACCAAATCTTCCACATTACGGGATGAACCCCAAAGAAGCGTCTTGAACCGCTACCAAATTGAAGGCTTGTTACATAAGGGATTTATTAAGTATTAGCCTTAGCTCATACTGTTCTCACTCTACTTACTCCAAAGAAAGATGGTTCTTGGAGAATGTGTGTTGATAGTCATGTATCAATAAAATCATGAGTACAGATTTCCTATACCTCACCATGATAGTTCTCTCGATGTCTCGGTTCTACAGTGGTTTTCCAAAATTGATTTCGCGTAGTGGCTACCACCAAATACGATTCGTCCAGGAGATTTAATGGAAAGCTGCTGCTCAAAACCAAGACGGCTCCATGAATGGCTTGTAAATGCCATTTGGGTTATCCAATGCCCTAGCACCTTCACAGCGAGTATGACCAATGTGTCCTTCGTCCTTTCCTTGGTAAATTTTGGTGGTGTATTTTGATGATGTCCTCATTTATAGCCACAAAGGATGAACACTTAGATCATCTCCGCCAAGTTCTAACCACCTTAAGGACCGAGCTGCTATTTGCAAAACCTTAAAAGTGTTCTTCCTCGGCCTGCAGAATTTTCTTGGATTCATTATTTCTCGCTAGCGGTATCTCTAGCCGGACCGGAAAAGTCAAGGCTATTCATGCTTTTGCTCCACTTACTACCTCTCTCCGAGCCGTAGCTTTCATGGACTTGCCACTTTTATCACGCTTCATCAAAGGCTTTAGTTCCATTATGGCTCCCATCACGTAATCATTTTAAAAGGGAGATTTTCATTGGGCTACCGCCACCAAAGCCTTTGAAGATATCAAGAGCGTATGGCCATTTTCGCGCCACCCAGTATTTATCAAAAGTCTTCGAGGTCAGCGACGATCCGGTGATTGGCATTGGGGGTGTCCTTAGCCAAGCAGGGGCCATCCCTACTTACTTTAGCGAAAAACTTCAATGACGCTTGACAAATCTATATTCCACTTATGAGAAAGAATTTTATCGCGTTGTCCAAGCCCTCAAGCTATCAAGGCGCTTATTTGTTGCCTCAAGAGTTTGTGTTGTACTGATCATCATTTCGTTATTTCATGCATACACAACACAAACTTCGGTGAGCAGCACGGTGGGTCGAATACACCTTTATTCTTTCATCATCGCCCCGGTTCAAAATAAACCCGATGCTCTCACAGTCGTGTTATTACTGCTTACATTCTATGAGCACTAGCGTATATCGGTTTCATTACCAAAGACGAAAATTTTGTGCTCCGATTTGGTTCTATATATTTCGAGATCCTCTACTGGAAATCGTAGGGCCTATATTGATTTCCTCCCGGATGGAGTACCTTTTCCGTGGTTCTACTCTACGCATTCCCCGCGACTTCCTTAGAGATTTTCTCGATTTGGGAATTACACGCGGGTGGACTTGGTTGGACATTTTGGGAAGGACAAGACCGTTGCTCTTGAAGACCGCTTTTTATTGGCCTTCCGCCTTAAGAAGGATGTCATACGAAGTCGCTTTCTCGATTATGCACATGTCAACTAGCGAAAGCTAGGAAACAAACACCGGGTCTTTACACTCCTCTACCGCCCAGTTCACACACCTTGGTACGATATTAGCATGGACTTCATCCGGGGTTACCCAAGACTTCAGAGGTCATGATTCTATTTTAGTTGTGGTTGATCGGTTCTCGAGATGGCCCACTTCATCCTGCGGCAAAGAAACTGGCGCTTTCTACGTGGCCAAGTTAATCTTTAAAGAAGGTTGTCTGGCCTTCACGGGTTTACCTCTAATCCATCAGGTTCCGATAGGGGATGTCAAGTTTGTTAGCTACTTTGGAAAACGCTTTGGAAACTTCTGTACGCGGTTGAAATTTTCCTCTAACTTCCACCCTCAAACGGATGGTCAAACTCAAGTTACCAATCGTAGGCCTTGGAAATTTGTTCGCTTGTCTAGTTGGAGAGCGCCCCTGGACTCGGGATTCATTGTTACCTATCTGGCGAGTTTTGCCTATAATTACGTCAATAGGACCCATTTGGTAAAAGCCCTTTTCAAATTGTTAATGGCCTCTACACCCCTGCCGTCGTTGATTTGATCCTTTACCTCCGATTCTCGCCCGTTTGCCTCTGCCGACTCTTTTGCCCATCATATTTACGATTTGCATGCCGAGATTAGAAGAAAAATTGTGTTAAGTAATGCTAGCTATAAATTTCTTTGCGGATGCACATCGTAGAATCAAGGATTTTAATGGGGTGACTATGTCTTAGTCAGGTATACGCTCAACGCGTTCGCCCACATTCTTTCAAAAAGTTACATGCTCGTGCCATTGGGCCTTATCGCATTAGTAAACTTGGACCTAACGCTTATCGTGTTGGCACCTTCCGCCGATTTGCATGTCGATTCCGTGTTTAATGTGAAGATCTTTTTCCATATCGTGGTACTTTTTACTCCTCCTCCTTTCCTTCCCGAGATCCCCACTACTCTCTCTGTTCTCCTGCTCCTTGTTTGCCACCTCCTTCTTCCCCACCTTCCCGATGTAATTGAGCCGCTTTGGATCACGTAGATTGTGACTTCCCTTGATGGCGTTATCGGTATCTTGTTCTATTGGATTGGTAGGCCCGATTCGATGCTTAGTGGATTACAGGAGGGATGAGTTTCGCCTGATCGATCTTTGGGAGGCGATACCATGCTTTTGACTCTCAGAGGCTGAGTTAACTTTCCAAATGGGAGGATTGATCTGGATGTCTTGCGTATATCGTCTTGCCGATGCGTAACTTGATGTCCTAGTCTTATTTGGATTGTGTTATTATTAGTGACTTTTATATTAGTAGTCATCATTTATGGTACATAGGGTATTTATGTCTTTCATTGTTCTAGGGTTTCCTATATAAACCCTTGCTATGGAGTCTGTATTTTCAGTTTTTGATTATTATTATTATTTTGAGTTCTCTCTTGAGTCTCTCTAGCTTGGAGCTTGCTCCCTTTTACTATACCGGCTCATTTTACTTTCGGTGATTCCAAAGCAGTGCATCAAAATGTGATAAGCCAATTTATGCATGACCCAGGGAGATGCACTTACATGCTGTTTACCAAATACTTTACTATTTGAAAGCTAGTCCAGGGAAAGGAATTTTATTCAGAAAGAACACCGGCTTATCTCTCGAGACATACACGGATGCAGACAATGCATGGTTACCTATGGATAGAAGGTCTACATCATGGTATTGTGCATTCTTGGGCAGCAATATTGTGACATGAGGAGTAAGAAGCAGTGCTATGTAGAGGCTAAGTTAGAGCAATGACACAAGGAATTTGTGAGCTGCTATGGTTGAAGATCATTCGTGAAGACTTATAAGATCAAGTGGATGGTCCAATACAACAATTTTGTGATAATAAATCAGCAATAAATATTGCTCACAATCTTGTACAACATGATCAAACGAAGCATATTGAGGTTGATAGACACATCATCAAAGAAAAACTAGATGGCAGGTTGATATACACACCATATGTTCCAACTAGAAGATAACTGGCAGATGTTCTAATGAAAGAACTGAACACTCATATGTTTCACACCATTATTCCCAAACTGGAATGAAAGACACCTATTCACTAGCTTAAAAAGGAGTGTGGAAAAAATGTGTGTAACTTCTTAAATTAGAGTGTTGATTTTGTTAGACAGGTTGTTATACGTAAATCCCTTAAGTTAAGGGATTTTAGTTAGGAGAAAATCACAAGAATGATCTTTCCTATGATTTAGGGGCCGACTTTAAGTAGTTACCTATTTTTTCTCTCATATAAAACCAGCACTAGCCTTTAATTCATATGATAGAAATAATTCTTTTCTCCTAATTTTTCAACAATAATACCTCATACTTTCTGCAAAAAATATTTCTGTACTGCGAGATCATATTTGGACATTGAACTGGCTTCTAGAATGAAACAATTATGTTTCTGATTTTATAAGACTTCTACTTTACTAAATTTGGCGACTATACTAATTTTCAACATAAATGATTCAGATATTGCTTTCAAGATTGAGAATAAGTAACATGGTTTCAAATTCAAATGAACAACATAGATGCACACCTTTCCTTGCAGTGATGAACAAACTGTGGATGCTAATTGAATGCCTGCTCCCATTCCAACAACATTAAATAGTGTTGAGATGGCCTCCCCTTTAGCAAATAAGTCACTGAGATTTCCTTCTTTGGCAAAAGAAGAATATATTGGCAACCTTGTTGCTCTCGCTGCAACAACTGCCATTCCCTGAAATTCACATACCAGAAATAGTTTACGCCAAAAGAAATTAAAGACACGTCTAATACATTAAACTTTCTGAAATCAAACAATGTCTGAACTTAAAGAAAAAGCACATATTTTCTAAACCAATCACTGTGAAAGTTTGCCTTTCAAGGGCGATGATGTGCCACTCCACGTAAACAGGGCTATATACATACATACATACATACATACATACATACATATATAATGTGCAATAAAGAAGTGGAATATCAACGATACTCCTACTCTAGAAAGAGTGGGCATACCTTTGCAAAATTGCCTAAACCAGCCACTTCTAAAAAAAGATGTGGACATAATGGGGAAAGGACCTCCAATCCCGTACCAAGATCATAGAGAACATCAGCTACAAGGTAATAACAGGTTTTGGATTATTATACCACTAAAATCAATGCGAATAAATCTTAAATTTCTTACACTGGAAAGGATAAATAGAAGGTACACAAGAATTTATATCTTGTTGGATGAAACACAACAAACTGCTCACCGAGTATCCTCCAACTCTTAGGCTCTGAATCCATGCTTGCACCCATACTGCTACATATGAGTTTTCCTGCGTGTTGCATCCCATCTTTTAAAATCTATTACAGATGGAACTGAAGTAAGGAAATCGTCAAGGTAGAACAGTTGGAGACTGTAAAAATGACGCAATTCTCACCCAGCTTACAGCAGTTGCTTGTGCAGGGGTAGGTCGCAAGCCTGCAGCAAATAGAAGAGACTGCAACATAGTAGAAATATCAAGAAGACAGAGCAAACTTGGTTGCAGTACAAGCGCATGTCTCAAGGGCATGCAATAAAATACCACTTACCATATCTTTCAATTATATGTTTCTTAAGTTATAGTAAAACATCTTTAAAGAAAAAGGATTTCATATAAGAATACCTGAGTTGAAAGAACAGACAGAGCGGCACTGGAAAAATGCTGCAGAGCTCGGAACTGGGTGTAAGTCAAATAACCCTCATTTACACTGCAAGATAAATTATATTTGAAGAGGAGTAATACAAATAGCTTCCTGAACTACCATATATGGATTTCCAAAAGAAGTAGATAACATAAAAGCTTGCCTGTAAGGATATCCTGATGGAAAAAATTTGTTCAGGAAAGACTCAACCATCCTATGAATTACAGGTCTGGAATCTGAAAGCACTTTCACCTACACTCAAATCATTACTCAAGTCAGATGACCAAGAAGAAAGAGACATACTTAAATTGCACACTATTGACAAAATCAAAGTTTTCATTTGATACTCTTCATGACAAATGATCTCAACTTACTGTAAAAGCTAGCCACGAGTAAGATTCAATAAGAAAAAAAAAACATAGGCCTTCTCATTAAGAAGCCTGGTACACCGGCAAGAATGTTTTCAAAATCACTTTATATTATGGTTCACTCCATAGATATAACTGACCAAAAAGATCAAACTAGAACCATATAGCTCAAACCTCTATCATCCTAGTACTTTACAAAACAAAATGCAAGCTGAGTGGACAAATTATGAATATGCAAGAACTTGACTATTTTGGTACAAGGTATGTTTCCAATATCAAAATCCACTAAAACAATCAATTATGGTTCCCTTCTACGCTGAGGCATCTAGCATAACCAGTTCCACGTCTTATTAAAATAAAACCCACGTGTGCTTAAATCTCAAGAGATGTCTTAACAAGCCATCTCAAGAGTATAACTTACAAAAAAAGGGATTACCTATTGAGTTGTGTGGAGCTTGATCATACTGGACACCCAACCACGTTTTTGGCGAGGCGAAAATTTTCAAAGGGTATTTTGGATATTTTCACTGTATTAGGGTTTTTATTTTCCTTTATATTGTTCATCCTTGTAAGTTTCAACTTGCTGAGAAAATAGTGAAACTGCATCGGCGGCCGTGGATGTAACCCTATTTTGGGGTGAACCACATAAAAATTTTGTCTTTCTTGCTTGTTTTCTTATTGTTTTTGTCTCTCATGATCGCAAAGAATCACGTTGGATTCCCATCACTACCTCCACTTAAACTTAGTTCACCAAAGAGTTTAACTGCAACTATACCACTACTTTCTCCACAATGGAGAGCCTAACCAAAATCAGTTTCTAAAAAGATTTTTTTTAAAAAAAATTTGGCCTTATCCACATAAATTCTGCTCTTAAACTTGTTCAAAGGCAAACTCATGCAGCTAAATGAATTAGACATAGCAGCCTTTGAACATAACTCCTAAACTACATTTGGAACATGCCAATGAAAATGATTGGCATTCCCATTCATCCAGGACATTACCTCCTGAATTCACATAGCTAAAAACACTAAGAATGTTTCACTCCCTCAACAATGGTGTCACCAAAGCATAGCTAACAAATGAGCAGCTTACTCATAGAAAGGCACATCATGCCATCATGCATTCAAAGAACCAAATTAATGATGAGAACATATTAAAATATCAATAAATCATGAAGTAGGGGTTAAAACTTAAAACTCCAACATATCTAGAACAGCCGAGCTAGTGAGCAACGAGAGGGAGGGGGAGGGGGAGTGAATCAAACCGAAAGGCGGCCTTCGGCGTCGAAGCGATAGAGACGAGATACAGAATCGGAGGTCTCTACCCAGAAATCCGGTCCCCGGGGCTCTTCTCTCTCTGGCTCCTTCTTCATCCGTGCCTTCATCCGGTCCTGGAAATGAAAACACCATGCTTGGATACTAAGGAGAATGGGATGCAATTCGGATCGTGATGATGGAGAGCATGCAAACATACGAGTAGGGAATCCATGAGAAGAGCTCCTCGCACGAGCTCCGATGGCCGCAAAGGCTTCGTCGCAAGGATTTCCGGAGATGAAGGGCGGCGACCTGAGAAGGGTGTATTGAAGTAGAGGGAGTAGTTTTACAAGTAAACTAATAGGCCTGGGAGGTCCTTACGGCCCCCAAGCCCAATTCACAATTCAAGTTACTTGTTTGATGACACTAGCCCAAGATTGGTCCATTCGTGTCTCCGTATCTGGGTCTCCATAAAAATTTTAACGCGGGTTGATTCGCTGATAAGGGTACATTTTTGGGATGTGAGTAGTAGTTATGATGGATGGTCCTAGTGCCTATATGTGTGGGCCCTGTCCTTATGTTTGCTCCATCGAGGTTTGTGCACGTCCTTAATTTCTTAATGGCTTGCCCCTCATATTACCAAAAAAAGATTGGTCCACACCAAGTAATTGTTTGCCAGCTTTGCTATTATCGTTCTAATGTATTGTTTTCTTCTTTTAGTCATTTTGATATTTTGTTATTATTATTCAACTCTGAATTTCAGTTTCATAAAAGATAGTGGAGGAATGAGTCTCCTAAAGACTTGGACCAAGTCTTTTCAATTATGAAGTCATGTGCAAAACTGTTGGAAAAGGAAAAGAAAAAGGCAGAGAAGATTTTACTGAAATTGTGGTCTGATTCTCACCCAAAGAAAATTGATTTTCTGTGTTGATTTTATGTGTTGAACATCTATACTGGGACCTATCATAAACCCTCAGAAAGTTTAACTAATTGAATCTCAACAAAACCTTGTAGACTTGATTTTCAAAAAATCACCTATATTTAGGAGATTTTTAGCAATTCTTTCATTTGTTAAATCATAAATGACGATGACTAGATAAAACTTAAGCCATTTGTTAATGGCACAATATATTGATCTAGTGAGATAAACTATATAAGTGAATGAATGAAAATGTACCAATATATTTTTCTTTTCCTATGATCATTTCCATTATTTTTCTTGTAATTAATATTTTTTATTTATATTATTTTATGAAATATTAAAAATCATGGATGAAGTCAAAATAATAGTTTCAGCTTTGAGGAGTAAATGTTACAATCCATCTTGTAAATGGGTTTGATTATCAAAAAAATTATAATTATCTTTATATATTTTTTTCTTGTATTAACTATTTTTAATTTTTAGACCCCTCTATATCAAATCAGTTAACTATTTTAACTATAGAATTAGTTAAAATAATAAAAGTGGTTAAAGATTAGAACAAATGTAAAAAAAAGGTTCAAATTGTCCAAATTTTTTATTGTAGCTCATAATTTTAAAGTTTGTTAGTAATAAAAATTTTATTAAAATTATTTTGAATTGATCAATGGGAGGGATATAGATTTTATTTATTTATTTATTTATTGAGTTTTGAGGACACGCAGTCAATTGTAATATTATTTAAATAATTAGAGGCATTTCAAAGAGATACCCAAAGAATAAAAAATCCTTTATAAATTGATCATGCAAGAAAATGAAAACTAAACGAAGAAAAAACATTAATTATAAGTTTGGCAAACCAATAATATGAAAACTAAACATATGATGTTAGATTTTTTTTTAAAAAAAAAATAAACATGTAGGCAAATCCATTATACATATTGGAAATTTGGAATACTAAGTGATTAGATTTAATAAAAATACTCTCATCATAGATTTGGGGGGCCATAGCACTCCAGCAAAGAAGCCCAAAAAGTTCGGCCCAATCCCAATGCCAGGTTATCACTTATCAGCTGCTGACCTAAGGTTCCTGAAAACAAGTGAATGTTGCCATCTGGGGATACAACTTTCAAGGGTCATGTTCATTGTCTTCCAAAAGATGCAAACTGGACATGATAAACTCATGCACAGTAAGTAGCACTCACTCTCAATGTTCTTTCCAGACACTCAAGACAACATCATCAATCACACAGAATAAAGAACACTCATGGGTCCATTATCAACCAAAAAGTAACACGAAACAAAATTCCATTATTTATCAAGTCTTTCCTCAGCCCAAACAAAAAAAACGAGGAGACCTGTATTCACATAGTAGTCCCATACTCTCACAACCTCAGTACATACATACTTTCGCGTATATATACACACGTATATACGAATTTCGGGATCCGATCACCGCTTAGGTGGGAAGCGCGCCTCCGCCGCCAACGATCCATGGGTGCCCTGAAATCACAAGCAAATGCCGAAGTATCGTCATTCTCTTCTCGGCTGGAATTAAACGAAGAAATTCTCAGATTTAGAGAGACATACGGAGGACTTGGTCGGCGGAGAAGCGACGGGAGGCGTCTCGGCAGAGCATCCGGCGGATGAGATCCTTCGCAGCCGGCGACACCGACGAGAAGATACGGCTCGGGAACCGAAGGTTTCCCCTTACCACCGCTTCGAAGATCTCCACCGCTGTCTCTCCGTAGAATGGCGGGATCCCACCCAGCATCAGGTACAGTATCACCCCTGCGCTCCATACGTCTACCTTCTCCCCGTACTCCCTCCCCTCCACCACCTCCGGCGCCACGTAGTACGGCGTACCAACCATCCCTCTCATCGTCCTACCATCTCCGAAGCACTCCGCCGAGCCGAAGTCCACCAGCTGGAGCCGCCCACGCGAGTCGAACATCACGTTGTCCGGCTTCACGTCCCTGTGCGCGATCCCGCGCTGGTGGCAGGTGGCGAGGGCGTCCATAAGCTGGGCCATGAGCGCGGCGGCCTCCGGCTCGGGGATCGGGCCTCCCCTGCCGGAGATATGGTCGAAGAGGTCGGGGCCGGGGAGGAGATCGAGGACGAGGTGAATGGAGGAGTCGTCCTCGTATACGGCGTGGATCTGGACGACGTGGGGGTTGCCGGCGGCGGCGAGGAGGGTGATCTTGGCCTCACGCTCGACGAGTTGGCGATCGGTGGGATCGGTGAGGCGGGTCTTGTCGATCGTCTTCACGGCCAATGTCTCTCCTGACTCGGCCGAGTAGCACCGGAACACGGCGCCGAATCGCCCACGGCCGATCTCCTCTCCGATCTCGTAATCCCTCTTCAACCCTTCGCTCATTTCTCTCTTTCTCTCCCTCTCTCTCTCTCTCCCCCCTGCTCTCAAGTAATAACATGGAATGCCAGGATCTCCAGGGATATTCTGTTACGGATTCTCGGACACGTGGAAGAGTGGATGGGGAGTAAGATCTATAAACGGACGGCTCGATCAGCGAGATGGACCAGAGACGACGAAAAAGAATGGCGTAATTCTACGGTTGATCAGGGGTTTGTTGGTGAGGCCCCTCATGTTTGTGACCGCTGGATAAGGTGGTCTCCTATGTCTTAATAAAGGATGGAAAATGGACCGCTGAGAGTTTCTTCGAGCGCAAGGCACAGGATTCTCCAGGTATTATTCATAGCTACATTTCATTATTTATTTGCAAATTTTAGTATGTCAGTCTCATTAACTCACTTATTTTCCGATTAATACATATTAGACTGTAGCATCTGTGGAGATTGGTTGCTAGGATAGACGGAAGAATGTAGGAATTTTCTTTGAAAAAAAAACATTTTGAATATTCTGTATTTTTATTTTAGATGATCTAGTGATATGATTTTTATTGAGAAATTAGATTAATTTTGGTTGTTCTTTGAACAAATAGTCAACTTTTTTTATAAAAATTGATATTGATTTGGTTTTCTTAAGTTGCTAAAATATAGTTTGATCTCATAGAATTAATGATTTTGTTTGCATTGTTTTTTTTTTAATTTTTATTTTTTATCTAGACAACAAGCCCCTTCCATTAGGATGATCAAAGATAGGATGTGCATAGGGTATCGGACTATCACGGGTTATACTCGGTGCATATTTTTATCACCTTAGGGTTGCCTTGTGCGGCCTCTAAAGTTTAACTCGGTCCACGTCTTTTACCGCCCATGACTAATAATCCTACACGGCTACATGGAAAAGATTTACGTGTGTGTGTGGGCCATCTCATTGAGTGACTGCACCCTCATTTTGTCACAGAGGAGATTTAAATCGGAGTTCTCATCTCATTTGCATTGT
This sequence comes from Dioscorea zingiberensis, assembly GCA_026586065.1. Classification (NCBI taxonomy): domain Eukaryota; kingdom Viridiplantae; phylum Streptophyta; class Magnoliopsida; order Dioscoreales; family Dioscoreaceae; genus Dioscorea; species Dioscorea zingiberensis. The sequence continues at coordinate 13,608,853 of CM048824.1, forward strand.
TTTAATAACGTTGCTGAAGATAAGCTAACTGTTGAATGTGACAGACGGTTTCAATTGTTTTCTTATAAACTAGGTTCTTAACTCTCTTAGTGTCTTTCATTAAAATATTATTATATAGTAGAGATTCAACTTTGACATAATTTATTATTTTATTTATTCTAAATAACTACTAGGAGATGATTTATAATAAAACAAAGTGTTGAGAGATGAATCAGAGGCATGCTTGACTTTTGTGTTCTATTTGGCATCAATACATGTGGTCACATTATTCAGATAAATGCTGCTAGTTATAATAGGTGACCCAAAGTCTCGAAGCTTCGAAGTTTATTTTCTTGATCATAAACCATTTGATATTGTTTACCCGTTTTTGTTGTAGCAAATAAAGGTGATTAATTGGAGAGATAAAAAGCTTATTTAACGAAACATAAGCTAGACTGAGTCATTTCAAGAGATTTAAATAATAGAATCGGATTAAAGTAGAGTTAAGCATAAGAGACAAACAAAGCCTCTCTTCTTTCATAAGTCCTCGGTCGTCGGAATTTGTGCCTCAGAGTGTATAATAATGCAATAACTTGAACAATCGGTATTAAACTATGTATTCCCCTTGTTTTGTGTGACAAACATGTGAACTTCTGGACTTTTCTTCCACGTATAGTTTATACGCTGCTCTGGTTATCAGACAATTTTTCTTATTGGACTTTTTCTATTCAGAAGTAGAATTTGAATAGTTGACCTGGTTTTTCTTGGTACAAGTGATGTCTCAGTCGTATCAACTTGGCTATCAATTGATATTTTAATAAGATTTTCGTTGAGCGGTTTAAGAAATTCAAAGCTGGTGGTCACTGTACAACATTTGAATCAGTAAGATAGGATTGTAGGACAAGACAGCATCTAATTAGCATATTCCATTCAATGGAGGAGTACAATCTTTTTGAATCAAGTGTTAATGCCTTGTTTAGATTATACTTATCTAGAAGGATTATCTTTTAATTAAGATTGTCTAATTCTTCTTGTTTCTTAGGTGGGGTTGGACAGATGGCTCATGGTTTCTTCCCTCTGTCAAAACCAATAAATAAAAGAACTCTTTATAAGGAGCATTTGTTGAATGAAATGAGTAGATAATTACTTGTTCCTTTGGAAGTCATGACCCCTTGGTTGGGGTTTGCTTGATTAGAACTATAGAAAGCTTTATGAAGAAAACATTCACTAGTTATCAAATCAAAATAATTAAATTATTAAGTACATACATACATAAATACATATATATACAGAGCAACTCATGAGAGTAGGTAAGTTGGTGATTATATCACATATAATCCCTCTTGAGGGAGAACTCTGAGTGAAAGGTCACTCAGTGTATTGTTTTTTATTAATGTATACTAATGCGCTGTCACTCCTGTGAACTTTTTAGCTTTAACTGAATGTGACACATCCACTTCAATTAAAATTAAAGCATATGATCATTTCCCAACTCCATCTTATGTTGTTGCCTTTATTTGATTGGGGTATAATCAGCATATTCATTGAAACATGACTCACGCCTCTCTGAGTTGTTAGATAAAAGAGAACTTCTTTTGTGGCATCCACTAATCAAATCTATATATATCTCTTATCTTTTATTTTCTATATGGAGTTGGCATGCTTTCATGCCTTATCTACTAATCTTCCAATAATAACCAAGAGTCCAAGGCTCTCATGATACTGTCTCCTATCATGCCATCCATTCTGAAAACAATTCTCCTCTCCCCATAGCCAAGGGTTTGATTGGCTCTTCCCTGCTTTGAGAGTCATTAGAAGTGTGGAAAGTTGTTTGTTTCCGGACTAGTGAATGTACGTGCATTACTAACCTGGTGGACCATATTTATGTGGTGAAAATTGGAATGTTGCTGGATCCCACATAGTAACACTTGTCATTCCTCTTGTTTTGCTTTTGCTGATCCCTGATTAGCTAAATGAGAGGTTTCAAGACAAAGCTAATTGAGCTCTATCACCATCCACTGGATCCCACATGCTAACACTTGCCATTCCTCTTGTTTCCTTTCTAGTAATCATCGGATAGTCTGAGCTTTCAATACATAGTTAACAGAGTTGTATCATTATCCACTGTCAGAATTACATTAGAAAAAAAGACTTTTGCTTCACTTTTTCTCCTTTTGTTGTTTTTCCAGGTGGTGGGAACACCTTCAGCAAGCCATTGTCTGCTAAAGGTTAGTACATTGGAATCAACAAAGAAATTTCATCAAAGATGGTTTATAAAGAATGATAAACTTACATCTGGTGGATAAAATATTTTTTAATGTTTGTTCCCTTTCTTTCTTTGTCTAATTGATAAGTTTCTAGAATTTATGTTGAATAATGTCTCCACACAATACAGTTGTACATAAAAATTTATCAAATCTATTAATACTGTGAGTCTCAATGTACCAACATCCTGAAAGGGGAAAAATCAGAATATATGGCTGCTATCTGTAACACTACATGACTCATGTTTCCATTGTAGGACCTTGTGTTGTGACGCGACTATTCATGCTACCCGAAAACAAGATTGATGCATGAATGTTGCAGACACTACAGAGGCAAGTTGCATCCGTTTCCGATTTATGTCAAGGGTCCCTCATGGCGGCTGCATTGCGTTAACTCTGACTTCATTCAACAGACAGTGAGATTGGAAAACAGTCAGATTTGTGGACCATGAAAAAGGTTGAACAAAGAAAATAAAAGATATCATGCCAAGGTGTTCTCTAACTCTAAGCACTTATATTCAACTTTCTTTTTTTTTTTTTTTTTGATAAAGTGGATAAATCACAATTTATTGATAGTTGATTAAGTTTTACATTGCATGAGCAGATCAGAATAAATAGAGATACAACGATTTAAAGTCTATTCTCGCCGCAAAGTTGTCACTCCGATCTTAGAATCGCATGTGCTTCCCGGAGGAGTCCCTCCTCTTATCCTTCTGTGGCCCAGGCTCGCGTGGGTTCATCGCCCATCTTTATGCGTTTAGGTGGGAGATTCAACCAAAGAAATAGTGAGGAAAGAAATATCGAATAATTCGGTAAAACGCGTTGCTTTTTCCCCGAAAGATCGTCATTCCTTTCCTCCAGGATACCTGGGTGATTCTTAATTCTGGTGATCTCCCATCCCCCTCTTAGGTTGAGTCCTACCCGCGAGGGGGTTCCCATGGTTCCCCAGATCTCCGATAGCTCCATCCCCCCAGTTCTTGCACTAAATATTCTCTCAAAATGATTCCAAATCTGTTTTATGTATTGGCAAGAGGTGAGAATGTGGTGTACCGTCTCTTCCTCAGAATCGCACAGGTAGCAAAGGGAGCGGTCCCCTCTCCATTCCTTATATTCAACTTTCAGCTTTCAAAGTTTCACTGTTTTCTCCTCTGTATTCCACCTTTGACAAAATCAGTCCTAGTTGAGAACTTCTTGTCATCCATTGTTTGGCCCTAACAAATAGCTCTTCAGTCAAGAAATTAGGCAGGCGCATGATATACATATTGGATATATAATCACCATGCTATCAACATAAGTTAGGCAACACATCCTTTTCAAGGATGGATTAAACAAATAACTGCATGTGTTGGAAACTTTTTGCAGTGGAGAATCTGGGTTCTACTTTGGCATATAAACAACGATTTTTGTTTATATAGTCGAAGGTATCATTCCAAGTGTCATCAGGGATAGGGATAAGCTACTTTATAACCATTTAGGAGTAAAGATTCACCCATAAACAAATGTACTGGTGAATTATATATTGCATGATTGAGAATGGGAGGCCAAACTATGTTCGTTCAATATGTTTGTTTTTCAAATTTTTTATTTTTTATTTAGGGAGCCCATGGTGTGTGGCCTCTTCTTGCATGTCAGACACCAGGACAGGAGGATTTTAATATTTCAGTGATGAATGAGACCATGAAAGGAACTCCAACTCATTATTTAGAGATTTATTAAAATTATAGATTTTATAATTCCTTTTTTCCCACTCTTCTGTTTTTGTGTTTTTGATAAATAGTAGAACAGGAGACAATGCATTCTCTTTCATTTCGCTAATCAATCTTCTTATCTTCGTCCAAGAAAGGGAACATTTTCTTCAATTTTTTATCTTCAAACTGTACACAAATGATTTGGAACTATGTGGAAAAACCATGGATGAACAAATGTCCAACGTGTTAGGTCATTAAATCAAGGTGTCCCAACTGGTCCTGACTTGCTTGTTTTTTTGTCAGTTGGTGATAATAATTGGTTGTTTTGTGTGAACTCTGGCCCCACTTGTACTTAATTTACACAATGAATGCATGAAAACTACAATATTTGATTGGGGAAAATAATAGAGAAGTGTGGTTCAGGCATCAGGGGTCCCTCAAGTCTCATGTTTCTGGCTTTCCTTCATGCGAGCCTTCATCAGTTGTACATGAATTAGGTGTGACTAGATAAGCCACGAAATGTTATTGACTCATCGCAAGATAAAATAATTTAAGTGCTACAACTTTCAAAGAAGAAAAAAAGGTTGGTTAACCCATTTCTTATAAGAAGGGATTCGAGTCAATACCAATTTTTATAAGGAAAATAGAGTAACCTATTCTTTCTCACAAAGAGAGATTGAGGGTTCCAAATATGTATGTAGTTGTGCTTCTAATGATTTAGTGGCTTATCCACATTTATTAAAAGAAAAAAATCAAACCACACCTGCGGTTGAAAATAATTGAAGTGCTACTCAATTTAATTAGCGAAAGATGAAATAAAATTCTCTATTCTTGTCCAAACTTACGTGTACACACACACACACACACACACACACACAATTTTGCCCTTTTTTTTATAATCCAATGCATAAATTTATGTCGAAAGCTTATCTAATTTGAATTTATTAAGTTTATGTTGCGATTATCCATCACATAACACTCATAATGCTTTGAATGCTGAGTCTCAATCAGACACAAAAGACTTTGAGTGCACGTAACAATGACATAGCATCCACGCGCCGAGTGCAAGAGCAGAACTGATAAACACCAAACCCAAATTCACCAAGAAATCATTCAAAAGCGTAAAAGAGAAACAGAGAAAAGAGAGCGTCCTTATCAACCAACAAACATCACTCCCATTCCCCAGATATAGCCTGATAGGCTGATAGTTTAGTTAACCTATCTCCTTTTCCCACATCCAAGACAATGAATAAGCACCATTAAAAGGCGCGTCACGTGACCGTGGTCCCTCCTCCTCACATGTGGTCCTCTCGTTCGTTCCCCCTAAACGCTCCAACTTTCCACGTGTCACTGCCTCCTTTGTTTTCCCCTCGGTCGTACCCAACCCCGTCCGGACTCAAGACCGACCGAACCGTACGGGAATTAGATCAAACTTGATTCGCCACTCCTCCACCGTCCGATCTACTTAGAGAATTACTAACCGTCGATTTAAAACTTGGAAACGATCCAACCATCCACGTGGCAAGGCATAACTGCCGAATATTCCTCCGATTATCCCTCGAGTCCCGGACTGACTAGGACTGAAGTCGAGCTTCTTCTTCTATAAAACCCCCTCTGAGGTTCTCCGTTACTCCCGTAGTAACAAGTAACAACCAAGAGAGAGAGAGAGAGAGAGATGAGCGAGGCGCTGAAGAGGGATTACGAGATCGGAGCGGAGATCGGACGCGGGCGATTCGGCGCCGTGTTCCTCTGCTACTCGGCCCAGTCCGGCGAGACGTTCGCCGTCAAGACCATCGACAGGACCCGCCTCACCGACCCCACCGATCGCCAGCTCGTCGAGCAGGAGGCCAAGATCACCCTCCTCGCCGCCGTTGGGAACCCCCACGTCGTCCAGATCTACGGAGTGTACGAGGACGACTCCGTGATCCACCTCGTGCTTGACCTCCTCCCCGGCCCCGATCTGTTCGACCGGATCACCGGCCGGGAAGGCCCGATCCCTGAACCGGAGGCCGCCGCGCTCATGGCCCAGCTGATGGAGGCCATCAACGCCTGCCACCGGCGCGGGATCGCTCATCGGGACGTGAAGCCGGACAACGTGATGTTCGACTCCAGGGGGCGGATCCGGCTGGTGGACTTCGGCTCGGCTGAGTGCTTCGGGGAAGAGAGAGCGATGAGCGGGGTGGTGGGGACGCCGCACTACGTGGCGCCGGAGGTGTTGGCCGGAAGGGAGTACAGTGAGAAGGTGGACGTATGGAGCGCGGGAGTGATACTGTACCTAATGCTCGGTGGGATCCTGCCGTTCTACGGCGAGACTGCGGTGGAGATCTTCGAGGCGGTGTTGAGGGGGAACCTTCGTTTCCCAAGCCGGATCTTCTCGTCGGTGTCGCTGGCGGCGAAGGATCTCATCCGCCGGATGATCTGCCGGGACCCGTCCCGTCGTTTCTCCGCCGACCAAGTCCTCCGTAAGTATCTCTAAATCTTGGATTCCTTGGTTCGATTTTTGGGGAGTTTTTTATTTTGATTGTGATTGTGATTTCAGGGCACCGATGGATCGTGGGCGGCGGAGAAGGCGCGAATCTTGCCTAAGCGGTGAACGGATCCTGAGGTCGTATGTATGTACGTATGCACAGTGAGGTTGTGGATCGTATACGACGCCGACTACTACGATGTGAATACGCGTTTTGTTTGTTTTTGTGGGAGGGAGGGACTAACTGGTAATACAACTTTTTTTTTTTTTTTCTTTTTTCTGGAGGTTGTAAAAAGAGCTTTTGAGCGGCGTCTTCTGTCAGGTGTGTAAAGAGAAAGAAAAAGTAATTATAAAAATAAAGGAATTTCCCTTTTTTGAAAGCCTTTTAATTTAGTGGCTCCAAACTATGATATATTTATATGCCTTGCTTTATTCTTTATACTCTCCTTCCTTCCTTGGCTTCCAAGTTAAGGGTGGAGAATTTGGAAGAGTTTGCTAAGAATCTTTATTCTCTTTCTTTTTTTGTGCTTGTGAAAAACATGGGGAAATTGGAAAAATTTTGTGAATAATCCAAGATATTGCTTGTTTTTTTAATCTGAAAAAAATAAAACATAAAAAAATAAATATTGTCTCACAAACCTCACTTTTATTACTTGGGGGCTAAGTTTTGGTTGAAATTCAAGACACATATAACAAAAATCTATTTAATGGCTCAAGGTTGTTGATGAGTCTTTGATAAACTTCAAATTTGATGACTGAGCCCAAGCCCATTTGATTGAACCCAAGACCAACTCAAGCTTACCAAGTTCGTTCAAATTTGCCTCATTCATATTTATGAGAGATTTTTTTTTCTGGTTTAATTCTTCTTTGACCTTTGTTTTTAATGCATTAGTAATTTGTTAGGGACTAAGATCTTTAATCTCAAGAAAATAATGCTTAATTCAGAATAAGTTATTTTTTGGGGCATTTGCCACTTAAACTGGGAATAGAGGTTTAACTTAGGTTTATTTCCTATTGTGAATCTGTGTATACTTGTATGACTAAAAGTCTACCAAAATTAATTACATAAACTAAGGTTTTAAGTTTCTTTATTTGGCTAAAATAAATAAATAAACAAATAAATAAATAAATAAATAAATATAATGAGGCTGGCCGCACTTGTGGCCGGCCCGCTATGTGATTGCATGATCGGGTTGGGTTTCGAGCGGCTTGGACCCAACCCTGCTAAGTTATCTCACATAGCGGGCTGGCTATAAGTACGGCCGGCCTCATACTAACATTTTCCTATATATATATAGACGTGATATCATGTGGTCGGCTGCAACACTGTGCATTCCCGGTCGCCTCCCATTTGGCCCCCTAGAGCATGTTTGAAGGATTTCCAACCGTACGGATTGGAAGATCATCGAAAAATAAGCTAGTATGTCTATTTTCATACAATTTGGTAACCGTTTGGTCCTCCCATTTAACAGTTCTTATTTTATAGAAATCTGAACGGTTCAGAATTTCAATCGTTAAGTGGGAGGACTAAACGGTAACCAAATTGTATGAAAATTGACAGGCAAGCTTATTTTTCGATGATCTTCCCATTCGTACGGTTGGAAATCCTTCAAAGATGCTCCAATGGCCGAAATGGGTGGTGGCCGGATTTGCACAGTGATCCGGCCGGCCGCACAGTAGCACAACCCTGTGTGTGTGTGTATATATATATATATATATATATATATATATATATATATTGTCAAGCCCCGACACGGTTTTCAGGGCCTCGTGCACGTGCACAGACCGGCCGTACCAAAGTAAGGCGCACCTCACTCAGATACAAGACCTGATGAATCATAGCAGATAACAAAATAACAAAATGATAATAAAGTCTCAAATATCATAACAGAGTCTCAGCGGAAATAAATTTAGGGTTCATGTACCCTACAATAATCTAAGCCCTACCATGGTCCTAAATAAAATATCCTCACACAAGGTAAAGAGATCCTCCGACCTCAGCAAAATCCCACCCCGACTCTCGTACGTCTCCTGAGCTCAAGTCACCTACTCCTCAGGACCTGAAATGAGAGAAGGAAAAAGTGATGAGCTTTCGGAAGGAAAGCCCAGTAAGTACCCTGCAAGGATCTCAACGACGTAAACCAATAAAGATGATATCAAATCCAAGAACAAAATTTTCAACACAATGGGGCTACACCCCGCACAATCAGATCCTAGGAGTCTACCACAAACAACAACAACGGTACGACTCCTGCCTTCTGGCTCTGGAAGGGAATTCCAAGAATAGCTCCGCAACGATCCCCCGGACAGCAACAGATCCTCGGGCTGCACACGACCCTCCTGTCGTACCTCGGTAGCGCCACCTCTCCACGTGTCGACACGGCCAGTGAATCAACTCCACTGACAGGCAGGACAGCCAGAGTATCGTCCCTCTGGCATGGCAAGCTGAAACGACAGGGTGTCCCATCCCCGAACGTTCCCTAGGACAACCAGAGTATCGTCCCTCTGGCATGGCAAGCCGAAACGCCAGGGTGTCCCGTTCCTGAACGTTCCCCCAAATCGGAGCCCCAACTCTCCACTGAACTGGGCAGAAGAACAAACTCAGTTGGCGCACACCTACCCGGCCAGCACACAAGTACTGCATATCTCTATGGTCTCATGCCAGACAACAGGAGGCTATGCTAAGCGAGCCCGCTCACTCCAGTGACGCATACCTACCTAGCTGCACACGAGCACCACGAGTGCCTACAGTCAAGTGTCGGTCACAGGAGGGCATGTCCAACGAGCATTCCAACAAACAGGTAGTAACAACACTACCACAAGCACATCAATCACACACATACGAGGAAAGAGAGCAATAACTATCATGTATGTCCATGCATCCAAAAACAACAGGTATCACAAAGAAAGACATGCCAACAACCAACATTCAACAAAACAAGAAACCCGAACAATGGGTGGAATCTAGGCAAGAGTATCTTACCTCTAAGCGCAATCCAACCAAACGCTCGGTATCTGTTCCGACGAAGCTCCGTGCTCCTCGTCAATAACTGGTAAACACAGGTCCACGCTCAACACACGCACAAGTGTTTACAAGTAATATCATAATGCATGTCTAACTAAATGGACCCGGCCCATAATAACCATCAATACTCACATTTCTGACTTTAACCTGTGTTTAATAACCAAACCCCAAACACTTAGTCAAAGTACAACCCAAACCAAATGAATTTTAAAACAATCTAATTCATTTAACAAATTCCCAAAATTCTGAATCCCACCAACTTAGTCATACTAATCATAAATCAACCCACTGTCAAACCTCATTATAAATCAACCCACTGTCAAACCTCAAAATGCACAATAAATAGAATTGAACCTGACTGCACCATGACCATACTTTAATCCATACTATATGCATGAACCCATCCATCCCAACAGTTCAACTAAAACCCCAAAGAAAAGCTCATATAAACAAAATGATAGAATACTTAAACTCCACTCTATCACATACAACCTCATACATACATGTCAACATCATCACCTCCATGAAAGCATCAAAGATAATCCATAAATCCTCATCATCACCTTCTTTGATTTCATAAAAAGTACAAAGGATATGCTTGTATAATCTCATTTACAAACTATTTAGAAAAACCAGTATCCATGGATTTACTAATTCCGTAACCCAACTCCAGACCTTCTTATAGTCTCATCAAACAACAACATGCCATTGAAGTTATTCAAACTTGAACCAATCACCATCTAACCCTTGCCAAAATCTCCAAACAATTCACAGAACTCTACCAAAATTAACTCCAACCAACCAGCACAATTCCTTAAAACCATCATATATACATACAGACATAACAATAAATCTCCCATGCTCATCAAAACATCTCAAAGAGCTAACAAACACCAACATCTAATCCCTGTGAACATGCACGCATACATGAACATTATTGTGATTAAACCCTGCCTATCACATACGATGCAGCATCAGGACAGAATCTAAACATGGTATCTAGAGGCTGGGAGGCTTACCGATCGGTGACTGCACGTGGTGACCTTACGGTGGAGCACCTGCCTTGCCTCCTTCCCTCTCCTACCTCTGCCTCCGACGTCAACGGCGGCTCCAATCCCAGGCGAAAGGTAACAACGCATGGGTTTACGGAGCTCCTTATAAAGACCCGTAGAAAAATCATACAGGATCTCCGCACAATCAAAACCAAATTCAAAATTATATCTTATCTTATCTACCCAATTCTATTCATGGAGAATCAGCTGCTGAACGCTCCTCTCTCCACATCCTTTTATATCTTTCTCTCTATCCTTATCTACACATTCATTCATATATATATATATACAGACGGTCCCCTGAGTTTTATTTTGACTTTTTATATTATATTATATTTAATATAATATACTATATATTATATAATATATAATATGATATATAACTTTTAATATATCATACCTTCTTTCCTAAGTCTGTCATCAACTTATTATATAATATATTATAGAGAGAAGTAATGAAAAGCCCCCCAAAAGTTTTGAATTCCATATATAGTCCTTGCAACTTTGGGTATTTATATTCAGTCCCTCCTTTATACAGGGATTTACTTTTCAGTCCTTGCATGTAGCAAACAGTGTTAACTGGGCTGTGAAAAGACGCTGATGCCCTTTGGAGAAGCCCAGCGGTTCTGACACTGCGGTAAAGCACACCATTTCGTGAAAAGACTAAAATGCCCTTTGAGATCGTCTTCTCCCCTTGAATCCGCTGCTGCTCCAAATTAACTAAACCGCTGACACTCCCTCTCCACACGAAGAAGACAACCAGCACACCGTCTGCTCCGCCAGGTCATCCTTCATCTTCTCTTCCAGCAGCGATTGCCGGAGTTTGCAAACGAGGTAGCAACCGAAACCAGAACTCTAAACCTTTTGAGATTGGGGCTTCGCCGCCGGTGTTCGATCTTTCTTTTTTTTTATCTTTTTTTCTTGCTTTTTTTCTATCCTCCGTGGTAGAATGCAATTTGTGCATGTGGATTGTAAACTCATTGTGGAGATTTAGGGTTTAGGGTTTTGTTCATGTGCAAGGATTTGTTATTTTCTCACTTGTAACTGTAGACCACTGAAGCCATGTACACCGGTGGTGTTGTTCATGTGCTTTTGGCTGTGAAATTTGCTGAATGTGTTTCATTGTGGGTTGTGGTTTTTAAAATCGGTAACAAAGTGTTTAAAATCGAGCTAAACTGTTTAGTATACTGGAAATCTGCTTGATATTCGCCTTATGTGTTTAAAATCCAGAGCAACTATTTAGTACAATTCAAAGGGCTTAATTGTTTCTATCACTTTTCACGTTTTCGTTGTAGTTAACTGCACAATGGCTCAGAATTTGGTTAATGGACGATGCTACACGGGTCCCCTTGTTGACTGCCTCGATGAGTTGAACAAACACATGAACAAAAAACACAGGCAATTCATCAACAAAGACGCCATTTGCTCCCCGCTTGGAATCGCGAATAGTACAAGAGAGGGGCGTGCTCGACGCACTGATGCAGGCTTATGACGTTGGCTTGCAGAAATTTAAAATCGGGGAAAGCTTGCTGAGCTTTCGTTAGGTGGACGTCGCCATAATCCTTGGACTCCCCTGCAGTGGAACTGCAGTGGAATTCAAACGGCCCACCGCCCGATCCGCATTTGAGGACAGATATCTCGACGAAGCCGACTCAAGGAATCGAGATTGCATGAAGAACACTCTGTTGGATCTTGTTCATAAGAGAGGCGAGGAGGAAAACCTCGTGAAACTTCTGATAGTGTATTTGATGGGTGCTTTCCTGTTTCCGACCACAAACTGCACGGCCCCAAGTTGGAGTGCGCATTATGCCGATAACCTGAAGAACCTAGGGACATATGCATGGGCGCAGGCCGTGCATAAATGGCTCATGGACGACATCCAACTGACAGCTGCTCGAGTACAGGAGAGGTGTTCTGGGGAGAAAAAGACAAAAATAGGTTATCTTAGGGGGTGCTCCATAGTGCTGATAATATGGTTCTATGAAGTCACTGGTTCTGGAAAGAAAGTGGAGTTTGGCCGGACTCCAAGAATTTTGGGCTACGGTGAGACCACCTGCAAGAAGGTTACTACTGTCAAGGCAATTATCGAATCATTCAATGGGAAATCAGTAAGCTTACTTCGTCCTTTCATCTCTTACGTCTTTAGTTTTATGCCCAAGTCTTTAGTATTAGGCTAAAGTCTTTAGTATTCTACTAAAGCCTTTAGTATTAGGCTAAAGTCTTTAGTATTCTTATAAAGTATTTAGAATTAGGCTAAAGTTTTTAGTATTTTTCTAAAGTCTTTAGTATTAGGCTAAAGTCTTCAGTATTCTTCTAAAGTCTTTAGTATTTGGCTAAAGGCTTTAGTATTTGTGTAAAGTTTTTAGTATTCACTACATGCTTTACTTTTTTAAACTACTTATAACGTTACTAAAGATTTTGCAATATTGTCTCACAGTTCCACGACCTCGTCCCAGAAAACGCGGAAGAGGCTGCCCTCACCAATAAACCGCTACTACATAGCACGGCCATGGAGGAGAGACCTAGTACGGATGCAGGTCCAAGCGTGGCAGAAGGTGAGGGCAAGCGCAACCTGAAGAGGATTGACAAGAAATCCCGGTACCGCAAGGCCGAGCAGCCGCCTGCAGTTAGTCCAACTCCGTCCATACGGAGGAGCCCAAGCGCAAGGAACAACGACTTAATTCAGCGCTTGCAGACCTCGTACGATGTACTGATGAACGAGGTCGTTACAATGCGAGGGCAAATAGATAGGTTGCTTGCCAGGGAATCTGCCCTCCAAGCCCCGCCAGCCAAACACCGTAAGACACTTGTCTCCCGGCGACAGCAAGCTCCTGATACTTCCGCAATTCCATTGGCGGATATCGCTGGCGAAACAGTTGCCCGCAAACTGCGGACTAGAATTGTTCGGAAGAGGAAAGCTCCCGAAGTTGTTGAGGGAAGCCCGCCGGCATCGGAGAAGGAAGGCGAGGAACCAGTGCGTATCGTCGACGCACTAATTGAAACTTGTGAGATATTGAAGGACGCGTCACCAAGTGATGCAGCGATGTTGATTTCCACTGGCGCGGAAGGGCGCATAGAAGCCCCCCACACCATCATTTCAATGGTTCCCACCGACGAAGCCCCCACTGAAGAAGCCCCCGCCAAAGAAGCCGCTGCCGAAGAAGCCCCTGCCCAAGAAGCCCCCACTGAAGAAGCTCCCACTGAAGAAGCCCCCACTGAAACAGCCCCCACTGCAGAAGCCCCCACTGAAACAGCCCCCACCGAAAAAGCCCCCGCTGAAGAAGCAGGCCCCCTCCCCGTCCCTATTGAAGCCCCCGCCTCTGCAACTGTGATTGATGCAGAGGCGTCCGTGTACGGGGGAGAAAATGTACAACCTGTGAGGACAAATTTCAGTCCTAAGAACAATCTTCCTACAGGGTTCGGGTAGCTGAACAAGGAGAAGCAAGCACTCCTTTCATTCTTCCTGAACTGTCTGATTGACTGGTGAGAACAATCTTCATAGTATTTCTCTTAAATACTTAGTATTGCACTTAACCGCTTAATATTTCTCTTAACGGCTTAGTATTTGGCTTAACTCTTTAGTATTTCTCTTAACTGCTTAGTATTCCTCTTAAACGCTTAGTATTTATCTTAACTGTTCAGTATTTACCTTAACTGTTTAGTATCTCTCTTAACTGTTTAGTATTTCCCGTAACGGTTTAGTATTTCTCTTAACCGCTTATTATTTATCTTACATGCTTAGTATTTATCTGAACTGTTTATTTTATCTTCTAGTACAATTGTTTGGAAGAATGAGTGGGCATTTACAACTCGCGCGCAATTATACCCATTGGTCGAGGGAAGAGATCTCGTGGCTGACGACGTCATGGATGTCTTTGTCATGATCTTGCTGGAGGAGCTGAAGAAGACACCGTCGAATTACAAGAGGCGTGGATCCAACACTGTGCCTTTTCAGACCGCATCTTGTTGAAGCACCACACAACTGATGATTCTCTCAAACTAATGACCGATGCAGTAACATCTTTCCAAAATTTGGAAGTTGTTCTAATGCCCATCATTCTGAACAAACACTTCCACCTACTCGTTTTGGATAAAGAATCGAGACACTACACTCATTACTCATCTCTCAACGGCCGGGCATATGACAAGGCCGCTGAGGAAATGGTAAGTCAAACACCTATCACCTCCATATTTCGTGTTCTCCCCTTCGCACCAGCTTAACCATCTTTGTTCTAAATGCAGAGGGTTATTTTCGAAAATGCACTTACCATCGGGCATGGGCATTTCTTTGAAACAGACAGTTATACATTCTCACATGACCGCGACTGCCCACAACAAAGAGAGGACAGTGTGGACTGTCCCGTGTTCATGATGCGGTTTATGGAGCAGATATTGGGTGGTGAGAAGCTTCACCTCAATCGCTCCGAAGTTCCTCGTCTATGCCTAGAGTATGTATGTCGCATACTTTCGGACGGATTCCGTCGAACAACTCCGCCGGGCAAAGGGAAGGACCCAAAAACTGATGAACCAATGTCGAAGGGACTCTAAAGACTTTACAATCATATTCTACGTGTATAATATCAGTACTCAATGTTTACTAAGTGTTCACTGTTTAGTATTTGCCTTAATTATTTAGTATTTTTCTTAACTGTTTAGTACTCATTGTTTACTAAGTGTTCAGTGTTTACATACAAGAAGGAGAACAGTTTCAAGCAAAGACGTTCACAATCAACAAGTTCAATCACACACACAAGAATAATCAAGACTTTATTTAAATATTACAATTTTATTTGCAAGACAAATAGCTTCTGCAGACTACCGCTCAAGTTACACTTGGCGGCGAAGCAGAATGTAAGACATTTTCAAACAACTGTTGCGTCCGAAAATATGAACATCAAAATCTTTATCCTCGCGGAGAGTGAAGATCAACAGGTCCCCCTCACCGAGATGATGGTCAGCCCAAAAGGCAGGCCACCCGTGATGGAAGATAGCCTCTCCGTACTCCCTCGCTCCAGCCACCATCACCGGCCAAGGGTTCCCGCTCGGTCCCCACAGCTGCACCGGTCCATTCGGAACGTGGTGCATAAAGCGGTGGAATGACTGAGGAATCCACAATCGACGAGGCGAGTCAGAAGGAGAGATGAACCGGTAGAAGGAGGGGCGACTGTTGCAACTCATGATAGTAATGCAATGGTAGAATCCCTCCTTCCCACCACACCTATTTAACGCCAAATCTCAAAGAGAGAGAGAAGCGATCTCGGATATCTCAGTTCTAAATGCGTCGCTTCGGTTCCCAATAAGCACCCGACGCTTCATTAAAGTCGCTTCGGTTTCCAATAACTATTTATTATTTTTCTTAACTATTTAGTATTTTTCTTAACTGTTTAGTATTTCCCTTAACTATTTAGTGTTTCTTTCCCACCACACCTATTTAAAGCCAAATCTCAAAGAGAGAGAAGCGATCTCGGAGATCTCAGTTCTAAATGCGTCGCTTCGGTTCCCAATAAGCACCCGACGCTTCATTAAAGTCTCTTCGGTTTCCAATAACTATTTAATATTTTTCTTAACTGTTTAGTATTTTTCTTAACTGTTTAGTACTTCCCTTAACTGTTTAGTATTTCTCTTATCCGCTTAGTATTTCTCTTAACTGCTTAGTATTCTTACCATCTCTGATTACTCATGTAAACATTTTATAAACGTATAATGTCAAAACTTCGTAAAATCACATTATTTACATTAGGCAAAATGTAAACCTTATGGCCTAGACGGATCAAGCTAATCAGCTATTACAGCGTTGCAAGTCCTGCGGTTGTGGCCAGTGTTTTTGCGGTGCACTACAACTCTCTCACGTCTAAAGCCTGCGACTCAATTCTTGTCCGCCTCGGCCGCCCAGGCCTTCTCTTCGTAATAGGTGGGCGTATCTGAAGGACGCGGGATGCATCTGTCAGTTTATCGTGGCCGGGGACTGGAGAAATATGGTCTGCATATGCATTGGCGTACATTTGTACCGTGAAGTAGTCATCCACGAAGCGATGTACACTTGTCTCCGAAGTCGCGATTGACGCACACGCATGCATGCAGGGTATTCCATAGACTTGCCAATGTCTACATGAGCATGTCCTTATCTGCAAATTGACCGCGTAGCTGCACTGGTCGATAACTTCGAATTGCTCACCATCCGAACGGCCTACGCGGAGCAAGCGGCTTGACTCGATAGTGTCCTCGAGGTTCCGATGTATTGCTGGGCAAAGATGTGTTCCCCAGCGCCGGACATGCTCGCGTCGGGCGTACATCATATTCATGAGCTTGTACCTGCAAAGATGTTTTATAGAAGATACTAAAGCCTTACAAAAGATACTAAAGGGTTACGCCTGATACTAAAGACTTACGCCTAATACTAAAGGGTTATCCCTGATACTAAAGCGTTACTGCTGATACTAAAGGGTTACGGCAGATACTAAAGGCTTTCGCTTGAAACTAAAGACTTACACCTGATACTAAAGGGTTACCCCTGATACTAAAGCTTTATGGATGATACTAAAGAGTTAAGCTAAATAGTAAAGTTTTTTAGTCGCGGGTGAATATTACCTGATTAAGTCGACCATTTCGGTCACAGGGAGGTGGAGCGCTTCCTTGATCCACGCATTGAATGACTCGGCGACGTTCGAGTACATCTCACCCCATCTTTGCCCCTTAAACAAATAGTTCGACCAATGGGCCACATCAGACTTTTGGATTAGCCAACGGTGCGCTTGTGCCGATGCGGCCAGGAGGTCCTTCACCGCGTAATCGAATTCTTTAGAAGTACATGCGTATGCGATGCGGGTAAAGAGGGCCCAACACTCCTCCTTCAATGCTTTCCCAAGACTAGTATTTCCCTTCATGAAGTTTGCCTCTAGGTGTCGCAAACAATAGACATGGGACGATGAAGGGAACACCCTTGCGATTGCATTAACTAGACCTTTCAATCTGTCGGATATTAATGTAATGCACTTGTCATAATCCTCATCTCCATATATTGTATTCCTGAGAGTGGTGAGGAACCAAGTCCAATTGTCGTCAGTTTCATTGTCCACTATTGCAAATGCGACGTGGAAGAATCCCTCTTTGCCGTCTTTGCCCGTCGCTCCTAACAAGATGTCACCGTATTTTCCAAGCAGATGTGTTCCATCGACGAACAACAGCGGCCTGCAACCCAACTTGAAGCCGATGACACAAGCACGGAAACAAAAAAAACCACGTCTGAATCGCCCGCCATCACTTTCAATTGTGGTAACGCTACCGGGATTTGTCTCCATCACCTTTTCAACTTACCATAAAAGCAAATCGTAGCTCTGTACCTCACTCCCGTGGAGAACGGTTCAGGCAACCTCTTTTCCCATCCATGCTTGCTTGTAAGGAAGACCCACGCCGTGCTCTCGCAAAATATCCCGTTGAATGTCGACGGCCCGATACAAGGGACGATCCTTGAGCTTCTGGATCACACGATCGCAAACCTATTTTTTGGATGCTATCGGGTGGGAACTCGTCCCGATACCGCCACCACACACATGTGTGGGCTGCAATGTCTTTATTCTAAAGGTGTGGAGATTTCCCTCCCGAGAAGCATGAACCCTCCAATTGCAGTCTGCTTGGGCGCATCTGGCAGTCACCCTTTCTCTATCATTTTTTATGAAGGTAAAGTCAAATTTCCTTTTGATAGCAAAGGCACGGAGCGCATTCCTCAAGTGTTCCACGTTCTGAAATCGATCGCCAATTTTGAGCACTGCAATATCGTGAGTTTGAGAAGAACACACAATGTCCAAGGACATGCTCTCGGCTCGGGGATCCCTGTTGATTGATAAGGTACTCTTTTAAGTGAGACAATACTAATTAGATACGACGGATTTTAAAAACTTTAAGTAGATACTAAAGAGATAAGCATAATACTAAAGACTTTCAGTAGATACTAAAGAGATAAGAAGAATACTAAAGACTTTAAGTAGATACCAAAGGGATAAGCCGAATACGAAATACTTTAAGAAAATCCTGAAGTCTTACATGTTTATAATACACGGTTGCGGGAAATAATAAACACATACAAAAGGCTTTCGTTGGAAGCGAAGAGCCGCACTCGTCGTCCACGGTCACTTCACCTGTGTCCACAATAAGGTTGACAATATTTTTGTTGAACGAGTGAAAAATGTTGCACATATGCACAAAGTCCGTAGAATTGTCAATGGGACAAGCTGTTCTACGTTGATCTGGTGCGATATAACTCACTCTCACGCCAGAGGGGTCAAGGTCCCACCGTTCACATATATCACCTATCACTGAATCCCAACAAGTGAGCACTGTGAGCTCCAAGGCTAGACCTTCTCCCCCATATTGCGCGACGGCGAAAAGGGTTTCCATCAAAATCCTGCAAGAAGAATGCCATTGCAAAAACGAGAGAATTATACTACGCACGTTATGAAAAAACAATGGGTAATCTATTACCTTTTTCGTTTGCTGCCGTAGACTCACTACGTGGTAGCTTCTCAACAAGACTAAAAGCTCAACACAAGACTAAAAGCTCAACACAAGCTCTCTGCAAAAGAACAAAGGAAAGGAGACGAAGAGAAGGAGTAGAAGAGGACTCTTCTCTACAAGACTAAAAACAAAACACAGGCTCTCTGCAAAAGAACAGAGGGAAGGAGACAAAGAGGAGTATAAGAGGACTAGCTTATCTTACAAGCATGGAAGTACACAACCTGTCTTTTCAGCAGAAAGGTTGTTTTTGGCGGGAATTCAATGCGTATTTTGGGGTTTTTTTTTCAAAACCTAACGTTAGCAGGTCACGGCAGGGACTAAAGAGTAAGTAGGTTGAAAAGAAGGGACTGAATAGTATAGTGTTCAGAGGGACTAAAAAGTTAGAAATGAAACAGTTAGGGATGCTACTGTAATTTTCCCTATATTATATAATATATAGAATCTAATAATGAATTGTGAGAAAGAAAAAACCCATTTTTTGCAAAAGAACCCACTAACTTTTTTTTAAATTTTTTATTTCACATATAAGTCCTCATTGTTTTAACTTGTAAGAGAGGGGAAAATTTACCACCAGTCCCCACAAGTACTCAATTCACACATTAGCCCTTGTCAGACCCTATAAATCTCAATTTAATCAATTAAATCCCCACTTTTTTTCATTAAACCAAGTTTAGGAAATTTCTTCAATCATTCATATTTTAAAATAAAATATAATATCTTATCCTCACAGTCTCTCATATGGATATATATATCTACCAATATAAATTATCGTTATCCCATCAACTTATTTATGTATATATAAGTAAATCCAATTAAATTCCGAATTTGGGGGATTATTCATTAATTAATTAATCAAAGAATAACTAGAAAATATTTATTCCAAAATAAATAAATAAAAATTCTAACAAGTCCAACTTTGGAAATCTTCCCTTATTAACCAAAAAATTAAAGAAAATAACTAATTAAAAATTAACCCCTAAAATCCTTGGATTTCACAATCCTCCCCCTTAAAAGAATTTCGTCCCCGAAATTCACTCTTGGTCCCCAATTCCTAAACTTGGATCTTCACCAGTCTCAGGCGACGCCTGTACTTCATCCGTGGTGAGGTGATAAACTCGTCCATGAGTCATTGGTCTCTGATTGGAGGAAGATGGTTGATTCGCCCCGGTCGCTTTCCCTTTCTTGTCCCCACCATGTTGCCCTTGCGCTGGTGCAACCGACTGTCTGGAGGCCCCAAAAGATTGTTGGGGACCCTGTGCTCCTTTATCTATACCCTGACCCATCTGAGTCTGTGGACATTGGGCCTTTCTATGCTCTAAACTGCCACACTTGAAGCACTAAACATTTCTGCAGTTTGGTCTTATTGTGATGAGAAGTATGTTTTAGTCATAAGAGCTACCTTAGCATTTCTCAAATTCCTAATTCCCAATCCTTCCTCAGACTTGTCAAGTATAGTAATGCTCCAATTCATGCAGTGGAAGTTGCCACCAGCAATGCCATCATCCCAAAGGAACTTCCTAGATAGCTTGGAAATCAGGTCTAGGGTTGTATCAGGAACTGGGTAGCATGATAATGAATATACAAGTATAGACATTAAGGAGCTATTAACCAAGACAAGCCTCCCAACAAGAGAGATGGAAGAATGGTTCCAAGTATTCAAACTGGTCCTTTCTACAAGATTTTGCCATTGACTAACAGGGAGTTTCTTGGGGGAAATCTGAGCACCAAGGTATTTAAATGGAAAACCTCCAAGTTTCATTCCTAAAATGGATTCAATGGCATCCCTAACCCTTCTATTGATCCAAATAGGTAGATGGATAGTAGATTTAACCAGATTAGTCTGCTGACCTGTGAGCTTTCTATAGATATCAAGGCAAAGTCTACAGTTCCTACTAGCCTTTCTGGAAGCCTTGGTAATTATAATTGCATCATCAACAAACAACAAGTGATTAAAGTTATTGTTCAATCTGTTATCAAAACTTGGGATCAAATTCAAGGCCATAGCATGGTTGAGGATGGTAGAAAGGTTCTGGGATATTAAGATAAAGAGGAATGGGGACATGGGATCACCTTGTCTAATTCCTCTGTAGTTAGGGATCCAACTAGTGGTCTGTTCATTGATAAGGAAGGAAAAACTAGCAGATGTGATACAAGACCTAACGCAGAAGATCCAAACTTCAGGGAACTTCATGACTTTGAGGGTAGTAAAGGATTGCATTCCACTCCAAGGCATCATATGCCTTCTCAACATCTACTTTCAATAACATCATAGGGAGGGATTGGGAATCATTTTCTAAATAATGTACAATCTCTTGGACAACCATAATGTTGTCAAAAGTTGATCTTCCTGCAAGAAACCCATTATGTTCTGGGCCAATGAGTCTATGGATCACTCTCTTTAATCTATTAGTCAACAATTTAGAGATGATCTTATAATGCACGTTGCAAAGTGATATGGGTCTGAAATCCTGCACTCTGTTTGGAGTATCTTTCTTTGGGATCAAGGCTATATACGTTTTGCCCCATGAATTTGGGAGGTTAGCAGTTTGAAAAAAGTGGCTAATGGCAGCAAGCAAAGGATCCCTCACCAATTCCCAATAGAACAAATAGAACTCGACATTGAAACCATAAGGGCCAGGACTCTTGCCCTTGGGCATGGATTTGAGGGTTTGGAAGATTTCGGAGGAAGAGACAGGGCTAGAAAGCATATCTGACTCAACATCAGTTAAGGTGGAAAGATCATTGGGTAGACTCAGACTCAATTCCTCCACTGAGGTAGTATTATAAGAGGTCCAAAGTTTGGTAAAGAATTATGTGAAAACATGACCAATATTCTGTGGATAAGAGTGAAGAATCCCATTATCATCCAGAATGGCTAAAATTTTGTTTTTGTGCCCCCTAATCCTAGCTTGCTTATGAAAGAAATTGGTATTATAGTCTCCATTCTTTAACCATAATAATCTAGCTCTTTGGGCCCATCTAATGTTTTTCTGCTTGAGAAGAGCAGTGTTTATTATATAGACCTCTAAGAGCTAGACTATTGAGGTCAGAATAGTCAAGAGAGGATTCTAAAGACTCCAAGAAAGAGATTTCCTCCTCGGTCCTGTTAATGTCCTTATCTAAGGAAGATCTGCTGAAGGATTTCCAATTAGAGAGAGGCTCTGGTAAGGGATATATGATGAGTGAAAGCATGCATAGGAGAAGCCGATGACTTGCAATTCCAAACTTTACAAGCATTTTGATGACAATTTTGGTATTCAAACCAGTAATTCTCAAATCTAAAAATTTTCCTATTAAGATGCTCAAAAAACTTGGCAACCAAAAACATAGTGGTATGATCAGATGATGTTCGTGGCAGATGCTTTTGCAATAAGAATCAAAGTTAGTTAGATAGGAATTATTGGCCGTCCTGGGAGAGGTGGTGACACCAGTCTGAGAGACCGGATCAAGCCTGGCCCATCTCCTGGCCAGACCATTTTTGTTGGTACACAAAATCACCCACTAAAAGCCACGACAAACTGAGTGTAGAAGTAGCAGTTAAATCTCGCCATAAAACCTTTTGAAAATGGAGATTTTGTGAATTGTAAACTACTGAAAGGACCCATTCCTTGGGATTCTCTGATGAAAGAATCAAATGTAAAGAGTAGCAAGAGTGAGAGATGGGGGTCACCAAACCCACCCTCTATTTCTAGAGGGTGATGATTCCCCCAGACATACCTTGGGCCAGTATAACTGCCCACTCCCATGCCTTGGTAAATTTGTCACCAAACCTAATTGCTCTGAATTCATTAGCTCTTGTCTCTACCAAGAAGACAATATCTGGATGATGATCACCATAAGCGATTTAATTCTACATGTAGTCATATAGTTTGATAATCCCATGCAATTCCAACAGATTAGTTTAAGATAGTCTATAATAAATAGGTTAACATATAAGAGGATATGACAAGAAAGGATTAGGCATCCTCAGTCGGAGAGGTCACACGCCCCTTCTTTGGGCATGAACTAATTTTGCACTTGCCCCTTTGTGACAGGGCCTCCATCTTCGCATCATTTTGCACTCGTACTAGGGGCATATCATCATCGTAGGGATCACTTCCCTTCTCCCCATCTAGCCACTCCTCTTCCATGAGCTGATCATCTAGAGGTTGAGCTGGAGCCATTGATAGGAGTGCCTATGAAACTCTGCCCACCAACTTCTCATGGGCATCCAACAGACCAGTCCTTTCATGAACCTGATCACAGATAGGATGCTGTGCTTTCTTCCCCTTGTTCCGAGATGTGATAAGACGTGGCTCTCTATTGCTTTCCTCCCTAAAATCCTCCTTTGTGGTAGCTGTCTTCATGTCCATCAGCAGCCTAGGAGTCTTGTCAGAGAGGGGAGCCCCAACGGGAGGATGGTCTGGCATGGAGTAAGACGGAGAAGATGGAGTCCCTGTGGGGTGGGATGGCAAGTGAATTACCAATGCACTGCTATGGTTAGGATCTAGACCACCGTAGTGTCCAAGCGCTTAAAAGCAGGTTGAAATCACTCCTTCCATGGGATAAGCTACAACACCATGCCTCCCACTGTCCATGGTCCCTCTCACAACACCTTCATCATTTCAGTAGTTTGGTATATGATATAATAAAAGTCGTTTGGCATGTTCGATATGGAGAACTGCCCCAATTCACGCCAGAGACTAGACAAAGCCAGCCACACTTGTTTCCAGGGGTAAAGCTTTGCCCAAGAATTTCCCATACATGGCTATTTGCATCCTCTCGTGCACTCTCGTGTGGAAGTCCTCATGTGGTTTGAAGCGCGGGTGCTGGAGAGCTTTCAAACTTTCAAAATTTTCCTTATTGTTAAAAAATTCATTCCTGAAGACCTTCTCCTTCGGTTCGCCAGAGACAACAAGAGACCATGACCTCCTTGGTTGGCTAGGTGGAATCGAGCCTTTGGCTCCCACAACTTCACCCGTACTCACCATTGCAAGTGGGGAAGAAGCAGTGTGAAGGAAAAAGAGCAGGAGAGTGTTGAAGACAGGCGGAGGAGCTCAGGCTAGTCAATAGACGTTGCTCATTTGATGAGGGGTTTTGGTTCTTCATTAGAGGCAACTGCATGTAGATCATTTTCTTTTTTCTTTTCTTTTTTTCATTTTTTTGATACATGCAAGTAGATCTTTTTCCCTACTTATGGATCTTGAGGGCTCTGCACGACCGGGTTGGATCCAGAAATACATATTAGCATGGTAAAAAGCATATGGATTTGAAATATATATATATATATATATATATATATATATATATATATATATATATGTTTCTAATAATAATTCATAAAAAAAATTATATTGTCAAGGGTCCCAAGATACTCTATGCCAATAAACCTTTATTCTCTTGTCAATGATATTAAAGGTGATATTTTTAATTTTTAGTCCAAAATCTATTGGTAAGGTTTGTTTTTTTCTTTTCTTCTTTTGCTTCTATTTTAATTTGCTTTGAGTAATAAACTAGAGCGGATTGTTTTTTACTTTATTTTTGAAAATTTTATCCATGTGTTTTTTTTTTAAATAATGTTTTTATCAATTTCTCAAGAAGAATAAATTTAGCAAACATAAATATAAATAATTATATGAAAAAAGATATTTCATTAAAGGATTAAAACCATTTTTGGTCTCTGTACTTTTACCCGATGTTCATTGTCATTCTTGTATTTTAAAAATCTTCATTACGGTCCTTGTACTTTGGTGTATTTGTTCGAATACGTCACTAGTGCTGACGTGGCAACACAGGTGGCATATGAATGAAATACAAACTATTTTTTAGATTTTTTTATTTACAAATAGCTGTCATTTTGCTGATGTGACATGACAAATGGTCGAATTTGCTGACATGGTCGACATGCCACATCAGCAAATTTTTTTTTAAAATATGCTGATGTGGCAACTATTTAAATAAATGATAATACAGTTAACTATTTAACAAATAACATAATTAATCTAATTATAACTAATTTAACAAACTAAACAAAACTAATCCTCTACAATCAAATCAAATTTACAACAAAACTAAACTAATTCCACCCAAATTAACAAATGTTTCAGCCCTAACTTTAACCCTTTCGCCGTCGCCTCCCAAACTCCAAGATGCATTGTCGCCTCCTCTTCCTTCGCCCTCTTCAAGAATACCCCTCAAAACTCTTTCCAAACCTTAATTCGCTAGCCTTCAGTCGCATCTACCTCCTTCACCCTCTTCGATAAGACCCTTCTAAACCCTTTTGCTTTTTATGCACATTGTTAATTGCCTCACACCTGTAATTCAATTAATAACTGCAAGTCCTTGAAATTAACTTCAAAATATATACATAATACAAACTGAGAACATCTGAGAGTGTGAGCTCTGGAGATTTATCTAAGTTCATAATGTTGAGTATGTGGAGTCTGATGGATGCCTTGACGACCTTGACTACGTCGCTTGCGGGAGTCCGAGGGCGCGAGTGTCTCGGCGGGGGTCCTTGCTGGGTTTTCCAGGGGCAGCGTCCCTGGATGCAAATTTTTATTTTTAGACCCAGACTCATGTGGGATTTTATGTCTGGTTTTCCTGACTCTATAAATATCCCTGTATTTTGTAAAACCCTAATTTTTGTGAAGCAAGAAATAAGAAACTCTACTGCGGCCGTGGATGTAGGTCAATATTGGACCGAACCACACGTAAATTCTGATTGTTTTGTGTGTGTGTGCTTCTTCTTCTTCGTCTTTCTATTGCTCAGGTCTTTCGTTCAAGCTTAACACATAAGAACTATTACAATAAGAAGATTAGGGATTTTCCAAGAGAAGAGTAACATGAACGATATTTAGTCATAGATCCCCTTTTCCTCTGCTCCTCCTTACTTAACCCCCGTGAGTGAGAGGGTGCTTGTCTGATGTGGCGATTGCTGATGATGTGGCTTCTATCAATTGGGTGTCCTTGTAACCTGGCTAGCTCGGACTGACAAACTAACAGACGGTCTGAGATATAGTGAATGACCAAACAACCCTTCTCTTCACTACACAACCACTTAAGTTTATAGGGGTAATTTATATAATTGTGCATCATTTCCCACGTTTCAAAACAAGGATTTCCTGAACATAACTCTGAAAATTGTTTCTGCAACTCCTCAAACAATTCCCAAGTGGCTTCTTCTACTGGAGAACTTGACCACTGTACCAAAACTCTGGCAGCTACCCGGTTTGACTTTTTACCAAGCTGTCTATCTAAAATAGCCACTGGTGTTCTAACTCTTTCCTCATTTGAATCTGTGAAGCTTGGTAATGTTGTAGATACAACCTCATCTCCAACCCTTTTTCTTAAGTTGAGAAATATGGAAGACATTATGTATTCTAGCTCCGGTTGGTAATTGTATTTTATATGCCACCTTTCGACTCTAGCTTCAACCCGATAGAGCCCAAAATACTTAACTGACAGCTTGTGATTAACCCTTCTCGCTACTGACATCAGTTTATATGGCTGGAGCTTAACATACACCAATGTGAGCTTAATTTTTGTCGTTGTGGCTGGGGGTGAGTGAGATCCATCAATGAATCTGTGAAGGTCATAACCGATTAGAATTGCTTCTTTTTGAAGTTTCCATGAAAGATAATTGACCAATGTGAGCTTAAAAGACTTGTGGATATTGATAACTGTAAGGGGTTTAGTGGGTTCCTTCAAATGCATTGGGAATTAAGACTTGATTTTCTTCCTTGGCCATGGAATAATGCCGGAGAAAAAGGATGAGAGAGAGGGAGCTCTAGAAGTAGAAACTTATGGCACTATTACTATAAGGAGAAATATAGAAGGAAAAAATATAACATTCTTTCACGTGCTGAATAGAACTTAATATTTCAAACAATGATAAACAAGGAGGCTTGTTCAAATGCAAATAAAAGAAAAGTTCTAATTTTTTGAATGAAAAATAAAAAGTCTTTTTGGTTTGAATGAAAGTTAATATATCAAACAATGGTAAATAGTCTTCTTCATTGAATAGAATGGAACTTAATATAATCATTTTCTCTATCACTTTCATTTCATTCTTTTTCATCACTCCTGCATTTTTTTATGATAAATAGTTTCATTTGGCTTAGCAATCCCATAGAATGATGATATGTTGACTTTGATCCACTGAAAGTAATGAGAGATTGTGGATTGTGGAGGAGTATTCTCTGCGTCAGTTAGATGGTGAAACAGAGCTCTGAAAATTATTATTGCTCTCTTGAATTGATTGTCAAAGGTAGATGCTGGCTGGTACTCTGTATCCTCTTGGTGCCGGTCAAGATGGGAAACAATTCTTTTGTTTCCACAGAGTCAGACAATTCCTTCCATTTTCTTTTTCTTCTTTTACCTCCTACATTACTAGTGCTAAACTTGATCTAATATAATTTGCACCACCAACAAAAATCAACAGCACCAGCAAAATGGATTTCCTGTTAATGCTGTCACACAAAATACCGGGTCAATACATAGATGAAAATTGAATCAATCCTGGTGAAGTGTACTCTTGAATTTAATGCGGACACACTAGGGCGGGATGATGGAGATGGAGATGAGTTCGAGGATGCACCATCTCCGCCACAGGGGAGGTCATGAATTGGTGCGGGGTGGATCAAAGAGGAAGGCGATGAAGGGAAGATTGCACCTCAAGCAGAGATTTGGATTAAGAATGTTTTTTTATTTCCCCCTGTTGGAGATATGTAATGAACCCTAACTATCTTAATTAATAAATAAATGTGGTTTATCAACTTATTAAAAAAAAAAAATTGAACCAATCCCATTTGAAAGGTCACCACTTGTATTTTTTAATTTCAGGACTACTACATATTACTACTAGAAGTAATTGAATGTATCATTGAATGTAGTCAAGTTAATTATTGATCATATGTGGAAAACGGAAATATAGAAGAAAAAAGATTAACTAGAAATTAGAGTTGGAGATGGTGAAGTCATGTGCAATAGTTAGATGTTGGAACAGAGCCCTGAAAGTTATTTTATCTCTTGAATATATGGTCAATGGGTAAGGAAGGTGTTGGTATGTTTCTCTGTATCTTCATATTTAGGCTACTGACGGTCAAGATGGTTGTCTATTATTTTTTGGGCACGTGAAAATGTTCTCAATTTTTCTATGCTGCATGAACTATCATGAAGCAGACAATTTGTTCCATTGTTTTTTTTCACTTTCTCATACTTTGTTGAACATGATCTATATAAATAGCACCCCAACATCTATAGAACAGCACTAGCAGCAAAATGGATTTCAAACTTGTTCATCACTTTGCTACTTTGATTCTTCTCCTTCTCTTCTCTGCATCAGCCTCTTCAAAGATGAACCTCACTGATAAAGAGGCTTTACTATCATTCAAAGCTCTCATCACTGATCCTTCAAGTTCACTGTCTTCATGGAATGAGAGCACCAAAGTTTGCAAATGGCAGGGAGTCTACTGCACCAAAGAACAGGAAAGAGTAGTAGGACTTGACCTGCAAGGCCTTCAATTGCAGGGTTCCATAAGCCCTCAAATTGGCAACCTCTCATACCTTAGCTTCCTCTATCTACAAGACAACCAACTTTCTGGTACCATTCCATCCCAAATTGGTTCTCTCTCGTCTTTGAACATGCTTAACATAAGCTCCAATCAAATAAATGGCCTCATCCCTCAAAGTATACTCAATTGCCAAGAGCTCACAGTCCTAGACTTATCTAATAACCTCATCACGGGCAGTATCCCTCAAGAGCTTGAGTTGCTGTCCAAACTTCAGATCATGAAACTAGGACAAAATAGGTTAAATGGAGTGATCCCAAACTCCATAGGAAACCTATCATCTCTTACCTTTCTGGACTTGGCAACCAACACACTCACTGGTGGCATACCAAACGAGCTCGGAGATCTCCATAAACTGCAACACTTACAACTGTCCTTAAACCACCTCACAGGCAATGTCCCACCATCTTTATACAATCTTTCTTCTCTTGTTTTCTTTGCTCTGGCAGCCAACAGCTTGCATGGTGAGATCCCTGGTGATATTGGCTTTAGGCTTCCAAATCTCCTAAACTTCCACTTCTGCGTCAATGAGTTCACTGGTCCAATCCCACCTTCATTTCACAACATCACCAGGATCCAAAGCCTCAGAATGGCCCATAACTTTCTTGTTGGTTCTGTCCCTCCAGGACTCAACATGCTCTCCGAGCTCACCATGTATAACATTGGCTACAATAGACTTGTTTCCTCTGGGACTACTGATGGTCTCCATCTGATCACCTCCTTGACAAACTGCTCCAATCTTGAATTCCTATCCTTTGAAGGAAATCATTTTGAAGGAGTGATACCAGACTCTGTGGGCAATTTGTCCACCAGACTTTCCAAACTATACATGGGCCACAATGACCTCTTCGGAAGCATACCAAAATCCATTGGTCGCCTTACAAAGCTGAAATTGCTGAACATCAACAATAACTTGATCTCTGGTGAAATCCCACAAGAGATCAGCAAACTCAGTGAGCTTCAAATGCTGGGGCTGGCGGGAAACCGTCTCAAAGGCTCAATTCCAGTAGCTCTTGGCAATCTAAGCAAACTCAACAACCTGGATTTGTTTGATAACAGTCTTACAGGAAGTATACCTGTCACTTTTGCCAGGTACCAACTTTTGCAATCACTTGATATATCAAGCAACAAACTAAATGGAAGCATTCCAAAAGAGATCTTCTCCATTGCTAGTCTGAGCTCTCTAATGAATCTTTCAAGAAACCAACTCTCCGGGCCATTGCCAGAAGAGGTTGGGAGATTACAGAATGTGGTTGCTGTCGATCTCTCTGATAACTTCTTATCTGGTGATATTCCTGAATCCATTGGAAAATGTCATAGTTTGCAAACACTTTCGGTGGCCAACAACTCATTCACAGGCTCCATACCCAAACAAATTGCTGATTTAAAAGGTCTGCAGAGTCTCGACCTCTCTTCTAATCAACTCTCAGGGCCTATTCCTACTGAATTTGGAAAACTCCAAGGTCTCCAGTCCTTAAACCTCTCTTTCAATGATCTCCAAGGAGTGATACCCAATGAGGGTATCTTTAAAAATGCTTCGCATGTTCATCTCCAAGGAAACAGTAAGCTCTGCAATTCATCTTTGTCCTGGTGCCTAAACAGCAAAAGTGGGAAGAAGAGATCACGTCTCATTGTTATCCTTGCTATAACTTCTTTCGCCTTCATTCTTGTACTTCTGGTATGTCTACTGTTTGTCAGAAGAAGACGAAGCCGTGCAAAAGCCTCTTCAAAATCAAACAAATTCAAAGGCCAACACCCTCTGATTTCCTACGAAGAGCTTCTCCAAGCAACCCAAAACTTCAGTGCCAGCAATCTCATGGGCACTGGAAGCTTTGGTTCAGTCTTTAGAGGTGTTCTCAGAGATGGAATGGTGGTCGCCATCAAAGTATTGAATCTTGGAACTCAGGGCGCTGTGAAGAGCTTCGTGGCCGAATGTGAGGCTCTGAAGAACACAAGGCATCGGAATCTCATCAAGTTGATAACATGTTGCTCGAGCTGGGACTTTGAAAACAAAGACTTCATTGCATTGGTTTATGAGTTCATGGGTGGTGGAAGCTTGGAGGACTGGATTCATGGCCGCGGGCTGAGCATTGTAGAGAGGTTGAACATCGCCATCGATGTAGCGACTGCAATGGATTATCTACACAATGACTGCAATCCTCCAGTGGTGCACTGTGACCTGAAGCCAAGCAATGTGTTGTTGGATGAAGAGAAGAATGCCAAGGTTGGAGACTTTGGGCTGGCAAAGTTGCTGGTAGAGAGGAGTACTACTGAAGATCAGCAAGAGCCAGCCTCCTCTACCAATAGGATCAAGGGTTCCATTGGATACATACCTCCTGGTAAGAATCTAGCTACATGTCTAAATAGCAGGAGCATTCTGCTCTGTTTCTGATCATTGGGTTCTAATTAATTAAATTTGATATGTAACAGAGTATGGTTTTGGAGGAAGGGCATCAACCAGAGGAGATGTTTACAGCTATGGAGTCATGTTACTGGGGCTTCTCACAGGGAAGAGCCCCACCCATGAGCTCTTTCAACAAGACTTGAGCTTGGAGAAATGGGTACGTAAGGCCTTTCCTGATAGAATCATGGAGGTCATGGACCCTCAACTCCTTACAACCTCTGATGAGTTCAGAAATGAAAGTTTGATGATGATAAGCCCAGAGAAGCAACATGGATGCATGCTCTCCATGGTTAAGGTTGGGTTGGACTGTGCGACAGAGTCGCCTGAAGCTCGCATTGGTATGAGAGATGTCCTCCATCAACTGAAGGGCATCAAGGATATTCTCATGAAGCCACCCTCTTGATTTATCTAATTAAAAGTCGATGAACCTTTATTCAAAAAATAAAAGTCGATGAACCTCCAATGCATTAAAAGTAAGCCATGCCTTCATTTTAAGTTATTGTAATATAGTTTATGGAAGCAGGATTATAATATAAAATCATTGTTTTTTATATTAAATTATAAATTTGGTATGTGAGACCGGTCCCATGGGTAGATGTGTTAACCGGCCCGTGCCATCCACGGGTTGGGCATGGCCCGGCACGAATGGCCCTCAGGTTTGCGTCAGAAACGGGCCGAGCTTGAAGCTAGACCAATTCGGCTCAAAATAAATGAGTTCGACCTCTAAATTAGCTCGAATAAGTTTGCTCGAGCTCGGCTCGATTTTAATTTCGAAAGCTTGAGCTTGGCTCGAAAGCTCGAAATTAAGAACTCAATTATAATTTTAATATCTCGGATTTAGTTTGAAATTAAAAATTTATTTATAAATTAATTTTTTAATATTATATATTATATATCAATACTAAATATTAAATATTTTATTCATATATTATAATATTTATTA
The DNA here is from genome assembly GCA_026586065.1 of Dioscorea zingiberensis. Lineage (NCBI taxonomy): Eukaryota > Viridiplantae > Streptophyta > Magnoliopsida > Dioscoreales > Dioscoreaceae > Dioscorea > Dioscorea zingiberensis. The sequence goes on from CM048824.1 coordinate 13,640,737, forward strand.
ATATTTATTAATATTTATATTGTATATTACTATATTAATATATTAATATTAAATTTCGAGCTTTCGAGCTGAGCTCGATCGAGCTCGAAATTGAAGCTCGAGCTCGGCTTGAAAGCTCAAAATTTCGAGCCGAGCTTGAGCTTTTACCGAATTGATCTCGAGCTGCTCACGAACAACTTGATCGTTTGACAGCCCTAGTTGTGCCTAAGTATGGCCAGGAATTTTAATTCCTGAGCCAATATTATGGCAACAAATGTGGAAAGAAGTCAAGGCTTCTTCTTCTTCTTCTTTGAAATGGATAAACTAAAATTTATTTCTATCCTTTTAGAAAGAGTAGTACATGCATGGTTTCATCTCCTCCCCCCATCTCAGTTGGCATGGTCGCCCCCCTAGACGGGTTCCTCTTCATAGGTCGCATCCCCGTCGTCTCGCTCCTCTTGCATAGGTATGTCATTGGCGAATTCAAGACTACTTTTGATGAGGTTTTCTGTAGCTACCAGCTTTGGTCGTTTTGATGGATGAGCTACACCAAATCAGAATACCATAAGAAAATAGATTTGACGGATTAGTTTTATGAAAAGATGACATTTCTTTGAAAAACTATGAAGTTCGTTTCAATCTAAATGCTCCATCCAATGGCCATGACAGCTAGACCCCATCCCCATCGAAGACTTTGGTATACCTCCCTTGTTATGTTGTTTGATCCCTATACATCCCTTGTAGATACCGGGGCCAAAGATAAGCCGAAGAGGGTCCTATAATAGGACCATATATTCGCTGCACAAGGGCATGTAAATAGGAGATATGGGATCGTTTCGTTATCTGAATTGCACATATAGTATAGCCTTTGTTCCACTTTCCACTGCCACTTATGTAGATTATCTTCAATTTATCGATCAAATGATCTGGTGCTCGCTATTTATTGAATGGATATTTCTTAATTCTTTAATCTGTATGGGAGAGCGTGAAGTATGATAGAAAAGACTTAATATTATTGATAATAAGTTAGGGTATATATATACCACTACAGGGGTAAAACAAGAACTAAACATATAAAGAGATAAATACAAAAATATAAAGTGATAAATACTTGTAACCCTAATAGGCCCCCTCAAGATGGCGTATGAAAAACAATACCAATCTTGTCACAAATGTCAAGTAGCCGAGGACGAGGCAGAGGTTTCATTAGTGCATCAGCAAGTTGATCAGCAACAGAGACATGAACAATCCGGAGAAGGGAGGACTTAACAAGATCATGAACAAAGTGATAGTCAATGGCAAGATGTTTCATTCGTGAATGAAACACAGGATTAGCACATAGATACGTGGCACCAAGGTTGTCCAAGTAAATAGTGGGTGCTGAAGAAAAACATACAGTTCATGAAGGAGTGTTTTGATCAATTGAATTTCAGCTGCAAGAGAAGCAATAGCACGATACTCCGCCTCAGTAGATGACCGAGCAACAGTGCGTTGCTTGGTAGACCTCCAGGAGATGGGATTGGCACCCAAGAACATGACATAGGCCCTCGTGGAGGTGCGATCTTCCGGATTACCCCCCAATCGACATCGGAAAAGTCGTGAAGCTGAAGAGGGGAATGTGTCTGAAGAATGCCAAGAGATTTGGTGCCATTCAAATACCGAAGCAAGAGCTTAACTGCCCCCCAATGATGCTCAGTTGACTGATGCATGAACTGAGAAAGTCTGTTGACAACAAAAGAAATGTCAAGGTGAGTCATGCGTAAATATTGAAGACCACCAACAACCTGTCTATACTTGGTAGCATCAACAAGAGAGGACCCATCATGAAGAAGGAGAGAGGTACCAACAACAAGAGGCGTAGAAACCGGTTTCGAGTCAAGCATGTTGTGTTTCTGTAGAAGATCAACAATATACTTGTACTAAGAAAGAAGCACACCATCAGACATCGAGGTAACTTCAACACCACAAAAGTAGGAGAGCACACCAAGATCATTGGTGGAAAATTTAGTGTTAAGTTGCTGAATAATATGAGCAACTAGTTGAGGATCACTGCTAGTAATCAGAAGGTCATCAATATAAACCATAAAATAGACAATAGTGAGGCTAGCTGACAGAATGAAGAGGGATGTATCTGCATGAGAAGTAACAAAACCAAGGGACTGAAGAAATAGTTTCAACTCCTGGTACCATGCTCGCGGGACTTGCTTCAAACCATAGAGAGCCTTCTGCAAACGGCAAACATAATTGGGAAAGTGAGGATCACGCATACCAGAGGGTTGTGTCATGTAAACTTCCTCAGTGAGATGACCATTGAGAAATGCATTGTTGACATCAAGCTGCCGAACAGACCACTTGTGAAGCAGGGCTACACTAAAGACTGTGCAAACAGTGACTGGATTAACAACAGGACTTAAAGTCTCATGAAAATCAACACCGGGACGCTGATGAAACCCTTTGGCAACAAGACGGACTTTAAACCATTCAATGGTACCATCCGAGTAACGTTTGATACGGAACACCCATTTGTTCCCAACATGATTCTGATGTGGAGCAGGAGGAACAAGGACCCAGGTTTTGTTGCGTTGAAGAGCATCATATTCAGCTTGCATTGCTTGAAACCATTTGGGATGATGAAGAGCCTGAGTCACTGTAGCATGTTTAGTATCAGGAGTAACTGTAGCAGAGAGAGTGTACCTCTGATTAGGCTTAAAAATAGAATTTTTGAACCGAGTGGTTATCGGGTAAATATTGTTAGAATTCCTAGGAGCAACAAAGGAAGAACCCAAACTTGAGGAAGGTGCATAATGCAGTGCAGTCTTGGGACGGGCCATTCTTTGGAGCAGAGAGGAAGTGAACGGAGCCACAAGTGAGCTAGTTCCGCTTCGGAAGGAGGCAAAGACAGGAGGTGTCGCCATAGGTGCCGGGAGGTCACTCTGGGGCAATGATGTTCGCGGAAGCCAGGAGGACGCAAGGAATGTCAGGACATAAGTTTCGGCAGAGGTAGAAGAGGACCGAGAGAAAGGAAAGTCATCCTCAACAAAGCGAACATGACGGGAGATGACAAACTTGTGGGTGGAGAGATTGTAGCAAATATTGGCACTTTGAGACAGAGAATAGCCCAAAAAGACACAAGCACTGGACCGAGGTTCAAGTTTGTGAGTAGTGTATGGACGAAGCCAAGGAAAACAAAGACAATGTAGTGACGATGTGAAGGAGATTGGCTATGAAAGTGTTGACCTGTTGAGAAGATGTAGGGACCGGCTGGTGTTGGTTAGGTGCTGAGCAGGAGTAAAGATTAAGTCTTATCTGGATCTTGGCTTCTGATACCATGATAGAAAAGACTTAATATTATTGATAATAAGTTGGGGTATATATAATATCACTACAGGGGTAAAACAAGAACTAAACATATAAAGAGATAAATACAAAAATATAAAGTGATAAATACTTGTAACCCTAATAAAGTATAAGTATTTAAAGCATCAATTTGGTTGAATAGTATATCATACTGATGTTATTCTTGTTATAATAGTTTTTCTTTTGTATTGTGTGAGGTGACGTGACTGACGTGATAGCAAGACAAGCACAAGCACAAGCACGAGTATGCTTAAGCTAAGCACGGGCGTGCTTAAGTGTAGAAGAACACGGCCTCGAGCATGGGCGTGTTTATGGCCGTGCACATCTCTGTTTGGAGAGTTGCTAAAAGCTATTGCAGAGCACGGGCGTGTAGTGGAAGAGCACGGGTGTGCAGTGGAAGAGCACGGGTGTGCAGAAGAACGTGGCCTCGAGCACGGGCGTGCTGTGGGCCGTGGACATCTCTGAAAATTCTCTATTTGCGCACAGAGTCCAAACATGGGCGTGTTCATCTGAAGCACGGGTGTGCTTCGACTTAAGTTAGGTTATTTAAACCCCGACGGCTAGTTATTTGTTCAATTGGTAATTGAATTGAGAGAAACTAGGGTTCATGGTTGTTAGAGTTTCTTGGAGTCTTGAGAGGAGAAATATTATTCTTTTGAATGAGGGTTTCTTCTTGGGTGACAACGAGCTTGAGGATTGTTCAAGCCATCGTTATTTGCTCATATAGTGATTCTCTGGTCCCCGCTCTAGTGGAGATGTAGGCATCTTTGCCGAAATCCACGTAAATTCATGTGTTTGATTTGTGAGTGTTCTCTTTTTCTTATCTTATTGTCTGTGAGTGGTGCTTCCGTGGAGGGTGAATTATAGCCATTTACCCCAACAAATTGATTTAAATATTTTAATCTAAATCATAGTATTATATAAGTTGTAGCTATTTTGTATTGATATGTTATGATATTTTATTTTAATTAGTTATCTATTTAGTTATTTAGTTTTGGTTGTTTATTTTTTTTGTCTGAATTGATTTATGTATTTGAAGTTATTTGCTATTTATTTATTCAGTTTTGGTTGCTTTGGGTTGGGTTGTAGAACTTCTGATTCTTTAGGAATTTCAGTCAGAGTGGTTTAATCTTATAGAACTTACTCTAGGACCTTTTGAGGACCGCCTGATGGAAACTAGAAATTTGTTTTGGGATTTTGTTAGGTAAATAGATCCATATATAAATGTTTTTCCTATTATTGAGTTAAACTATTTATTGGTTATTTATTCAAATACTTGTAAGTTAATTATTTTTTTTCTGATTTAATTATTTTAAAAACTTAGAATTTTAGTTCTTTGAAATTGACTTTTACGTCTTTTGTTTTGTATGACCTTCTGACACAAAAACTATTTTCAGTGGTATTTATTCTCCAAATGAACTATGCTCTGACTCAGTCAATAGGGATATAACATTGACCATGTCGACATGAACCTTTGATAAATGGAAGTTGTTTTTGCTTGCATACCCCTATAAAAGTTTGAAATTGCTTGCATACCCCTACAAATCAATTATTTTTATTTATATACCCCTATGGTTATTTTGACTCTTAATGGTTTTAAATGAATGGTTGAAATGAGGCCAAATTACTAAACTGTGTTTTCTTATATACCCCTCTAAATTTTTTCCTTCTTTTATAGATATTAGGGGGCGTTTGGTTCACGGAATGGGAATGGGAATGGAAATGAGGAGGAATGGGAATGAGGGGGAACGGAAATGTATAGGAATGGAAACTATGTTTGGTTAGGGAACAAACCCCAGAAAGAGGACGAGAAAAACTTGATCATGAAGGTAAGACACATGTTAGAATTATAGAAAGGAAGCCTACTCTCGATGGGGGGAAGAATCACTTTAGTGAATGCAGTCCTAATGGCAATCCCAACATACTAGATGTCAATATACAAACTACCCCATGAGTCACCGGACGGATTGATCCCATATGAAGGGATTTCCTCTGGCATGGGGCAAACCAGGAGTCCAAGGCATATAGACTGACAAAATGGGAACACCTTTGCAGGCCAAAGGAGCTGGGCAGATGGGGGATAACTAATCTAAAAGCATTCATCGAGGCATTATTCGGAAAAGCAGTGATGGAGACTACTCACAGGAGAAGTTGAAATTTGCCAAAAGATCATTCAGGGAGCTTACTACCGGAATAGCCACATTGACCCAATTAAAAAGACATCGAATAGAACGTCATACTTCTGGAAAGGACTTAGGGACCAACGAGACATGGTCATGGCAAATTTGAGCGATGTTCTGACAATAGGAGAAACCATCAATGTTTGGTTTGACAACTGGATGGAGGGGGCCGGGCCGTGTACCAGACACCCAAAACACCAAACATTGATAGCAAAGGAGTCCCTTACAATCTAGGGAGCACATAGAACAGTACTGCGGAGGCAACCCCTACTATGACCAGGGCTAATCACACAAGAGGCGCTTGAAACGCTGCAAGAAATGCAGGACAAGATCATTAGAGGCGACAGTACAGGGAAGGACTGTAGGTGATGGAGAAGAACTCCAAACCAACAGTTCACAGCCAAGTCCCTATATCAATTCCGGATTGATGGTAGAGTGCAAGGCATCCTGACAAAATCCTTCTGGAAGCAAGCATGCCTTCTAAAAATCAAACTATTTGCATGGCTGGCATGGGAAGACATTATACTCACTCTATAGAACCTGGCAAAGCGTAAATAACATGGGGAAAGAACCGTGACAGGGAAGAAGAAATGACGGGCCACCTGCTATTCACATGTCAATACTCAATAGGGAGTTGGGCGCACTACTGGCACCTCTTCGAGCTCATGATCCTCCCAACCACGATACGAGATCTGTGGGGGAGGACAGTGTTCTCCAGGCAAGTGGAGAATGAGGCCTGAAAAAGCTGGCACCTCACATCCATGGCAATCATCTGGAACATATGGATGGAGCGGAACCGAAAAGGATTCCATGATAAAAGATGTGTTTACACGGAATTGATTCGACACACGGACTACCTCCTACGGTCTTGGTTTGATGCAGCTCATGAGACCAAGAAACAGAAGCTACAAATATTGTAGGCCATTACGAAACATAGCCTAACCCACACAAGAGACACACGAGGACAACGGGTACCGGGAATGGACTTTGAAGATGCTAAGGAACATACGCACATAAATCAGCAGGATACAGGGAACACTGTAATTCCAATGTACCCAATGTAATCATCGATAACTTGTACTTCTAGGTTCACTATGAATCAGAACTATTTGTACCAGAGGTTCTACTAGAATGCTCATTTTGATAATTAATGAATGTGGTTTATCCACTTGAATTAAAAAACAAAAAGAAAAACAAAAAAAAAAGGAAAAAAAAAACTATGTTTGGTTAGAAGGGATTGGGAGGGTAGTTCATTGGGAATGAGAAAAGTAAAAGAAGAAATTATGATAAAATGCCTCTTATGCCCCTTATATAAATAAATAGTGTTATATATATATATATATATATATATATATATATATATATAATAATGAGGTGTGGTAAATGGTAACTATTTTTTTAAATATTTAAGCATTATAATTAATTACTTATTATAAATAAATATTTAAGTATCTATTTTCTAAAATTATTGTAATTTATTAATTATTAATTATAAATATTAAATTTTATGATAATAGTATTGAATATAATTAATTAATAATTAATTAATTATAAAGAGTTAATTTTGTTTAATAGCATTGAATAAAATTAATTATTAAGCATTATTTTTATTGTAATAGTATTGAATATAATATATTATTAATTAATTAAATATAAAGAATTAATTTTATTATAAACATGTATAGATTGAATATAATTAATTAATTAATTAATTAATTATAAACATGTATAGCACATGATGGATAATTGTGAAGTTAAATGTAACATAGCCAATTACCAAGTGGGTAATCACCATTAGCCCCAATTTCAGGGGGAATGTCATTCCCTCAAATCTGGTCTTTCATGTCTTCCCCTTCCCTTTCTCATTCCTATACATGTACATCCAAAACACGGGAATGGGAATGATTCCATTCCATTCCCATTCCCTTAAATCTAACACCACCTTATTAGTTATTTTATATAACAAATAACGGAGAAGCGTGACAAGGAGGAGCTAATGGGCGGAGCGATTTCCGACGTGCGACGGAGCTAACAACGGCGAGCGGCGGCGGAGAGAGAGAACTCCCCTTCCCGACGGCGGAGGAACTGCAACCCACCAAAAACCACCAGCATCTCATCTCCAACACCAAACAACTCCAATCAAACCCCAAATTGCTTGGGGTTTTCCCAAAAATGGGTAAGGTCTAGAAAAGGATACCTAGGAAGCTTGTGGAGGAACGCGTGCCGGCACCACCGAAAAAGGATGCCTGAACAGGAGAGGAGGCATCACGAGGCGGAGGGAGATAACGCACCACTGCCGGGAAGAGAACAACGGCTAGAGGAGGAAGGAGCAACACAGGGCAGGGGGGGTCGCTTATATGTGGAGGTGCTCACCGGAAAGAAGGTGACACCGAGACCTGAGGAATGGCAACCGGAGAAGCACAAGGGAGATCCGACGAAAGAAGACGGGCATGAGGGCGGGATGGAAAGACCTTGGACCAAGGTCTGTCGCAAGAAGAGACAACGCACACCACCGGTGGCGGAAAGCTCGAGGCGGCCCCCAGACAAGAACACTCATATGCGCCTCCGCCACTCACCACCACGGAAAAGGACCTCTAGTGGAGTGATCGAGGTGTGCGGGAGGTGCCGGCAGCCGGGGCACCTCATGATCGATTGCCGGCGTGTGGAGGTGTGTCGCCGCTGCGAACGCCCAGGTCACCGTGAAAAGAAATGCCCGAGGCCACCGCCGAAGCTGGGAACTATCCAGCTTCGCGGGCTGAGGCAGATGGGGACGAATGCAGGCAAAATGAAGAAAAAGAGGCACGCGATCACCGCGGACCTCCCTGGGACTGAGGCAAGAGGCGGTGCTTCGAAAGATGACTCAGTGATCCCCCCCGACCGTGAAGCTCCGGCCGAGGAGGAGACCCATCACGCATCTCTGTCTGTGGACACTGTCATGATGGCGGAAAGGGAAGAACTTCAGCGATGCTCAATCGCGACTGTAGTGAAGATGACGGGTTGCTTGGCGAGCCCTCTGAAGGTGACCGCGGCGGCGGCGGAGATGTTTGGGCCCGACTTAAAATGGTCGGCTGAACCTTACGAGGATGATAGGATTTTACTTCACTGCCCATCGGAAAAGATTGCCAGAGAAATGGAGAAGATTGGAGAAGTCACCTTCCCGGGTTTCATAGTCCGCTTCGAACCGTGGACTTTGGATTCTGATTTCTCGGTGAAAGCGGAGGGGGAGATTCGGTGGCTCACCGGCAAGGGCCTCCCAATGTTCGGCAGGAAGATTGACACCATTGCCAGAATCCTCAAACCGATTGGTGAATTAGTTCACCTGGGAAGCAGAGAAGCCTGCTTTGCCGGACACTTCCGCGCGATGGTTAGACTCCGCCGGGGAAGAAGATTCCCGGCTACAATCCACTGTTCCATTCTAAGGCGGAAATATTTTGTGCGGGTGGAGCTGGAACACGGCCAATCCCCACTGCCATGGAACCAGGCGCCGGAAAATAATAGAGTCAAAGGAGGTGCTGGAGAGGCCGCCGCCGACGAGCGGTTGTGGAAAGGAAAATCCCCCATAGAACCATTGGGTAATGACCGCGATGTGGCACAGCGAAGAACAAGGCCCGAGGTGCACGAAGGAGAGCCTACACACGCTACCTGCAGTGGCGCCGCGAGCAGGGTACGGAGACCGCTAGATGATCGTGGAGGGACGTCAGATGGGACCTCACGGCAGATTAAAGGTGGAGATGCAGCACACGTGGACGGCGTGAATGGCAAAAGCACAACAATCGAGCAAGGCAAAAGAGAGGGCCTCGTGGCGATATCCTTGGATGCTCGGGAAAAATGGGATCCGAAGATTCCATACTCTTCAAAAACCACGTGCTTGGATGCACTTGAAGAGGGCCATGTGTTGCAACCACATGCAAAGAGATTCCAATTACCTCCTAGGTTGGCTGCCAGCACCACATCCCATGGACACTTGGCGCTCATTGACGAAGTTGTTCAAATCTCTTCTCATCATGAGGGAAGTTGTGATACAGCTACATGGCAAGCAAGCAAAGAGCATGAAAATCCTATATTCACATCTAATGAGGATTCTAATGATAATTTAATCAAACCAATTACCACTTACTCAGAATCTGAAAAAACAAAACTAAATATGGATGATGTGGACACAGATGAGGAATATCTGAATCCTGAATTGGAAAGGGAAATTGAACTTGAATTTGAAGGTCTATGGAATTCCCAATTGGGAGGAGAAGAGAGCAAGCAATATGACTATTCAGATGACAAATCTACAGGTGATGATTTAGTGGAAAATACTCTTGTAAGCCCCTTGACTGAACCACCTGGAGGAGAACCACCAAGTATGGAAAGGCCAATCCATACAGCTAGTCCAATATACGAACATGAAGATGGTAACAAGGAGCCCAACCCGGAGGAAAGGTCACCCCATGGAGATCCACCAGACACACAACCATATACTCCTGAGAGTCTCAAGGGGAAAGAGCCCACTATTCATGGCCTGCAACCAGACATAGACCTATCCAACCATTCCTGGAAATTCATAAATGGGTCATGGAACTTCATGGCAAACTCAGCATGGGAGGGCATAATTGCAAGAAATACACTTGTGGGGCAAGGAGCCAGAGAGGAAGATAGGGAGGATATCGCCAACAAAGAAGGAACAGAGCATGGGCACAAGCACAAAGCAGCAATGGCACCTCCCAAAGAAGCCATCCGTCGAAGTGGAAGGGCCCGGAAGCTGATAACTGATAGACTTGAGAAGGAAGGATTCATCGCTCCATCTACCTCCAAACGAAAGCATCATGTAAAAGGTAATGATCACCTCCTTACCCCTGTTACCCTAACATTTGATAGTTGGCCAGACAGGGAACTCCTACATAATGCACAGATGGTAGGGATCGACCTTGGTCCCTCTGAAGAACACAAGAAGTCCTATGCCCAACACATACGGAGGACGGAGAAGGAGCGGGGACGGGAATGGCAGAAAATTCACTAGGTTTTTTCTGCGACCCTTATACAGGACAACCGGGCCTACACAAGTTTTTTTTAATGAAAGTTATCTCCTGGAATGTTAGAGGACTGGGTAAAAGAAAGAAACGCTACCTAGTCCGGGACCTCCTCCTCCCCCACAAAGCAGATATATGTTGCTTACAGGAAACTAAGCTAGGCAACATAAGCAATGGCACCTGGAGAAGCATTGGAGGAAATCTGTTTGACAAATGGGCGGAACTTCCGGCTATGAACACAAGAGGAGGATGCTGCATTGGATGGAGCAGCTCAAAATACAATCTCCATAGTACGACCCGAGACCAATTCGCCATCACGGTCATCTTGACTGAAAAAACAAACCTAGCAATATCAAGAATGATTACTACAGTCTACGCTCCATGCAACCCGGCCTTGAAAGTACTCTGCTGGAATGAACTCAAGGAAATCAGAGGAAGATGGGATGGTCCATGGCTAATTTGCGGGGACTTCAATACTACACGAAGAATGGAAGAGGCCACCTCTTCCTCCCACGGGCTAAGGGAGAGGGAGGATTTTGAAAGGATGATACAAGATCTCCTTCTTGTTGATCCCCCCCTCGTAGGGAGAAGGTACACATGGACCAATGGGCGGGAATCACCGGCCTTTGCCAGGCTAGACAGATTCCTTCTTTCCACTGAATGGGTCATTGAGTTCCCGCGTATATGGCAAACAACATTGCCCAGAGTAAGGTCGGACCACGCCCCGCTATGCCTTGACTGTGGGGTGCACACCCCTCATCCATCCCCTTTTCGATTCAACAGGGAGTGGGGCAAGGAAGAAGGCTTCTGGGAGATGATCAAGACCGACTGGCAAGATCACACACTATTGGGGGAGGGAGCCTACATCCTGGCCAAAAAATTAAAACTCACCAAGGACAAGCTAATCCGATGGAAGAAGGAAACTCTCGGGCAAAAAATTGAAAGAAAGAGGGATATTCTTGAGGCCATTAAAACACTGGACATTTATAAAGAAACTAGGGAGCTCTCGAGGGAAGAGTCAGAGCAGGAATTGGAAAACAGAGGTGAATATGAACGAATCATCTTAGAGGAGGAAGCCTATTGGAGACAACGGTCTCGGGTCAACTGGCTGCAACAAGGAGACCAGAACACAAAGTTCTTCCACACCGTCGCCAGTCAAAGAAGGAATATAAATAGGATTACTCAGCTCCAGGTTGAAGGAGTAACCATTACTGATCCAACAAGAATTACCGAGGTTATCGCTAGACATTTCACTGCTCTGATAGGGACCGAACGGGAGATGAGGTACAAAACCTCTTGGGATCGCCTGTTCGAACACAAAAGGAGAGTGAATCTGGACCACCTGGATCAACCTTTTCGGGAGGAGGAAATCAGAATGGCTGTCAGCGAGTTAGGGGCGGACAAAGCCCCAGGGCCAGACGGCTTCCCCATGACTTTCTACCAACAAGGGTGGAATATTATAAAGGAAGACATATTGAGACTCTTTGATGACTTTTTCCAGGGAACAACAAACTTGGATCGCATAAATTGGGCACACATCCTCCTGATCCCGAAAAATGAAGCCCCAGAGTCCATAAAAGACTATAGACCGATCAGCTTGCTAAATTGCTCCATCAAGATCATCTCCAAAGTGCTGGCCAATCGACTCAAGGGAATCCTGGGAGACCTAGTAGATGACTCCCAAACAGCATTCATCCAAGGTAGGATGATACACGAAAATATTATTGCAACTGAGGAACTGAGTCATAAGATGAGGATGGGCGACAGTGGTGGGATCCTTGTCAAGATCGACTTGGAGAAAGCCTTTGACACGGTAGATTGGGATTACCCCCTGGAGATCCTCCAAGCGAGAGGCTTTGGACCTAAATGGCTTACATGGATACGGGCCCTACTATCTACCTCTAAAGCGAAGTTCCTCATCAACGGTGCACCAACAGGATATATTAGAAGTAAGAGAGGATTAAGATAGGGGGATCCTTTGTCCCCGCTACTCTTTGTTCTAGCCATGGACGTGCTACCCACGATGCTCTCAGAGGCTGTCCGATCCAACATCTACCGAGGAATCCCGATCGGGTCTAATGGAGACAATACCGTCACATCACTACAATATGGCGATGACATCCTGGTATTCTGCACAGGAGGAACATCAGAGGCCAGAATTTTGAAACTCATTTTCTACCTTTTTGAAGGACTGTCGGGATTAAAGATCAACTATACTAAAAGCGTCATTATCCCGATCAAGGCTTCGGAACAGCAGATCCAAGACCTCGAACAAGTGCTAAACTGTGTGAGAGCTAATCTCCCAATAAGATATTTGGGCGTACCATTATCAGGAGGACGACCGAGAAGGGAAGCCTGGAATAATCTTATAGAAAGGATCAGGGGAAGATTAGGGTCCTGGAAAGGGAAACTGCTATCAATGGGGGGGCGACTCACACTTCTAAACTCAGTCATCTCCACAATTCCAATTCACTGGATGTCGGCTTACCGCCTCCCAGAATGGGTGATCCAAAAAATTGACAACATTAGAAAGGAATTCTTATGGAGGGGAGTAGACAAAGAAACACGGTCGTACAACCTTGTCAAATGGGAGAGATTATGCAGGCCCAAAGAAAACGGAGGTTGGGGAATCCTGAACTTCCGAACCTTTAATGGGGCCCTGTTGGGGAAGTGGTGGTGGAGGATCCTAACTGGTAGCGCAGGAATTTGCCAAAAGATCTTCAAAGAGGCCTATTCCAGAAGAGGATATATCGATCCACACAAGCCAACACCAGGGCGGGCGTCCCCCTTTTGGAAAGCCTCTTCGGCCAAGCGGCTAAAGCTGGAAGCGGCAGGGCACTTGGTGAAGCGCAACCTTGAATTCACCACTAACACGCCAGTATGAAATGACGAGGTATGCGATGATGGTCGAGGATGACCCATCACCACCACCCCAGGGCATGACTTGAGAGGCAAGGAGGATAGAGGGTATCTCAGGCAGTAGGGAATGCAATGAACGATGTATTCTTATTTCTCACTGCATGGGCTATGTAATGAACTCTTTTAAGTTAATTAATAAATAAATTGTGGTTTATCCACTTCATCAAAAAAAAATATATAACAAATAACTATTATGGGTTTGCTAATATATCCCTCTAAGTTTTTTAACATATTTTATAGACTTCAAAACAATATGGATGGGTCATTTGCCAATATAGCCCTTTGCTAAATAAATTTTTTTCTAGCACTAGGATTAAGAAAAATTATATAAAAATTTTCAAAAACCTAACAAGTAATATCACTATTTTTCAGGGAGTAAATGTAAAAACATCAAAAGAAACCCGAAACACGAAGGTGGATGAGATCTTGAGAATGATAGAGATTGGCTCCCATCTTAGAGCGAGAGAGGCCGCTCTATTTGAAAGAAGTGAGTCTTGAATCCATCTTTTTCTCTAATCCTCAATGTTCCGATATATTTTTTTCTCTTGGATCTATGCAAACAATGTATTTTAGTCATTGGATTTAGGTTTGAAAATTGAAAATATGTTAAAATGTTGTTGTGCATTATCATTTGAAGAACAGAGAAGGAAAAAAATATATGCATCTTGTGCCCTTCTAACTTTTTGGTCAAATATGCATCGTTCTCTAACAATCAACACAAATGAAGATTCTGAGCCTTTAATGACCCTACTACTTAATGGAGAACATGCACTTAGAAGCATCCTATTCTCATTGGATTCTTTTATTGTCTGTGCTATGAAGATTGCAAAAGAGAAATCTTGTGAAACTAATTTAAAGGAATTAAATTAATGAAGAAAAGAGGGAAAGAAAGAGTTTATAGAGAGAGCCACAAGGTGGGAGTGTAGAGAGAAAACAACAACAAAAACAACTAAGCCTTAATCCCATACTAGATGGGGTTGGCTATATGAATTCTTTGTCTCCATGTAGCTCTATCAAAGATAAGATCCGTAAAAGTTTCACCGGGGGTGTTGTATGGTACAGTTGTAACTCTAGTTGCAACTCATTCTCTCAAAAGATACACAAGCTCATAACTAACTCTTGTTAGGTTCAGCCGGGGTGTTTATGTGAGTTTAGAATAGTTTTCTCTCTCAAACTAACTCTCAAGCTCTCACATACACACTCACGCAATCAAGACAAAGTGATCAAGAAGAGAGGAGACACAGAAGTTGGTAACCCAGTTCGGCTTCCAAGCCAACGTCTGGGGGGCCAAGCCTGGAGATAAAAATCCACTAAAGGAGTAGAGAAGATAGGAGTGCAAGAGTCTCACTCACTCTTTCACTCTATCATAAGCACCCACTCTTGATTGACGATGACCACTATCACCCTCCTCTCCAAGGGACTACTCTAGGAGGCTCATCTCAATCCTCAGAGTTCTGTCGTATATAGACACCTCCCTGCCTTCAAAAGACAACTACCTCTTTTAGGATCTCCGGAATCTCCGCAACAGCTAAATTGAACGACTTCCACATTTAGTCGTTGCACCCAGTTGCAACTGTGATTAAAACGCGGTCTGGCTGACGAATTGACCAAGGCTCCAACTTCCATTGCTCTACAACCTTGAGACACCTCCAACCCTCCTGGTATTAAAAATAAAAATAAAAATAAAAATAAAAATAAAGATAAATAAATAAAATAAAATAAAATAAATAGTTGGATAATGGGGTAACCTCACCACATACTTAACAGGGTGATTGTATCACCCAATTTATATCAAACCATAGAGTGGAAAAGTAAATACAATATTTACACTTACAATAAGCCAAACAGCTTTGAAGTTAGTTAAAATACAACATTACAACTTATCAGTAAGTTCAACTTACCAGTAAGTCCACTTATAGGTAATCAAACGGGCCCTAAGTAAGTTCTGATCCAAGTCAAGAACTAATAGCACATCATGAATGATCTTTGTCCTTTTTTTTGTTTGGATGCAAATTGTGTCGTTTCCCTTTGATTGAACAAAAACTTTATTTCTCATTTTCACTTGTACATTCATATCATCATATATGCTTGTGAAGATAATCCTATATCCAGTCATATGATTGCTACATCCACTATCAAGCAACCATCTTTCCCTTTTTCATTTGCCACTTAACAACTTGCATAGAACACACTACCTTGTTTTTCTTCTTTCTCTTCGGAAACATTTGCTTGTTGTTGATTCTTCAATCCACAATCCTTTTGGTAGTGCCCAAATTTTTTACAACTGTAGCATTGTGGCTTCCCTTTAAACCAACAATCTTTATGTAAGGATCGAACGAAGGATCTGAGCAATAGAAAGAAGAAGAAGAAGAAGCACACACACAGAGAAATCAGGATTTACGTGGTTCGGTCCAAGATGACCTACGTCCACGGCCGCAGTAGAGTTTCTATTATTTCTCTCTAAAAATTAGGGTTTACAAAATACAGAGAAATTTATATAGAGTCAGGAAAACCGGGCCTAAAATCCCACACGGGCCTGGGCCTAAAATAAAAATTTGCTTCCAGGGGCGCTGCCCCTGGAAAACCCCGCAAGGGGCGCTCCCCGCCGAGGCGCTCGCGCCCTCGGACTCCCGCAAGCAACGTGATCAAGGTCGTCAGGGCATCCATCAGACTCCACATGCTCAACACTTTATTAGTGTGGGTACCTTTTGTAAATGTTGCACTTCAGTCATGAAGTTTTAGCACCTAGATTTCTATAGAAATTGAATCTTCCTCTTCCTCTTTGGTTTCTTCCTCTTCCTCTTACACATATTTCTCCTCTAAATATTTCTCCTGGCTAATGCTCTTGAGATGATGATGACCCTTTTGATTTTATTGCCAAGCTGAGCTTTGATTGAAAAGCACTTTCAATAGTCTTTAGTCCATGTCTCAGCAACCTTTGTTCATGAGTTTGTGATAATGCCATCAACTCTTGAACACTCAATGTATAGATCTCCTTTGTTTCTTCAATGACACCAAAAATATCACACTTTTTAGGTAAGCTAATGAGAACATTTTCAATAATTTTATTGTTTGTACATACAAACTCATTTGGTTTACGACTTCAGTAATTCTGGAGAAATATTCTTTCAAGCTTTCAACTTCGTTCATCTTTATATTCTCCAACTTTCTTCCAAGAGTTTGAAGCTTAATAGCTCTTTCATTTCCCTAAAAAAACACTTGTAAAATCAACCAAGCCGATCTCTAGGTCTTGAAGCTCTCATGATTCTTGAAAACAATTTTTCAGAAATAGCTTGATGAATGAAAAATAGGGCTTTTGCATCTTTCTTCTTGTTTTTCTTTAGGGCTTCCTTTTGGGCATTTGAAAGAACTACTGTAAGTTCAGGTTTTTCAAAACCATTTTCAACTAGATCCCATAGATTTTGAGATTGAAATAGGGTTTTCATCTTCAAGCTCTAGAAATCATAATTTTCTACACTAAAAATAGGGATAGATGGTTGTTGAATGCTCAAACTTTGATTGTTCGTAACTGCCAACGATTCTTCACAATCTGCTCTTGCTCACTTCAATCAATGCCCAGTTTGTTTTTCACAAACAGCTCTGATACCACTCTGTTAGTTTTGTATGGATTCGAAGAGCAAAAAATAGAAATTTCTGTACTAATAACAGGGCACTCTGCTGTATTTTTTCCAACAACCTCTCATTTCCTTGTAAATGATCCATTATTATTGTTATACTAAATAACAACACCACATGTCGAAGTAACAAAAATATCGCCCTGACCATTGGACTCATATAGATTCAAAACACCTCAGTCATCTTTTGTTTGTTGATGCAGCCTGGAAAGAAGAAGAGGTAAGATCTGGTATTGGAATCATTATCATTACTAATACAGGCCAGTTTTCCTATGCAGGGTCTACTCTTGGAGATGCTGAATCAGCATACCAGGGAGAGCTTGCTGCAATTGAAGAAGGCCTCAAGAAGCTGTTAAGGATGGGAGCAACACAGGTGCAAATCCACACAGACTCCCTGCTTGCCCAGAGATGGATAACTTCTGAAAGGGGTGACCCGAATCATTCAACCCGTGCTCTGATCACTAGATGCAAGATGATACTTAACTCCATGGAGAGATGGACTATTAAATGGATACCAAGACACAGAAATATTATTTTTTTTTTGACTAACAAAGAGCTTGCAAGCAAGCTGGATAACAAAGATAAAAATTAACTCACTACAGGTTTAACACAAAACATAATTATCAGAAATGCAGCCCAGCTGCCAAAATTGCCTCTTCGAGACACAGAAATATTATTACTGGCAGGCTTGCATCCATGGCAATGAGAGACCACAATGAAGCTCACTTCACAAGTTTGGAAGCCCTACCTGACTGGCTCAGATCTGAAATATCAATTCTACTGACAAATGTAATTGGTTCTAGTTCCCCAAGTGCTGTAATATGTTAGCTGTTCTCAGCTCTTACCTTACCAAAAAAAAAAACTCTACACACATCATAATAAATAACTTTAACAGGCATTGCTGTAACTTTAACACACATCATCCTAACTTTAAGAAACATCACTGTAACTTTAACATACATCACCTTAACTTTAACAAACATTGTTGTAACTTTAACACGCATCACATTAACCTTATCAAACTTTGCATTCACTTCAACACTACGGTAGCTTCCCCACTTCCCCACTTCCCCACTTCCCCCAGGCACTTACCCCTAAGTGAACGCCCCCTTAGAGTGGCTTGAAATCAAGGTGCGGCTTCATGAGAATATCCTTGATGCCCTTCAGTTGATGGATAACATCTCTCATACCAATGCGAGCTTCAGGCGTTTCTGTCACACAGTCCAACCCAACTTTAACCATGGAGAGCATGCATCCATGTTGCTTCTCTGGGTTTACCATCAAACCTTCATTGCTGCACTCAAAGTTTGTAAGGAGCTGAGGGTCAATGACCTCCATGATTCTATCAGGGAATGCCGTTCGGACCCATTTCTCCAAGCTCAAGTTCTGTTGAAAGAGCTCATGGGTGGGACTCTTCCCTGTGAGAAGCTCCAGTAACATGACTCCATAGCTGTAAACATCTCCTCTGGTTGATGCCCTTCCTCCAAACCCATACTCTGTTACATACCAAAATTAGATGATCAGAAACAGAGAAGAATGCTCCTGCTATTTAGACATGTAGCTAGATTCTTACCAGGAGGTATGTATCCAATGGAACCCTTGATCCTATTGGTAGAGGAGGTTGGCTCTAGCTGATCTTCCGTACTCCTCTCTAGCAGCAACTTTGCCAGCCCAAAGTCTCCAACCTTGGCATTCTTCTCCTCATCCAACAACACATTGCTTGGCTTCAGGTCACAGTGCACTACTGGAGGATGGCAGTCGTTGTGTAGATAATCCATAGCATTCGCTACATCGACGGTGATATTCAACCTCTCTACAATGCTCAGCTCGCGGCCATGAATCCAGTCCTCCAAACTTCCACCACTCATGAACTCATAAACCAATGCAATGAAGTCTTTGTTTTCAAAATCCAAACTTGAGCAACAAGTTATCAGCTTGATGAGATTCCGATGCCTTGTGTTCTTCAGAGCCTCGCATTCAGCCACGAAGCTCTTCACAGCGCCCTGAGTTCCAAGATTCAATACTTTGATGGCGACCACCATTCCATCTCTGGCAACACCTCTAAAGACTGAGCCAAAGCTTCCAGTGCCCATGAGATTGCTGACACTGAAATTTTGGGTTGCTTGGAGAAGCTCTTGGTAGGAAATTAGAGGGTGTTGGCCTTTGAACGTGTTTGATTTTGAAGAGACTTTTGCATGGCTTCTTCCTCTTCTTTTTCTGACAAACAGTATACATACTAGAAGTACAACAAGAAATAAGGTGAAAGATGTTATAGCAAAAATAACAATGAGATGCGATCTCTTCACCCCACTTTTGCTGCTTAGGCACCAAGGCAAAGATGAATTGCAGAGCTTACTGTTTCCTTGAAGATGAACACGAGAAGCATTTTTAAAGATACCCTCATTAGGTATCACTCCTTGGAGATCATTGAAGGAGAGGTTTAAGGACTGGACACCTTGAAATTTTCCAAAGTCAGTAGGAATAGGCCCTGAGAGTTGATTGGAAGAGAGGTCGAGACTCTGCAGACCTTTTAAATCAGCAATTTGTTTGGGTATGGAGCCTGTGAACGAGTTGTTGGCCACCGAAAGTGTTTGCAAACTATGACACTTTCCAATGGATTCAGGAATATCACCAGATAAGAAGTTATCAGAGAGATCGACAGCAACCACATTCTGTAATCTCCCGACCTCTACTGGCAATGGCCCAGAGAGTTGGTTTCTTGAAAGATTCATTAGAGAGCTCAGACTAGAAATGGAGAAGATCTCTTTTGGAATGCTTCCATTTAGTTTGTTGCTTGATAGATCAAGTGATTGCAAAAGTTGGTACCTGGCAAAAGTGACAGGTATACTTCCTGTAAGACTGTTATCAAACAAATCCAGGTTGTTGAGTTTGCTTAGATTGCCAAGAGCTGCTGGAATTGAGCCTTCCAGACGGTTTCCCGCCAACCCAAGCATTTGAAGTTCACTGAGTTTGCTGATCTCTTGTGGGATTTCACCAGAGATCAAGTTCATGTCGATGTTCAACAATGTCAGCTTCGTAAGGCGACCAATGGATTTCGGTATGCTTCCGAAGAGACCATTGTGGCCCATGTATAGTTTGGAAAGACTGGTGGACAAATTGCCCACAGAGTCTGGGATCACTCCTTCAAAAAGATTTCCATCAAAGGCTAGGAATCCAAGATTGGAACTGTTTGTCAAGGAGGTGATCAGATGGAGACCATCAGTAGTTCCAGAGGAAGCAAGTCTATTGTAGCCAATGTTATACATGGTGAGCTCAGAGAGCATATTGAGTCCTGGAGGGACAGAACCAACAAGAAAGTTATGGGACATTCTGAGGCTTTGGATCTTCGTGATGTTGTGTAATGAAGGTGGCATTGGACCAGTGAACTCATTGATGCAGAAGTGAAAGAGTAGGAGATTTGGAAGCCTAAAGCCAACATCAGCAGGGATCTCACCATGCAAGCTGTTGGATGCCAGAGCAAAGAAAACAAGAGAAGAAAGATTGTATAAAGATGGTGGGACATTGCCGGTGAGGTTGTTTATCGACAGTTGTAAGTGTTGCAGTTTATGGAGATCTCCAAGCTCGTTTGGTATGCCACCAGTGAGTGTGTTGGTACCCAAGTCCAGAAAGGTAAGAGATGATGACAGGTTTCCTATGGAGTTTGGGATCACTCCATTTAACCTATTTTGTCCTAGTTTCATGATCTGAAGTTTGGACAGCAACTCAAGCTCTTGAGGGATACTTCCCGTGATGAGGTTATTAGATAAATCTAGGACTGTGAGCTCTTGGCAATTGAGTATACTTTGAGGGATGAGGCCATTGATTTGATTGGAGCTTATGTTGAGCATGTTCAAGGATGAGAGAAAACCAATTTGGGATGGAATGGTACCAGACAGTTGGTTGTCTTGTAGATAGAGGAAGCTAAGGTATGATAGGTTGCCAATTTGAGGGCTTATGGAACCCTGCAATTGAAGGCCTTGCAGGTCAAGTCCTACTACTCTTTCCTCTTCTTTTGTGCAGGAGACTCCCTGCCATTTGCAAACTGTGGTGCTCTCATTCCATGAAGACAGTGAACTTGAAGGATCAGTGATGAGAGCTTTGAATGATAGTAAAGCCTCTTTATCAGTGAGGTTCAAGTTTGAAGAGGCTGATGCAGAGAAGAGAAGGAGAAGAATCAAAGTAGCAAAGTGATGAACAAGTATGAAATCCATTTTGCTGCTATTGCTGTTATATAGTTGTTGGGGTGGTGCTATTTATATAGATCATGCACAGCACAAGTATGAGAAAGGGAAAAAATGGAACAAATTGTCTACTTCATGAAACTTCATTTGATTTTTTGATTTAGAAAAATCGAGAACGTTTTCACATCTAACTTTCAGGGCTATGTTTCAACATCTAACTAATGCACTCACATATGACTTCTCCACCATCTCCAACTCTAATTTCTCTTATAGTGAGCTTTTTTACTTCTATATTTCCGTTTTCCACATACGATCAATGAAACATTCAATTACTTCTAGAAATATGTACTAGTCCTGAAATAAAAAATGGAAGTGGTGACCTTTCAAATGGGCTCGGTTCAATTTTCATCTATGTATTTACACTTGTATTTTGTGTGACAGCATTAACAGGAAATTCATTTTGCTGGTGCTGTTGATTTTTGTTGGTGGTGCAAATTATATAGATCATGTTTAGCACTAGTGATGTACGAGGTAAAGGAAGAAAAAATAAAGATGTAATACCCAAATTAGTATCTCAATTATATCGAATCGATTCTTTTAGTGTCTCTATTATAATTTGAGTTTTTAGGGTTTCTCTACTTTCATGATTTAAAAATATTAGTTTTTAAAAGCATAAAAATCTGTTTAGTTCCTAAAGTTGATGAATTGAGGGACTCTTGATGTAAAAGACGGACTAATAACTGACTCATGAGAATATTATTTGATATAAAAAAAATTGGAACTTCTCTCTCATTTGCATTCGAAAAGTCTCTCTAGCTTTAAGACTTTATCACCCTCTGTGGAAAGTGGAAACAAAAGAATTGTTTCCCCTATTGACTGGTACCAAGAAGATACAGGGTACCTGCCAGGATCTCACCTTTGACCATCAATTCAAGAGAGCAGTAATAATTTTCAGAGCTCTGTTTCACCATCTAACGCACCCCAAGAATACTCTGTTGGCGTGAGTTAGTCTTCTGCGGGATTAGCGGAGAAAATTTTTGATTAATTGATTGATATACTCAATTAATATAATTGATTGATTGAAGAAAAAAAGAGATCTACTTTTATATATACCTTTCTACGTACTCCTCCAAAATCCACAATCTGTCATTACTTTCAGTGGATCAAAGTCAACATATCATCATTCTTTTGGTTTGTTAAGCCAAATGAAACTATTTATATAAAAAATGCAGCAGTGATGAAAGAAAATGAAACTGATAGAGAACATGATATTGTTTGATATATCAAGTTTCATTCAAACCAAGAAGATTTTTTTTTCATTCAAAAAATTAGGATTTTTTGCATTTGAAAATATCTCTCTGTTTATCTTGGTATATTAAGTTTCATTTAAGGAAGAAGAATGTTATTTTTTTCCATTCTCTATTTCTCTCTTTATAGTAATTGTTGGGGAAGAACACTACAATTCAACCCTCGGCAGAAGCCCAATCACACACACAACAATGCTCCAACACCCTATCAAAGATTATCTCCAAACACATGCACAACTAGCGCAAGAGAAAGAGAAATAATCACAAACCACAACACAAGATATATGTGGAGTTTAGTCCCACTACTTATCACTTCTTGGGATCACTCGTCTACCCAACAAGATACAAGATCTATGGGGACGAGCATCGTTGGGACAGAGCCTGCAGCGAGACCTCCGAAAATGGTTGTACCTACTGACATTGGCCATCCTCTGGAACCTATGGCTGGAAAGCAACCTGAGATGCTTCAATAACAAACAACGCGTTTGTAGGCGACTCATCCGACACATTGATTCCCTCTTCCTCGCATGGCTCGACAGCACCCAGGCCACCCAACAGAACCAATTACATCCCATGGTAGGCTTCATTAGACACAGTCTCTCCCTTACACGGGACGTCCAAGGGCGGCATACCCCAGGAACTGACTTTAAAGATGATGATCCCGACAAGTCAAGCCAACCAGGGCCCTCACCACCCCACATGTAAACCCCGGTCCCAACAGGGACCTCCGTAAGTCTGTAAACCGATTTATCACTATCAATAAAGGAATGTGGTTTATCCACTTTATCCAAAAAAAAAAAAAAGATATACGTGGAGTTCAGCACTTTGCCTACGTCTTCACGGGGGTGGGGAACAGGGAATCCACTAGATATGAGTATCTTCGATGGCTTGAACAAGACTCAAGCTCGTCTCAAGAAGAAAAAAAACATTCACAAAGATGCAACACCAAAGAATAGGAAATACAAGAACAAAAAAACATTCACAAAGATGCAACACCAAGAGCTTTCAAGTTGATCTCCAAGAAACCTCCCTTCTAATTGTTGCTCAAAGCCTCTTCAATGTCTCTCCTCTACAAGCCCTCCAAGCCCTTTCAATTTTGGGATTAGGTCTTCACAGCAACTCTTCAACGGTATTTAAACCCTCGCTCCATACGGGCCCGTATGGGCCACTGGACACACCATACGTCCTAATATACGGGCCATATACAGGCCCATATGCCTTGTTGGTCACTCCATACGGGCCCATATACGGTCATATATGGGCCCGTATTGCCTGTACGGGCTGTATATAGGCCTGTACACCTTCCTAGCTGCATCATACGGCCTGTGGTGGATCCATACGGCCCGTATGGGGCCCCGTACGGGCTCATCTCTCATCTTCTCACAGTAATAGAACAATAAGTTCCTAGAGATCTCTCTCAGCCTTTTTCTCTAGCACCATTCCATGGCCAAGGAAGAAAATCAAGTCTTAATTCCCAATTCATGGGAGCCCACTAAACCCCTTACAGCTATCAATATCCATTGTCATGCACCGAACCCATATCAACAGGTCCGACGCGCGACAAATGGCCACATACCCACAAGGCGAACCCTGTGAGCACGCAAGGCTAAAGAACCTAATAAAACACTTATATGACAATATGATAGTAGTTTCAAATAACAAAATAAAAATGAGATCCAAGATCCACTTATTAGGTCAGAATGATATAATGATAAAATTCCAAAATATTAGTGACGGAATTGTTGGACCAAGGTCAAAGGTAGAGTTAATCACAGGTCCACCAACAAGTTAGCCGCTATACTTCTCCTGATCTCAAAAACTTATCAACAACGGTTATGAGCTTGACAACCCACTAAGTAGTCCACTAAGAAAAGAAACTCGAAAAACTCTTATCTAGTATTAACAAAGTATGCAATAACCACCTCAAAGATTTCAACAAAATAATTTTGTTTTTATAGTAAAGTGAATATCAAAAATGATTTACAAAATCCATTAAGTGTCTCCCAAATTCTCTATGGTCATTTATTTTACCTCGGTAGCCCAAGTCAAAATTTCAGAGTTCTTATTTATTTTAGCTCGGTGACCCAAGTCAAAATGTCAGAGTCCACTATTGTTTCACCAACGGCCCGGTTTGAAACTAGTTCCATTAGTGAAAATTGCTTGCATACCCTTCCAAAACTACATATTTGCTTAAATATCCTTGTAAAAGTGTTATTTGCTTGCATACCCCTCCAAAACTATTTTTTTGTTTATATATCATTGCCGTTAGTCACTGTTAGCCACCGTTAGAATTTTTAGAGTTAACTATAGTTAAAACTTAACTCTAGTTAAAAAAAATTACATAATTATCCTCACCTTTTTCTATAATCTTGACTTTCTCTCTCTAAACTCCCACCTTGTGCCTCTCTTTATAAACTCTCACTTTCCCTCTTTTCTCCTTTAATTTAATTCCTTTAAATTAGTTTTCACAAGATTTCTCTCTTTTGCTATCTTCACAGCTCCCCAATAAAAGAATCCAATAAGAATGGGTTGTTGTATCTTGCTAATCCTCTAAGTGCATGTTCTCCTTTAAGTAGTAGGGTCATTAAAGGCTCATAATCTTCATTTGTGTTGATTGTTAGAGAAGGATGCACATTTAACCAAAAAGTTAGAAGGGCACAAGATGCATTTTTTTTTTCCTTCTCCGTTCTTCAATTGATAAAACACAACAACATTTTATCAAAATTTTAATTTACAAACCCGAATCCAGTGAATAAAATACTTTGTTCGCATAGATTGAAGAGAAAAAAAATATATCAAAACGTTGATGAAAAGAGAAAAAGACGGATTCGAGACTCACTTCTTTCAAATAGAGCGGCCTCTCTCGCTCTCAGTTGGGAGACGAGCTCTATCATTCTCAAGATCTCATCCGCCTTCATGTTTCGTTTTTCTTTTAATGTTTTTACATTTACTCTCTGAAAAATAGTGATATTACTTGTTAGGTTTTTGAAAAATTGTATATATATATTTTTTAATCCTAGTGCTAGAAAAAATTAAAATATTTAGCAAAGGGCTATATTGGCAAATGGCCCATCTATATTGGTTATTTATAATTTAAATAACTTAAAGTCTAAAATATGTTAAAAACATTAGAGGGATTTATTAGCCAACCCATAATGATCATTTGTTATATGAAATAACTAATATCTACCAAATAAGGGCAAAATTTAGAGGGCTATATAAGCAAACAGAGTTTAGTAATTTGCCCTTATCATCATTTTGTCTTTCTTCTTCTTCACAATCAAGCTCCTCAACAACATCAGCAGGGGTAGGTCCTTTCCAAAAACATAAGCAAGCTTATCAAAAGATAGGATTGATGTGTTCTTGTAATCCTTTGTGCTTGGATGATTCTATAAAAGAATACAAAATGGAAATGTTTTTAATTTATCATAAATAAATAATGAAGCAAAAGAAGTTGAATTTAACAAAGTAAAAAATAAAAGAAAAAAAGAAAAAAGCACCAACCTGAATATAATCAGTCCACATGGAGTCACTGTCTACTGTAATAATTTTTTTCTCATCATCCCAACCAAAACCAGTTTGATTTAACATATCATACACTGTGTTATAAATTGTCCTTAACCTTTTCATTGTAGACTCAATGTGGGGTTTCACCTTAATTCCACAATTAGGAAATTTTTGTTCCATCTTTAGCAACTATTTTCAAGGTATTTGTTTCTTAAATACCCCATTATATATCAAGTCTTTGATTTTCATTAACTGCTTGAACCAAAAATATATCAAGAAGTGCTTCATCATCCTCATGGGACCATTGCCTACGTTCTCTCTTTTTTTTTTTGCCATTTTGTTGAAGAGTGCACGCAGACTCCATTCCTAACTCATTTCCAAATTATAAACCAAAAATATTACTAAATAAAAAGGGATATAATGACTTCATTGATGTTCCAAAATATAATATAGATGCTCCAGCATAAACAAAAGAAACAAAATAATTACTCAAATCACAAAATACAAGATAGAATTATAAATAAATAGCTAGTAATACAATAGTCAATATCTATGTCTATTAGCAAGAAATTCGTTCCACATTTGTGTTGCTAAATTTTCCCTCCAAGTAGACCACTCAATGTCACTTTTTTCAATTGTATTAATATGATCACCATCACCAAGTGCCACATCTGCATTGTGAAATTGAGCTTCCTATTCTGCATTTAATTGTGCTTCCATTGGTTCAGTAGGCATTTCCCTTCTAATAAAATTATGTAAAAGGAAACAAGCAATTATAATGTTGTTTTTGATCTTGATTGGGTAAAAAGATAGACTTCTAAGTATAGCCCAATGCATTTTTAATAATCCAAAAGTTCTTTCTATTACATTTCTTGCCATAGAGTGTCTCATATTGAAGAGCTCTTCTTTGCATATAGGTGGATAGCCTTGTCTCCATTCACTACGATGGTACCAATAGCCTATATATGGGGCAAGAAATCCTTCACAATTTGCATATCCAACATCCACAAGATAATAGTACCCTATAATAAATTATAATAGTTAAATGAACTTCAAATTTATTACTCATAAACTAATATTATAATTTTTTGTCCCAATTAACTTTTTTACCTATAGGAACTATTAAGCCATTCCTCTTAGAAATGACATCTCGTAATACAATTGAATCAAATGTTGATCCTTCCCATCCACGTAACACATGTATGAACTTCATATCCCTTGAACATGCACCTAGAACATTGGTAGCTATGTCTCCTTCTCTATTACAATATTTGGGTTTATCAATTGTTGGCACATTAACAGTGATATGTGTTCCATCTAATGCACCAAGACAACCCTAGGAACAATTCGTGAAAATTATAGAACACAACCATTAATTATAAAATAGATTTAAAAATAAGATACACTAGTACCATACCTTAGACCATCTCCAACTTTCATCTAAGCAATCATTTGGAATTGGATCTTATGCTCTAAGAAGTGCCTCTTGCATCCGTAAGATAACATTTAACACTAAATTAAAGTACCTACTAACTGTTTCTCCTGATCGTTTAAACATAAACATAATAACATGATTCTTAGAATGATGTGCTATTATATGTAAGAACATAGCCACTTGTTCTTCAATACTTACTTGTCTATCCTCTTTTAATCTCCCATTATTATGAAGGAGGTCACATAATAGTCGCACTTGTGACTTTTCCTAAATTATGTGTTAATTAATTAATCTTCCTACTATGATGTTAATGGTGGTTAAAGGTTGGTTATAAATACAAATACAAAGTTAGCATCTCAAAAGTATGATACTATTTGAAGATTTAAGGAGTTATGGACTTGCATGTAGAAGCTTAATATTAGGGGGCCACCCCTAACTGTAAAAGAGAAAATATCACAAAGCACTAGTCTTTTATTCATCAAGCTTGATTTTAACGTTCAATAAGCATGATGTCATGGTCCACCATGGAGACTCCATGGAGTTTTTATATGGAGTAAATTATGAGATTAAAGAATGAGAACTAAGATATTAAAATAATAATAAACTAGTGTAGAGTTTTCAATTAAATGAAAATTGATATCTTGAAAACTATTGCTAATGATGTTTAGATGACATCATCTCCCACTATGAGGCTTTAGAAGTAAAACAATTAAATTCTCATCATATATTATGGACGTGTGGTGTGCTTAAACCATAACTTCAAGGTACATTGATAATTTAATGTGCCAAACCATGGCTATCTTTATATAACTATGGATTTTTTTAGGTTGAAAACGTGGCACCATGGGAGAAATAGGATGCTAGGTGGCTGAAGGAGAAGATGGAGAATAACCACCTCATGCTTGGTTCTCCTTTAAGCGGTTCAACAACCTGTGTATTATAATCCATTTTCATTCCATAGTTTCAACTCTTGTAACCATGGAGACCTGCGCCCTTGCCTATCTCCAGCTAAGAATGAGATCTACTTGGAGCTAGTGTTGGCCTATATAACGCCCCGACCCGGATCCTGGGATCTCGGGCACGTTCCTGACGGCTGCACTACCAAGTGAGGACCTGCCCGGCCGATACAAGGCCTAAATGATAAAGAACAGATAACATTTTTCCATTAATAACAAGAGTTACACAGCGAAAAATTGAAATTTAAAGGTACACTATGGGCCCTACAAGGGTCCTAAAAAATTACATTGTCTCTCTCTAAAAGGTCTGAGATCTCCAACCTCAACGCGTTGCTCCTGAGTCTGTAATCGCTATTCCTTTAATCCTGAAGAGAAAAGGAAAACAAGAAGAATGAGCTTTCGAAAGAAAAGCTCAGTAAGTTCCCCGCAGGGATATCAACAAAGCCAGTTAATAAGAAAGATAAGCAATAAGCAGAAATACAAGCAACCGGGACTACGCCCACACAATCAAGAACCTAGGAGTCTATCAGGAATATTCAAAGCAAAAACTCCTAGCCAAACACTGGCCCTTGGGCCCGAAATGGATTTCCAAGAATCGAAGACACCAAAATTTTTCCGTCAGCCCCCAGCCTCTGCTGGAATTCGACCCTCCGGTCGTACCTCGGTAGCGCCACCTCTCTCTTACGTGTTAACACGATCAGTGTATCGTTCCACTGACAGGTTGGACCACCAGGGTATCCTCCCCTTGGCATGGAACTATTAGAACGTCAGGGTATCCTCAGCCCTGAATGCTCCACTTGAGCATTTGCTCCACTGAACCGGAAAACGAACCCGTCCGGAGTACGCTTACCCGGCCAGCACACGAGACCATGTATCCACAGTCAAGTGTCGGCCCACGGGCTAGCGTGTCCAACGAGCATAAAAGCACTCTACTCTAGCTCTCAACCATGCACGTACAAAGGAAGGAAAACAAGCAAACATAGGTACGTGCATGCATCCAATAACAGAAGTTCAATGGCACATGCTAAAAGAAATAGCATTAACAAACACAAAGAAGACCCAAAGATGGGCGGGAATCGAGGCAAAGGTAACTTACCTCTAGTCGCAATCCAACAACTGCAGCGTATCTGTCCCAACGAAATTCAACACTCCACGTCGATATATGGCAAACATAGGTCCACACTCAGACATACACACAAGTGTTTAATAATATTATCACCTATAATTCACATGCATATCTAACTAATGGGCTCGACCCATTTAACAAACCCAAACAAGGAACCTGTTCACACAACTACACTTGAACCCAACTCCTTTTGATCTCACCAATCTAACTCGGGTCCAACGGTTAGGTACCAACTACCAGCCAACATCAACTAATAGATTTACAGATAATCAAATAATACTCTCAATCAAACCTAATCCAAATAAGCCATACTTTGGTCGCATCTCAAACAAGCTTTGAAAAATCAAGGTACCTGAAGGTCAGGTCCAATTAATACCTCGCACCAAAATCTACAAATCAACATCACAGAGAATAACCACATGATCAAATACCCACCTCTATACACACTTACCTGTAGACCAATCTCCAATAGTACCAACTCATTAAACCACCAGTAAAACCAAAAACCATCAAACAGTACCAAACACCAAATAAAACCTCCTCTGAACCTATTTACAAACTAAATCTCAATCTCCTTTATTACCAACTAACAGAATCTATTAGTCAACAATCCACTCATTGATCATTCTCACAAAACACAACCAGCACTACTACTACTTTCCATGTCTAACCAACAAACATAAATAGACATACTGATCATTCATAGAGAAACATCAAACATCTACTATAAGGTATACCCATGCTGATACCCACTCCTACGTGCTCATCCACCTCTTAACATCTTCAATGGATCAGCAGTCCCACTACCCACTCCGCACAACTGACGCTCATTACTATCATGTACCTCTAAACTAACCCGAAGTTCAACAGGATTTTTAATAAACGATAAACCGTACTATACTTGTTTACAGCCTCCTCTTTACAATCTTCTACAGATGCTAAATTATCATCTGTAAATAAAAGGCCATCCTGTTCATTAAAACCCACCAATTATATACAAAGCAACCTCTCTCTCTCTCTCTCTCTCTACTTATCTTAGCTTCTCCTTCTTACGAGCATGATTTACTAATAGTTCCATAACGTTCATGCTGTTATCTCAAGAAACTATGCATACATGTGAATATATCGAACTCGTGACGTTGCACAATATTTCGGAGACTTACCAAGGCAGTGACGAGCTCGCGGTGCTCCGGCGCCGGTCTAGCCTCATGGAGAACTCTATCTGCGCTTCTCCCACGAAGGTGGCGGCGCTGGTCCTCAACCGGGGGACATGCTTGGGTTTGGAGATCCCTTCGCGTCCAATTGAAGGATAGGATCTTTTCGTTTAGATAGAGGTTATCTCCTCATTTAAATCCCTTTTTAAATTGTCCGTCGAAACAGATAGCGTGGCACGCGGTGACGACGTGTTCACAGGCGGAGAAGATAACCATTGCTTGGGCCTCGAGATCGCGACACCAGCGCGGATGAACGGCTGGGAACTCTCGTCCACGCTCCCTTTTCTCTTCATCATCCATGCGTTTTCTCACTGTGAATCTCCACCACAGTCGGATCGACTTAAAGAAAAGCAAATTCTTCATCCAGTCCGTCCATTTCAATTGTAATGCTGGTGCATGGGTGGGTTTTCATGTGGTGGTTGGATTCAAAGTTCAAACCAATATCTTATCTTTTATATATGTGATTATATATTGTATTTTATCCCATCAACAAGTTCACTCTCTTTGAATTCACACTTCTAAACGAATCATCAGCCTATATATTCATCTTATCATTTGTAATTTTTAAGGTTATCAATCCATCAAATCATCTCTATAAATATAGATTTATAATTGTAAATTCGATATTTATATATATATATATATATAGGCTTTCCCTGAAATTACCAAACTGCCCTTGATATCTCCAACTAACACTAATTAAGGAATTTACCAATCTAGTCCTTCATTTCACTTAAAATCCAAATACCTCCAACTATAGGAATTTCTTTCATCAACTAATTAATTAAATTTTATTCCAATAAGAGTTCAAACAAATCCAACCTTGGGAGATTTTTTCCCTACTTACCAAGCAATCTAGGAAAATAACTAATTAGAATGAAAATATAAATATAAAGCTGGTTCTCTCTATATCTCTCTATAAAAGTCATATATATATATATATATATATATATATATATATATATATATATATATAATTCAAAACCCTATCATAAGAATCATAACTATATAATATAATATAATATAATATAATATAATATATATATCCGTATGATGTCCATCAAACATGCCTTTCTATTTTTCATATTTACACATAAGCCCTTACATTTTAAACTTTTTACATACAAATCCCTCGCCTTAGAGAGATGCAATATTTCAATTCAGTCCTCAGACTTTTCTAAAATTATGACGAGGTCCCTAACAACCCCGACTAACCCTAATTAAGACATTAACCTAATTAACCTTCTTTCCTTTTGAAACCCAATAATTTCTAAACTCAAGGGGCCTCTTTAATTAATTCATTAATTAAAGAAATAACTAGAGGTTTATCCAAATTAAAATTTTACTTAACTCAAAACCTTGGAAACTCTCTTTCATTAACCAGAGATTTTAGGAAAATAATTAGAAAAATAATAACCTAGAATCTTCGGATCTTACAGCCTATTTAGCGCTCAGTTTTATGACTTTATTAAACAGTGGAAGCCACTGCAAGGTTCAGTCGCGAGCTTGAGCGGTAGCAACGCATAACTTGCAGTCTACAGTGGTTGAAGGTTTGAGAGAAGATAGCAGTGGCCGGTAGGGATAGAGGCTCAAGAAGTTGCACATATTTGAAGGTATAATAGCTTGCAGAACTAGTACTACAGGAGCTAAGTTTGGACTGAAACATGCTCAGTTTTGGCTAAAGGTGGGTTATGTTCGATTGCCTTTTTGATTAGGAATTTAGAGTAAACTAAGAAGTGTTGGACATGAATTTAGAAAGCATTAAGTATAATTACACTCTAATGGTGTTTAGAGTACTGGGAGTAGAGCCTGTAAATTAGTACAAGTTTATTAAATGAATTCTGTGGGCTTAGTTAGTAAACTATTGGCTTAGTTAGTAAACTATTGGATTAGTAGCAATGGGCCATGGCCCAACACAACAAATTTGGGCACTATGTACTGAGAATCTATCTCTATTGCCCAAATCTCGGCTCCGAGCATGGAGCCGCGCCAAGAGGAAGTACCGATTGACCTCTGGACATCTTTGAGAACATAGGTAAGTACTTCTGCCTCTCTCCTTTCTAGTTGATAATTCGTGATTTCATGTTTGTGCGTGTAAGCACCTTTGCCTAGTCTTCATTATCATTGAGTGTTTTTTACATCATTGATACTTGTTTCCTTGCGCACATATACACCGTTGAGTTATTGGATGACATTTATTCCTTGATTGTTGATTCCATAACTTGTGTATGTGTACTTGTTTGATTGAGTGACTGCTTCCACTCGGTGTGTGTTACTCTTGTGGATTCTTCCACCCAGTGCAGTGGAGCGTGTGGCTCCTGTTGATGTTCAGGGCCGGTGGACACCTTGTTCGTTTGTTTTCCTGTCAGGGGGACGATACTCTGGATGTCCTGTATGCCCGTCAGTGGGACGATACGCTGGCCGTATACGTACATGTATGAGTAGTAGCGCTACCGGACTTTTGAGCCCGCAACGACCGAGTGGGTCGACCTCGGCGTAGGCTGATAACTGCAATGGGGATGGTGACGCGTAAGCAATTTCTTTGTTTACTCGTCTTGACCTGACATGACTGCGGTCATAGGTTGGGAGTCCCTACCATTGATTATTTGCTCTAGGTAGGTGCGGGACTCTCGTTGGTGTGGATTGGTACGGATTGTAGTACCTGCATTGATTGACTTGGTCATGTTTGTATTTTGATATGCTTTTCTTTAGCTTATCATATGATACTTATAACATGACATGTTTTATTCCCTGCGAGATACTTACTGAGCTTTCATTCCGAAAGCTCATCCACTTGTTGATTCCCTTTTTCAGATCTTGAGGATTAGGACGCGGGTCACTGGAGCACCGCGTGGGGATTTACAGGGAGTTATGGCAGAGGTTCGTTAATCTCTAGCTACTGTATTGAGTGTGAGGACACATTTGTTATAGGACCCTTGTAAGACCGTTATGATGTTGAGTTTCGAGGGTCTATGTACCCTTAGACTTTTGTTTCCACTTTGTAGACATATTTATATTATGTTTTTAGATTTGATATATTCCGCTGTGCATGTTTCATGTGATTGATAATCATCGATGCTTTGTATCTGGGTGGGGCCCGTCCCTGCTTGGGTACGTTCGGTCTGCCACGTGCCTGTGGGCCCGGGACTTTGTGGTCGGGGCGTGACAAATTAAGATGGTATCAGAGCCAAGCGGATTAATCGACACCCTAGTGCCCTAGTGACTTAGTCAAATAGGTTTGACTGAGAGTCTGATTGGGGTAGACTAGTTTATTATAGAAGGAACTGATAGTGTTGTTGTCTGGCAGCTGAACATGCCTGAGGAGGAGAGTTCGCAAAAGGTAGAGGTGACCTAGGAGGGCTCTATCTCATCGAGGCCAGAACAATACATAGGGCCAGAGTCTGATGGAGTACCCGCTAGATCTGCAGCCAATCGACACGTGGGGAGCTCCTATGGACTCATACCCTTCCTTTTCGATCGGATGCTGGGACTGACCCAGAGGGTCAGGCGGTACATGCAGAGGATAGCCCAGAATGATGCGTTATTCAATCGGATCTTAGAGGACAAGGGTGAAGGGACGCCACGACAAAAGCTTCAAGCCCGGAAATTCCCTAGATGCTCTAATCCTTTGATCTACGTCTCTCCGACGAGAGGACCACTGCCTATGGGGAAGGAATGGATCAAGTGCGACCACTGTGGGGAAGCCCGACATGACCCGACTATAACTAGTGGTGTGACGGAGTGGTGTCGTCGCTGTGGGGGCATGTGATACTGGGTTACGTATCACAAATGTTCCCCTCCCAGATGCCGCCAGTGTAGTAGCAAGGATCATCACACGAACAGTTGCCCGGAGGACCAAATGAGGAGGCCAAGGTTGGTGGGCAATGATGGGACGAGAGGCAGGAGGCCCCAGTTCATGAGTCAGGGTAGACATCCTGAGGGAGGGCCACTACCTTGATGTGCCCATGAATTAGTGACTGTGTATTGTTTTGGTTATCTGGAGTCAGTTGACTTCCAGGGTTGTTGTAGTAGTTAGGACAACCAGCTAGGATGTATTCACTAACTACTTATGTATGAACTTATTGTTGAGGTACGCTAAGTATTGCATTTTGGATATTGCTTCTTGTGTTATATCCTGTTAATACCTCACAGCTAAGCTAATGCACAGAAGAGGCAGGCGGGGACAACCCCGACGCGAGGAAGTACCTTCACCACAGGAGGAGGAGGATATGGAGAAGGAATCGCCTGCTTAATTAGATAACGAGGAACCTCAGATGGCTGGTCTTGATCAGGGAGGAGAAGTACCCCCTATCTCTATGTTTAATTTGATGAAAGAGGTGGTGGGCATGGTACAAGAACAGAGGCAGCATAGACGACAGACGCCACCCAAGAGCAGCGAAGGCATCTTGGGAGAGGTCAGGAGGAGAATCCTGGCTCCATTTGGAGGAGTCACTGACCCGAGGCAGTAGAATTGTAGGTCCGAGAGATCGAAAGATCATTCGAGGTCCACTAGACCACTAAGGCCGACAAGCTTAGGACCGCCACACTTTTACTACAGGGTAGCGCTGAAGATTGGTACCGCGGTGAGGTCCGACTCAGAGGTGGACCACCTGATACTTGGAAGTAGTTCAAAGCGGCGTTCTACGACAAGTATCTCTCTCCAGGCTATCTTCGGCAGATAGAGCAACAGTTCCTCCATCTGACCTAGGAGGGATAGTTGGTCAAACAATATGAGGCCGAGTTCGACCGACTGGCTAGGTTTGTACCAGTATTGGTGCCTACAGATGCAATCAAGGCCGGGAGATTTGAGTACGGTCTCCGATAGGCTCTTAAGGAAATACGGTCTTCAAACCATTAAATTCCCCTCTCATATTTGAAGCTCCATCATACCCTTGCCCTCTTAATTTTGAAATTGATAAACTCTGACAAGCAAACAATTCATCAAAAGCTACTTTTAGTGACAATGCCGAAGTATCACTTATATGTTGAATAATAAAATCTTTCAACAATCTGCTCCTGCTTGATCACAAACCTCAAAATTACCACCATTTGCTCCTTTATTGACTTATCTCGAGACTCATCACCAATTAATGAGAAGTTACTATCACCAATTTCATTAACAATTGCCAATTTTGTCTCTGTCACGAACGTATTCACCACCTGTTTTTGAATCATTGGAGAAGTTAATTGATTATTCCTAGAAGCTTTTTCATTAGTAAAACTCCCAACCATTTCAACCTTTTTTGCATACCTATTGAGTATCTCCAAAAAATTCCCAATCATGATCACGGAAAACAAGACCTTGTACTAAAAGAATTCAAACAATCAAAACAACTGTCAACTGAGAGCGATAATTAATCTCTATCTGACGCCCATGAGAAGATAACACATATAGCACACTTTGTCTTTGATTTTTAAAATCCTCACAATGTTGACTAGCATCGTTGTGTGTACTTTTCGCTGGATCTACATGTTGATTAAAAGCTTCAAGTGCTTTCCTCCAATTACTAAACCCTATTCTTGTAAAAATATCACTTGCACCTTTTTCACTTTTATCTTGCCTGAAAAGATAACAATAAAAGTACTAGGCTTCATCTTTTGTCATACTATATTCCAACCAATCAAATTTCTGAACCCACACTTCTTGAAAGCACCACATTTCTTTCCCTTGCTGCTTTTTGGGAAAGTCATATCCACATGACTGACACGGGCCTTTCAATAAATACGCTCTTCGAACTTGATCTCTAATCCCCACATCATACTCTTCAATTGGATTTTGAAGTCCAGGATCAACAATGATATCATTTGGACTGAACTCAACATGAGTTCTCTTTTGTGATACAGTGCCAGATCGCTTCAAAAGAAACATGTGTTCTTGATTCACAACTTTTTGATTTAGGTTTAAAAAATCTCTCCATATCTACATAATTAACAATTAATTCAACTAACAATAAAAACTAAAGTAACAAGTAATGCAATTAAAAAATAATCTACTTCAATTATTCACAATCTTATTATCCCAATAGTCCTAGAGACCCTAATCTTGTAATCCAAACAATCCACCATCCATTACTCTAAAACATCACAAATTCATTGAAAATTCAGTCAAAACCTATTAAAATAGTCCTAAACGCATAAATAGAAGAATAAACAACAAAAATCATGATAATTTCAAGATCTAAAGCGACAAAACATGAAAAAAAAATTCACGGATTTATCCTGAAATCAAGGATACTGCATGGAAATGAGATTGATGGATCAAATTTACTAGAATCTTGACAAAAAAGACGGCGCCTTTGGTGCGGGGGTAGAGAGGAGATGGGCGAAGGCCCAAGTTTTCTCCCTAAAAACTATAACTTTTGATGGCACAATTAATCACATTATCTGAACACTTTGGTGATCTGTCTGATTGGACCTGGGTGAGTAAAATGAATTTCAATGAACAATACTCCAACCATTGGATTTGGTTTCCCAATGCCTCTTCTAGTAAATTAGTTATAAGTGTTTATCAGGATTCTATTCCTGTGAATGAGATTTGGGAGGGTTGGAATAAAATTTGGAAATTACCTGTGGGGCCAAAGGTACAAACTTTCCTTTGGAGACTTCTACATGGTAGAATTCCTACATTTGAAATGCTGTATAATCTCATAATTGGACCCCAGACACCTTGCCCTTTCTGTGAGCTTAAAGTAGAAACCATTGATCATATCATGAACAAATGTAGATTGGCTAGCCAATGTTGGAGAATTATTTCAGATATTACAAAAGTCAATTGTATTACAAATATAATAGATGGTCAATGCCTGGTAAATTCCTTGGGTAATGGTAACCAAAGCACTCAGGCTTGTAAAGCTTTGGTAGCCACTTGTGCATGGGCCATATGGAAGGCCAGATGTGACCTTGTGTTTAACAAAAAAAGATAGCAGGCTGAGCAAGTTTGTTAATTGGCACTGCAAAATTCTAAGGAATACATGTTCAAGAATTAAGGAAGAATCAGGAAGTATCTTAATACTACTGTCTATAATAATAATACAATTACTGTTTTTTGTGATGCATCATGGATAGATGATACAACTCCAGGTGGTCTTGGATTTATTGTGACTAAAGGAACTGATTCAATTTGTCTTGCAGGAGCTGTATCGATTAACACTGACTCTAGTATACAAGCTGAAATGATGGCAATTATAACTGCAATGGAATACTGCAGAGAGTTTAATCTTGTTTCGGACAAAATTTTAACTGATTGTCTTACAATTGTGGAACTAATTAATGGCATGGATTTGCAGTTTAATTGGAGATTCACACATGAAGTCCAGGCCATAAGGAGGCTCATGGAGAACAATAACCAAGGATTGGAGATTGGCTATTGTCCGAGAGAGCTTAATGTTCTTGCTGACATATTGGTCAAGCATGGAAGATTTAACCCTGAAGTTTCCTTATATCACAGAGGAGAAGACAAACCATGATGACTGGAAAAGGCAGTGCTTGAAGCTGGGCTGAAGTTTTGAAAGCTTAATGTTTTGCTAAACTTTTTTCCTTTTTTTATCTAGCCTGAATCAGGAAATGTCTTGATTTGGGCTCTCCCTTGTCAAAAAAAAAAAAAAAAAAAAAACAGAACTTTTGTGTAGGTTTTTGAATGCTTTATATATTCGGAATTGGGAATTGGGCTTTTTTTTTGTTCAGAGATCTTTGAATGTCTTTCAAAATGAATCTCAACCGTTAGATTTTTCTTGGAATTTAGATATCAGATTATTTAAATTCTAAAATTTATTATTTTTATTCCAGTTTATTATTCCACATCACATTGCTGCCCCTTGTTCCCTTCATCCTTCATGGTGGTAGGGGCCCTTTTGGAGGCAAGGGGGTGCTTGAGCACCCCCTTGCACCCCCATGCATGTCTACAGAATAAATTACCGATCTCTTCACCAAGGCGCATACTCTCTTCCGTTTTCAATTCTTGATTGACAAACTCTTGATTTATTATCCACCATGAGTTTGAGAGGGGTGTGTTAGACATACATAATACCTAAATTAGTCTCTCTATTATACCGAATTGGCCCTTTTGGTCCCTCTATTATAATTTGAGCCCTGGAGTCCCTCTATTTTCACAATTGAGAAATATCAGTCCCTCCCTTCGTCAACTTTAGAGACTAAATAGGCCTTTAAATATGCATTTAGAGACTGATATTTCTTAATCATGAAAGCAGAGGAACCCCTAGGACTCAAATTATAATAGAATGACCAAAAGGGCCGATTCGATATAATAGATGGACTAATTTGGGTATTACACCCATTATGTATCATATGACTATGTGTATATATTGACAGATATACCCTTTGTTCATTTGTACATAACCTTGGGCCCTTACCCTAATACGATGAGCTCATTCATTCTCGCTTCTTACACTAACATCAAGAAAAAAAAAACAAATAATTATGCGAAGTTACTTCAATTCAATTTATTTAGAATTTATCAAGTAATTAGATGCTAATTATTGATACCACGAAATCAGAGGGAATAAAAATAGCTAAAAAGCCGTCATGGATGGAGATTGCATCAAAGGAAGTATCCTAAATAGAATATAATTAACCACATACACACACACACTACTAATATATATTAACAACTATATATAACAATAGTCTGACAATTTTGGCATGAAAATATAATTTGAGTAAAGAGTTACATTAGTAAAGGGGTATAAAAACCAATTTTTATTTTATTTTCCAGTGATTATAAAAAAAAGAAAGAAAATAATAAATAACGAACCTAGCATACATGCATAATTTACCTCCAATTATTTAGAGTTAATCAACCAGAAATTAACTAGCTAATCACATGGATATATACCATGAGTACAAGAAATTAATTTTCACTTTATTCATAATAATAGCATGGAATATTAATACTACTACAGACTTGTTGCGTGATTGATTACTCACACGAAGGTTACAGAAATGGGACTCCAAACAGTATGCGTGCCAGACTTGAGTATCAAAGATCCCTGTGAGTAATCACCGGGATTATTTGAACCCAAGTCGGTGAACTGAAGTCGAAAGCTCTTCTTCTCATCTGGTGCTGTAAAACCAAGATCATTGGTATCAGCCACCAATTTCACCCCAGCAGGTTGAGATATATTAATCGAGTATCTCTCCGTGCCGCCAACGTTAGTCAGCGTGCGTTGTATGGTCTTCGTCCTGCCTGCTCCCAAGGTCACCGCAATGGACGGATAGTTCAAGTGCTCAGCGCTCGCCTTCTGGACCAAACCGCAGTCAATCCTCTGCCTGATGAACGCCGAAACAATGCGGCTACTGTACATGAAACAGAGATATGGAACGTAGTCGACGGGCTGCATGTCGTAGACCAGTCCGGGATCGTTGGCTCTCTCCGGGTGCACATGCCCGGCGCCCATGACGAAGAAGCTGGCCGCGCGACCAGTGGCGTCATCGAGGATGGCTTTCCCGTTCTGATCCCTTGTGTAAGCTGTTGTCATGATAGCTGATTTGATCGCCGCCACAGACCACGTCGGATGATTCTTCTTTAGATCGGCGGCGATGCCGGAGAGGTGCGGGGTGGCCATAGAGGTGCCACTGTCGAAGTTGAATGCGATTTTGGTGTAGGGATCCTTCACGACTTGCCAGGGCCATGCAGCGAGGATGTTCACGCCGGGGCCGATGATGTCCGGCTTGATAATGCCGCCGTTGTTGAGACTCGGGCCTCGGCCGGAGAAGAACGCGACAGTGGGAGATGGTGAGGATCCCAGCTGAGTTCCCTTGAAAAATAACTTCGCCGTCGGATACGGCGAGCTTTTCAGATAAGATATGACCTTCCAGGAGTCAGCATGGCTCACTTGCGCCGCCGGAATGACGTGAGGATCTGAGAAGGTGGTGAATCCGTAGTTCACTTCGTTCAAAACGATCATGGCCTTTCCTCCGGCGGCATTCACGACCTCTCCCTTCTGAATATTGGTGCTTTTCCCTCCGGCCACGCAGACCACTATCTTTCCCTGCACGTTGACCGGGTTCAGAGACCCTTGCTCGCATGTCATGGCGTCTTGCGTGCCGCCCATGCCCGGGAACACCAAGAGCAGCTCCGGCGAGTTGTAGGGCTGGGGCTGGTACGCGGACTCACCATCAACCTCCAATCTCCCCCCAAGCTTCACCGTCACCTTGATCTTCCTGTCCGTGGAGCTCGCTCCCACCGTCAGCACCCAAGGCGCGTCATTGCTGATGATGCTCGGAGTCGGGCCTTCATTCATAGCGCAAGCGCTGGGGAAGATGTTGTTCATTATAGCTCCGAACGAACCCATATTGATGCTGCTCTGGTAGAGAGGAACAGGTCGACGACTTCCGAGCGACATGGAGAGCACGTCGACTCCATCTTTAATGGCCTGGTTTATCCCAGCTAGGAAATCAGCATCATTGCCAACACCACCTGGACTGCTACCATATAACACCTTATAAGTCGCAATGTGAGCTTTGGGTGCCATGCCCACCGCCCGTCCTCGCGCTTGCCCGAGGATCCCGGCGTTGTAGACCGGGTTCCCGGCAGCAGTGCTCGAGACGTGCGTCCCATGCCCGTTGTCATCCACCGGGGATGGATTGTTTTTCCCCTGAAACGCCACAGCACCTATGACCTTGTTATTGCAATTCGGCAAAGCACAGAAACCCCTCCATTTAAGGGGAGGCTGCGGCAATGACCCGTCGTCGGTGAACGATGGATGATCCGGCGTGATGCCGGAGTCCACCACTCCGATGATCATCCCACGGCCGTAGGACGATGTGTACCAAAGGCCCTGCCATTCACTCAAACCCAGAAAGTCCGGTGACCGGGTTGTCGCCCCGGTTAGCTCCTTCTGCGGCCATGCATACAAAAATCCCTCCATGGACTCCATGGCCTCCACTTCTGCCTGTGTTAGCCTTGCGGCGAAGCCACCGATCACGTGTCGGTACGAGTATATCAACCGTGGCTCGCCGGAATCCAGAGTGGTGTTTGGCAAGAAGGACTTGTGCCAGCTCTCGAAGTCTTCATCTCCGAGCAGCTCGAAGCTGCCAACAGGGTCTTCTACGTGAACGATGTAAGTGTGAATGGTGTCAGTGTTGTTGTTTCCTTGCGGTTCATCAGTGGTGGATAGAAGCTGGCTTTGGGTCATCAGGACGAAGGCATTGGATAACAAGATGAGAGCCAGAATGAATGGTTTACTACTGATGACATCCATTGGAGATCAATGAAGAGAACAATGCTCTGATGTTCTTAGCTTCCTTATCATGTCTCTCTCTATATATATGTATACAGATCATAGAGGAAAGCATCAGTGTATGAGAAACAACCAGGCGAGTACCTATATGAGTTCAATAAAAGGAAAAAGGA
This sequence comes from Dioscorea zingiberensis, assembly GCA_026586065.1. NCBI lineage: Eukaryota > Viridiplantae > Streptophyta > Magnoliopsida > Dioscoreales > Dioscoreaceae > Dioscorea > Dioscorea zingiberensis. The sequence continues at coordinate 13,682,922 of CM048824.1, forward strand.
GAGTGACATGTGGACATGGAGAATGAAACAATTTGTTAGTGTGTTGATTGGAACATTATTAAGTATCCAATGGCGAACGGTTGCACTTTGCAAGGTTCTAGGGTTTCTCGAGGGAATAAATACTACCAAAATATAAACGTATGTGCAATTTGGTTGTGGAGCATCCAATATGAATTTTAGAAGAACAAGAGACGCCAAGCAATACTGTTTTAATTATTCTTAACAATGTGAATGAACATGCATCAGAGATTGTCAAGCAGTTTATCATTCAAATGAAATGATGTTTGATATCTTAATTTGGTTCTTACAAGAAATTAATTCAAATGAGTGAGCCTTATTTCTTTAGCGTTTGAGAGTTTCATGGGCTTTGTTAGTTAGCTAGAGAAGAATTTTCTGAATTAAAAAAAAAATGAAAGTTTTTCATAATACTCTACAATTATTATTTCTGGAAAGATTGATTATATGCTACTTTGACGTTAATATTTTTGGTAGTAGCAAGGATTAATTATACAAGTACTATATGCATTTGTATAATTATATGGCTATATATAATGAGATAATTGACACCACTCCGTGACCTTCCCTGTAATTCTTATAAACGTCTCTGTTTAGAAACTAATGAGATTATTTCCTTACCTTAATCAATTTTCTTCCTTTTTTATCAGAAAGTGTTTCTAAACTTGTGAAAGTTTTATATATATTAATTCAAATACATATCCTAAAAGTGGCGTGAACCAATCACCTTCAAATCTTAGGATTTGTGTTTCTCCTAACCATTATTGGTTATAAAATATTGTGATTCCCTTCTTGATTAATTATTTTTCTTCCTTTTTCTTTAGAAAAAAAATTCTAAAATTTGAAGAATTATATATGTAAATGCTACTTTGGCACCATTAGTATTTTTAAGTGACAATGACAATGAGAAATGCACCAAAAGATTTTATTTCTCTTCTTAATTTACTTTCTGTCTGCTTGAGAGGAGATAAAATTCTAAATTTTTAAAACAAATATGCGTTTTTGACAACCCCATTTTTTTGAATTCATGGGTGAAAGAAATATGTGTTACTTTTTTTTTGACTGGGGAGCTTGAAAAACAAGCTAGTAAGAAACAGTAAAAACAGAAAAGCTAACTGCCATGTTCAGTAGTATAAAAAGTTAGAAGTGCAACCCAAATGCTTTTAAAGCCTTCTCCAACCATCTCGATTTGTCATTCCCTTGGTGGAACAGGGATAACTGGGGGTTTCTTCTTCCATGGTTTGCCAGTATATCAGCAATGCCATTGAGTTCCTTGGGGCAATACATTATCTCTGTTTCTGTTTGCCTTTCCATGCTGTTTCTAACTCTGATGATATCCATGTAAAATTGCCAATTTGTTTGGGGATTGGGCCTGTCCAGAATGTCTAGAACCTCGGGGCAATTTGTGTATATCTTTCTTGCCTGCAGGTTCCATCTTTCGCATTGATCCACAGCATCTCCAATTGCTAGTATTTCAGCTTGTAGGCTTGAGTCGGCATGGTTGTGCGAGCTCCAGCCAAGATCACCTGATTTGATCCCTTAACTGCTACAAATCCTGTACCACAGATGCTTTGATCAATACACCAGGAGGTATCACAGAAGATAGTAATAGTAGAGTTTGACACAGAGTTTCTGAGATACTCCCTGAGAAGATGCTTGTTTTTGTTGAGATGCTCCCAGGTGCTCTCACAGGCTTGATGGAATAGTTGTGATGGTTGTGCTCTCCTTTTATTGAAAACTAGGTCACATCTAGCTTTCCAAATGCTCCAGGCCATGTTTGCCACTAGGGCTTAATAGATTGAAAGACTTAATCTTCCATTACTACTAGAAGCCAGGAGCCTTTCACCCCTAACTAAAGCATCCAGATCACCAGTCATACCAATGTAATTATGGACCATTTCCCAGCATTGGTATGAAACTCTGCATCTATAGATAATATGCTCTGTTGTTTCAGTGCTGATCCCACAGAAAGGACATTGGAGCTGTGGACCAATGTTTAATTGATATAAGTAGTCACATGTGGGCAGTCTCCCATGTGCCAATCTCCAGATGAAGGTCTTGATCTTGGGGGCCACCTGCAATTTCCAAATCTTGTGCCACCCTCTCCATACACTACCATCATAATCAGGTTCATGATTGAGGTGTTTATAAACTGCAGTGGTGATTCTTGCAGCTGGAGCTTTTGGCATCCACCTCCAATGGTTTGGATGGCTAGTTCTCATAAAGAGACTGTTTACTCTATCCCAATCATTGAGATTCCCAAAATAGTATGAAATAGTATCCAGATTCAAGTGTTCATCAACCACAAAATCCTTTATTGATAGTGTCTCCACAGGACAATTCAACTTTAAAGAAATGGGAACATCATATAACCATGCATCATTTAAGAAATTTGTAGTTTCAGGATTGCAACTATCCATAGCTAATTCAGTCCTAATAGTTGTAGCAGTTTTATGTAACAACTTGAAGAAAGAAGATGTATTTTTCAAATTTGGAGTCGACCAAGGATTAAAGCAACCATATTTGAACAAAAATATTTGAATCCATAATTTGTTTTCTTGATTCAGTAAAGCAAATAAATTCTTGGTCATTAGTGCAATCTTAGCTTTCCTAAGGTTCCTAATCCCTAACCCTCCCTCAGACTTATCAAGTGTAGTAGTATTCCATCCAATTGAATGGAGCGGTCTGCCACCTGCTGTGCCACATCCCCAGAGAAAGGTCCTGGTCAGCTTGGAAATTAGGTCAAGAATTGTATCAGGGACTAAGGTGCAGGATAAAGCATAGACAGGTATGGCCATTAAGGATGAGTTGGCCGATACAACCCTTCCAGCCAGGGAAATGGATGAGTGGTTCCAAGAATTCACACTGGATTTTGTCCTATTGACTAGAGGTTGTCATTGCTGAATTGTAAGTCTTTTGGGGGATATCAGGACATCTAGGTATTTGAAGGGAAATGTGCCATAATTCATCTCCAAGATGTTTCAAATAGAGGTCCTGATTCTTCTGTTGAACTAGGTATTTGAAGGGAAATATGTGTTACTTTAACAACACTATTTTTTATTGTGTGAGTATCAATAGCTTCACAAACATATTTGTCTATGCATGATGGAAAATGGTTGTTGACTTGACACTCTTTGGGACAAAAGTAAATAAAAAAAGGTATAATACCCAATTTAGTCCCTCTTTTATAGTAAACCGGCTCTTTAAGTCGCTCTATTATAAATTGAGCATTTTTAGTTCCTATCATATGTACCTAAAACATTTTTAAAGCAACATGCCAATATATAAATTTTTTTATGCCAAGATATTCTTTTTAAGCGACATGCCGAGATAGATATATTAATATATTTTGTTTAAAGCTGGTTAGAAGAGGAATCAAACGAAGGCTGATGGTATGGAGAAGAGATCACGGGTATGGATTCATGACCGCTACTGCTATTTGTTAGAAAAAAAATTGCGAAAAAATTAAAAAGATTTTGTATATATATATAATTAGCGAATGACCTGGAAATTCCATTTTCATCCAATAATACCATCCAAAACAGACAACAGTTATAATCATCTTCATCAACACTACAATGAACTTAGAGATTCAATTGTCCTCAAATTAAAGCAATAGTGAAAACGCAATCCTATCCATCTAATAATGATGCACTATTTATACATCTCGAATATGGCTCTATTGTGTGGGTATTACAATTTTTGGAAAAATGCTTTTCCTCAAACTCAAATTCCTCCCTCCAACACCCTAGCTATACAAAACATAGAGTATTAGAATAACTTTAATGAGGGATTAAATTGAGTTATTAGTACTCTAGAAGCTACAAACCTTATCTATTGGTTTTTATTTCTTCAAGCTTGTAGATCCTTTCGTAGTTGTATGAAGCTAAAACAATAGAAGAATAAAATGAAAAAGAGCTAAAAGAGCACATTCCTTCAAATTCAAATAAAAAAAATTCAACCACCTATTTTTACACAAGGTATTTTCAAATTGAAGTACTTGACTATGCTTATCCCTTGACTTTACACCAGCCCTTTTATCTGTGGTACACACCTACAAATGAAAAATTAACTTTGATATTCAATAACAATTAAGAATCTCCAAGTAAGAAAAAACACTTACATCCATTGAACATCCAACTTGCTTGTAACAACATTTTACTACGTCTAGTTTGGACGTTTAGTTATGCATATAAGGTTAAATAAGCTTTAAATAAGCTTACATCATATGCATTCCTTTTAGGCATATAACAACCCTGGACATTCTGGTCCCTTGTACTTGGCCCTTAACCGCAACTTATTATTCTTAACTATCTCAACTTGCCTCCTTGTTGAGGCAAGTTGAGAGCTTCACTATTTCCTCCTTGAATATCTTTCTTCTCAATGATCATCCCCAGTTGGAAATTTACGTGGTATTAGACTCTTTGAATCAAAGAAAAGAGTCTTTGATTTTAGTTTTCTCCCACGTTCAGCTTTGTTGTCGTCCTTAGTCATTGTCATAATACTACTACTCAATCTTTCTTCTTCTCCACCCATTGTCATCGCAGGTTGCTCCTCACCCTTATGTTAGGTGTCAAACTTAGTCCCACATCGGCTATGGAGGAGAAAGTGAAGGAGCTTATATGCAATGGACACATCTCCATTTGGGGGTTCCCCGGTCCTAACAAGTGGTATCAAAGCAAAGCTTCTCCAGTCCTAGCCATTGTGGGTGGGTGTGGGTGGAATTCTCGGTGCAATCCCCATTACCGAAGCCCGAGTGAACAATATCACACTGATTGTTAGAGTTAATGTGATGTTCTGTTGAAACTATTGTAGTATCTGTCAAAGTTACAACGATATCTGATGAAGTTCAAGTGATATGTTTTAAAGTTCAGGTGATATCTGTTAGAGTTACAGTGAAGTGTGTTAGTGTTAAAGTATTTTGAATGTATGTGAGTCCGATAGTCAGAAGGGTAGTTTGGTAATTTAGTCATAAGTTGTTGTTATTTAATGTAAGAAATGTAATGGGTCAGTAGTTGAACTGGAGAAAAAGTAAGAAAGGGAGAAGAGAATTGTGTGTGCCCTAGTTCTTTGAAGAAATTTCATGTTTTTGCTTTGCTTAATCCTCTCAAAACCAACACTGATGTTCCTAATACCTTAGCATGTTTAGAACTTCCTCCAACCAATGCTTTTCCTATATTATATTTCATCAACTTTTTCTCCCACAAACCCTTCACCCCCTTCAACTGCTTCTTTTGAGAGGAATTGAACGACATGGTCCCTTGTTAGCTAAGGGGAATGTCTATTGTTAAGAACGGAGCTTACTCCATCCCTGTCCAAAGAAGTCCCTTGTTAGTTGCAAAGGGAATGCCCACTTACTGGTTGCAAGACTCAATTGTTGAGCCCAACTATATCACATGGAGCTAAAAAAAAGCAACAAACATATCAAGCACCAAAGCTAAGCATGAAGCACTGACTTATGCTACAATTCGCTTGTTTGTCTCTCATCCATGAATTACTTGTATCCCTAATATGGCAACCGCCAGTTCTTTTTTGTGAAAATCTTAGCTCCCTTTGTTTATCTACCAATCCCATGTCCCGTTCTTGCAAACAGTGTATTTGAACAATTAGTGGTTTTGCTCCCTCTCATCTTAGTATACCTTTCTTGGAACCATTACTGGATTTGCTCCCTCTCACCTTAGCATACCTTTCTATTTGTTATGGAGCAAACAATTAGGGGGAGACTCTGTTTGAGAGGAGGAAATGCAAACCAAGATACAACATACAAGAAATTTACTTGGAAACCCTACAAATTAAGCAAAAAAATCACAGGACACCGGCAAGCAAAAAATCCACTAAAACACAAGAAGATGCATAAGCTCCCAAGTTAATGCCCTAACTTGAGGTAACACCAAATAAGAAAGAAGAAGACCAAGAATACACAAATCTTCAGCCCAGATGCTCAAGGAACCAAGACTCTTACAAACTGTATAGCTTCCCTTGTCTTCTTGAAGGTAGAGATGATCACTCCTTCGTCTTCGTGAGCCATCGCTATCACAGCTCGAACACCCTCTTTTCTTTTCTTCTTGCTTGTTACTTTCTCTCTCTCTATCTCTAAGTATATTCTCTCTTTTGCTTCTCCTAACTTTATATGCCTTTGAGGCTTTATAAAGAGCTTCACGTCGGCTCTCTATAAAGAGCTCTTCAAACAGCTCTCCAAGATAGCTCTCCAATATAGCTCTCCACAAGAGCTTACCAATAGCTCTCCAAGAGCGAGCTTACCAATTGCTCTCAAAGATAGCTCTCCACAAGAGCTTACCTTGGAATAGGTCGGAACATCTCGGGACAACTTGGCTGCTACAGTACTTTCGACCTTCAAGAGCCCGACTCGGCATAGTAGCTCGGCAAAATCTTGGCTACTACAGTACTTGCTAAAGTACAACTACAGTAACTGCTAAAGTACTTTCAACCTTTAAGCGTTCAGCTCAGACCAACTCGTCACAACACCTCGATTGCTACAATAAAACTGCTACAGTACTTCCAACCCTCAAGAGCTCGGCTCGACTAGCTCGTCGAATACCTCGTCTGCAACAATAGCCTTCTACAGTACTGTTGACCTTGGTCTTGGACTATATCCCAACACTCTCCACCACTACGGTCTAATGGTTTCACCCCCTCTCATCTTAGCATATCTTTCTATTTGTTTTGAAGCAAACTTGGCCTCCCTGCCACTGCGGTCTAATTTAAAAGGGAGAGGATAACAACCATATCTTCATTGGGATCAAATTTCCAATATGATAACAACCAAATAATGTTATTTTTTAATAAATGTAGACAAGTCACCAAAAACATACTTCAAGTGGTTTGAATAGTCAAGCTCTCTTTATAAAAGAGAATGGGTTGGCCAACTTTCCTTGTGATAGTTGATTTTTTAAAATATGGATAAGCTGCTAGAAATATACTAGGGTGTGGTTTGAACCTTCAATCTCTTTTTGTGTAAGATTATCTTTCCTTGTGAAAGTTAATACAATTAAACAATATATACACTATCAAATTCTATAAGTTGCGAACGACCTCTTCCACATGAATACAAGACAATCTTCCTCTCTTTTTATTTTGTTCCTAATTCCATACAAACAACCAAACAATATGTGTATTCAATAATCCTTATTTGATTGTTTTTCCATTAGATGATCCTTAAATTAATGAATTTTCAAAATCTTGGATTTAATCCTACAAAAGAGAAATTATTTTCATTATTTGTTTTTAGTTAAGATTTACTTTACAAAAAATCTATTAATGCCTAAGTCATCTATTTGAATATGTGAAATTTTTGCAATAATATTTGTTGATGAATAAACTTTGATTTGGATTGCCGGTCTTTGTTATCAGACTACAATTAATAACTTATGGCTCAAAGCCTCTGAACAAAAAAGTTCTTTAGATAATATCTAGAGATGTCAAAAGGGTCGTGTCGCCCAAGCACCAGCACAACCCCAGATTATAGCTTTCATGTCATACCAGCCTAGACATACAGGTTGGCACGACACAACTACCTAACGGGACAGTTTGACCAACCATGTTTTATTTTTTCATTTACCACATAAAATATCCAAAAAATACCCCTTATAACAACTGTTAATTTTTTTTAAAAAAAAATTTATGGGGCGGCCTAGCCGACACGAACCCGAGCCAACCTCGAAGGTTGGTGTGCCTTGCAGACCGTCCACGATTAGGAAGCGGGTCATGCTAGCCGAATACATCCGGTATGCCCTATTGACACAATAATATTTAGAAATTTCTTTAAGAAACATTTTATGGGGAATTTTCAAAATAAATTATCTAAAATATCATAAAATATCTTTGAGTAATTAAATGTTACAATTAAATGAAGATCATAAAATGAGTTGTTAAATGTTAAGTTCAAATACTTTAATATAATACAAGTTTTCTCTCCCACTTTTTTTTTTTTTTTTTTGAATAAGTGGATAAACCACGAGTTTATTTAATTAGGATAAAGTTGCATTACAATGCTTGAGTAGTACAGGAAACAAAAGGAATTACATATGGCCCACTCCCTTACACCTCAAGCATAGTATTCGGTTGATTTTCTTCCTTAGGTGTGAGCTGGTTCCTCCCCAGGGGCGGTTCCATCATCGCCTTGTTGTCCTGGCGTAGTTGCTGTGAATTCCAAGCTACGCTTTACCAGGTTCGCCGCCGCTTCCAGCTTTGTTCTCTTTGCAGGTGGAGCTGCATCCAACCAAGAAATGATGAGGAAAGAGATATCACGAATGATTCTTAAGTAAACACGTTGTTTATCCTGAAAACATCGCCTATTTCTCTCCCCCCATATGCACCAAGTGATTCCCAAGACGACGATATACCATCCCTCTTGTAGGGAATTTTCCACCCTCGACGGGGTATTTGTTGTGCCCCAAAGTGTCTGGAGGTTGTCCCTCCACAGTGCAGCTCTAAACAGGTTTTCGAAGTGCTCCCATATTTGTCGCACATAGGGACAGGAAATAAGTAAGTGTTGGGCTGATTCATTCTCATTTTCGCATAAGTAGCAGGTATAGCGATCGCCCCTCCATTTCCTTTTATGTAGGTTATCAAGGGTGAGAATCTTGTTTTCCTTTGCCAACCATGCAAAAAGTTTTATCTTGAGCGGACATGGTTGCTTCCAGAAGCTTCGTTTGAGGTCACTCCTCAGCCCGCCATCAATTCTGAACCGGTATAGTGATTTCACTGTGAATGTATTGTTGGGTGTTAATTTCCATTCCCTAGTGTCCCTGGTATCATATCTTGTATCTGTTAGGGCCCGAATGGCTAGGTTTAGGCCTTCCCATTCCACGGCCGTGAGTGGCCCCGGCTTGAGGAGCGGTAGGCCCCTTTGGATTCTTATTCGAGCCCTTTGGATTGTTAGATTTTTTGTTGTTGATAGTTCATACAACCCTGGGTGGGTGTTCAGCAGTGAATTTCCATTCCACCAATTGTCTTGCCAAAAATAAGTGCTATCCCCAGGACCTGGTAGTACTCGGATGTTGGCTAAGACAGGGGCTCTTTCTCGGCATATGCCTTTCCAGAAGGGGGAGGCTCTACCCGGTGCTGGTTTATGGGGGTCAAAGTACCCTCTTCTTGAGTAGGCGTCCTGAAAGATCTTCTCGGATGTATACACCTTTCGTGGGTAAGGATCCGCCACCACCACTTCCCCAGTAGTGCTCCGTTGAAGGATCTGAGGTTGAGGGTGCCCCATCCTCCATTTTCTTTAGGTCTGCATATCCTGTCCCAGTTGATCAGGTGATAACTCTTCCTTTCCCTGTCCACGCCGTTCCAAAGGAACTCTTTTCTGATTATTTTGATCTTATTAACAACCCATTCTGGGAGACGGAAAGCCGACATCCAGTGGGTTGGTATGGTGGATATTACTGAATTAAGCATTGTGAGTCTTCCCCCCATTGATAGCAGCTTTCCTTTCCAGGATGCCAACCTTCCTCTTATTTTTGCAATTAGAGTATTCCAATCTTCTTTCCTTGGGCGCCCTCCCGAAAGTGGGACTCCCAAATATTTTATAGGGAGCCCGGCAATCGTGCAGTTTAGTACTTGTGCAAATTCCTCTATGTTCTGTTCTCTCATTTTAATTGGGATCACCGCGCTTTTGGAGTAGTTTACTCTTAGCCCCGATAACCCTTCAAAAAGGTAGAAGATTAGCTTCAAAATATGAGCGTCAGCTGTTCCCCCTGTGCAGAACACCAGAATGTCATCAGCATATTGGAGTGTGGCGATGGTGTCTTCTTCATTCGGGCCCATGGGGATGCCTCGATATATGTTTGAATTGATGGCATTTGAGAGCATCATCGGTAGGACATCCATCGCGAGGACGAATAAAAGGGGGGATAGGGGGTCGCCTTGTCGTAAACCTTTCTTGCTTCTGACGTATCCCGATGGGGTGCCATTAATGAGGAATCTTACTTTAGATGATGTAAGCAGGCACTTGATCCACCCTAGCCATTTCGGCACAAATCCCCTGGCTCTCAGGACTTCTAGGAGATAATCCCAATCCACCGAATCGAAGGCTTTCTCTAGGTCTATTTTGATTAGGATTCCATTTGTGGTTCCGGTCTTCATTTTGTGAATTAGTTCTTCCGCCGCGATAATATTATCGTGTATCAGCCGCCCTTGTATGAATGCTGTTTGGGACTCTTCCACTAGTTCGCCCAATACTTTTTTCAGTCTGTTGGCTAAGACTTTGGAGATAATTTTCTTGAGCAGTTGATCAAGCTTAATGATGCAGTAGTCAACAATGCTTTCGGGAGCCGCGTTCTTGGGAATGAGTAATATATGTGCCCAATTTAGACGTTCCATGTTGGCTGACCCCTGATAGAAGTCATCAAATAGTTTTAGTATGTCCTCCTTGATTGTGTTCCACCCCTGTTGGTAGAAGGTCATTGGAAAGCCGTCAGGCCCTGGAGCTTTATCTGCTCCTAATTCATTGATTGCTCTTCGGATTTCCCCTTCACCGAAAGGTTCTTCTAGGTGTGCCAGTTCCACTCTTCTTTTGCGTAGGAACAATTGATCCCAGGAGGTTGTGTATCTCATCGGCCGTTCTCTACCAAAGAGGTTGGTGAAGTGGCTCGAGATTGCATTGGATATCTGTGTGGGGTCTGTGATCAAGGAGCCTTCATGCTGGATCTGTGTTATCCAGTTTGTGTTTCTCCGGTGGTTAGCTACTACGTGAAAGAATCTTGTGTTTTGGTCTCCCTGTTGAAGCCAATTGATTCTGGATCTTTGTCTCCAGTGTGCTTCTTCCTCCGATATGATGCGCTGGTATTCGTTTTTTATTGTTATCTCCTCCTCTATTTCTGTTCTAGAGAGACTCCTTGTTTCCTTATGAGTATCTAGGGCTCGAATAGTGTTAAGGATTGCCTTCTTCCTTTCTATTTTTTGGTTGATATTGTCCTTCTTCCATTGACGTAGTCTAAATTTCAGAAGCTTTAGTTTTTTCCCCAGTATGAATGCGCCGTCTCCTTCCAAGTGTTGTCCCTCCCAAACTTCTCGGATTATGTTCCAGAATTCATCTTCCTTTACCCATTCTCGGTTGAACCTGAAGGGGGTATTCTGCGGTGTGTGTACTCCGCAGTCCAGGCATAATGGCACATGGTCTGATCCCACCCTTGGTAGTGCAGTTTGCCATACCCTGGGGAAATCTAGGATCCATTCGGTGGAAAGTAGGAATCTGTCTAACCTGGCGAACGCAGGCGATTCCCTTCCATTAGACCATGTGTATTTTCTCCCAAGGAGAGGGGGGTCTACGAGTTGAAGATCTTGTATCATCTGATCGAAGTCATCCCTTTCCTGTGTCCCATGGGAGGTGTTGTTGGCATCCTCTCGGCTTCTAATTGTGTTGAAATCACCACAGAGAAGCCAAGCACCGTTCCAACTTTGCCTGATTCCCCTAATTTCATTCCAGCAATCCGTCTTTTGTGTTATATTGCATGGGGCATATACTGTTGTTATCATATTTGGCGCCTTGCATGTTGTTTTATCTTCTAATATGACTGATAATGTGTATTGTCCCTTTGATGCCTGTTTGAGTTGGTGTTTATTGCTATTCCATCCGATACAGCATCCCCCTCGAGTCTCCGTTGCTGGGAGGGCCTCCCATTTATCGTAGAAGGACCCTCCTATTGACCTCCATAGTGTGTTGTTGATGGTATTCAGCTTTGTTTCTTGCATACAGAAGATGTCTGGTTTATGAAGGTATAGGAAATCTCTAATTAGATATCTCTTTTTTTTTCGGCCCAAGCCCCTAACATTCCAAGCAATAACTTTCATTGGGAAACATATTTATGCCCGTTTAGGATTGGATTGGTAGAGGAAACCTTAGCTGGTTTCCCTCCCTTCCTTTGCCCTATCCGCTTCCGCTTGACGGATGTGTTGAATGTATTCGTCCCTCGTAGATGTCGAAACTCCCAGGTCTACGCCGAGTTTCTTGGCTGCTGATAAGATGTCCCTGTTTGGCCAATCACAGAAAGTTAGGGGGTTAGCAATTGGGTTATAGTCTTTACCTTTGGAGGTGGCCTGGTCCCGATCTGCTCGCTTCTTCCTGGAGGTGGTTGGTGGAGCGATAAAGCCTTCCTTTTCGAGGCGTACTGAACTTTGCTTCCGAGTTCTTGCGCTGCGCCGAGTGGCCTTTGTGGGCGGTACAGTTCCAGTTTTCTTCTCGGGGTGGCCGATAATTTTTGTGGGGGTGTGTTGCATTTTCAATTCTAAATCACCGACCGGGATAACACTTTCTTGATTCAGATTTGCCATTAATTCTTCCCAAGTTGAGTCGGCCATGTAGTTCCAGACACCATGTATATATCTCCATTTATATTTGGAAACATCTATTTCTGATTCTGGGTCTGTGTTTGGGGGTAATATTACCCTAGGATGTGCTGAGTTGGGGCTTTGGTTTTGTACCGACCAAATAGATCTCGGGCTTTCCATCTGAGTGGGTTCTCCTTGTTGGGGATCGTGACTTTCTTTATGTGTGGCCGCAGGGACTTTTGGTTCTTTTGTCTCTTTTCCTTTTTCCTCCATTGCTATTGATGTGTGTACATTTTGGGGATTTTTTGTTGGATCGACATTTGCCCCTATCTCCTCCTGGATCCCTTCATCCCAATCTAGATGTGTGCTCCACATATTTTCCATTTCAAGTTCTATTTGTCTTACAAGTTGCTCTTCATATTCATCATCAGATCCCCCATTGTTGTTTTCTTCAGATTCTAGGTAAGTAGAAATGAGTAGTTCTTTTTCATTGTTTTTTGGTTGTTGATTTTCACATTGCATATCATTAACAGTTTTCATGCCATCATCAAGGTGGTTAATGGAATTGGATGTCTTGATTGCCCCATCTGTCACGTGCCCCGTTTGGAATTGCATGTGTTCCTTTAATTCAGCCACCAAAATCCCTTTTCCTTTATTTTTGGAGATGTGTGGTTGTGTGTGCGCCACGTGTGCTTCAGCTTGGTTTGTATGGTTTCCGGAACCTTGTTCACTCCGAAAACGCGTTTCCTCTTTCTTCCGTGCAGCGCGCGTTGACTCCGACTCTACCGCCTCCACGTGGTCATTTGTTGGCGAAGTTTGTCCCATGTTAGCCCGGGGTTGCAGCTTATCTCGTCCGTCCACGTGTTTGGCGTTATCATCATCGATTTTCAGCCTAGGGTTTTTTGAATAACCCGCGCGGCCGGACGATGCCAATCCTTTGGCCGCGACTCCACAGGCGGTAGCGTCTGTCAGGGGATGAGCGTACCCTGTCGAGTCAGCTGTCGAGTCCTTCTTGGACCGACGGTCATTCCCTGGTTGTCCGGTGGGTCTTTCCTCCGCCGGGGCGCTGGTTTCTTCAGTTCTGCTCCCCAGGTTTTCCAGCACCGCCGTCTTCTCCGGCGGTTGATCCATGGCAGGGGTGGCTCTCCTCTGTCAAGTTGAATTCTAATGGTGAACTTCTCCGTGAAAGCACTGTAATTCAGAATTGTGGGGAGTTTCCTTCCCCGACGAATCCTCACGGCCGCCCGACAGTGGCCGGCGAAGAAAGCTCCTCCACTACCCATGTAAACAAGATCCCCCACTGGTTTTAGCATTCTTGCTAGGGTATCTCGCCGTTGACAGTAGATGGGCAGGCCTTTGGCTGTGATCCATCGGAGTTCGCCTTCAGCTTTCCCAGTGGCGTTGGTGGCCGCCGTGCATGGTGCACATTGGACAGTGAAGCCCTGAAAGGTGAGGTCCTTCCTGCTGATAATCTTCTTGGCTAGTTCTTCGGAGGGGCAGCGAAGAAGGATCTTATCTTCCTTTTCATCCTCAAAAGGTTGGACCTCCCAGTTGAGTTCAGGGGCCATCAACGCCGCTATCTCCTCTTTTACCTTCGCGTGTGGCCGGAGTCCAGCGAAGCCCTTAACCACCGTTACTACCACATATCTTCGGAGCCTCCGGACCTCCTCCACCAGGATATCGTCGGCCGCGGCCGATACATTATGAGAGCCCTCCGTCACTGGTGTTTTTCCATGGCTGGGTGTCGTCGTGGCTTCTTTTTGGCTTCCCAGCTGTTCTCCGGTCCCCCCCATGCCTGGTTCCTTCTTCTTCTTCCCCTTCTTTCGGGATGGCTCCCCCTCTTGATGTTGCCTTATCGCCAAGGTTGTTAGGGTTGCCAGGTCGTCTCGTTTCCCCTTCGCTCGGGTCCGCTCCGCCCCTTGGAGCTGGATAGTACCCAGCTCCGATGAGGGGACTGGACACCGTAACGCCTTGTGCCCTGGCTTCTCACATCTTCTGCAGACCTCCATCCGGCGACAGTTCACCATCATGTGCCCTGGCTGCCGGCACTTCCCGCATACCTCTATCACGCCACTAGGAGTCCGCTTCATTGGTGGAGACCGTCGGAAATAGTGGCTTTCACCCCAGCTCGGAGTTCTGAGCGAGTTTTCGGCCACCATGGGTGGGCTTCTCTTCCTTTTGTTGCGGACCTCCTCCCACGGGCGTTCATTTGGTCCATCCACCTCGTGGTCTCGCTGAGAGTTGCTCGGACTTGATCTCGTCCCAGAGACTATCTCAACGTACGTGAGATTGTCGTCCAGGGCAGGAGATGTCCGGGGCCGCTCTCGTTGGGTTCCCTGTCGGTCCCCAACACCACGATCTGTGATTCTCGGTGGAGGTGAAGCCTGTCTGCGTCTTCCTGGTTCCTCTCGTGCGTGGTTCGCCGCTGTTCGCTGAGGTTCCGCCGCTGCTCGTCTGGGATCCGTCGTCCCTTGACGTGGTTCCGCCGTCCTTCGCCAGACCCTGGCCATCTTCCCTCAGTTTGGTCTCGCCGCCGTGCCGTCCTCCGCTCGTCGGGAATCGCACCACCCCCCAGAGTTAATTTGGTATTACGTACAAAGCTGACTGCTTTCAGTGAAAACATTCAGGATTTCTCTCCCACTTTTCACTAGCAATTTAATGATTTGATCTTCAAATCACTTCTCTCGTACCAACACTTTATAGGGACTTCAGCCCACTTTGCGCTTCGGAATGCCAAAAACAACATATGATGATGGTGGTATCAGATCAAAGGGAGCAAAGCTCATCATCAAGATCACAATACAAATGTTTTTCTTTGACAAAGGTGACAAATGCCCCCTCCCGTGAGGTAAGTCAAGGATGGGCAACACGGCTCCCTGCAAGCGCTCCCTCACTTTGTGGTCGTAGGGGTTCGATCCTAGATTTGTCCCAACCATCTACGCTCTACAGAAGAGACCCAATACTAATAGGCTGTGAGACAGTTGGTCACAATACAAATGTTAACGGAGGTCACTCCATCTTTTTTATGGAAATTAAGCCAAGGAATATATGGGACTGACCAGTCTTCATAATTGCATTGAATCCTTCCTTAATTTATTTGCTCTAAATATGCATTCTCTAACTTTCTTCCAATGAATTGTATATAATTATCAATTCTATTCAGTCATGATAATGTTCAAAGTGGAGCTTTCCAGTCTCTTCGCCATTCTGCATGCTGCGTGAACACTGCTGTTGTTTCTCATGTTATTATCACAAAAGTACTTTCTGCTCCTTTACAGTGACACTTCAGCTTCAATATGGTTAACTTTAAACAAACAATCAAAAACTTCTTTCTGGAGAGAAGCCATATATCTTGCATGCAGCTTTATTAAGCATGAGCCAAAGGTGGATTCTGTGATGAAACTGTTGGCTGGGAAAGCCTGCATGGTTTGGTAGAGCAGGGACAGTAAAAGCCAAATTCAAACCAATAGAACTAGTGCACGGAAATCAGTGAAGATGAATGATAGATAAGTGAATAGATAAATAATAGACAGATCCTTCCAACAAACAAAAAACCCAGACCGATGAGATTTCATTGGTTATGAAAACTAGTTTCAACATTTTGTAGGGTAGATTAGATATAAAAATGAGAGGGAGCCCCTACAAGTTGCAAGAATGATAGGCTCAAGTGGGGAGTGAGCATCCCCAGAGGCTGCTGGCTCACTCATGCATAGCATAGACCATTGACAGTCTGGGATCAAAGCAGACTTCTTTTTGATGCTCTTGATCATTATCAAAGCATTGAGAGTTTCGAGGGAGAAGTTATTCTCTCACTTTGCTCCCCAATCCAAGGCTGCCACCTTAAGATTAGTGTTAGTGTTTGGATTGGGTATAGATGGCTTTAATATGTTAATTGACATAAAAAAAAGATTAAAAAAAATATTTTTTAATTAACACACCAACCTTAGCAACGACCATGTGGCCTAGTGATATCGGGTGCCTTGTTAAGAGATGAGAGTCCTCTATGGATGGCCCAGGGTAAAATCCCATCTCTTGCGAGATAAGGATCACATGTGTCCAAATCTATTCCTGTACGAACTGCCGAACTCAAAAATCCGGGTGCAAGGATCTACCTCCGCGTTGAGCTATCGAGCCTATTCACATCATTGACGTCCTTTGGGGGGGCACTTGTCTCCTTAGTAAAAAAAAAATTACACACCAACCCAAAAACTAAATATATTGTATGTAAATTAATATACTATCTATGCTAAACAAGTTCATAAACAGATTGAGTCAAATCATGACAAGACCAGTCAACCTATTTGTGAGAAAGGAACAGTTAGAATTATCCAACCGGTGTGCAAGTTCAACTCTTCATTGAAGGTTAGAAAAGCACATAACAAAACGGGCCATTGGAAGTTGGAACTCACATACCATTACCAAGTTATAAATGCAGCTCTCATTCAATGTCTGCCTCTGTAAAATATACAAATTCAAAGTCATATTCTTTGCTCCATGCTCTCTGCCTTTACAGCTATCACCATGCTTAACATTGTCACTTCCAATGTATATATTATATAAAGAGAGCTACTAGCTTGCAATTCTCACCACTGCCTGGAAGGTTAAAGGCCAGAGAAGAATGAGGATGCTGAAAAGAGGATACCTGTGGGCATGCATGAGAAAATGGAGGAAGATGAGCAGACAAGTGCTAGCATCTTGGACAAGCTATGGAAATGGAGAGTGGGCCCTGATCACCTGCATGGATGAAGAAGAGCTCATACCGAAAGATGTGCCCAAAGGACACATGGTTGTCTATGTTGGAGAAGAGTACAAGAGGTTTGTCATCAGAGTATCTTTCCTGGAGCATCCACTGTTCCGGGCTTTGCTCGAAAGGGCTCGGGAGGAGTATGAATTCAATCCTGATTCCAAGCTCTGCATTCCCTGTGATGAGAGCATCTTCATTGCCATCCTCCATTATGTCAGTTCCCAGCAATCCCAGAGGCTCTTGCTCTGCTTCTGAAAAGAGAGCTCTTTGGTTTCATCTTCCTTGAATGCTAAATGTAAAATGGCAGATAGTTTGTTCCCACTGTATGAAAATTCTCATTCTCAAAATCTTGTTTTCCTCTTCCTGTCAAGATATAAATGTGCATACACTAGTTTCCTGTTGTATTTCCTCCATTGTATAACAATGAGTATTTGATAACAATATGTAAACTTCCCGTAGGTTATTTTCACATATTGAAAGAAGGTTATGGGATATGGAACAGTTACCTTACCCAAAACCAAGGGTATCTTCTTGGGGTACCACTGTACCAGTCAGCA